>CM050651.1:55935155-56564217 GCA_027574665.1 Rhynochetos jubatus | reverse complement strand
AACATAGAATCTCTAAATTTAGGTGAAGACAACACTAATGAAGACAGGAATTCTGAGAGAAGAGAATTGAGTGTCATACAGACAGGACACGGTGCATATTTGCCGTCATCCATAACCGACATGCTCAGTCTCTTTTTTCTAAGAACACACACAGTATTCTTATGAACAATTATCTGTTTTGCCTGCAGACAACTTCTGCCATGTTTGTTAATTTTTAGGCAGCCAATTAAATTTGCATTTGAACTGAACAAAACACAGTCAGTAATTTATTTGTGAAGTTTATGTAAGTATTTGTATTCTCACTAAGCAAGCCAAAAGAATTAGTGATTTAATGTAAAAGCTGTGTTCAAATGAAATGTACAGTCACTGTACATACAAAATCATTGCCAGTGGAAACAGCTCGCACAGTGAACCTGTTAATTGCCCTAACTTCATAAAGCCAGTGCTGGATCCAAGGTCTCTGTGCTCAAACAGCTTGGCTTGGCTGCTCCACCACGGGTTACTGGGCACGGATCGCGGCAAGGCCAACACCGTGGGCGCATGAGGCAGCTGCAGGCGTGAGCTGGCGTGGACTCCCCTGTCACACAGCAGGTAGAGCTGAGGGGCTTATTTTCCACCAGAGGTGTCAAAAAGCTCACAGAGAGGCTGGGGTCCCTTCAGAGAGTGAAGCTACCATGGAGCTAGATGCTCAGTCAAACCTGCCTGGCTTCCCTCTCTGCTCAATGGAGGGATGCGTACGCTCCAGGGACCAGCCCCACCACCCCACGAAAACACCTGGTGAAGCCATACCTCTGATTCCTCTTCAGTTTTTGAATTGGTGATTTATGTAAATTGATAATGGGTAAGCCCCAAACACTCCCAGATATTACCTTTGACGGGTGTCTACTCCTGATATTAATAATAAGAGGATAGAAAAATTAATATTAAATGACTGTTGACTTACTATCAATAAAGATGTGACTCTTAGACAAAGGAAGATGTGAAATCACTTTATAAATGTAAACAGTTCCAGTATCCCAAGAGGACGGCAGGCTTACTTGATTTACCGAAGCTTCAGAAGCAATAAAAATATTTAAATGTTCCCCCAAGGTAGCCATTGATTTAATTACCAAGTTAGTCCATCAGACGTGAAAAGTGAGCTCAACTATGTCAAACAAAAAGGAGGAAAGGTTATTGCTTATGTACAGATTGAAGAGCAATGGTAAAGGAAACCTGGACTTCATATGATGTTGTACCAAATAAACACCAAATGATTCATCTATGCTGTGAGTGCTCTTAAAAGCATAGAGATTTGTATGCAGCAAATGCATCTACTGTAACATGGTGGATATTCATTAAAACGTTCTAGTAAATAATGAGGAAAAAAATCAGAACAAGTAAATCGACCAGACACCGTACGGGTGACACACATGTATGACTTTGGCATCAGGCATTCAGTCTGTTCCTACCTCAATTTTTCTGTCAGAGAGTGCAAATAGACAGACTACCCCCTCCTTTTAAAATTGCTTGAAACAGATAAAAAGCTACATATCACAATATTTATTCCACAGGAAAATTCAAAAGCTTTAATTAATGCCCACGAGATGCATCCACCCATTTGGATATGCTGGTTTGCTCTTAATTAGTAAATCAAGTTAATCTTGCCCAGGTTGTATTTCTATCCTGAAGATAAAAACGTCAGAAGATGAGGAGTATAAAGCCATTTGCGGGGGTAATAGAAAGACCAGCATAAAAATAAGGAAAGAGTCCAAGAGAAGATTTATTTCAAAAGGTGTTCTTGCCTGAGCACAGTTGTGGGACGGGGCGGGGGGTGTCTCGTGCACACACAGCTAGTGGCCTCCTGGCACTAAGCGGAGGAAACGGCTGTACATCCTCATTCTTTCTCTGGAGCGTGATGGCTGGATAATCTGTGCGTCTTTTCCTTTTCGGGGTCTTGCAAGGAGGAGTAATTGAGCAGAAAAACTGCTGTGCAGTGAAATGGCACGTTGGTGGGTTTGTTTTCATGCTCGGCACTCCGCGTGCCACGCCTTCCCTTCTTATTGTAAAGGTGAGGCAACCAGAGGGAGATTTGGGTTGGTTTTCCCAGAAACAGCAGCTCTGAACAACAAAACTGGGGCAAATCGTGTCCCCATATATATGCAACCAGCAAGATTCAAGCGTTCCTTTCAGTTTGGTTGTAAACTCCTGAAGGAATGTTTGTGTTTGAGCCTCCCAGCCCTTACGGACACGAGCTTTTCCCCATATAAGGAATATGAGCCGAGGAGGGGATTGCAAACCAGCTATTAAAACCTACTGAGCTAATTTGCTAAGAGGTTATCGAGTTAGTAAGATTAAAGTTCTCGTTGTCAGCATTATGTGTGCACGTTCTCCAAGGTTAATATGCAGTTGGATTCTAAAAATCATTCAGAATTTTCTCCTAATTGCAGGCAGTATATCCTTCTCTCACTGAAATCCGTAAGCATCTTAGAGTTGACATCTGGGCAACAGCACAGGATCCTGGCTCCAGCTGCAAAAAGCGATGTGAAGGCTGAGTGTTGCGGCAGTTACTTACCGAAGGTCCCTCCCAAAGCGCGTGGAGAAATCCTGCTGGGAACCTGTTTTGGAGATGCACAACAGTCACCTACTGTATAGCCACAGTTACATTTGCTTGGAAATAAACTGTCATTCAAGAAATAGAGTCAAAATGTCTGGGGACACGCTGCTGTCTAGGAATAAAAAAATCTCTACTTCTCATCAGGTCTGGCACAGGTATTACCCCAGGAAGGATTTGGGAGGTGCTGCCAACAGGGCGAGTGTGGGGTAGCTCTGGATAGTCGGGTCCGAAGTGGGACCGAAGCTAGCCTGGCTCAGAGAGCGCCCGGGCTGGCACATGGAGGGGCCACAGCACGAATTAGTTTCCCAGAGTGCACGAATCCTGCCCTGCAGGAAAGGTTATAATATTCCCTTTTCCCAGTGCGAGCCGCTCCCGCCCGGGGGACCCTCTGAGTCTTTTTATACGGCGTGACACGGCGTGTGCCCTTTACGAAGGCTCTTCCAAGGTCTTGCGGCCACCCTCCTCGTGTACCTGTGCGCTGCCTTTCTCGTGTTCGTTCGATGAGGCGCCCACGAAGCAGGACACGCACATCCTTCCAGGCACCACAGGCATCGCTCCTGCGAGCCGCCTTCCTCTCACCTGCGAAGAAAACAGCCGCACGCCGCGGCCAGGAGCGGGTTCCGCTCCCGCTATCCCGGCCCGCTCCATGGCTTGTCACCGGATAGCGGGAGAGGGGCGGCGGCGGCAGGCCGGGCAGTGCGGCGGGGACGCCTCTAGGTGGGGCAGCCCGTCCGCCGGCAGCGCCGGGACGGCCCGGCCCGGCGGTGGGAAACGGGAGGGCGAGGGGCGGCCAGCCGGGATCGTCCGCGGGGCGGCGGATGATGTGGGCGCACGGAGGGGCACGGAGGGGCTCGGGGTCTCCCCGCCGCAGAGTAATACCCGTCTGTAGAACGGCAGATACGACCCAAAACGTCGGTTTTGGCTACTTACGAAGTCCCGCTGCTCGTGCCCACCCCCCCGAGCCTTTTCCTGCGGGGAGGGTTTGCGCCCAGCTTCTCCCGCTCGGCGGGGGCCCCGCGCCTGCCGCACACCGTGGCCGAGGAGCCCCTGCCCTCCGGTGCTGCCCCCCACCCGGGCGGGCAGTGCGGAGCAATGCCGGGGCCGCCACTCTCCCCCTCCCCTTCCCCCATTCTCTCCCTCCTGCTGCCCGTCTCCCCCGGCGGGGCTGGAGGGCGGGCGCGGCGGGACCACCCAGCCGGCCCCCGGCCGCCGCAGCCCCCCGGGACCGCCGGCCCTGCCCGGCCTCCCTGCGCCTTACCCCTGCTGCTGTCGCTCTCCGCCCGGCCTCCTCCCCAGGCATTTCCTCCCCCGAACAGTAGCTTGCTGGTCGGGAAGAGGACGCAGAGATGGCCCCGGGAAGCGGGAGAAGGGGGAGAGAACAAAAAAAAAAAAAAATGAAGGAAGGAAAAAAGCAAAGGGGGTGGCTGGGTAAATTAGCAAAGAATTACAGCCATTGTAAACTAACCGCAGGTATTTCCAAGAGCTTGGACGCGAATCCTTCCTTGTAAATCAGGGACTTCGCGGGCTGTGCCGCAGCTCGGAGGGAGGCTGCAGCGGGGAGAGAGTCTCTTCCTCCTCCCCGCCGCTCCCCCAGCCCCAAAGCTGCTCTGCCCCCTGCCCAGCGCGGCTGCCGCACCTGAGCCGAGCCCGGGAACAAGAAGCCCACGCCGGGAATCTGCCCGTCTCCGCCGTGCCCCTGAGTCCCTCTCCGGCCGTCAGCCCAAACCACGGCTCCCGCGACCCGCACCTCCAGCCTTTCCCCGTAGAAGCCCTTCCCCTCTCCCCACGTCTCCGTCCGCGCACCTCTTCTGACACCCCAAATTTCATCTCACGGCTGTTTAGCACCCTTTAAAACACCCGCACAGGGCACCCTTCCTACGCGTCTCCTCCTAAGAGGATTTCTCGCAGTTTTCCGGGATGCCTCTTATTTCCCTCCGGCTCTGAAAACCAAAAAAATCCCCTTCGGATCTCTCCTAAGCGTGTGGTGGCACCGAAGTCTTGGGTGGCAGAAGCGAATGGCTATCCCGGGAAATACCTGGACGGGAGAGAGGGATAATGAGCGAGCCCAGGGAAGGTTACTAAAACGGGCTGAATTTGTTCAGAAGGATACAGCCTGTTCTCGTTCAGCCACGCCAAGGTGCTCTCCGGCTTCGTGCTGCGTACGAAAGCGGCGTTATTTATTTTATCAATTTATTTTCCGGGTAAGGATGGTGATTGAAAACATTTAATTCGTGCCAGAGTCGTTGATAACCAATTACCGTGGCTTCGTGGTCTCCTGCCAACAGGCGCTCACGGCAGCGGCATCGTGTAAGGAAACGCTGGGAGGGGGACGCACGCCCCTGAGGAAGCAGGTTGACACCTCGGGAATTCGGCTCACGAAGCGAAGCGGAGTTCGGGGGTATCATTTGGGTATGCTCTAGCTCCTTACGTTGCCCAGCACCAGAAAACCCAAGGTCGTGAAGCGCTGGCAGTTCATTCCTCGTGTACCCGCCCGATGCCCTCGGCCGGGGTTTGCTGTTCGCGCCGAGGCGTAAAGGCAAGCACGGTGCCCGGGGGCGCGCCGGCGTTTTGGCAACCAGTCGCACTTATACAATTCACGTGCGTGTAACAGTTTCCAAAAGCTTCTTGTTCAGGGCCATTTTCTTTCAGGGAAAGAACCGTTTCGAGGAAATCAGCCTTTAATCTGCGAGGCATTGCCCTCCCAAGGCGGCTTTTAGAGCCCCTCGGGCCGAAGCCCGTCCCTAATATAAAAGCGACCGCGCTTTTAGACAAACGTGGTGAAAAGCCCGTTCTCGAGCACCGGCCGGTGCACGTACACCCACTCCGTTGCGGTCCCCGGCGGACCCCGGCATCCGCAGTTTCCCGAGGGTCTCCCCCCACCAACGCGCATCAGACGCCTGCCAGCCCGCGGCGTTGTTCCCACTCCCTCCCCACCGCGACTTTTCCCGGAGGGAAAACCGGACCCGTCCCCACCGCCGGGCTGCAGCGCTCGTAGCCCGGCGAGATGGGGAGACACCCTGGAACGGGCCGGTGGGAGCCCCGCGGACCGCAAGGGGTTAACGCGCGGCGCGCCCCGCGGAGCCGCGTCGCCTCCGCGGCGGGGAGGGACAGCCAATCGCCGGGCGGGCTGCGCGGGGGTCCGGCCAATGGGAAGGCGCGGGGCCGGCGCTGTCAGGCGGCGGTGAGGGATGACAGCGCCGCCGGCAGAAAAGGAGAGGGCGGGCGCGGGGCGGGACAGAGCGGGGCGGAGGCAGCGCCCGCGCCGCCAGGGACCGGCGGCGGCGCCCGGCGCAGCGCGGCGCGGCGGCCCCGGCCCTATGGGCGGGCGGGCCGGCGGCGGCGCAGAGAGGCTGCCCCCGCTGGCGCCCGCCCTCCCGGCGGTAGAGAAGGGCCCGGGACCGACGCGGCCGCGAGCGGCGATGCGGTCGCCCAGCTGAAGGCGCGGTCCGTTGCTCGCCCGCGGGGCCGCCCCGCCGCCGGGGCCCATGGCCGTCCGCGGCGGCAACGCCCTGACGCCTTTCTCCATCCAGGCCATCCTCAACAAGAAGGAGGAGCGCGCCCGCCACGCGGCGGGGCGGCCGCCGCCCCCCCCGGGGCCGGCCGGCGGCTGGCGGCTGTGCGGCGCCTCCGCCGCCGAGGGCCAGCCGCTCCCCGCGCCCGCCGCCGCCACCCGCGCCCCGGCCCCGCGGCCGCCGGCGGGCTGGGACTCGGACTCTGCTCTCAGCGAGGACCCCGAGGGCGAGCGGCGGTCCGAGGAGGAGGGCGCCGGTGGCAGCGCCCGCCCCGCCGAAGTCCAGGGTGGGGGTCGGCCGGCAGCGGCGGAGGAGGACGAGGCGCAGCCCCCGGAGGCGGCGGAGCGGGACAGTGACAGCGAAGTGTCGGCCGCCGTCTCAGGTAGGGGCGGCCCCAGCGGCGGCCCCTCCGCACCCGCGCGGGGAGGCTCCCGGGGCGTGGGGGGAGCCGGGAGGGGGACACCATCGGGGCGTTCCGCCGGCCTCCGGGGGTTGCGCAGCGGGACCGGGCTTTGCCGGGGAGGAGGGAAAACCCCCCGAAACTTGCCCCGCTGAGCCCGCAGGCCGGGAGGGAGCCCGGCGCTGAGAGCGAGAAACCGGCGGAGCGGTGGGCAAGGAGCGGGCGCGGGGGGACGCGGGTGTCCCGGTACCGGCCGGCCCTGACCGCTGTGCTCTCGCCCTGCCCGCAGATCGCAGCCCGCCGGAGGAGGAGGAGGACGGAGCGGGCAAGTGCGGGAAGCTGCTGCCGGGGGAGGAGGAGGCGGCGGCGCCGAAGCCGCGGAAGAAGCGCTCCCGCGCAGCCTTTTCCCACGCGCAGGTCTTCGAGCTGGAGCGGCGCTTTAACCACCAGCGGTACCTGTCGGGGCCCGAACGGGCCGACCTGGCCGCCTCCCTGAAGCTCACCGAGACGCAGGTGAAGATCTGGTTCCAGAACCGGCGCTACAAGACCAAGCGGCGGCAGATGGCCGCCGACCTCCTGGCTGCCGCCCCCGCCGCCAAAAAGGTGGCCGTCAAGGTGCTGGTGCGGGACGACCAGAGACAGTACCACCCCGGCGAGGTGCTGCGGCCGCCCTCGCTGCTGTCCCTCCAGCCCTCCTACTACTACCCCTACTACTGCCTGCCCGGCTGGGCTCTGTCCACCTGCGCCGCAGCCGCCGGCACCCAGTGAGGGGCACACGCAGACATCCCGCTCTCCCGGCCCCCCACCACCACACACACTGGCAGCCAGGAAACCCATCTCCCTTCTGCCAACCCCTGTCCATCCATCCATCCATCCATCCATCCATCCATCCATCCATCCATCCATCCATCCATCCATCTTCTCAGATCAAGAGCCCCAGCTGCAGCTCTCAGTGCCTCGGACAGTATTTATTATTATTATTTTATTGTTATTTTTATTATTAATATTATTTGGATGGTTCCTCATTCTCTCCTCTTCCAGCATAGGACTTCTCAGCCACCCCCGCCCCGACCCTCACCCCATCCCCACCCCACCAGCCGAGGACTCTCGCGATTCGGCACGACTAGTTCATGGTATCCATGTTGTCAGTGTATTTGGTGTAGACTTTTTGTTTGTTTATTTCGCTTCGGATTGGTAGAGACTCGATCTTGTCTGGGAGAGGGAAGGAGAGAGAAAAAAAGGAGAGGAAAAAAAAATACCAACCCCAACACGCAAACCCAAATGCAGCTCAGAAGAAGAGATCAAGGACTCCCTCGCTGGATTGTAAGGAGGATTATTTTTGACGTCTGTTTGAGTCCTTGGTCTTCCAACACGTTGCAAACTGAGTGTGCCTTGTATGGTGCTGAATGTAAGGAAGCCTCTTTCAGATTCCCCCCTGCTCTTGTTGCCCATGTTAT
This sequence comes from Rhynochetos jubatus, assembly GCA_027574665.1. NCBI lineage: Eukaryota > Metazoa > Chordata > Aves > Eurypygiformes > Rhynochetidae > Rhynochetos > Rhynochetos jubatus. The sequence continues at coordinate 56,556,255 of CM050651.1, read as the reverse complement.
TCCTGTACTCCATGATCCCTGGCAAAGGATAAATATGTCACAAAAGGGTGAGACTTATATCTAAACTCCAGACTTCTTCTTTTCCTTTTTTCCTGAGATCTTTCCGTGTTCGGGGAGGGAGGAGTTACGGATTTTTCGCACTTTCCAGTTGTATTAAAGTTGTTATTTTTATATTCAATGTGAATATTTCTAGTCAGGCTTTTTAAGAAATCGATGTAACGGGAAATTTTAATACCATCAGTGCCTTTTACAGCTCTTCTGCAGACCTCTCCTTCAGGGGCGGGGATTTCTCGTCTGCTCAGCAATGTAATTACAGTCTCTTTCAAGGTAACTCATTCTGCTTTTTTTTCCTTTCTTTTTTTTTTTCCTCCCTTTCTCTTTTAATGGCACTGTGCACTCAACTAGATTATTTACTTCAAATGAATTGTGAATGTTTGTAAGCTACCCGCTGTACTTTTTTTTTTTTTTTTTTTTTTAATTTATAAACCTTAGTTTAACACTTGGCTCTGCCGCTTGTGTCATTTCTGAGAGCGGGCACGGATTTCCCCAGCGAGTTTTTCCCCGCAGAGTTCAGGCTGTAGTTCGGAGCGCGTCCTTCCCTTTCCCACTCGCACGGAGGCTGGTAGCGTCTCTGGTGGGAACGGGCATCTCCAGCCGGTGGGGATGGCGGGGCCCGGCGGGGATCTCGCCCTCCGGTCCCCCGGGCTGCTCTGCACGTCTGCACCCCGCAGCGCCGGTGCCCGACCCCTCCGTGGGAAGCGGAGGGGGAAGAATGGGTCCGGGACGTATTTGATAGCGCGTGTCCAGGATCCTCAGCCGGGATCGCTGGTTTGATTTTCAGCCTCCTGGGTTGCGGTGAGGATGCGGTGCGGTCGGAGGAGCCGGGAAAGTGGTGGTGGGGGGGGTGTCGAATCGGTTTTCCCGGGAGAAGGCGGTCTCGCTGTGCGGTCTGGACCAGGGGGCCGGGCAGTTGCCCGTTTCCATGGGCCGTGTCGGTTTAAAACCTCGGCAGCTCCTGGAGAAAGTGCGTGGGTCGGCGGATTGTTTTGGCTCTACTGGAGCCTGGCCGGGGACCGCGGGAGGGCGAGGCTCCGAATGGGGCTTCAGGAGGGCGCTTCGCAGCCCTGGGCGACACGGCCGGGCCCGTTTGTATCCCGACACAACCGCAGTAGCCGCTTGGGGCAGCCTCCCGCCTTGGACTGAATCCCCCACCGCGGCGAGCCCGGGCCCACGGCACGGTGCTGGCAGCGCATCCCCGCCGCCGTCCTCCGGCCCTCTCCGCCGCGACCAGCGCTGCCAGACGGGGCGGGCAGCCTGCGCTGGCGTGGGCAGCTCCACCCGGGCGGCCGGGACCGGCCGATGGCTCTCAGACGGACCGGAGCCGGTGGTGGCTGCGGTAGTTTCTCCGCGCCAGTGGAGCCCTACCGGGGCCCGCTCACAGGCGGCCGCGTCGCCCGGGCGCTGCTGGCTCTCCCTCGGCGCCGACTCCTGTCTCTCCCCCCTGGGCCGCACGCGCTCCGGCTCCCGAGCACGCAGTGTCTCGGAGGAAGCCCCTGCTGCTCCATCGCACCCCCACCGCGGTCCTTGCCAGCCGCCCCGAAAGCCGGCCAGGATGTTTCCTCACCAGCCCCCTCGGCCCGGCCCTCCCCGGCTGCTATTTCGCGCTCCACGGGCTCGGGCAATCCGCGCTGCGGGGAAGACGCCCCCCAGCCCCAGCGCCGGCTCGGAGCGAGCTCCCTGCTCCTAAAGCCGTCAGCCGTCGTGGCCCCGGGGATAGTGATTTGGGTTTGGTTTTGTTCCGCCGGGCGATCCTGTCGGCGAACGGACCGCTCCAGATGTGGCGGTCCTGGCGAACAGGATGCTCTGCAGAGCAGACCTTGTCGGATGCGGGAGGACTGACATTAATTAGGCCCTATCCTGAAACCCTTTTTCTTTTTTTCTTTCTTGATCTTTTTTCCTTTTTCCTTTTTTTCCTTTTTTTTTAATTTTAAACCGTTTTCTTCCACCTTTCCCTCCTGGGAAAATGAAAAGTTTTGGATGGCAGGAGCAGGGCCCCCGTGGCATTTGCGAAGCCCCTGCTGCCCTCAGGCGCCTCGCTTTACTCCTTCCCTGCCTCCCGGGGCTGTTTCTCTGCCTGCCACGCCGTGTCCTCCTTCCTTGCCACCCCAGCGACTCGAACGTAGAGTCGTTCGGATGGTGTCGATGGGACAATTTACACCGGCGGAAGGTTTGGCCCCGGTGGGGATGGAGAGGCAAGGTGGCGGGGGGTGGGGTGGGCTGTCGGCGAAGCTGGTTATGGTTCCTATCAAGCTCCTTGGTCGAGAGAGAGGATTATTTCGAAGCCTTCTTTTTTTTCCCGTAGGTCACCGTGTTTTATTATTTCGCTTCGTGCTTGCTGACGGATGTAGCGCTGTAGGAAACCTCCTGGTAGGAAAAGAAAGCGTCGGTCATTGGAGGTTCCCCGGGTTGTAACACTGGATAACATACGCAGGATAAAGCTATTTTTCTTTGAATCAGGTAAAACTAAGGTGCATTTTACTCGAGACAGAAATTGCTGAAAAAGATGGTCCGAGTGAAGTTACTTGGAAGTTTAGGGTTGTGTTTAATATCGAATATTTACGCATCGAGGGTGTCTTCGTTTGGCTTTGACAAAAACCGATATTTGAGAAACGTCAGTATTTTGCATGGGGAAAAATTAATCGATAATTTAATGGAATTTAACGGGAATTTGGAGGCGGTTTTATTCCTGTTTTTACTGACAATTTTACGATTTGAAATATAAAGCAAACGATGTGACTCCTTTTGTCTTTTCTTAATGACAAGATCCCTGCTAACCCGCGCGTAGCTCTACCGAGGCCGAAGGAATTAAGTCTGCATTTTCGGCGTTTCACTTACCAGCAAAACCTGGGCTCTAGCACGCTCTCTCCACCCCCACCCCCTCTGAACACACATTCAGCTCATCAGCACATCCACGGCTGCACACGAAAACAATCGCCCTGACGGTATGTCCCGACTACGGTCTCTATCCCAAACCCCGAATGCATACAAGAGCCGTGGGAATCGTTTTCCATCCGGCCACGGACGAGCTCCAGTCTTAAATAAAACTGTCGCAATACAAAGAGAGGGAGAGAGAAAAAGAAACTACCGCAGCTCCAAGAATTTCGATTGTTGAAATATAATGTAAATTGTGTATATCTTCGCATATGTCTCCATAGGCGCTGGTGTTTGTGTATTAAACACTCGCACAGGCGCAGAGACCGACCCTGCAACTGGGAGGCTGCCTATATTTAGATGCCTCCTGCTCGCTCGCAGGGTAATAAAACAGGAAACCACGTAGATTTCTTTCCCCCCTCCCTCCCTACACACACGTCAGGTAGAAATCAGCGACGCTTCCCCGGGAGGAAGCGAAACAGGAGAAGATGCTGGAGCACAGACAGCCCCCCCGGCAGCGCGGCACCTGCCCGGCCTCCCAGGGGCTCCGGGGAGCAGGGGGCAAAGGTGGCCCGGAGGTTAAGGGCCTTTCCCCGGCAAGCCCGGGGCTTCAGCCGGGCATTTCTCCCCTCCGCTTCTCCTGTCAGTGGGAAGCCCAGGTGCCCTCCCCCGGGGTTGGCTCCCCCGGGCCCGCAGCACCAAGCGGCTCTGCTGGGAGGGCGCCGGGTCCCAGGGCGGGGATGCTCCTGCCGCAGAGGGCTGGGAGCCGTGCCGGAACGAGGGCTGACCCAGGCGGCAGAAAAGTCGAACCCCGCGGCCGGGAGAGCCCTAGGGCGGTGGCAGTGGTGGCTCCAGCGAGGAGGCTGCCTTTTTTTCCCGAGGCATCATTTTGCCCGGCCGCATCCTTGTGGATACTGTCGCTCCTTGCCTGTCCGAAAGCCCCCCAAAAGCAGGGTCTGCCTTGGCGCTGTTCTCTGCCGCAATTCACCGGCGAGCGGAGGGGAAGCAGAGAGCGAGCGAGGCTTTTCCCAGCCGAGTGGCACGGCGGTCAGCGCCGGGACCCGCACTGCTCCGGACCGGGGCAGCGCTCCCTGCTCCCGGGGCGGGCAGAGGCGCCGGTGGGCGAGGAGGATCTGCCCGGAGACCCCCGGCCCCACGGGGGGCCGCTGTCTGCGGGTGCCCGGCGCACCGCTCTGCCCCCGGGGTGCCGCGTTTTGCCCCATACCGCGGCGGGCCGGTGCCTTGCCGAGGGACCGCGGGAGCGGCTGGACCCGCGAGTGGGACTTCTCCTTTATGTTTTAACATGGTTTGTAGTTGGGGGTTTGTTTTGTTTTTAAGTGAGGGAGAGAATTTCAGCAATCCGCATGCAAACCCTCGCTCTTTCCGGATGGATGGAGCGGAGCGGGAGGGCGAGTTCACGACCGGCCGCCAACCCCTAGGGACGGGGATGTCGCGGTGTCCAGCGGGGACCGGACCAGCCCGGGGCAGGCCAGGGGCGAGGGCCGCCCTCCTGCCCCCGTTGTGGCAGACACCGCCCTGCCCAGCTCCCAGCCGGGTCCCACGGGCCCGAGCGGAAAACCCTGGCCAGAGGATGGGTGTGTGTGACTCCGCTGCCCGGAGCCCCCGGGACGGCTGCAGAAGCATCCCCGGCTGTTTCCCCAGCTCTGTGCCGGGGCCGGGAGAGGTGTCAGCCACAAGGCTGGTCCCAGGTGATGCTGGCGATGAGTGCAATTGTCGGGGCGCTCCTTAAAAAGAAAATAATGGTGGGGAGTGGTGGCTGCAGAGCCACCGGTTTGGGGATCTCAGGTGTGTCCGTGGGTTTCTGCCTAAAATCCGACTCGGTAGTAAAGAGGCCGGCTCTCAGGCTCCCGAAAGACACTGCCGACAGCCAGGAACGGATCCTCCGCTGAAACATAGCTGCATCCGAGCCAGGGAAGCCTCTGCTCTCCCGCGGCGCTGGGAGCGTCAGGAAAGGGCCGGCAAGGGGGGCTGCCCCGCTGCTGGCCACGGGCGGAAGGCGACCTGCAGGGACTACCTGATAGCTCCAGAGGGGTGCAAGTTGCCACCAGGATTGGTGACTGATATCTTTCCCAGCAGGGTAGGGACACGTTTATTAATAAAAATATGTATCTAGGTAATAGTGGGTATTTCAAACTTCTTTTCTTAAAAAAAAAAAAAAAAAAGAATAAAAAAAAAAAAAAAAAAAAAAAGAAAAACCAGCACGGGAGCTAAAAAGGCTCCACGCAGCCTTTTCATGCACGGCCGATTGGAAACCAAAACAGTGCTTCCACACCGAGCAAGAATGGCCAAAAAAACATAAAACGGGTGGAAAGGCAAAGAAGGGTCTGATTTTCAGCTTCCCGGGGCTGGACGGCATCAGTATGCGAGCAGGGGCGCCGGCGGGCCGGGGCAGAGGGGCGGTGGGGAGGGCGGCTGCCGGGCCGGGGCGAGCGCCCACCGGGCAGGAGCTCGGGGGCGGCGGGGGGGCACGGTTTACTGCTTTGTTTCCTAATTTACTCCATGGGGAAAGCAAATCCCTCAAGCTGTGACGGCTCAGAAAGATACTGTCTCCCCTGCTCGCTGCTTCAGAGCCCGACCCTGCCTTTCGGCTCTGGAGGTTTGAGGACCCTGCTCGGCACCGCTGATCTGCTCCCCGTTAAAGCCGCCCCGGCGGCGGGACCCCCCCCCCGCCGTGTAGGAATAAAACACTTTGCCCCATGGATCTGCGCTGCGCTTAAACCGGCCGGAGAAACTCTTTGTGTCGCAAAGGACTCGAGTGATAATTAGGGATGAAATGCGCGTGGAGAAGACTAATATTATTTTTGGCTTGTGCGGGAATAATACAGATTTGCAAACTGTGCGAATAAAGCTGGGTAGGCTGGGAGGGAGGGGAGGCAGTTCTGCTGGCTGCCGGCAGCGCTTGGGCTTGACGGCGGGGTTTGTGCCGGGCTCTTCTGCTCGGGACAGGGTAAACGAAGGGACGGGTCGTGCCCGGGATTTGCCTTTTGGCACTCGCGCGCGGTACCGGGCGGCGGCGAGGTGTGCAGCCCGAAAGGTACCGCCGAGGACCCGCGGAGCCGTTTTCCCCTGTGGGGGATGTCGTGAGCGGATTTACCGAGGTGGCGTCGCCGCCGCTCTCTTCTGCACGGTGGCACAGTTTTTCTAAGTGGACACGGCAAACAAATTATTTTTTACTTGGCTAATTAAAAAAAACAAACCAAACCAAAACCCAACGATTCGAGGCTCCCCTTAGGCAGTTAAAAATAAGAAATAGTCGCAAACGAGGAACTTCTACGGACATACTACGTTTTCCCAGCGATTTTCCCAGCGACCGCATCAAGAAAAGAATAATCTGCGCTCATTCGCTGGTTACAAACACCCCTCTGCAGGGGTGCAGGCTGTCACTGTGTCAAGTGACTCTGAAGGTTCCTTTAATTTGGCTGAAATGTTACTAATTTATTGGATGGGGAAGAAAAGTCTTGGAGAAACGGACGGTTTTCCTCTCTCTTAGGGAAAAAGGTTTTTGCGTGTGGCTTTGAAAAGTGCGGTCTGCGCCGTGGACTCGCAGACCCTGGGAAGCTGTGCTTAGATGTCGGTGTCAGGCTATGGCCCGGGGGCATAATTTTAACAAAATCACCTCCAAAAGATACTGAAATATCCGTTTCGTTTTTGCGAACAAATGATTTCGCTGGAAGGGAGAAGGTGCAGGGGGAAAATAATATCTATCGCAAGCCCTCGCCGTAAGGGGCGAACTTTAAAACGAAAAAACGACATTTTATCTTAGGAAAAATTATATGCAACCTTTGCAACGTGGGAATTACTTGTAAACCGATCTCGCCTCGGGAAGCGTCTCGTTTTCAGAGCGGTGGCAAAGCCCTTTTGCCAGGCGGGCGCGGAAGGGGGTGAGTGGGGGCTGCTGAGCCGGCGACCGCGGCGGGGCCGGGGCGCGCAGACACCCCGTAGGAGAGGGACAAGCGGGTCCCCGAACGTCCCCTTCTGCTGTAACTACGGGAGGTGCAGACGTGTCCTTTGCAGAGGACATCTTCCACAACCCTCTCCCCATCACTTCTCTCCTCCGGGAGGTGCCTGCTGGCGGCCGGGGACAACCGCCCAACGCCGCCGCATCCCGCCCGGTTCGCTGCCCCTCGCCTCCCTCTTCCTGCAAACCCTTCTCTGACCGACCGAGCGCCTCTCTCCTATTCCCACCCACACCGTGAGCAGGGCCACGCAGGCTGGGGGCAGAGCCCTCGCCCCGGGGCCACCGCGGGCAGCGGGGCGGGAGCGCCCGTCGGCCCGTCCCCGGCGCGTCTTCTCGGGCCCTGCCAGCGCCCCGCCGGGCTGCTGCCGGCCTCCCGCGGCCCGGCGGGGAGGGTCCCCTCAATGCCAGGCCTGTGTATTTGTAGTTTGATTTCGCACGTCAAGGATAATTTCTTCATACAACTTAATGGACGCGGCTTGACATCCATAATGATCGCTAATCATTCAAATTATTTTTGCTAGCGCCCAGACATGTTCCAGTTGTTGTGATAGATCGCGTTTCACCCATAATGACGGACAATTACCATTTCTAATTCGCCGGCTTTTGACACCTAAATCCACCCACCATATGTGGCTGAAACGCGCCGGGCTCGGCGGCAGAGGCCCTGATGACATTTGCAGCAAGGCCCCTCTCTTCTGAGAGGGGCAGCGGGGATGCCACCCCCCCCCCCCCCCCCCCGCCACCCCCCTTGCCGTCGCAAGCCCCCGGAGGGCAGCCCCGTGGGCGTGCGTGGGGCGAAGCGGCGGGGACAGAAGTGGTCCGTGCGGAGCAAGCCCCGCCGCCTTCCCGGGGCAACCGAGCTGGGCTCGGCCGCGGGGCGGTTATACAGCCCGGAGGAAGCCCCGGCTGGGGAAGCGGATTGATGCGGGAGCCAGGGGAGTCTCTGCTGGCTGTTCCCTTCCCGCTGCCGCTACAGCCAACGCGGCCAGGGAATCCTGCGCACTTCTTTGTGCCCTCAGCGCAGGCGAAAAGCCCCCATCCTCCTCGAAGCGGGGACACCTGGCCTTGAACTGTCCCCTACGGAGAGCCGGAAAAGCCCGGCGGGAGGCTCAGCTGTAAGGAGGGCGCGCAGTGCCCTTCCATCACATCCATCGGGTTTTCCTGGGGCATTTTCCTCCACGGTTCCCCTGGAAGTCCCATGCACCCGGCGGAAGGTGTCTCCGCGGGACCCGATGTACCCGACCGAAGGGAAGCGGGACCGGCAGCTCCGCGCCGCCGCGCTGGCCCGGCCCACCCCGGCCGTCGGAGCATCCCTCTCCCCGCGCCGGCAATCGCGCCCGGTGCCCCCGGCCCCTCCGCGACGGGTGACATTTTGCCAAAAGCAACCGGGTGAGGATTTACCCGGGGTGATTGCTTTTTTCTTTTTTGAAGCCGTCGCCGCCCCGCACAGCGGAAGCGCTGGCGCAACGGCCACGGCACCACGTCCCTGCCGAGCGCTGCAAGGCGAGAAACTCCTTGATCGGCAGGCATCGCTTGCGTTTTTAAGCCCTAAATATTTCTGCTGCACTAACGTTTAAAGAGCCACATGAAACATTTCCTTCGGCAGATAAAATTGCCTGTGGATATCCCGGCCACAGCTGCCAGGAACGGTGGAGAGGGAGCAAACAAGGCCAGATCCTGACGCTGTGATGTTCTTGCCCGCAGTGCAACGCTCACCGGCACAGTTAGAGGGACAGAGAAGCACAGACAGGGTCACGCAAAGACAAGCGTGTTTCCAGTGGAACAGGCAGATTTGTCCGAGGGCTGGTGATCACCCGTGTGGGGGTCACACGTCCGAGCATGTCGGGGCGTTACCCGGGGCTTCTCGGTGCCCTCATCCCCTTGTTGTGCCCCCTGAGCGCCTCTACAAGACCCACTCGTGAACCTTCCCTGTGAATGGGAGGTTCCCTGAACCCACCTGTGAAGCATTCCCGCACACAGCCTTGGACATCGCTTCCCTTCGTCGCAAAAGCTTAAAACCCACTCAAACCCGACAGTTCGGGTTTAATACCCTTTCTGATGTTGTGGTTTTTCCCAACCCACCCCCCCTTGCTGTTTCTTCGCTGGTCACACCCGCTTAAAAAGCTGCCGGCGGAGGCAGGGCGGCAGGGACCGCCGCGTCCCCAGGAGCGAGGCGGCCGGGGGATGCTGCTGCAGGGATGCAGGCGGTGGGAGCTGCCAGGCCGGCCGCCGCCGCCGGACCCCAGCTCGGGGCGGCGAGTGGGAACTGTCATCGTCGGGAAAGTGCTGAATCGGGGCTGACCGCCGCACCGGCCCGGTCCCGCTCCTCTGCGGTCGGCATGAAGCCCTCGCCCCCCGCGGTGACCGCAGCGAAACGGCCCCGCAAAGCGCAAACGCACCGAACCCCGCTTTGGGCAGCGGGACGTGAGGAAATGTGGTTGTCACGGTCTTTTTAAGGGAGAAGGTGGAGGGATTTCTCCATCAGTGTACTTTGAAATAAGGGCCAGAGGGATTGCCTGGCCGAGGTTTCTCGTTTCCCGGCGAAGTATTTTGATTAGGAGGTTTATTTCTAGTTAAACTGCCACGGCATGTCTGAGGTGTTACTGCAGTTTCCCCAAGAACTGAACAAAACGCTTCCTCAGCTCTCGATTTCGAGGTAAAGACGATGGAAAAAAAACCCACCGGCCCACTACATGTTAAAAACTAGGGCACTGCGAGTCAGCTAGTACCGACTGACTACCGGGAGCGAAGGCTTCTCGCCTGGGAAGGGAAGGCTGCTCTGAAACGCCCCGCTCCTCCGGCCGACCCAAACACAGCGCAGGGGAAGGCGACGGGGCGGGCAGGGAGTTTGGGAGCCGGGTCTGTATCCTCGCTCCCTGGCATGCGGGATCCAGTCCCGTGTCTTTGTCAGCCCCCTCCCCGGATAGTGCTCTATCCCACCGGCCCTTATTTCTGCAGAGCATCACTGAGCTTTCCCACCCGTGTCTGCACCACCTGGATCCTCAAACTCCTTCTCATTCTTGCTCAAGCAATGGCGCTCAGTGAAAGTTTTTCTTGGTTGAACCTGGGAGCCTGGGGGGGTCTCGAAGTGCATCATGCGAAGGAATGGCCCTCGGTGGGAGCAGGACTTGGGCCGAGGCACTCGGCAGTGGCAGGGAAGCCATCAAGTATACCCCCAGTAAGCATCCCCCAAACTCAGCAGGACAATAATTGTTGATGACCTTCGCTGGGTTTGGAAATACTGGTGTGATTAAAGGGTCTTTGAAGTTTATTATCCCACCTAGAGTCTGTCAGGGGTCTGGACTCCAGATAGCTCCATTTCTACCAGGTTTGGTCTGGTGCTTTTGCCACGTTTTAGGTCACGTTTGCACCTTCTTCATTGACCCTCACATCCTCTCACCCTCATTGATTATGGTGAGCTTCCTAAAACAAGTAACAAGGCAAAAATCTCGTATTTAAGTACTAATATGTATTTTTTCCTGTATTTCTTTGATGCAGGTTAGGTTCTCACTGTATGTGTCACTTTACCCAGCTGCAGAGATTGGTGATACTTGATTTTGAAAAAAACCCCAAATTGATCTATTTATCTATTCTTTGCTAGGATAACCCCAGGGAAAGAAAAGCAATGTTCTAGCGATAGAAGGTCCGTTTTCCTTGATAACTTTGCAAGATACATATTATTTTATACCTTAACAGACCATGGAGATCTCTGAGATCTGCGTGGGAGCAAGACCTGTCCTGCAGAGAGATCTGTTCCTTTCTTCCTTCTGCAGGGTATATTCTAGGTATTGTTGGAACAGAAAGGTCTCTCAGCTTCCCAGCAAGAGTGCCGTAGGGCTATGGAGAAAAGCCACGAAGCGCTGTCTGCTTCTGTCCCCCCTTCCCGAGAGATCCAGCTGAACCAGCCGGTAGCCCCGATGGCTTGGTACGTGGGGTCTGACACTGCCATCTTGTGTTCTAGAGTTTCAGCTATTATTTACAAAACCAGAGTCTCTTGTCGCTCAGTTTCAACGAGAAGGTGTAATTTGCAAAGAAAAAGGTGTAGCGGAGTCTGCGGACAGTTTAACACACGCTCTCAAAGGGAGGTGACAAGTGCCCGTTTTATTTAAGATGCTAAACCTCAACATTTTAGCTTCTAGATAAAGAGCAAAGTTTAAGCATAATTGTGCTGTTCTCCATCTTCTCAAAAGATGAGCAGACTTTTCTCTGTCATGGTACAACTCAGGCTTTGCCGGTCTCTTAGATCTCTCCAGTGGCACTTTTCTTCTAGCTATGTTTACCACTCCCTAGGAAGAAACCAGCAGAGTTTATTTATCCTGTGTAGACACAAACATGAAGGTCACGTCAATAGTTTCCTGCTTATTTTCTGCCTTTGTTACCATCTCTGTAACCTCAGACAAATCTCTGCAGACTCACCATGCACTTTAGGTGAATGGCTTCAACAGGTAAAAATGAATGAAAGAGAAAAGCTAAGGAAAATAATTCAAATGAGGCAAGACAAAGAAGTTTTACCCTAGCTTAGTCATTGGAACTGACTGGTACAGACAGCTGGACAGTGAGGACAGATGGAGGCGAACTGAGGGTGATGTACCCGTTTTATATCCACTAAGAAACATAAAAACATTTTGAGGAGCTGGAAAGGGGAGCGTAAAGTAGGGACAACAGATGCGCCTCTGGAAATGCAGAGTGGCTGTCAAACCGTGCCTTTACTTTTAAATTATCTATTTTTTTCCTTACAGAGTAGGCCTAGTGGCATGTTAAAGATAATGACCCAACCTTCATTTAATGTTTCGGGACTTTTATTTTTTTTTTGGCATCTCATGACCTAGATTACTTAAACGCAGTTTTCTTTTTTAATTAAAATAAGTATAAATTACAAATCACTGTATCCTTTTAAAAGTATTAAAGTCATATAAGAATGGTGTAATTAGAGTAAGTGATGAAAACTTTCTGGTCAGGACTTCAAAACATGTCAAATTAATAACGAACAACTTGAGTAAGGTGTTGCAAATAATGTTAATTAAAAATGTCCACGTGCAGTCCCTTTGAGGGCATGTGAATAAATATCTAACAGTTTCTATTGGGGTCTCAGTTTATACTGAAAATGAGGAAGTCTTTATAATTCATAACTATTACAGAGTCTCTATGAATGGTCTTTCTCATATTTCCCACTGGAAACCATTAGATAATCTGTTTTTATTATACAGAGCCAAACATTTGGCTTAATATTCTTGTTTCAGAACAGACCACAGAATCATGGGGATATTAGCCATCTCATAATTTTTAGGGGTGCCTTAAAACCATGTACATTTATTCCTGTCTTGAGAATTTCTTAAAGTTACAATCTTTGATCCTTGTTCTCCTAAAAATGTTACCCAGGATACATATAAAACAAGCATTAAAGGAGTTTCCTACTCTATGTTTCTTCATTAACCATCTACCTTACCACCCACCAATGCTGTGGATTTAAAAGACTACATAATTGAGTCCGTAAATTAACAAAAAAATCCAGACAGCTGGAGCAACCAAGCAGTAGATGGTACATTGGCCTTAATGTTCTCATATTAGCACGTTAAACAAGCAGAAAGGGAGCTTTTAATTATGCCTTTATATATACTTTTTTAATGGCAACAAGAGAGATACAGGTCTTTCCCTGATCTTCCTGCAAAGTCAATATATTTTTGAGGCCAAACATGAATTAAGAGAGATAACAAAAGCGCGTGGATTGAAGGATTATTCTGAGTATTTGGGAAAGATTGTAAGTAGGCAGCAATGAACTTCAAGTGCAATCCAAACTGGTGTTCAGTATTCTAAACTATGAGTTATTCAGCCTTTCAAACTGACAGCTTGTAAATGTAAATTTTATTAAATGCAGAGCAATAAAATTTTGTACGTTTCTGTCACTTTGAATTTTAGTGGCTCAGATTGAAGCCTCCAGGCTTTTAAATCACAACTTGTATGAGCACAGCTCTAAAGCATTCACCATTCTTAAATGTGTGCGTTTCAAAACCTCATTATTGCCTTCGCTCACAAAATATCCTTGTCAGGATACAGGTATGCGTGTCTCATGTCAGTGATAGGCTGACAGGCTCACACCCTCTGTTGTGCTTACATTGTATATTGTATAAAGCTTTCTGCTCTTCATTTTCACTAGGCAGAAAATGAAACAGTGGTAGCAGTGATATCACCCTTCAAACTAGCCAGATTTTCTCCTTTGATCTCCAAAAAGTGTCTTTGCGTGTGCATGGCTCAAGGATCCTTGTTTTGCACTTGAGACAGACATGGAAAGATTCGGGACAAATGAAAACATACTAACATGTATCAGTTAAAGCTGAAATCTAGCTGGGAATATTTTGGAAAAGTTCTTGCATGACAAAGTGAGATCAGTGGAGATCTCTGGTAACATTTTAATGGATAACAGAACTTGAGGAGAAGGCAGTTTTGTGTAGGCAAAGGATCGCAGGAACTTGGCCAAAGAGCTCAGACATTTATGAGACCAATTTTTTTCAGAAGATTACAGCTGCCACTGAAGCACCAAAGTGAAGTGACAGAATTGCACAGCATCCAACAGGTTTGTGTTTGCCAGTGGGGAGCTAAAATCCAGCCACTTCACTTGATGTGCTCCAGCAGCCACAGATATCTATGTCTGTGTGTGTGGCTGTGGGTAGGAGTGCACATTTGTCCATTTAAAAGGAACACTATCACCTCGAATATCATATTTTCTTCTAAAAATGTGTACTCTAACTGCAAGTAACCACAGAATATCACTCCAAACATTCCTAATTCTGATGCATGGTGAGAAAGAGTAAAGAGCCAGCACATCTAATTGCAAGCCTGAATCTCAGTTCTCATAGTACTCTAGATGTGCATTTTTCACAGTATTTCATCAAGCTCATGCAATAAGCTATGCAAACTCTTAATTAATTTAATATATTGCCAAACTGAACAGGACCTTTAGACTGGTTTTAACCAGCAAGAATTTTGCCTGAGTAAAGTAAAGTAAAACCAGCAGGATCTGATCTACTGTTAGGTACTAAAAGGGTATGTGGTATTTCAAGACACTGAAAATAAAACCTCATCTCTCATTAGTAATAGTTGCATATTCTCAAACCCTTAATTGCAAGGTTTCATCTTGGTCTACTTGAGTACAGAATTAGGTATGCAAATTCTGTCACAGTTGTTGCTTTTAATTTTTCCTGGTGTGCTTCTCCCAACCGTCTCTTCCTTACTATTGACTGTATTTCCTGTGTTCCTTACTATTTACTGTATTTCCTGGGTTGCTAATACATCTCTGCAGTTTGGCGAAACGTAGACCCGAGATAATCATGCCATAAAGCTACTCCAGCTCTGTCAAGAATGCCTATACTTTTGGCAGCAGTAAGTGTACTGCCCTCAAAGGTGTAAAATTTCCTGGGAGGAAATTAGTTTGGGAGCACATAGGCTAGCGCTGAGCGAAAGCATTTTGGGTGAGTCATAACTTTTGATACCACATCAGAATAAAATCCATATAAAGTAGGGTTTTGAAAATCAGTTATCCCACACATGTAATTCTGCAGGTTAAACTCACTTATGGATTATTGGCAGTTAGTTCTGATTTTAGTTTGTCGTGTGCAATAAGAAAGACGGACAGGACAAGTATCTGAAATGTTTGCTGTTTGTCATTCCAGCTGAGACACATTACCACGGAGTGAGGTTTACTGTGCTAAATAATATCAACAATATCCAAGAGGGTATGTTTATAAGAGCTATGACAGGCCAGCTGCTGAATCGGACTGTGATGCCCAGCCCCCCAGCCAGGACATCAGCTCTCCAGTTTGCTGGAATTTGTCCCAGTAGCTGAAATGGCAACAGGGATTTGTGCCCAGCTTCACTGCTCATGTCGTGGCTTAAGGCACTGACGAAGATGGGTTCATGTGAAGGCATGAGGCTCTGGTGTGGGCGAGGTATGGGCGTGCGTTCGTTTCTGCCAAATCTTTCGCTGTGGGGATAACCGTGGGCAGAGGCATGGTAGCAAATAACAGAGGGGTTGGGGATGATAACATCATGGACTGCTGCAGCTGTTTGCTCCTTGAAGTTGAGTCAGGGCCCTCTGCCACGCTGGATAAGTGACACGAATGCCTGTCGGGCACAACAGACATTTCGAAGCTAAGATGTGTTACATTTAGTTATTCAAACGGGGATCATTTGTTGGCGAAGTACGCTGGGGTAGTTAGCACTTCAGTCATCTTTGCCTTCATTTGCTGACAAGTTGCACTGAAATGGCACGGCTGATGAATGGCTGGATGGTTTGTGGAGGTAACGCTAGGCTTCATCCTCTCTTACCCTCTATCTTACACCGTCTCTAACAGCAGTACATAGCTGAGTAGGAGGCTAATAAATGAGACTTTACAGACATTTCAAATTCATTTTGGACCGGAATAGTTGCCTACTCAAGAAAATCAGGGTTGTGCGTCTGCAGTCCTTGAAAACCTACCTCTCCCATGAAAATTTCACAGAAAAGTGTGTGTCCAGTTGAGTAATTCCAGCCTGAGGTGTACACCTGACTCGTATATTCACAGCAGCTGAAATCTTTAGGCAGGCATGAGGATATCAAGGTGATGTACACAGGCATAGTCAATAGATCGTATTTGCTCCTATAAAATTGCAAATTGCAATCTAAGGATAAAGAAAGAAACAGAAACTTGCCACAGTCACTGGGGAGAATCAAGAAACAATGAGACAATTTTACCCAATATGACAGACAGCTCTACTGGACCATCAGTACCTTCCAGCTGCCAAGATAGTTAGAGACAAGGAGGTTGAGCAGTGAAGGAGTGGAGGAGCAGGGTCTCATCTCTTTGCATCTCAGTTCTTGTGTAATCGGACTGGTAATGTGTTTTCCCATCAGCATGGGAGCTTCTTGAGGATCTATGCAGATGCCTAACCAAAAGAATTCAAAGTCTAGAGAGATCTCTTTCTGGAAAATAATCTCCTGGAACAGGGTTTCAAGTTTTGCCAAGTGGATCACAACCCAGAGTATTTTTCTATGCTGTACAGAGACTAGTAAAATAAAGCTTAGGAGTCTGGGGAACTAATTAGGTTTGAACACACTAAAGCACGGCTAGTATGTGCTGCAGAGAACACAGAACTGCGTGTTTAGGTATAACAGTCATGGCTAGAACATCTGCAGTTTAGTGTTGGAGATAAATCCATTTTTGGACAGGCTGAGGTAGGAAACCCTGAGCTCCAATCTTGCCTTTGAGTCTGAAGTCATGCATGCCTTTGAGCAGGTCGGTCAGATTTGGCAGAAAGGGGATTACAGTGGGTTTCCCGTGTCAAGATTCATTCAACTCAGGTATGTGCAGTTCCCTGGATGGAGATCAATAGTGAATAATTATTGTTGGAGAGGCTGATCATAAAAATGCTGAAAGGGGTAAATTCACTATCATGGGAGTCTTAAAACTCATATGCATTTACGAATTTATTCAGAAAATTGATTTTGTCTCCTTGTGAACCGTTCACAAGTAGATCGTATCTTCACAGACGGATAGATTATATAAAGGCATTTACTGATGTACTTCCCAGGGATTTCTCTTGGCGTAAAGTTCAGTGTGAAAAAGAATAATTAATAAATACCTCCAGGCAAGTGGAAAATAGGATACATTGCAACACAGGTTTACTTCATATGTGAGATTAACATGACAGTTTTCTTTGCTGAAAGATTTTTTAGACAAGGGCAATATGGTAGATGTCATCTATGTGGATTTCGATAGAAAACAGCTACTCATTAAGTCAGAAAGGTGCAAATCAGCAGATAAAGTGAACATGGGAAAACTAGCTAAAGGGAAAACGATGGTGGACATTACTGAAAGAAGTATCGGGTTGCAGGTGATAAGCTGCCTCAATGGTAAGCTTCAGGTGCAATCTTGTGTAATGCTTTTCTTAGCGAGCTGACCACAAAAGGCAGGATTGGGCTGATTAACCGGTAAGAGGATGTTGGGAAGCTATAGAGGAGGCTCAAGACAGTCAAGCTGGTTTTCCTGGTTAGAAATGCAATTTATTTGTGAAAAAAGCAAATGCAATTATAGTGCTTAATAACAAAAGCTGGGGGAAAGGGGGAGGAAGTGGGACAGTTGAGGTTAGGGCATTTGTCTTCCCAAGTAACCATTATGCATCCTGAGAATCTGCCTTCCAGGAAGTGTCTAAACATTCTCCAGCTGATAGGCAGTAGTGGATGAATTCCCTTTTTTGCTTTGTTTGTGTGTGTAGCTTTGCTTCACTTATTAAACTGTCATTATCTCAACCTTAATTTCTTGCTATTGCCCTTCTGATTCTTTCCCCCCATCCTGCTGAGGGAGAGTGAGTAAGGGACTGGGTGTGAGCTTATCTGCCAGGTGGGGTCAACCCACCCCTTGGAGCCAAAACACTAGGCTCTAGATCAAGCTTCCAGCAAAAGCACTGGAGGCAAATGACTTTCCTGGTTTTGTGGTGGAACTTGATGGTTTTCTTCAGGAATTCAACTCCGGTGATTCAGGTGGGTCCTTCCAAACTTGCAGCCCTAGATGCTAGAAAATAATCCTAGAATTATTTTCCACGTTGTTATAAAAGGAAGAAAAATATAATTACTGTTTAATGGACTGGTAACTGGTAACAGTTTCTCACTGTTAGAAAGGCAGCTTTCTCCATTATTTTAACAAGCATTGTGGTTTGGAGACAAGGAACAGGAGTTCCCAGTGATCCTGTGTTCAGGTGGGAAACTTCACATTTGTGGAACCCTCTTGGCAGAAGTTAGATAGACGTACTTTGTGTGAATTCCAGTAGCCTCTTCTATAAATCAGTTCTGGTTCTGAAGGTCTTTTCGACCCCTTTTCTTTCTCTGTTGTTGTTGTGATTTAGCCTGGCTGTTGCTGGATTTCCTACTCCGAGTTGGCTAGTGTGCTTTCCTTCAACAGTGAGAAAAAGTGTTTACCACACTGAAAATGTGGTGTGGCTTTACTAGTAAACTTGGCTAGTGGAAAGACCAGAGAACTTGTTTGTGCATTCACACAACTGGAGAGCAAGTTTCCAGTGTGGGTTTTTCATGTTAGCTGTGGCCAGAATTACTGTTCATGTCTTAAATACTAGCCAGGTGTCAGTTATTTCCCTTTCCACAATGCAGGAAAAATTTAGCACCTTACACAAAGAAGAAAGCCACTACTTACTTTACTCTCTCCAGCACAGACAGCGTAGAAGGAGACACTCAGAGACCACGTGCCTTGGTCACTTTTGCGGGAGGGAGGATGCGGTTAGCCTTCTCTTAAACATTTAGTTTGGCCTCCATAGTCTTGTGCTTGGTGAACCTCACTGGTCCTGTTTTACTGGGTAGTTTGTGGGGAACATCTGGCTAGCGGTTCTTCCCTGTTTTATTAGGCAATGTAGTTCATAAAAGTTGTGGCCTTCAGTTTAACCATATTCCTGTGTGGAAAGTCTTGTTCACTGCAGCTTCTGGGCCAGAGACATTTACATCACTGTAATCAACAAGCACTTAAAGCAGTTATTCCTTAACTGACCTTAGGTTAGCAGGAAGCAAGATGGAAGAATGCCCTTCCAAAAGCAAGGATTTCCATTTTGAGCAGGAACTGGTTTTTACATGTATGAAAACAAGTGATTATTTACCATTTCCACTCAGCTGTCAGTCTACTCAGCCGCATTAATCACCGAGTCTGACTCAAGCCACAGTAATCAAGCAGTGCAGAAGGAAAGACTATCTGGTAAAGACATTAGAGATGATACTGATGGTGAAGAAACAGTTTGGTTTTTTATTTGCAAATCTCTAGTGCAATTAAAAGTAACAGCTGCTTTCTACTCCAGAGCTGAGTGACAAAATCATCACAATAAAGCAAATAAATATCTTAATTTTTTTTACTGCACATTCCACTTTTTTTTTTTTTTGGCAACAATTTTGCTTTTCTTTTCAAGAAGGACAGTTTCCTGGTTCAAAGAGATGTAACTGTAACTTCCACCTTGAAGAAGAGGAGCGTCTATGGATCCCAGCTACAGAGACTTGCAACAGAAAAATCGATATGAATGAAACACAAAAGGAAATGTGTATGTTTGTATAAGCACAGGAAGAAACAGCAGAACAAAAGTGAAAAGAATGGCTTGTATTGGTAACACAGGACACAGCTCCTGTCACTCACTCTGAGAAATGTGTTGTTTGCATCAAGCACTGAAGAGGACAGCACAGATGACTCCCTGGCTAACGACCCTGCATTCCTGATGAGGATGGCAAAAAGGTTGCAGGCTCTCACACATGCTGTTTCTTTTTCTGTCAGCTCAGAATTCCACCTCAGTCAGCTTGATTTGCACCTTTTCTCAGAGCCTGGGAGAATAGCATACAGCTATTTCCTATGTAGGCAGTGATTTTTGGCTTTTTTTTTAGATACGTGCATTTAGGAAATGCAACTTTATACTATATTGTAAAAAAAAAAAAATCACACATTCACAAAGGTCTGGTTTGCACTTGGACAGTTTGCATTTGCAATCGTAGCAGACTGTGTGTGCCACAATTATTGAGTCAGAGTAACTTAAGAACAGCTTAGAAAAAGGGGACAAAGGAACCCAAACTGGAACTGTGATATTTCTTCAAACTAAAACTGATTACCAGCAATTGTTTTCTAATTAAACTGGAAGAAAAAGGGTGGGGGAGAAAAGAAAGTGTATTTCTGATTGCCTGCTCAAAACAGGAGCAGAAATAAAAAGAAATGGCTTGCACTGAAAAATGTGACCAGGAGGGTGTACGGGAAGACGTGAAGGAGGGAACTGATGGCATCTAAGGCACAGAAATAAGTAGTTGTCAGGATGGCAAGTTCCTTTTGACCCAGGTGAGGAGTGAGCTGGATACCTGGCTCTGTCTCCCATGAGGGAGGAAGATGTTGCACAGAGGGGTGGACTGAAGAAAGTGTGTAGTGTCTCCCACGCTTTTCTCTGACCCTCAGAAATTCCCATAGATCTTTACCAGCATCAGCTTCCTCCAATGTTCACTCAACCCTTCCAGCCTCTCTTCCCTACCTAGATAAAACCTCTGACTCCTCCACTGCTGCCTGCCTCCTCTCTTACACCTCTCTGGTCCCTCCCGTCACACTCCGTTACCTCTGTCGCCCCCACACTCGATCCCACTTAGGGAGAGCTGCCAAGCCTTCAAACACTCTTTGGCTAAAACCAGAACAATTTCAGTGATAATATGAAGATGAAGAGCCAAACCAAATGAAAATATTTATTAAACTCACTGCCCAGCTGACAAGGGTGCAAGGTTTAGTAGGGGCACAGAGCAGCAGCAACAATCGGTCTCACAAACTCTTACCAGTCCTCAACTGAAAGTGAATATCTCCTTAGGCTAAAATTGAGCCTTCTGGGTTTGCTTTTCTCAGCAACCTTCCATGGACTCCTGCAAGGTGTTTTCCAAGAGCCAAGGCTCCGCTGATCAAGAACTATTCATTTAGGGAATTGAAATGAAGTCGTATAGCTCTTCCCTCCCTTTTTCTGAAGTATAGGAAACTGTCTATACTGGTAGGTTTCACATATTAAGAATTTGATTTAATTCAGTAGAAAATGCTCAAGTAATAGGCCAAAAGTTGACAGACAATGGGGATACTATCACTTTTGTATTTGGAGCCTGAATGAAATATGGAAATTTTAGCAGTGTTGCCCTCTCACTTATCATTCACAATATTGTCAGTTACCTGTGGATTGGCAGTGAAATTTCTTCATAAACAAATAACGTAAAGTATATAGAAAGTATAATGAAAAACAAAGGAGCAAACATCCAAATGCTGACTGAATGTCCACTAAGTAGTATATATTTATCTTCTGTGTCATGGGGTGACCCAGACATTTTTCGGTGAAAGCTCTATTCAAAGGCACTGCTCAAGGATTTTTTGTTAGCGTTCTAAAAATGCAGAAGAGTTTGTAATTATTTGCATTCTGTCATCAATGAAAATAACCATTTTGACTGAAGTGTATTCTGTTTGTTAATTCTAGTGCTTTACAACATGCTTCATATATTTCCCTTACCTGTAAAGTATCACACAGTTCAAGACTAGCTTCCTTTCACCTATAAAATGTTTATCATATTTAGCAAATAACAATCTGAACAAATAGTTCAGATTGCAATGACAGAACTTTTCAATTTGAAAACCTCCCTAGAGAGCGCGTGCTGGTACCAACGATCCGTACCACTCCATGTAAAATTACCATACCACACCGTTAATGTGCTCGCTGAACATGGACAAATAAGATGTATAAAGATTGTTTGTCTGATTGTTTGCTCCGTTACGTTAGTATAAAGCGAACTAATGGTAAACAACATTCTTCCGTAGTTTTATTATTAATGAAAGCATTAACTCCACTGGACAGCTTTAACCTTGTACGCTGCTTTTCTGTGTAGTAATAAAGGACTTTGGTACATCCCTGTCATCCATACACTTAGTAACTGCAATGAGACTCTCGTGTATTATAACACACACATTTCTTTGTCTTATTTCAAATGAGAATACGTGTAGCCTGGAGACCTGGAACACCTTCCTCTCTGATCATCCTGCTTTTGCACATACAGCCAGAACCCGCGTAATTCTTGCTTCGGGGGTTGAATGGAACGCTGCTTCTCCCCAGAAGCACCAGGAAGCTTTGAATTCATGTTATGTTCCTTCTTAACGTAAATGAGGCAGAATTGTCAGGAACATGAAAAGCCCCATCAACAGTGGTTTATCAATATCGGTTGTATGCTTTGATGTGAGATGTGGAGCTTTTAAATGTCTAATGCCAATTGTACAACCGTTTGGTATGTCAGAAATCATAAAGAAAAAATCCATGTTTGTCTCTGTTGCTCTTCCTTACAAGGAATGCCGTTCAGTTGAGCCCTGACGCTGATGTTGTTGAAGTTCCTAGTTAAGAGAACTTGCAGTATAATTAGGCTAAAAGCTGATTTGAAGTAGAAAATAGTTGATGAGCAACTATTTAATTTGTTTCGAAGTATGAAGAAAGTGACAAAGATGTGTGTCTTGTTTTTCATTAGAAATTAGGTATTTTCTGGTTTTTCCATCTTTTTTTTTTCAGAATGTCATTGGGAAAGCATTTGGCCTCAATTCTGCAAACACTTGAATAAATGAGTGATAGGGAATCTTCCTGATCCTGCTGAGGATTGAGTAAAACAGTATACTTGTAAAATTGGAAATTTCTGTAATACATTAAAAAAAAAATGAAAGAGATTGAAACAGGAATAATTTCTATTCAGGCATTACATAAATTGTTTTAAAAATTCTTATCTTGATATTGAATCCATTAAAATACATCTATACTTTAAACAGTTTTTTTAAAAATTTTGTTCAAATTGTTGAGTAAACTATAACCAAAGAATTGTTATCACTCATAGTATATGGATATGACAAATCGGGGCTTGCAGAGATCTGGTACTATTTGATATCCTTCTTAATGACTTTGGAATAGAGATCATGATTGTTAAAGTGACAAATGCAACCAAGTTAGAAGGAATAGCATGAATTCCAGGTGGTGAAGCCCCACCTAGAGTACTGTGTCCCCACCTGGAGTACTGTGTCCAGCTGTGGAGCCCTCAGCATAAGAAGGATATTGGCCAGTTGGAACGAGTCCAGAGGAGGCCACGAAGATGCTCAGAGGGCTGGAGCACCTCTGCTATGGGGACAGGCTGAGAGAGTTGGGCTGGTTCAGCCTGGAGAAGAGAAGGCTCTGGGGAGACCTTAGCACAGCCTTCCAGTACCTGAAGGGGGCCTACAAGGAAGCTGAGGGGTGGCTTTTTACAAGGGCCTGTAGTGACAGGACAAGGGGTAATGGGTTTAAACAGGAAGCAGGGAGATTTAGATTGGATATCAGGAAGAAATTCTTCACGGAGAAGGTGGTGAGGCACTGGAACAGGTTGCCCAGAGAAGCTGTGGATGCCCCATCCCTGGAAGTGTTCAAGGCCAGGCTGGATGAGGCTTGGAGCAACCTGGTCTAGTGGAGGGTGTCCCTGCCCATGGCAGCGGGGTTGGAACTGGATGATCTTTAAGCTCCCTTCCAACCCAAACCATTCTATGATTCTACGAATTTTGGAGAACAAGTTTATAAACAAAATTATATAGACAAATTGTGTAAGTAGCCTGAAATACAGGATGAAATGCAATGGGGACAAACAGAAAACCCTACAGTTAAAGAGGAATAAAACCTCAAAACCCATGAAATTCTGATAACAGCAGGGGATTCAATGTTGGTTTTTTTTTTTTTAGCAAATCAGAAATGGTATGAGTCAGCAATGTCATACCGTGAAGAAAGCAAACATCATACTGGGATATATAAACAGGAGTCTCGTATGTAAGACACACAAAGTAATACTTCCACTCTACTCAGTACTCCTAAGGCCTCAACTGAAGTACTGTATCCAGTTTTTGGCACACTGCTTCAAGAAAGTGGAGAGAGGCCAAAGGAAAGCAAGAAGAATAATCAGAAGTCTAGAAAAGACAACCCAGGGAAAGACTGAACGAGAAGGAGTTGTTTAGTCTACAGGAGCCACTAACAGTTCTCAAAGACGCGAGAGGCTGTTCTCCCTGGTCAGGGCGCGTTGTAACCTAAGGGCTCAAAATTCAGTCGGGGCCATGTCAACGAGGTTTTCTCACCAATTGCCTGTATGGATAGAGAATTCCTGAGTGGATCGCATAAGGAAGGGGTGTCGGGTGGGTTTCGGAGAAGTTCAGTCAGGAGCGGCTGTGCTGCAGCGTGGGGAATTAGGCTGGGCCCGGGGCAGTGCTTGCTACTGTATTTGCTCTTCATGCTAACACATTTCTTCAGAACTACTGATGTACGCGGTTGCTGTGCAGAAGCCCAGCCAAGAAAGGGACTTGGCCACGGGGGTGGCTGTAGCTAGAACGAAGACACAGCCCCCCCCCCCGGTTGAAGCGGATCCGCTCTGCCCACTGACGGCCGGTTTGCTGCTCTCGGAGGAAATCTCTCCGGGAATTACCCTGTTTTCAGACTCCCTTCCAAGCCTTCGAGTCACCCGTGGGAGCTGCCCTTCCCTGGAGGCCAGCAGGACGGCCCCGCGGGTGTCCCCGTCCCCCGGGAACCCCGCACCTCGGAGCGCCGTTAGCCCCGCCCCCTGACCTCCATGTTCCCTAGTTACCGCGCGGGGCGTCACTCCGGGGCCACACCACCGCTGCGCGTAGCGGAGAGCCGGGCTGAACCATTCGCTAGCTGCTGGGGGTGTGTGTGTGTGTGGACGGAAGCGCGAGGTGGGTGCCCCCGGCTCCCGCCCGCAGCGGCCGTTGGACTTGTCGCTGTAGCTCCCGCCCGCGAGCCACCCTCTCCCCCTTCCCTCCGCTCTCTCGTTGGTTTCGTCCCGTGCGGGCCATAGCGACGGCGGGCGCGGGGAGGGAAGATGGCGGTCCCGGCTTCCGCGCCGCTGCAGGCTCCGTGAGCGAGGCGCTCGCCCCTTGCCCTCCTCGTTCCTGCGCTCCCGGCTGCCCTCCGCCTCCGCTCCTTCCCCGTCGGGGGCGTAGGGACCATGTCGGACTCGGACTCGGAGGAGAGTCCGGACCGCCAGCTCAAGCTAGTGGTGCTGGGGGACGGCACCACTGGCAAGGTCAGTGCCGGGCCCCGCCGCGGTGCCCCGAGCCCCCTTCCTGACCTTCCCCCCTCAGCGCTCCCCTCGCCTTTCCCGCTGAGGAGAGAGCAGCCGGCGGCGTCTTCCAGTCTGTCGCGCTGTCGTTGTCGCGATACCGGGAGACGTGACGCCGGCTGTTACCCTCTTCGCTCCCGGCCTCGCGCTTCTCCCCCTCCGTTGTCTCCCCCGCGTGTGGGGCGGGGGCGCAGCCGGGCCGGGCCCCTGCTGCCGCCCGGCCGGCGGGCTCCTGCTCCGGGGCCGCCGGCACCCGCTGGATGCTCGGCAGCGGCACCCGAAGCGCCTTGGCCAACGAAGAGGCGTTTTTAATCCCATTTCCTTCAGCCTGAATGAAAAGCGCGGCTAGTGCCGTCATTGCCGTGGCGCGGGTGGTGCTGCTGGAGCAGCCCCGGGTTGTTACCAGCGGCCGCGGTTGGGGCACGTGAATTCCCCTTTCCCGACGAAACGAGGAGCAGGGAAATGTGCTTGGCTGGGTCTGCAGGCTCTCTCCGGTTCAGCTTCAGGGCCGATAACTTCCTGAGGCGGGTTGAACAGTTTGCATCTGTTGGAGTTACTGTTTCAGAGTTTGGAAAGACGCTTCTGGGTCAATTCAGTTTTTTGCTTGTGACTTTTACTTTTTTTTTTTTCCTGTCTATAATCAACGTAAGTGCTATTTATAAGCAGTTTGCTTATAAACAGGTTATACTTGTCTTTTTAAAAGAGAAATTTTGACAAACAGAGACCAAAGAAGGCAAAAGATGCTTTCTTACCCATGGAAATGGTCGCTGATCTTTGCTTACGTGTGTGTGAACATATCCATTGCAATATGCAGCCTGCATCCTTTTGTGAGATACACACTGAAATAGTGATTTTGTTGTATGTTTGAAGAATACAGTTTTTCCTCCGTCATTAATTTGCAAACATGGGGAGTCAGAAAATCTGCCTGCTTCACCGTTCAGATGAAAAGTAGAAATATTAGAAGTGGTTTAATGGCCTGCTATTAATAGAAATAAGCTCGTAGTGAAAGTACATACATAATTTTGCTCACTTATGCAGAGCTCTGTGAAGAAACAAAACATTTTTTGTCTCCAGCGCTTCTAAACCCAGTCTGAAGTGGTATTGTATCCATCTGAGTCAGTGGATGGGCAATTCCAAGGAACTATGTGATGAGAGCATAATAAATGGACAGGATTGACAACTGAAGTGCCGTTTCACTGGTAGCTTTTCCCAGGAGCTTTCCATTCAAACTGAGGAATCCTTTCACTACTGCTGTTCAGCACCTTGTGTCAGGACCTCTGGCCAAACACGGGTTTTCAAGCGTTCTTGAGTTTTGATGTATATTCCTGCTGGTTCCTACCTCTCACACGGGAGCTGCCACTCACTGAATCTCCTGCTGGCTCTAGGAATCCTGTGCTTCAAGTGCAGTTTATTTTGTGTGAGCAGCAGCTATACTATGGTGGGCTGCTTTTCCTCCTATCCCCCCTAGATGATGCTGTAATAGAGGCTTCTTCCAGCCATCCTGATGGCCTAGCAGCAAACACTTGCAATAATAGATTTATTGTAAGATCTTGTAAAAATAAAGAAGTGATTGGGTCATGGAATGGAAGGATAAAATGTACCTACTGCTATTTCAAGCACCTCAGAAGACTAAATTATTGAGGTTCCTCTCCTTTGTTGGCTACTCGTTCTGCTTACTTGTTGAAACATGTGTATGTCTATATGTTTTTTCAACTCTAAATAGCCTGCCTTTCACATCTGGTTCACAGCTGGTCTTCACACACATGCATACTTAGGCTCTCATTTATTGTGCAAGGCATTGGTTTTTCTCTTCCTCTGTTGCTGGGATCATCGGACTGGAGAAGTGTAGGAAATAATGGAATATAGCTTTGAAATATTGCGTCTCGTATTTAGTGTGAGGTGTTCACACTTGACTTCTTTCCATTGCCTTCCCTCCTGCCAAAAAAAAAAAAAAAAAAAAGATTTTATTTACTCCCTGTTGGCCATCTGGGGCTGTCTGGTCTTCATTTCTCCAGGGGAAAAAAAAATTATATCTTTATGAGTCAGCTGGCTGAAGTTGAAAACTTTATTTCTTGTTCCTCAGCCATTGTTTAGAAGCAATGTGATTCAGGTTCTGTGCAAGCGTTGGTAGCAGTTTGAAAACAAATCAGTGTCAGTTCAAGCTCAGGGTAGTGTTTGTGTTTCCACTGGCTAGGAATTGCTCTGTCCGTGAGGCAAGGGAGGGTTGCTGTGCTTCTATTCATTTCTTTTGTAGTGGTTGAATGAATGATTGGCTACTTAGAATTTTAAGGGTAGGGATAAGCACTGCTGGAGCAACCTCTAAGGAGAAGAGAGTAAAAGGGGAAGGAAAAATGAGGAGTGAGGAAGTGAGACGGAGTACAACCTGAAAAAGTATTAGCATAAAATAGAGGTGGTAAGGAAATGGTAAATGGTTGAAAATAAAAATTTGGAAGGCAAGATTGGTTATTAAGAAGATAATAGTAGAGAGTGATTTTAATGAACTAGACAAACTAGGAAAACAATCTGAAAAGAAATTGGAAGCAGGGACTATGTAAGATGAAAATAAGCAGCAATTATTAATAGCAGTTGGCTCTTTGATTTGGATTACAGGAGGGAACCATACACACAGCAGCTTTAGGGGTCTAGGTTTTAAATCAACCTACTCTACTCGAGACAAAAAGATTTTCCATTAAAATAAACCAGCAGTACTAGTATGGATTGAAAAAAAGATGCTGTGATCCAGGTATTCCTAGTCTTGCTGTGCACAGATTGACTTAATATGGTGCTGATTTGAGCTAGAACTAACTGATTTGCTACTGTTGAAATAGGTTTTGGGTCTGTGGAAGCAAATCTTGGAGCTATTCATGGGAAGGGAGGTCCTGAAAAATAGGTGTGCAGGAGGAGCAGAGCAGCCGAGGTTCTGTCTTTCTGCCATCTGTTGCAACTGGGGCTGAAGTATGGTAGCAAAAACACCTTACCTTTTCCTTCTTCTCCTAACAACAGGTGGTGAAAATGACAGGGCGAATGCTCGACCTGGTGTGGGAATTTGCAGGAGCTAGAAAGTAGGCTGGAATAGAGAGTAGAGTTCGGCTTGCTGTAGGATTTTTTTAGGATGCCCGATTTTTAAGCATTGTGCCAATTCTGGATCTTGTTACACAGGAGCTCAAAAACTTAATCGGCGTTGGCAAAAACATTGTCACTGTTGAGTCTTGCCAATGGAAAATTGCGTGGGGTGCCCTGTGCAGATTGGCCTAGCTTCATAGGTGCACGTCTAATGTCAGAAACTCTTGACAGCTTTCTCTTTTTCAGTGAACAGAGTTTCATCGGTAGTTAGGAATGGGGTGGAAAGACATCCCCTTCAGATGACAGAACCACTTCCTTTGTTTACAAGATATTCCTCTCCCCCCCCCGCCAGCTAGGCTGTTCTCAGTGCCAAATTTTCTGTGTTGGACAGTGACATGGTTTTAGGCTAGTTAAGCATGTTGTTATTTAGCCTAGCGATTCTTTTCATCTTGTCTGTCCTAAAATCCTTGCCAGTAGGGATAGGACGTGACTGAGGAGTGAATGTTGCTGTGCTTGGAGAGTGGCAGTGATGTTTTGTAAGGGAGTGAGGGAAAGGATAGATACGTGTTGCTTTTTGGAGGGTGGATTCTCAATTGACTAGCCAAGTTGGTATGTGATTGGAAATTCATGGCCTTAGCTGTGTGCTTGCATCCCTTTGAATTTTGGTTTCAGTTTTTCTTTCTTATGACTGTGATACTACACTTTGGCATTGCTTTCTGAAAGCTTTCTTCTGTAGGATTTTACTGAA
Organism: Rhynochetos jubatus; assembly: GCA_027574665.1. Classification (NCBI taxonomy): domain Eukaryota; kingdom Metazoa; phylum Chordata; class Aves; order Eurypygiformes; family Rhynochetidae; genus Rhynochetos; species Rhynochetos jubatus. The sequence continues at coordinate 56,527,893 of CM050651.1, read as the reverse complement.
AGAATTGTCATTGGCAGGGTTTTCTCTGCAAGTTTCCACGCTGTCCTGATGAGTAGTCAGCATCAGTTAGGGCTGGCTATCATTGCTTGGTCTGGTTGACTTGTCTGCTACTATTTCATAAATAGTTTGCCTTTTTTTTTTTCTATTTAGATATTTAGGAACAGTTTGTCAGTAGTTTATACTGTGAGTTGTTGACATGGAAAAATAGAAGCAAGAAACTGTCTTGCCTCACCTGTGAGGTTTAATTGCATCTTCCTTTGCTTCCAAAGAAACCTTACCAAATGTGCCGTTGTAGTTTGCTTTTAGAATAATGTAATTTTTATGTATTACTTTTTACTGCTGTATGTTAGGACCCAAAGATGTTTTTAATTGCATGCAAGGAAGGTGTTTGTAACACCAGCCTTCACTAGCGTATTGCTATTCAGAACTGCATATAAACATTTGCTTTGAAGTATTTTAAGACAAATGTGTAAACCTGCCGGTTTGGGTCTAATGAAAGTTGTCTGCTATCAAAGTTGGTGGCCTGGTTGTCTTAGAGACGTGAAGGAACAAGGCCTTCTTGATACTATACTGTCCTCTGATCTCTAGGTTAATGGCTGAAATTTTATGAATGGAGCACAATCTTTTCTAAAAATGGTCACCGATCACTTACTTTTGCAGCTACAGTTCTACTGAACCATTATTTAACTCTGGCTATTTTTTACATAGATTGTACTCAACATACCCTTAGAGGCAAAACTGTCATGCAGACTCTGTTATGGCAAACATGGCAGAGAACAATTTTAGGATTGAAGTGGGTATTTGCATTGTAGAGGTACTTGAATACGCGTTGACAGAACTTCACTGTTTACTGTTGTGGAGAAGTTTGAACGATTGCTCCTAGTATTTTGTGGATAAATGCTTGTTCTGTGAATAAATAGAGGACTCCAGTCAGGTAATCCAACACCTTCCTTGAGTGCTAACATTTATTAGGAAAAAAAAAAAAATCGAAAAGGAGTTAGTCAATGGTTTTCTGCTATAAATTCCTTTGCATTCAAGAGCACAGTAGAGGAAAACTCTTTAAGAGAATTTTGCCATGCTGTTGATTACTTGCTGCTCTTATTGGTTGGCTGTTAATTGAACGTGTGTTGTTTATTTTTACTAACACCCCTAGAAGCCCTCAGGGAATATTGAGTGTCACAGAGTGATAAAGCTAATATTTACTGAGCCCTTAAAACAAGAAGGGAGTGGTTGCTTATTTAATGGGGATCTAAATTAGTGTGGAGAATATAGAATACTGTGATAGAGTCAGAAGGTATTTTAAACTGTACTCTGGGTACTGGTTACTTTTCTGAAAGGGACGATATCAAGAAGGTTGTATGGTGTATTCCTGCAGTGTTCTTATTCTTATCTACATCTTTAAGGACATGACAGGTTAAAAACAATGTCTTCATAATCTTGATATGTTAACTATTGTGTTTAAAAGAATCAGTTATACTGATTTTTTTTTAATACTACAGTCTAAATGTGTACTGAGTTTTATTTTGTGCACGCTGTTAGTTTTACTGTCACATAACTGTAGGCAGAAGAATCTTCTCACGATTCATTTCTGTGGTCTTCACCCTTTCCACAGTGATATAAATACATCAGCATACTCATGCTATTTCTAGTTTACTTGCTTTTTTCCACATTTATTTATATATTTTGAATTCTCTCGGGGCGTGAGTTCATTGAAGTAAATGGAAATGTTACAATAGTCTTTAATTGATTTTTTGGATTACTTCCTAAATATATCTTATGATATCAAAATATATATTATATATATGACAGTGATAGGAATAAAAATGTGATCTAGAAACAAGAAAACAGTAAATCTTGTGTTATTTACTTCACAGGTAATTTAATAGTTGAATAAACATTTGCCTATTCTTACTAGAGCTTTAATGCTGAGGCTCTGGTGATCATGTTTTCATGCAAAAAAGAGTAAGTTACCTTTTCTTCCTATGTATACTTGACATTATTAGCATAATTTAGGTCTTTGTTATAACTTTTCTATTAGTAGAACTTCCCTATTCTCATGTTTTTCTGAACTACTGGCATTATTTTGCTGCTGCATTTTTAATTAACTGTGCTCTAACAGCAATTTCTAATAACAATTAATGTAATTCATCTCTTCAGGTCTTGATAAATGGAAATCTGGCAAAAAAAAACATTCCTTGGTGCACGTTTTGAGTTTTCTCAGACACTTCAAGGGTTTTGTGAGGGTGTCAGTCTTTTTGTCCCTTATATTTGTAAATACATATTTAGACTTTTTTCCCTGCAGTTGCTTCATTTTTATATTTTCAGTTGTCATGTCAACAAGAGATTAAGTGTATGCCAGTAATTTGATGTAGGATGTATTTTATCTACATGACAGTTATTTCTTCCACGGTACTAACTTTTGTATTCTTTATAACTGCACTTCTCTTTCCTTTCCTTCTAGTTTTAACCTTAAATTTTGGGGCTGGCTTCCTTTCCTTTTCCCTTTTTGTTTTGCTTTGTATGGAGAATTTAAAATGCTAGTGAAAGAATATAAATTGCCTTGCTATAAATGCCTTTGTGTGTAGTAAAAGCTGGTTCTTTATTAGGTCACCGTGTATTGGTCTACTTTCATAAATGCACAAAATATAAATTGAAGAAATAAGTTTCCAAAGTTGTTCTTAGAGGAATGGTTCTGCAAATGTCCATTCTTAACATGAGTTTCGTTTTTTCTGTGTACAAGAAAGTATTCTTCCTGTCTTAGACTTTGTGTAATCCGTGATCCTGAAGCTTTGACACACAGTGGCAGGAATCCTGCCACGCTTTGGAGCCCCTGTGGGTCTCTGCACTGCGCAGATCTCTGTTCCCCCCCACAAAGTTGGCCTGGGATCATGGTGTTCTGTACCACGGAAGGACCCTTGTGTTGGAAATGAACGCTTCTTAAAAGTAATAAGCTTTTCAAGTATGGATAGTGTCATTTAGATTTGTGTCAGTTTGGGCATACTAATGATACCTCATTCAAATCTCTGTAATATTTCATAATATGACTGTCACAGCAGCTTTGAAATACAAAGGAAGTACGCACCTTGCTTCTTTTTTGCAAAAGTTAGTAGTCTTTGCCGCCACCTCTTATGCTGAAACTGTCTGGCATGCTTGTCATCCAAATCCATGAACACTGTTAGCATGCATTGATTTAAAAAGTGTTTAGCTATGTTTCATACTTCTGGTTTAACAGCAAGTGTTTTGCTCTTTAAAATGACAATTTCATTTGATGCTGTTCTGTTTTAGACATCCTTAGCTACACGTTTTGCCCAAGAAACATTTGGCAAACAGTACAAGCAAACCATAGGACTGGACTTCTTCTTGAAAAGGATGATACTGCCAGGTAAGAGAATAAAAACTAACACCGAAAGGTTGGGCAGCAGTAAGACTTGCAGAAGCAGATTCTTCAAAGTAATATGTACTAAATAAGCTCAGTACAGTGCTTCTTATGGGAAAGCAAATTAGGTTGTTCAGAGAAAATTTTATTATGTTCTTGCCAGGTGACAAAGGGTTATGCATTTGCAACTCATGTTTAAGTAAAACACTGAATTCAAATAAAATGAACGCTGTCTATAATCATGACTTGTATTATCTCTACTTGAGCATACTTGCTGTCCATGTGGGTAGCATAACGTACAACAATGAAATGGAACTTTAAATGTATTCATTGAAAAAGTAGGTGTGTTTTGAAAGAAATAGATTTTTTTTTTTTTAAATGAAATACACAACTTGTATTTGGGTTGTGTGAGAGAAGCATAATGCAGCTATGGAATCGCAGTGCTCTAATATGTGAATGCTGTTTTATGCAAGGCAGCATGAAATTGCTGGCATTTAATAGACCACTAAAATTTAGGGTCCCTCGGCACTCATAAAAATACAGTTTGAGCATTCAAGATGTTTCACTTCACGATGGCAAAGAAACTATTTAGATGCCTGTTGCAGCACACTGCATGGAAAATGCAAAGAAATAATTATAAAAGAATAGTTGCTGGTGGAATTTTGTCCCTGAACAATTGGGGGTTTGAAATAAGTATTTTCATTGACTTACGGTGGTTCAGTTTCCAAGTATGAAGATATTTAATTAAATGCATTTTCTTCCAGCTTCAGAAATCAGAAGGAGTTAGAAAAATTATGCATAATTATTAAAAGTTGTAATGAGATGTGATAAAATTGATGCAAGTTTTGTAGTTCTGTCTTTTTTCCTTGTGTAGAGCAGGGAGTGCAGCAGACCCAGAAATGAGGCTTTTTAGCTGTAACCTGAAGTTGTAAGAAAATATATACACTTCTTGAATTTATTTTGTTAAAATTATATTGCCAGTAATTTCTTGATTATGTTTATATATTTTCTTAAGTGAAACAGAATAAACTTTTCAGACTATTCCTGCATTCACTATTTTGGTTTGGCCATTTTGCTGTACCTTTTTTAGTATCTGATGAGTGATAAAGTATTAAATCTCAGTGCTTATTTCTCCATAAAATCAACAGAATAATTTTTTTATTGTCCTGCTCATGCCTCTAAAAATACCGGTGTGCATAATACTAAACAGCAGTACTTGCAAGTGGAATGTGTACACAAATCATGCAGTGTGCATGCTGAGAACTTGTATTTTGCAAGTTTTTTTCCAGCTGTTAAGCATACAGAAGCTATTAGTACATTACTGGGACTCTAAATATTCTTGTTGAGCAGAAAACTTGGAAATTTGTCAACTATAGATTCATTCATGTTTTACTTTCTTCTAGTTTATTTTGTAATAAAATCAGAATGTAGATGAAAACAGCACCAAAAGAACGAAGTCTGTGCATCTGTTTTCCTCATTTATCATTAACAGATCAGTAATGTTTATGGAATGTATTCATATTCAGGAAGAAGCATTTTTCTGTAGATTGTCATTCTGGTTTTGCCTATGCCTACATATGTGTTTAGGTATATATGGATTTCTGTGCCTTATTGGTAAGCTGTACTGGTAGTAGGAAGAGAGGGAAGGAAGAGCAGAGGGAAGGAGGTAAAATTTCTAAATACTGGAGTGGGAAGCATTACTTAAATATGCGGATTTTTCTAATTTCTTGATTAGTTCTGGGTTTGCAGAGCTGCTATGTTTGCTTGAAAGGTGAATTCATACCGCTGCATAGAAATTATAATGTGCCAGTAGGGAAAAAACCTAGATTTTTCTTATTTACTAGGAGAATTGATGAACTGTGGTTCAATGGTTGTACTTTTTCTTCTTTAAATGTAAGCAAATATTTCAGAAGTTAAAATTACGGATTTCTAGAATTACACAGAAGTTTACATTAGGCCACATTAGACATACATTTTAGCTTGTAAAATAAAGTACTGGGGTTTTTTTATTTTGTTTTTTGGCTTTTTAAAAATAAAAGTGGTATTTGTCTCCAGTTGTTTTAGTAACTGATGCAGTTTTGCAGTGAGAAAAGTGAATATATTACATGGTGAAATGGTATAGTTTAATAAAAATAGTAAATCCGTTGATTAATTTTGAACAATGGGACTTTTAGTGTTCAACTGTTGACAGATTCTTTTCATGCAGTTTGTTAAAAACATTTTTTTTCAAACACAAGTCAATTTCAGTGTATTTATTGATGCAGTATCTTGTATAGTCTGGATGCAACCACAGTGTGGATTTTACTGCCTAAATGGTGTATCTGTTAGTCAGAGGGTCTGCTGATAGAGATTCTTAAGAGTCATAGTGGAACACTTTCAGGAAGGTTGTGGGTGCAGTCCAGTAAACAGGATTCTTCTGTTGAAATGATTTTTTTTTTAAGTCGTCAGTGCAAAAAGTGGGCAGACTCGTGTTTTTAGTTCCGTCTTGACTGTGCAGCACTTTAAGTAAGGTTAACCAATGCACCGAGTATACTTCTGCAGGATCACTACTGAATCAGCCTGGTGGCCTCAGTTCATACCAGAAACAATCTAAATGCCTGCACTGTGTTGCCTCAGTTATTTTAACTTTGCTCTTGTGTGCATTTTCTACAGAGTAAAGAAGTGCTAGTGTTTTCTTGTTCCTTATCAGTGTATTACGTATTATTTTTATGGGATTCTTCAGTATTTATTGATATGTTAGCCTTGTTTCTAAGAACTGTCTTACTATGCATGGTTTCTTTTCTGTTACGTTGTCATTCTTCAGTTTGTGTACTGTTAAATCAATGAAAAAATAAAAGATTTCAAACTCTCTGTAGAAAACTTCGTGTGCTGCTATCACAGTTGTTAATTTGCTAGGCAGATTGTCTGATGTTTTTCCTTCCGTCAGAATAATCCGAACATCCTTCTTTCTCCCCTCAAATCAATCTGAGCACAAAGCAAGTATTACAGGACCTAATTGGAAAAAAAAAAAAAAGGGAAAATGAAGGATTTTGCACTGGAAATAATCAGCATGAATTTCAGTAGTTAGTGAGGTCTAAATTAAGAAACACTTCACCGTAAGTGAACGTTGCAACCTTTTTTTCACCAGTTTCTTTTTTTTCCTGTGGTTAGTGAAGGAAAGTAAATAATTCGTAATAGTAGATTTAAGTTGAACAGTCACTGTTAATTTAACTTCCTGCATTAAAGTTTCTCAGATAATGTCATGCTGTTATCCAGATAGTAAACACAGTATGCTGTCCGTGATTACTACTCTTAGGAGGAAAAATGAAGTTAGAAACTTTTTAAAGCATTTGCATGCGAAATTTTGCATCTGAAAATTGTTGAATTTGAAAGTGATTATATTTGTAAAGCTTTTTTCCAAATAGCTGGCATGAACGACATGGTAAATTTCCAGTAGAATACATACAACCAAGTTAGGGGTAGAATAGTGCAGCATGATGAGCTTTTGAGCATGGTTTGTTTACCCACTGGGGATGCACAGTCATTTCAGACTGGGGATTCACCAGTTTATCCATGCCACAAGGATTCATGTTTTATGGAAGACTTTCCCACATTGTTTGCAGTCACTTGTGTTCTGAGCTTTCAAAATAATTAATACATAGTATGTGCACTGTCAAATAAGCTTTTTAGTCTGTGAAAAATTGCCTTTAGTGAACTGGAGTGTTTATGATATATTTACTAAGCTCTATGTAGAAATTCTTTATTTTAGTATTAGATAAAACTCAGTCTAGCTTAAAAGTACTGTCAAGAGATCATTTCACATTTATCTGTATATATTTGAGACCAAAGTAGCAGTTTAGGAAATCTGTGCTTTCAACCAGATTAAAAGAAGATGCATCATAAAAATATGATGTGGTGTATTTAATACCACATGTAGCATACATTCAGCTATATAGTTCTAATTTGCTGTTTATATTCACTGAGCGCTGGGATATATTTCCATGGAGCACAGTCCCTTGCATAAGTAATGTGTGTTAGTTATAAATTGATGGCTGAAATGTTCACATCGTGTAAAATAAAGTTGCTAATAACATAAAATAGCAGAATTAAGAGTATATCTTTCTTAGCAGCCCAATATAATGTGCTCTTTTTCATTTGTCTCTCAATTGTTGTGATGTGGAATTCATTGCCCTTTTTTTAAGATCTAGGAATAAAATTAATAGGCAGTTATGATTATTTTTATGTATGTAGAATTGTAAGTCATATGAGTTGTATGTAGATTAGAAAAAATTTCATCAGACCTTACTGTATTAGTTTGGTGTTCCCAGGTAATCAGTACAGTTTTGAAAATAGTTCTTACTGTTCAAAATGAGCCAAATCATACTTTAATAAGTTTGTACGCCAAATTATACATTAATATGTTTGCATGCATGTGGTGACATACATTGCTGTGTGTATGTTTAGTCTGTGAGTCTGAGTTGTTAGCTTGCAGAATATGTATGACTTGTAGGATATTAAATATTTTGTTACTTACCTGTTAACAATTTCAATGTAGCTTAAAGACTGTTTATAGTAGAAAGGAAGATCTGTTCTTGGTCTAGATTCTTCAAAGATGAAATTATGTAAATCATGTCCTGCTTTGGGTCGGTGGGTGGAGGAAATAATCATAGTTTGCATCCTCAACTTAGATGTGTGTCAGTATTTCCGTCGTTTAATGTCAACTATATAGTTCTTTAACTGTACAGTATGAAGAGCGTCACTACCAAAATGCAGTTACTATGCAGATTTTCCCTGCTTCTGGATTTGTAAAGAAAATTTGGAGAGGGGGTGGGGAAGGGACACAAAATATTAAATAATGAAGTTAAGTTAGCATCAATTGTATTATCTTTCAATTCCAAGCACCACTCTATAGAGCTTTCTCTGTAAAGTCTGACATGTTTCTTTAGTGAAGCCTGTTATATAACTTCTAGTCAGGAATGTTATACTTTATGCAGCTCCAATTTTTTGTGTTAATATCAGATCTGTTAATATCGAGTTACAGTTTTGCAGTATCTAGCTATAGATTTACTGAATCTTAATGACTTAGCTGGACACAAAGAACGTTTTTCCAAATGGTACAGTCATCTTTATGTTGAAATTTAGTGACTATTCGTTGTATACTGGTAAAAAGCTATTGCTCTTGGTATGCTAGAGCTGTATTACCTGCTCTTGTAACATATCTTTAGTTCTATTTATATCTAAATTTTCCAAGTTGCACAATATCTATATAATTTTCTTTTTCAGGAAATTTGAATGTTACTCTTCAAGTGTGGGACGTAGGGGGACAAACGATAGGAGGCAAAATGCTGGATAAATATATTTATGGAGCTCAGGTACAGTATAAATGATAATTGTATCTATAGTAATTATATAAAATTCATTGAAACTTTGTTTTTAAAATGATACATGTCTTATGAATTTGGCACATCTCAAAAATATTGAATCTCTGCTGAACCTAAACTTTATTAATAGTAATACACAGGTCTAATTTTGGTATGTAGTTAATTTTTAGAGCTGACTTAAAAAGCAAAGCAAGACTGTGCATTTGTGGATCTGAATGACTCTCAAGAGCAGATGTATGTTTCCGTGCTTTGTGTCTTGAGTTAAGAAAAGCAATCATAGTAAATAGTAAAGGCTATTTGGATATCCACATGGTAGATATAGTGGCTGCTTTTAGAGCAGATGCCTCCTGGGGGGAAAAAGTAGAAGGAGGAAATTAAGAGCAATCCTACACCATTAAACTCATACATGCAATTGGGGTTATAAGAGGGCAAACAAAAGGAGGCAACCAGGTAGCTAAATATTTTTGCAGAACTCCTATCCAATGAAAATTAATTTTATCTTGAGGTTAACTAAGCAACTTAAAGTGAATGGTAGGATTAAGTAAGAGCTAAATATTATAACAGTATCTTGAGTTATGAGATAACTTAGAAGGATGTACTGTACGCCAAATACATTAACATGAGTGCTCCCAAAATGTACTTTGTTTTTTAATTTTGAGTTTGTAATAAGAATAGGTATAACATGTTTTATTATATAATGTTATATTTATCTGAAAAGAAAACAAACACACCTATTTTCCCCCCAATTCTTTAAGCAATAGGAATCCTAAAACTTATATTGCACAGAAACTTTTTACTAATAAGTACAGCACAGGAATGGCAAAGAAAGTTAGGGTTTGTTAGTTAATGGGATAAAGACAAACTTGTCAATTTAATGTTTTGTTCCTTTCAAAAAAATGTATGAATGTTTGTAGCTGTTGTATCTGTTTCATAGCATTTTCTTATTTTTTAATAAAAAACTTTTTGCTGCCCTGTTAAAGATCTACCAAGCAACAGGAGAAAGTGGCTTCCATGACAGAGGGGATTTGATTAATCACAAATTGTTGCCATATGCCCAAAGTAAACTCAGTGAAGGAAATAAAAGGCTATTAACCTTTTTTTGTATTGAATTTGGTGATAAACTTAGGATTTTCTTATCACCTATAGCAGGTCAAAAAGTTAATACCGGTGCCCCAGAGTAGTGAAAAAGTTGATATCGGTAAGCCTAAAGTTACAGAAGTTTGATTTTTAGTCATTTTGAGCACATTAACAAAACAAAAAAAACCCCCACATCCAATCTCTTCTCCTTTAATCCTCCCCCTCCCTCATTGTAACCCTAAATTTTTTAATGATCTAATGTCTGTTCTTTCTGCCAGTGTTGGCATGTATTGCCGATGTCTGTAATTGGCTTCTGGTCATCAAAGCTGACTTGTAACACACTTTTCTCTTAGTTTTCTGTGTCTTTAACAGGTGCTAACTTTATTGTCATCTATTCTTGAATCATCGTGAATAGTTTAGAAAGGCACTGCTTGCAGCTTATTTCTAGGCAGAAGCTTATTTCATGTTGAACATCTGTAGCTTTTTAGAAGAAAAAGAAGAAAGATAAAGTAGAACAAGTAGGAGTATTTAGAAAGAAAAATAATTTTAAGAATGTATAAAAATTCCTGTGAATGAACAACAAAGCAGCCAGAACGTAATTGGGAAGAGCTAGCATGGGTAGATTGTGTCCAACCGACTTGATTGCCTTCTGTGGTTAGATGATTGGCTCCGTGGAGAGCAGTAGATCCCCATTTACCTTGACATCAGCAAGGCCTTTGACATAATCTCCCATCACATTATTACAGACAAAATATAGAGATATGTCTGGATGGGTGAACCATAAGGTGACTGAAAAACTGAATGAACAGTTGGACTTAAAGGGAGATGGTCCATAGCTCAGTGTCTCACTGGTTCCTGGTATTCCTTAGGGGTTTGTACTGGGGTCATGTCTTATTAATTATTTGAACAATGGAGCAAAACGTTTGTAAGCTTGCAAATGGCACCAAACTGGGGAGGAATGGTCATTGTGCTGGAGGGTATGGCTGCTATTGAGCAGCTGAAGGAACGGACCAACAAAAACCTTATGAAGGTCACTGAAGATAAATGCAAAGTCCTGCACCTGGGACAGAATAACCTTATGCAGGCTGGGACTCAACTGTTGAGGAATCAACTGGAGAGCATCCAGTGAAGGGCCATGAAGCTGATTAATGGACTGGAGCATCTCTCCTGTCAGGAAAGGCTGAGAGAGCTGGGACTGTTCAACCTGGAGAAGAGAAGGCTCAGGAGGATCTTATCAGTCTACAAATACCTGAAGGGAGGGTGCAAAGAAGACAGCATCAAGCTCTTTTCAGCAGTGCCCAGTGACAGGACCAAAGGCAGTGGGCACAAGCTGGAACACAGGAGGTTTCCTCTGAACATCAGGAAATGCCTTTTCATTGTGAGAGTGACCAAGTGCTGGCACAGGTTGCCCAGAAAGGTTGTGGAGTCTCCATCCTTGGAGATACTTGGAAGTCATCTGGACATGGTCCTGGGCAGCTGGCTTTGGGTGACACTGCTTGAACAGGGGTGTTGGACCAAATGACCTCTAGAGGTCTCTTTCAACCTCAGTCATTCTGTGAAATGGCTTTGGAGAAAAGAAGCTGGGGGTCCTACCGGAAAAAAAACAAACCAGTGGAATGGGAGTCAGCAATGCACCCTTGCTAACAACACTGGGCTGCACTAGTAAGAATGAATTAGGCAAATTGAGGAAAGTGATTATCATCTTCTGACATTTTGGAGGCTATATTTGGAGTACTGTGTTCAGTTTTGGGTTCCCCAGTTCAAGAAAGCTTTTAAAATATTGAAGCAATTCTAGTGAAGGTTGCTACAAAAAGAAGTATGTGTACCTGTGATGTGTTGCACTAGCTCAACGTGTGGGGTACAACTGGGACTTTAAACATCTTGTTACAAGCTGTACACACACACGTAGAGCAGATGATTTGGATCTGTTGCAGAAAGTGTGTTCATCTGCATGTATGCTCCACATTTAAATAATTCAAAAGTAGAATACATGTGTAGAGTAGTTTGCAGCATGCCTACAGTATGCATCATGCTTTTATCCAGTCTTTGCAGATGCCCACAGCCTTGAATAGACTTCATCTGGATGAGCATCGTGAGATTCAGAAATTGCGGGTGGCTGAATTCTTGGTTTTGTGCTCAGAGATCCAAATGTAGGGTAGACGTACTTATAAAATACTAAGACCAGCTGGAAATGGTAATTTTGAGAATCTACAGCAACTGAAAAAGTTATCTTAATAGCAAGTCTGCCGTTCACTTGAGCTCTGATGAAATTTGATCAGGATACCGGGGGGAGTAAGTGGAGCATCCATCTGTACTTTGCTGAAAACCTTGCCAGTGGAGGTTTCCTTCTCTTTGAATGAGAGCTATATCAATTCTCTTGGATAGATCTTTTGGTTAAATAACTGCTAAGGTGCCATTTTTTGACTGAGGTCCATGATTCCTTGTGCCATGTTTTAAAACAGGAGTACCAGATTAGAGGATGGGAACCTATTTAATTTGCCTGCGTGGTTACAGTTGGAGAGACTGCAGTTCCCTTATTGTCTTGAAGCAGTTGCTTTCTTTCTCCTCTTTGTTTTTCTCTGGTGTTGGTCATCCAGAACAATATAGTTGGGGCATCATGCCTTGGTAATTGAATTTCATTGATGGGTCAGAAGGACTTTGCAAGCTGGGGGGAAAAGGAGCTCTTTAATAAATGAAAGGTGCTAATAAACAGCTTTCTGTCAGTGTTGATTAAAACTGGCAGATTTATCTCAGAATTGGGGAGGGCTCAGAGTAATCTTACAGTCAGTTACCATGGGTGAGCTGATAGACTGAGCTCATTCAATCATGGCAACTCAATTGCACGTATTTGAGTGACCATATCCTCACTAATAGCAAAGACAATGGCAGTTAAGTATATGTAGACTGTAAGCTGTTTTCACCTGTAAAATTAGCATTTCTGCAGATGTGCAAGGTATCATAATGAAGTTACTCTTCGCTAAAATGAATATTCTGTGATGAGAAAAAAAATTTAGAACTTTGGTCTGACCTATTTCATGAATATTAATGAAAATTTGAAAGTTAATTTAGTTCCTTCATACTAATGTCAGTCATAGAATGAGGGCAGCTGAGGATAAACCTGAAGAAGAAAGCATATGGTTTTAATCAGTGTTTTGTGTAGCTTTCTTTTATTGTGACAAATCTTGACATAGACTTGACACCTTTGAAACATTGATTGCCTAATATGAATATATGGCCTGGTTTCAACACTTCCATAACAGCAGTTCTGCTGCTGTTTGCATGGTAAATATTTCAGAACCACTCCCATCTCTTACCTGTAACTGCTGCCCCTACCCACGTATCTAGTTTAAAGTATCTTTAAGAGCTGGCATACTCTACCGCATAAATTGGCTTGTTAATAGAATAAGAGTACTGCAGACTCTACCTTCTCCAGAGACCAGCAAATCATTTCGGCAATCATCTCAGTTTCTAGTGACCTATTTTTTAAAATACTCTATAATTCCAAACCCAAAAGCGCTGGCATATGCACTAATGCGGACAAAATGTCTCTCTTACTAGAGTGCAATTATGAAAGCAGTGACTGTTTGCCACGTTCCTGGAGATTAGAAAATTCATGTGCTGTTCTCAGCATGTTGTCCTCCATATGTTTCAAACCTTTTCCATGGTAGGAAAATGCACTACTTTTGTGTAAAAAGGTTAATTTTCCACCTTAATTCTTCATACATAATAGGGAAATAATAGCTTTTATACTATATACTCATTCTGTACTCTATATACTGTAGGTTTGTGGAAAATATGATGTATTTTTGTGAAAGCAATGGTGTGATTTCTATGTTAAATAAAAAAAAGGTGAAATTGAACTTAGCTATGGCGTTATGACTGGACTTTCATCAATTATCTGTATTGTACTAAGTTGCTTGTAGAGTGCTGTTGTGGCAAATATTTAAGCAAGAAGTATTCTTTATGACCTGGATGCCATGCTGCTGCTTTTTGCATCTCTGAGATGTCATACCTGCCATCTTTGGTTTTAAGTGTAGCAAATATTGACAAGATTAAAAAAAAAAAGCTTAAGAAAAGAATGTGCTTTAGAGGCAATGTTTAGTCCATGGAGAAGGGGACCAGAAGGAAGTTAGGTGAGCTAGTTTTGAACTTTGTTCAATGATTTCTTTCACAGTAAATCCACTGTGAGTACCCTTTCTTCCAAAGGTGTAGGTAGGCTGCACGGCATGCAGCAGAGTAGCATTTTGATGAAGAATTAGTTAGGAACAGGGTTGGCCAACCTTAAATGCTCAGATCCGGTTAACTCTATTGTTCGTATTAACTCTGATTAAACTCTTCAGTGCTGAAAATGGTTCAGATAGGTTGCTCTGCTTTTCTGCAGGCTGGTGAGAGAACTTGACCACTAGTGAAAAAAGCATGCCATGTGCTTCTTCTCATTTACAACTTCCAGTCTTATGTCTGGCTTTTTATTTTTAACCTTTACAATGCCTGTCCTTCAGCCTGAGTTTCTTCTTTTCCACCGAGCATTTAATAACATCAGTATGTCCTTCCTAGAGCACGGCTTATATTGTGAAAGACAAATATATACACCCGCAGGCATTTGGGTAGTTACAAAACCAGAAGTTTTTAACGGCAATGTAAGATATTGAGGAATAAACGGTATAAAAGTTGGAAGAGGGAAGTGGATGTTTAATATTAGATTTGACTGGTGAAGTAAAGGAGGGAAGATAGCAAGGGAAAAGGAGGGTGTCATAATTCTTAATTTCCTTGAAGGAACTGGTGAAAGCTGTTCCTCAGAAATTAATAGCAGCCATATCATTATAAGGAACAAGAACTCAGTTTGCCAAGGAGTTGATGGCATTGAAGGAAAAGAGAAAGAGAGAGATTTGTATTGCAGTCATAGGGAAATAGGAATTGAAGGAATCTCAATAGATCTGTTGCCCTCCCCCTGTATAATGTCTGTTTCATTTTTACTGACCTTCAGAAATCCTCCCTGAGGTTGGTGCATTTCAAAGCTTCACTATTCTTCTTGTATACATGTTTTTTTCTAGTACGTACCCTTGCTATAATTCTCTTGCTTAAGGTAAACCTGTTGCTACATGTCGTATTGGTCACAGAATTGCAGGGAAGTTCAGGGTGGAAGGGATCTTAGGAGGTCTCTAGTGAAACCTCCTGCTCAAAGTAGGGTCAGCTGTGACATTGGACTAGATTGCTCAAGGCTTTATCCTTGCAAACCTCTGCTGAACTTACTCCATTTTATTGATGCCTCAAGGGGCCTAAGACTGGAGGTACTACTTTAGATATGATCTAACAAATGCTGAGTAGATGGGAATAGATCCCTTGATCTAGTGGCTGTACTTCTGCTAGCACAGCCCACGGTCGCGTTGGCCATCCTTGCTGCTGGCTTGTATTTGGCTTGCTGTTTACCAAGACCTGCAGGTCACTTTCAGTTGCCGCTTTGTGCCCCCAGCCTGTATTGTTTATGCCTCCTCAGCTGCATAGCTTTGCATTTGTTCTTGTCGAGTGGTGAAAGGTTCCTGTTCTCCATTCCTTGAACATGTCTACTTACCTCTGAATGGTATCCCTGCCCTCATATGTATTGGCACGTCCTCCCACTTTAGTGTCACCTGCAAACTATGTCTAAGAGCACATAAAAAGGGAATTCCTGTTACCTTCTTTTGAAACTTTTACCAGCATTGCCATGCCATCAGTCTTGTGTTTGTTGAAACAGTCCAACCTTTTCAATTTTCTGGTGTCAGTCATGGTTTCTAAACCTTTGATACGGTTACTGGTCTCTTCTAGTCTAGCCTTTTCTTGACATTCAGTGTCGAAAGCTGGATGCATTATTTCACCTGGAATCTTTCATGCCAGTGTGATATTTGCCTTTTTACTACAAAATAAGCTTGACATACTCAACTGTGGTGTACCCTAACTCCTTGATTCTATTGTCTAGAGCTTGCTACAAAGCCAGATGTTTCCTGTTGTGCAGTAGATTATTGCTTCCTTTGAACTTGTCATGATACTTACTGAATTACATCCTTTTATTGTAGATTGTTTCTCATCCTACAATCTAAATTCTCCTCAAATATTCTTACAGTGTAGACCAGTTTGTTGTCATCTGTGAAATGAATTTAGCAAGGGTGCACTCTGTTTTATGATCTAGAGACACTCCTCATGAAATGATCAAGTAAAGCTGGGCCCAGAGAAGTGCCTGAAACACTTGACTTGAAAAAAATCTTTTCTGTTGACTGTAGGTCATTGAACCAGCTAATTTTGTATGCATTGTATTGTTTTCTTAGAATATTTGTGAAAATTTAATGTGAGGAACAGCATGCACTTGTAGGGATTCTTTTTCCAGATGTGAACATCATGAGAATCTGTGCAACGGAAGCCAATTCTGACTTTATTCCTCATTTACAAGATACTTACATTACTGGGATGTAGTGGAAAGCAGGGGCAGAAGACTCAATATTTGAGAGGAGAGTGATTTGTGAGAGCTGAGCTTAGAATTATGGAGGGGAGAAGGTGGGCATTTGGGCTGTTAATAGGCTGTGCTTTATAATATTGGATATTGGCTCTGAGGAATGCTCAGTAATGTCTGAGTATTTGTTACTTTTAGCCTTGCCTAAAACCTTTGAAATATGTGGGACTCCCTTCTTTTTGACTTCTAACCACATTTTAAATTTCTCCTTTGAAAGTTTAAAGCTTGCCAGTACTTCTTGTTTGTCTTCAACGGTGAAGGAATGGATCTGGCCTTTCTTCTCAAAGGAGACCAGAGACACAACAGTCAGTCATTGTGTAGAAATGTATGATCAAACTGCTTTTATTTTCCTTTTTTTTGTCTTTTCAAAAACTACAAATAATGTTAGCTAAAATAAAAGTCCTTCTCCAGTGTGATTTTTATCTTGCTGTTAGTGTGAAGGTGTTTTTTGTGTTTTTCAGAAAGCATATTCAGTTTGGAATATTTCTGATATAACCAATTGTGGTCTTTACTGAATTACCATTTTTGTCTTCTGCCCTAGTAGGCCAGTTAGCGTCTGAATTTGGAACGCATGGAATGCAGGAGAAATACTGTAATAAAATGTTTTTATTACAGAAGCTTATAATTCCTTTGATTATTCCTCAGAAGAGACAATGCCATTATTTGTTAATGCTCTGTTTTATAATAATAATAATATAGATTGATGCAAACTTTACCATGTTCACATACTTTTATAACCTGTAACATTTTAAATATATCTTTTTATTTAGGGTATTCTCTTGGTTTATGATATTACCAATGGCCAGAGCTTTGAAAATTTAGAAGACTGGTATAATGTGGTAAAAAAAGTGAATGAAGAATCAGAAACGCAGCCGCTTGTGGCCTTGGTTGGAAATAAAAGTAAGTTGCTTATACTTAAATATTAATTGAAGTACTCTGGATGTTGCTCTCTATTGAAGAAATGTCCACAGGGCATATATCTTTAGTAAAATGAAACTAGATACTGTCTTGGGTGTTGTTGCTCTGGTCAGATGATATATTTGGGTGTACCTCAGGGTTCTCCTTCTGGGCAGTTGGGTTGAGGGACTTGATGTATTGTAATTTGTCTAGCCTGCAGTCTCTATGCCTGTGTTTTCTTTATTGGAGAGCAGCACACAGGAGTAGAGAGATTTCTCTCACCCATGTTTGAATTTGATAGGGCTTCAGGATATAGCCATGACATGCCTCTAGAATGGAGAACTGGAAAGCATTCCTGGATCTAATAACAGGTATATTTAATGGTTCTGTATGTCAAGAGACTGCTCAATTAAGTACTGGTATATAATATTTAAAGTAACTACACTACACACTAGGCATAATATGAGTTGTTTAATAGATGATTTTTTGCATGCTTTCTGTAGTTTTGCATGAGGTTACCTATTTCCTGTTCTGGGATTTTTCTAACCTGTCCTCTTTTTGATAATGTAAGTATGATACAGTGGTTTTGTTCTGACCACCATAAGATGCCAATTTAAAGAACCATCACCTAGCTAGTTTCCTAATTAGATGGATTCCAAACTCTCCCATTTCCAGCTAAGACATCTTACAGAAACATCCTTATTAGCATATCCGAGGTCTTGATCTGGACTATCTTACCTTTTTTCTGCTGAAGACGATAAAAGCAACATAAAGCGATTTTAGAAACAAAGTGGTGGAAATAGATACAGGTTGTTTTTTAACAATATGAATACATCTTTTTGAAGAACAAAAACCAGATTTGATTTTTTTGACTTTCCAAGCAATTTATGTTCATGTCACCATGTCCATATCATGAACAAACCTGGAAAAAAGACCTCATCTAGCAAGTCAGTATTGTTTAAAAGCATTTGAAAACAATGTAGAGACAACACTTTCATTCAGAACCATTAACTGTGGTGTTGCTACTGTGATGCTGTAACTTTTTATGATATTAATTATGAAAGACTACTTATTTTCTGGGAAGAAAACAGAGAAGCTCTTAGAGTTACAATATATAAATAGTACTTCTGAAAGTATAACATAGACAGTGTTGTACTCTAGCAGACTAGAGTCAATAATACAGATTCTGTTGAAATTCAAATGAAAGCTATTTTTCACTGATTTATATTTTTCCCTGAAATTGGACTTCCTAGCTGGAGTTCTGCAAATCTTATGAAGTATTTACAGTAAGGTACATTGTAGCATAGGATTAATAATGTTCTTTTGCTGGAATGACACCATAGAGGTAGAAAATCAGACACAGGTTTCTATTTGAAGGAACTTTATCTCTGTTATATACGTAAGTGTATATATATTTTTCTCATATACATGCCTGCAATTCTTTAAAATCCAAGTATTTCCATGGGAGCATCTGCAAATAGAATATGGTTTTGTAGGTGAGTTTCCAGATAAAAGCTGACACTGACTAGCGAAAGGGCTTTCATGCAGCTGAAGGAACAGAGTGATTGCTACCTTGTTTTCCTTCAGAAGCTGTGTATAAAGAAAAATAGCAAACTATAGCTTTCAGGTGATCAAAGGATGTTTGTTGTAGCACATGTCAAGCATGCAGGAGATGCTGCTTACAGAGGTCATTTTTTTGCTTTATTTTTATTTCAGTATGATAAGAATTAAGCTTTTAGAAGTGTATTGCTTTTCGAAATTCTCTAATAGGAGAAAAATATCTAGGAGTTCTTCCACCTCAGTAATGGTCTGTGAGAGGTAACTGCGGTCAGGCTCCTATTGCTACATAAATAGAAAACAAGATGTTTGTATAGAATCATGGTGTTGATTCACCCTTGCATATTATGAAAGGATAATGCTACCAGTACTAACAAGTTCTTCAGGTAGAATCGTGGTGTTCAGAATAGCTCCACTGCTTTACTCAGTCAGTGATGAGACACTCGTACACATTGCAAGAGCAGTAATAGTTTTAAAGCCAAGAAAGGCCATTTGCTGAATTGATGAATTTATTTGACCTTATGCATCATACAGGAGAATTACTGTCAGTCAGTAGTTTCTGTTTTAGGATTGTACTTGGTTTTTGAGCTATACATATCTTTTAGGAAAAATATCCAGGTATGCTTACTTAAAGACTTTAAACATCTATATACACAGGCAAGTTATTCTAACACTTAGCTTTCTTTTTGATGAAGGTTTTAAAAAATGGCCAAGAATGGGGTTATTTTCATTCATAGCAACTGGAAAGCTTTGGGCCACTGTTTAGATACCTAGGTAAGAATTTGGAAGCCCAACTGAAACCATCCATTTTGAAACCTTGGCTGAAATTTAGTCCTGCCCTTTTAAGTATAACTAGCTTGGGCTTAGGCTCTTATTTGGCTGTTTTCACTTACTAATGCTGTCTGAAATAAATGCGTATTTTTCCATTTTTGGGGTAAACACACCTGGGATCTCTGGTGTAGTGTTTCAGAAATAGGAATGAAGCTATAGTTAAACAAAAAAAAAAGCTTGCAAGAAAACAACGAAAAATATTTTTCTTTGCAGTGAAATACAGAAAACTTTACACGTGAATCCTATTAAATGAAAATAATTTCCTTGGGTAATTTTGGCATTGAAATTTTTCTTTTTCATATTCAATGTAAGTCATAAGATCTTAATTATCCTAAAATTTACAGATGATGTTGAATCTTAAAATTAACTTTCCTTATAACTTACTTTGTGGTATTTTAATCTTATTTTGTATGAAATGTATTTGAAATGTGCTTATTTCTTTGTTGCTAATACCACTTCATTTTTCAGCAGAAATAAGGGAGTAAACCTTATTGTTAAGATCAACAAATGTTTTTGAGTTTCAGTGCAGTAATTTAAAACTTGTATAGATATGTTGCTGTCATATACTTTGACTTATATTGTATAGGATAAATTGACTACAGTTACCAAGTGAATGAATTGTGTTTTGTGCACTTAGAATCTTTGCTTAAATTTGGTATTGACAAAGTTCAGTAATTGCAATGGATCTTTCTAGTCATTAATGTGAATTAGAGAGATTTTACTGTGTTTTGTGTGACTGATCTGTTTCTTTCCTTTCTACCTTGACTACTTTATATATTTTCCTCTGCAGTAATCTATAAGCAGACTCCTCAAGTGTCGTACCAACATTTTCAGTGGATATATTGTAAACAAAAATTAACCCAGGTTGCATGGGAGCTACACTCATTTTGATTTATAGCTACCAAGATGGTCTTAGGGCAGTGGTTATCTGTAGCTTATATAGGGGGTAGGAATTATCAGGTACCAGTGTATAGTGGATGGATGAATGATTTCTATTCTTAGAGATATTAACCAGATCCACTCCTCAATAAAGACTAATAACTCAGATTTTTAAACAGTCCTCATGACAGATGAGGGCACGGAGGAGAATGCATCAACACTAATTAAGAATGTTGACCGTTTGTTCGTCTTAGCCATGATTAATTGATCTTGGAGTGCTATCTCTGAACAGGAAGTGGTATGCTGTTACACTGTGAAGTTTAAAGGTTACATTTTAGTGTACCCTTTAACTTGCATTTACATACAACATAAAATGTTTTTACCTATCTTATCTGAATGTAGAAGGAAACATTTTTCAACCCAGTTACAAATGAATGTTTGGTGTACTGTCTACTAATGTGAATCTGGCTGGTAACAGGACATACCCAGTTTGCTTTTGAACTCTGTTACTGCCTTCTACACTTAGTCTCTCTGGTTGTACTCAGAGAAAATTTCTTCATTAATGCTCATTTTGAGATTCTGGCTTATTAAAATTCAGAACTATCCATTCATTCTCTTGTCCCTCCCAACCTCCCCCAGCTGTTTTCTACTCATTTCCTGTGGGCTTGCACTTGTTAGGTCCTTCGCCTGAATAATTAAGACAAGTGTTGAGCAGCAAATGCAAAGAACCATATTCTTTTGAGCCTTATGTCTGATTAAACTAAAATTCCTGTATGCCTGACAGCAGGTCCAGTCACCTGAGCTTCTCACATGCTCCTGGGATTGGAGGGATTGGAGGGTAAACTACTTACATGTAGAGACTCCCATAAAAAGAGAACCTTGTCCTGTGCTACGGTCAATTTACCAACTCATTTGAATAAATGTAGAATGCTACCCTGTTTCAAAATATGTATAGAATGTTTGGCTCAACAAACTCATAAGATTAATAGAAAATTGCAGTCTTATGGATTTGTTTGTTTCAATGATTGGGTAACGTAAAAAAATATTTTAAACAAGAAACTTAAATGAATGGAAGGGAAAATCACTGGTGAAAATGGTCTCTTACTCATCATAATAATGTCATTCCAACTCAGTGTCTGAATGTGCTCTGTATGACTTTAAGGATGGAAGCAATCTAGAAACATACACATTTTTGAGTGATAAAATTACCTGGCTTGACTGAGAAAGCATCTGTCTTGTGAGATTTTCATCCTAAATCATGCTTGGCATAATATTAATGGTGCTGGCTACCCTCACTGCCAAAGTGAGCTATTTAATTATGTCTGTTATGTTGCCATGTGGGGAACTAAACTGTGATATATGCCTCACAGAGATACATAAACAGAGCCTGAGCCTCAAGTGTGGTTCTTCAGAAAGTGTTCACAGAAAATTGTACACAACAAAGGAAGGAAGGTTTATTGCTGTTGTGTAGTATTTACTTAGACATATTCCATTGGCTGAGAAAACACATGACAGGATAGATCACAAGGATTGGGGCATATGTACTCCATTCTGGTCCCAATCTGTGTGTAATCTGCTGTGATAAATGTATCTGGTGCATCAGGTTGCAAATCAGCCCAATTTTTACTTGAACCCTTCTTTCCGAATCCTTCATAAAAAGATCTCTTGGATGGGAAGCCACAGTGGACACAGCAACTTTTAAGTAAGGTGGCTAAAGGCAGATTTTCTCGATTTCTGAACTTTCTTCCAGTGCTGCAGCCATTACTGGAGTATGCATACAGGATAGATTTTGATGGCAGCTTTCAAAAGCCAAGTGGCCTGTGCCAGAGTACTAACAAAAAATAGAGTAGAAAAGAGAAATCTTTTCTGTGATGCTGCTCAAAAGATAATTAATGATCATTATAATAATTTTCTGCCCTGCCTGTTGCAAGACCAGTTTCTGATGTTCAACACAGATAAGTTTAGGTTGTAGTGAGCTTGCTTTTTGATTTGTGTTCTGCCTCAGTGTGGTATTCAGTAAATGGATTAAGCTGAATACTATATACATCTTGCCCACAGAAGTTATACTACTGTTATACCACTTGTCTGAGTTTGAGATTTGTACAGCTGGACAGAGCTCTGATATAAACCGGTGTAACACTATGAAAATCAATGCATTTGCATTTATTTGAATTAGGATGATTAGATATTGTACAAACTGCTGAAATTAATGTTTTGTTCTTTGGATTGTGTGATGCTTTAACAAGAAAGTGAGGGTAGTCATGAACCTGTCCGACTGATAGACTGTTCTTACATTACGCTTCTATCTTTTAGTGAGTGCACGTGGTTTGGTTTCTTCTTCCTACACTTAAAATCTCGAGGCTGCACTTCATTTTTTTTTATTTGCACACATACGTTTTGCCTGCTAAGACCAACCAAGAATTAAGACCAAGTTCAAGGACCTGGTAGAATATTGTTAGTGCAGTTGAAACTCAAACACCAGTGTGACAGAAGTGCCAGTAAATGATATATTCTCATTCACTAACAGTTATACTAGAATTCAGAAAAATCTTTAAAGATGTCATTGAAAAATGGAAGTAGAAGTAAACCATTTAAATACAAAGGTTAGAACAGTATATATATCCTCTTTTTATAATAATACACAAATGAAATGCTGAGAGATCTCTTACTGTTTCCATGGATTTTTGTCCGTAGTTTATTTAGCAATGTGGACATGCGTCTAATAAAAAAGATGCTGCATAAACCATAGGCCAGGCTGAATGTGCTTCTGTTTTTGGTTTAGGTAGAAATGTTTTTTCTGGCTGCGTCCTTCATACTTAGGTCTTCTTACAACAAATGGAAAGCCCTTAATTGTACCTAAGGGAATAGTTAATCTACGGTGGACATATGGTGGACAAAAGCTGAGTCTAGTAAATGAAAAAAATTATAAACAGAAAATGTGTGAATGTCTGCACAGTCTGAGAGTCATGGGAGATATTGTACTGTTGGATTGTAGCTTATTTGAAGTAAATTTGCTATTCTTCTGTTAGTATATTAATGGAAGTCAGTGCAGCATATAATACATGGTTTTAAACCCGATCAATTTAATGTCTATTTTATTGGATTGAAAATTGGGACAGAATTTCTTTTGTTGTCCAGCTCCCACCTTTGCCATATGACATAAATGCAATTTGATTTCATTAGTGGAGTGAAGCGCTCTGAAATTTTTAAAAGTTGTAACATTTGATTGGGGGCAGTTAATCAGCGTTAACCCTGCGCAGCTCTTGGGCTTTATGGATTCAAGCATTATATGTGGTTGCACTGCTCCAGCAAAAGGTTAAGTATTAATGGAAAATGTTCACAGCTCTTTTACTCAAAGAAAACATGTTACTTGTAAGTTTTCTTTTGATTTTACTTTTACAGTTACATTGAATGTCTTCATTCATTTAGCCATCCATAAAGCAAATATTGTTGCACATGCAGTGGATAATAAGTCTTTTTAGGACTACTTGTGTGGTATGTCACAGATCATTAACTGCAAGTAACCACCTGACTTGAGGGAAGTCTGGAAGCATCATTACAGTGAAATAAGCTTTTATTTCTGTATCACTGCAGCACATTGATTTGTAGGAATGTCTCCATTAGCTACTGTGGAAATATATTCTCATATATTATTATTAAAGGAAGTTGATGAGAGAGGATAACCAAATTTCAAGTGTGAATAAGGCATTAGTATTAGGATTTTGGACAAAGTGGAAAAAAGACAAGTGCTAATGTAGCATTATTTTCTATTTAAAAATGAGATAAGTCAGTAAAGTAATCTTTTTGCAATGCTTCACATCTTTGGAGTCAGACTAATAAGCTATAGTAACAGTTGTACAGTATTTATGTGTACACTGCAACTTCAACTGAAATGCATATAGTAATTGAATATTTTTACTACTCTGTACAGGCAGGAGCTGTGGAAGTTGCTTCTTAATCAGCAGGAAAACCTTTTTTTCCTATTTATTTCAATGAACCATAAAAATCTAAGATTTTTATAGGAAGTAACTTGTAATTATTTCACCTCAATTCAGAAGATGAAGGATAGTCTATGGATCATAATGGATAACCTCCCTTATTATGATTAATAAGAATTTATAGTATGAAAAATACATTTCTGAAACATTGCCCTGAAAGTATTTTAGAGAATTAGAAATTCTTAAAGACTAAAGTTAAGATAATACTGTAGGATTATCTTGCTATGCTGCTGTTTTTCAAAATAATTTGCTGTCAGAGCCTTTAGGAGCAAAACACAAGAACGATAAATGAATAGTGTTCAAATTGGCCTCTCTGAGTGACATAGTATGAACTATGTTAAGAATGAAGAAGAAAAATTATGGGGAATGCATTATATGTATATTTAAAAATTATAGAATTGTGAAGTAGGACATTATCATGTTTATTGGGGATTTGCAGGAGAAGAAGCCGAAATTAATGGTACTGTTTCAAATAGTTCCATATGCTTGATACAAGGAGTCATTCTGAGTTTATGATGTCCATTTCGGTATAGGAGCATGTATGCTCTGCTAACGGCATGGCTTTTTGGATAGATCTTTAAGCATATTAATGCCTTCATTACATTAGCACCTCTGATCATAAATTCTTCATTGTACTAGTATTTAAGATGGTACGTCTCTATGAGGTCCTGAATGAGCTGCAATCTCTTTCTGCTGTCTACTATGGTTTATTTTATGTCAGATTTTTCGAGGAAAAAAAAAAAGGTATTTGGGGGAAAAAGAAAGTATGTAATTGTTTGTCTGTGTAGTATGTGACTGTGAAGGTGTTATCATGGGAGTAACTAGTAAGCCAGCATCAGACTTTGATCTTAATAGTTTATTGAGGTAAGCCAGGTAGTTTAAATGCAGACAGCATTGTTGTTATTGTTGTTATTTATACTGTGTGCTTCCAGCCCTCAGGATATTGAGAACAGCCTCAAATATGTTTGTTGTTTTCAAAGAGAGGTCTAAGATTTTGTAGTGCCAAAAAAAGTCAGTGTTAAAGATAAGATTTGCTGAATTGTGTTGGAGTGGAGTGCACTGATGTTGAACAATAAATTAGAAATATAGTTTGTTTATTTAAAATAAGGTCTTAAGAGGAGGACTTTATTTACATTGTACATTTTTCTATTTAAAATTTGAAAGCAGTACTGCAAAAAATCAGAGTTAAAAATGGTAAAATACATAATGAAAATTTCATAGGGAATTCAGTATTTTTAATCTCCCTTGTTTAGTGATGCAGCAGTGTATTTTGTGAATTTGACAAGGCAGTTGTCAATATGTAGCAGGTCCGTATCTTCTGCTGATTCCTTTGAGAAGGTTTAATTTCATTCCATCCATTCCTCTGTTCATGCTCTGAACACAAGGAGTAACCATCCCACCTCATCCACATTAGTGTTTTTACCACTTAAATTTTTTTACTGTAATGTGAGCTGTATCACATTTGCCACGTTCTTTTGTTCAGTGTCAGGAATCACGGACCTTAGGATAAAAATTTGGGTTGTTTATGTAAGTGTAAATTTAGAGCATGTTTAATGACCTGAGATGAGCTCCTCCAAGTTTACTCTGGTGTTTTTATGACTAGCCCCTAGATTATAATATTCTTTTGGATTACTTTTTTAATATATGTACCATATCGTCTTTCTTTTGTGGTAAGTATTGTTCAAAATGTTTACTTCATTGTGTTTGATAATAGGAAAATAACATACTAGTATAATACTAGTATGGGATGGTATAATTCATTAAAGATTTGAAATATGTGTACAAAAAGAGGAGTTATGTTTTTCTGACTTTGACCAGAGAACTCATTTCTAAGGATTTCTACATGATATCATTTGAAAACTGCTATCAGGATCATTGCTCTTTTGTTTCAGATGCTAAACAAACACGTCATCATTTAACCCCAGCAGGTAACTAAGCACCACACAGCTGCTTGCTCAAGCCCCACCCTGTGGTGGGATGGGGGAGAGAATTTGGAGAGTAGAAGTGAGAAAAATTGTGGGTTGAGAGAAAGACAGTTTGATAGGTAAAGCAAAAGCCGTGCACACAAGCAAAGCCAAACAAGGAATTCATTCACCACTTGCAATGGGCAGGCAGGTTCAGCTGTCCCCAGAAAAACAGGGCTCCATAACACGTGATGGCTACTTGGGAAGGCAAATGCCATCACTCTGAATGTCCCCCCCCCTGGCTTCCTTCTTCTTCCCCCAGCTTTATATGCTAAACATGGTATGGAATATCCCTTTGGTCAGTTGGGGTCAGCTGTCATGGCTGCATCCCCTCGCAACATCTTGGGCACCCCCAGCTCACTTACTGGTGGGGTGGTGTGAGGAGCAGAAAAGGCCTTGACTCTGTGTCAGCACTGCTCAGCAGTAACGAAAATATCCCTGTGTGATCAACAGTGTTATCAGCACAAATCCAAAACACAGCCCCATTCCAGCTGCTGTGAAGAAAATTAACTCTATCCCAGCCAAACCCAGCACGTTTTCCACCCCTTATTTCATACCATTTATGTAACAAATTCAAAAAAAGCTACAGACTAAATAGTTGAATAAAACACACAATAATGTGTTTTCTTCAGAAAGGCCCGCTGTTGAAAAATGCCGGGATATAATGATTATCTGTTTTGAGGGCAACTTTAAAATGCTGTAATTTGCAATCTTAAATGTTTTTTATGGTAGATAATTTAAAATGAAGGCTAGAAATAATATTTGTATGGATAGTGCACCTTTGATACTGTAGAAATAAAGAGACTCTCAGTTGCTAAAACTTTATACAAGAGAAAATCGAAAAGTCATTTGCTGCAGGCGTGCAGACGGAAGAAAACAGTGTATAGGAGGAATTGGTCAGGCTGTGAAGTTGAACTGTTTCGAAAATATTTTTATGTTCTGCTGCCCACATAGAAAATGGTGGCATTTTGGGGTCTACTCCTCAGTCCCCCTTCAAAACCATTGTGAAAGAGCTGGAAGTATTTCGATTTGGAGATGGCACTGCGCTGTCTCACGGGAAGTGTAGGGCTGATGCTTCTCTTCCCATTCTCCTGCAGGCTGTGCCTCTGATGCTATGAATATATATGCTGGGTTTTCCCGTTGGGTCTTCTGTGATGTGTTACGCCCTCTTAGGTATGATAGGACTTTGTGAGAGTAATGCATCATGGATACTGTCCAACTGGCAAACCCAAACTTGGGAGAAAATAACAGTGTAAGACAATCAAAACCCCCTTCTCATTAGGCACCATACTGATCATTCTGAATCAAGCGGTCATGTTTTCTTGGTTGGAATTTTTTTAGGGGGTTAGTTTTGTATGGAGAAAGCAACCTTTCTGAGCAGAAAAAGTAGTTTTCAGTGTAATAAAAAGTCTTAGTAGTTCGGACTGATGATTCTGCGCTAGTCCAACTGTAGAGAGTTTCCAGAGTTCTTGATTCTGATCCATTGTTCAATTCTAAGAATACTGTTGTAGTTTATTTTAATAACAATATATATTTAGCAATATTCAGTAAAGAGTGCTGTAAAGACATTTTCTAGAAAGCAATATATAAAGCGTTTGTGAAACATGGAATACAAGTTCAAGCTGTAGAAAGGTTCTGAGTTTTCCTACAAGTTAGTTACTTAGCCTTTACTCTGTTCGTTCTCATCACCCTACAGTAACTTTCATGCTACAGTAACTAACTTTTTACAATGCTACTGATATCTTATCAGGAAGAATTAATGAAAATGGATGGACTTAATGTTAGAACTTACATGTTTGCTTTTTTTAATTAATTTGAAGGGGTTTTATTTCTTAAGTAGTCTCAACCTACCCAGTAGATGTAAAGAAAACAATGTAATGGACCATGTAAAGAACAGTCATTGTAGAGATCTCTGTTGCCAGTTAACACATTGCTTAATTAATAATTAAAAATTTTCTTGGGCTAGATTTTTAAAGTACGTATGTTAAGATGACCTCCTCTTACACCGTAAGTTTTGCAGTTTTAGTGTGGGATGGTGTATCCAAAAGGTTTTTAGAGAATAGTTACTGGTGTAGTTGCATGTTTAAGTGGTTGATCACTAGGGCAATAATGCTGGTTTCTGAGCACAGCCAGTACTTTTTCCAGCTGCTTTATAGTGATATCTTGAAGCTTAAAATGTAATCTATATGGGTAAGCCACAAAAGCCACTATATATTAAAGCAGACTCTGACAGTAAATCAGAATTGAACAGCTGGCAACACTACTAAAGTCATAAACTTATTTATTAAAAAAACTAAACAGAAGAATTATATTAAAAAGAGAGGAATATATTCTACAGACCGGTGGATATAGCTTAAAACCAGGAAAGTGCTGCAGATTAAGGGCCCAATTTATGAACATCTGTTCTGGCAGTTTCTGTGAGATCCTCATGTTCTGTACAATAAAGTGTGAAACATGTTCCCCCCCCCCACTAATCATGCTTTTCTGCAGTTCATAAAACTTGCATTGAGCCTTCTGCAACTGGGTCTGTCTGCTTTACACACTTGCTAGAGTAATTACTATTCATGAAAGAGTAAGTACCCTACCAACATCACAGTCCCACGGTATACACTCATTCTGACTTGTTCCAAAAGCAGTGGAAGAACACTGAAGTTTCCCTCTTATATTTGAATACGGAGCGTGGCAATGGGTGAATAATGGAACCAGGTCACTAGAGAGCAAAAGGGACAGAAAAGTGTCTTGTACATGGTTTCTCTAAAATTGAAGTATACTTAACAAATCCACCGTTTTGCTCTTTAACAGTCACCAAAACAACTGTTAATTCCCCTAATATCTTGATTTTGAAATAAATGATCATAGAAAAATTATTTTAATTACAATGTTTATGTTGACTAGTACCCTACATTTTTGTCATATTGACAGGTATGTGGGGATAAGCTTTAGGGTATCCTTGATCTGCTTTGAGAGGGAACTGAAAAGTCATCAATTCAAAACGAAGTGTCTAGTTCCACTGTCAGTGGTATGGTTTTGACTTGGATGTTGGTGTGATGAAGAATTGTTTTGGAGGTTTTAGTCACAAGCCCAGCTTCAAAATCCGACTTGATCTGCACGACACAGGTCATAATATTTTGCTCTCTAATTCTTGCTTTGTGTCTAGTAATTCAGACTAGAATAGGTCATTGTGAAAGGCCATCAGTTTTTCTCCCAAGCACTGCAGACTCTACTAACATCCCAAGACCTGCTGCCATTAGGAGGCAAAGTCAGAGAGAAAACCAAGGTGCGAAGGAAACATGGAGCAAACACGCAGTAAAACCACTTCCCTTGTCCTGGGCTGATGATACTGTTCTATTGATGATAACGGTTACACTTTCTTTCCAATTGGAATAGTGTCAGTGTGTTATGCCTCAATTTATTAGGTTGCAGAACCATATGCTTTTATAGTTGTTTAACCTGAGGAGAACACTTCCAATAAGAATCCTCAACACAGGAAAATCTCTGTGCTCCTTTTGGGAGGTGGCTTCTGATATGTTTAGGGTCATACAGACTGACAGGAGGGAAAAGAAAGGGGGTTTCTGATATCCTTTGGATGAAGAAATATCTTACGGTAACAAGATGTTTTCTATTTCCATGCCATGCGTTTTTGAGCATTTTATAGTATGGGTGCATCTCTGTGGTCTTGCTTGTAGTGTGTATCAATTTCTGACGTCATTTGGGGAATTTTTTTTCAGCTAACTTGGGTAATATTAAGGAACTGTATTTCTGCCAAATGTGTATTGGTCATTCATAGTTCCTTTTGTCTTTCTATTAAGCAATACATTTATAATTGATTTATGTATATCTGTAGTGCTGAGGGCAGTACTATTAGGCAACTGAACAAAAAATTGCTTAGAACCACTTTGTAGTTATGGAAGTTGAATTTTCTTCTGCTCTGTCTAACATGAAATGCTTTATTAATTGGTGCACTATGAATCATCATCCGTCAGCAGTGTACAGTATATTGATTTCAGTTCTTAAAGCATGGTTTTATTTGTAGAAGGCTAGGAAACGTTAGTGCTATATTTGCTTTGTCAGTGTATCTACCTGTGGTGCCCTTTTATTTGTTACGTTTGATGTGTTAAAGTGCACAAATGTAATTTATATGCACCTGCATAAAATATTTTACTTGTGACCTGGGTTTCATTTGTTAAACTGTGCCTTGGATTCAGCAAGGAATTAACCCAACAGAAATCAAGGCTTTATATCATCAAAGACAGTATCAAGTTATGTCCCAGAGGAACCCTAGGCAGGGATCCAGGTTGTAGCGTTTTTTATTGGACCTGTGTCGTGATTTAACCCCAGCTAGCAAGTAAGCACCACACGTCTCACCTCTCTCTACCCCCAGTGGGATCAGGAAGAGAATCAGTGGAAAAGGCAAGAAAACTCATAGGTTGAGATATGAACAATTTAAGAATTGAAAATAAATGAAAGAAAATAATGATATTAATAATAGTAAAAATACTAACAATTCCAACAATACTAATAATACTAATATTACTACTAATAATATGTAATTAAAATACTGCTGTTACTACTACTACTATTGCAACTACGTAAGGAAAGTGGGAAAAAGCCCTCAAATGATACAACTGCTGACCAGTGCTCTACCAGTCCCTGAGCAGCAAGAGACAGAGAGAGTGCGAGCCAGAGCCTGAGAGACCCAAAAGCCCCAGGAGCCAGATGTCCAGCCCACTTGTATACTGTGCATGACGTCTTATAGCATGACATACTCATTTGGTCAGTTTGGGTCATCTCTCCCGGCTATGTCTCCTTCCAGCCTTTTTTAGAGAAGAAGCTGGGAACACAGGTGCAGTATGAGAAACTGAAGAAGTCTGTGACTCGATATAAACATTGCTTGGCAACAACTAAAAGCAAGTATGTTGTCAATATTATTCTCAGCACAAATCCAAAACACAGCCTCATACTAGCTACTGTGAGAATAATTAACTCTATCCCAACCAAACCCAGCACAACCTGACTAGAATATTCAGGATTCCTGGTTTTGATTACGTCAGATTTTCATATTTGTTGAATATTTTATTTCTCATCCTTGAGTCTCTTGCATGTGGGTGGACAAGGGAGGCTAACAGATGACTGCATCACTAAAATTTTCCATCTGCCTCTTTCTGTTAGGCTCTGCTGTCTGGTCTGGATTACGTGTCCCTCTTCTTGAACTTTTTTATCCCCTCCATTCTCTTCACACCTAGTCCTTTATGCTTGGTGCAAAGGGTATGCTGTTAATGTTTTTGTTTTTCTTTTTCATTCATAGATTTTCTAGGAGTGTCGTATCAGCCTGATATAGAAACCAGGCTTTTGTTCTTAAAAAAAAAAAAAAAAAAAAAAAAAGAAAAAGAAAGACTTAAGTTTTGAGAAGTGTGGGTTACTTTGCATACATTTTAGTACATTAGATATCTTATAAAAAGATCTAGCAGCTTCTGTGGCCGAATAAACTTGATGGATGGACTACTGAGGTCTTTTGGTTAAGTAGTAGCTGTACTAGTACACTGGACAAGATTTCTTTTGGAGCCGTTACGTTCTTTGGGGTATATAATCCACATGGATTAATATGGCATTTTCTTCATAATCTTATGAATTTTCTGCCTTAAAAATACTTTTATGTTTTCCCTAAGAGTTTTAGTAGAAAAAACCCTTTAAGTATGTGATAATATCTAGAATTTTTGTATTGTCATTGTGTTCTTTTCTACTTAAAATGTATAAGTAGAAATAAAATGTGACATTTTTATTCTTCCTCCTTTCTGTAGGTTTTTCTGTTTGTTTGAATTTAGTATCTGGTGCTGTGTATTACGTAATTAGGCAAAGAGAGCAGAATTTTTGTGAGTATACTGGAGCTTAAAAATGTAGGCTGCATTCTGGTGGGTTGTTCAAATGTAGTTAAGCCACTGCCTAGTTGCCCGGGAGTTGCTTTGGTGATTTAAAAAGTCCCCCTAGGAATGCCTGCTTGCGTCTTTCAGTACCTCAGTATCTCGCAAATCTGATTCTAAACATTTAAGTATTCCGGGAAGACATCTAGATGAAGGGGAAGTTAAATTCTTTTGAGAACCAAACCAGTAAATATACGGTGATATTAGTGATCTGGTTCTGAGTTGTGTGTTTGTCTGAGTTCCTAAATGTATTTGGGAATAATATTGGAACCTGTGAAGCCGCTTCATTCTGGAATTAATTTTAGGATTGCTCTGAGAGAAGAGCACAGTAGATAGCCAAATTCTGTTATATTTGCAAAACAGAATTTAATTTTGGAAAATATTTCTGAAGAAGCACAGAGTTAATTTCCCATTAGCTAATAAACCACTAAGTGTGGTGCGCACTTAGATTTGTGAAACTTATTTTGTGTGTTTACTCTACCTCACTTCTTGTTCTGGAATTCTTTTCTCTAGCATCAGCACAGCTGCATCATCCATTTCCACGGTCCTTTCAACCTCCAATTTTAATTAAAATAAAATTAAATCAGATGCTGTTTAAAGCTTCCTATTTAGTTTTGGGAAAATAAAAGTTCACATCTAGCTTAGGCGTGTGTGAACAGCTGTTAAAAGCCACAAGCAAAACGATACTTATAAAAGTGGTGGGGGGAGTTTTAAGAGCAAGCTGCCAGTTTGACTGTACTTTTCAATAGCTCTTCGCTTTCAGCCAAATGGTTTTAACAATAATTTTCTTTGAAAAAAGCCCCCGTGTTTTATAGAAGCAGCAGCCCAAGCAGTTAAGCCAGTGGTAATAGGAGGCAACTTGCCATTTCTCTTTAACTTTTTATGAAATTTTTCTTTGAATCTAGGGAAATTGCTCATTAGAGAAGTTGGAGGGGCTGATGTCCACCCGTGCCCACCCACCATGTAGGTACATCTGTCCCCATCTGATTCTAATGAGGGTTCTTGTTCGCTGAAATTCCCGAGTTCTAAGACTAAAAGCAGAAGGATAATCCTTCCCTTGTGCCATATTTTGCAGGCATTATAGTCCTGCTTATAACTTAAGCATTTTGAGGTAATCATAGGATTTATGTTTTGTCCGAGTTACCAAATCTGACTAATCAGTTGGACAGAAACAGGCAGGGAATTTATCAGATGTTGAATATTTAAAAGAAAGAGGAAAGATTTAGGCTGTTCCTTGTTCAACCTCCTTCTGTAATGTAAGGAGCTTTCAGAGAGTAAAAAACCCACAAAAGTTCCTTCAAGAATGTTTTGTCTTTACTGATGAGGAGAGAGGCTAGAGTATCAAATGCTCTGTGACCTAATAACTGTGTATATGTATCTCTGTAATTTTCTTTGAGGCTGACCCATCTGGTCCATTCTGTGAGTGAGGAGTCATCGCTGCAATGCCTTCCCATGGTGGTGGCAGTCTGTCTGAACAGTGTGACTGGTCTACTAGGTTACCGTGTGGCAGGGGGACAAGAAAGTTTGCTTAGTTCAAGCTTACTGTGTTCAATGTGCACTAATATTCATTCAGAGCATGCATCTGGATGTGGAATTGTCATCATACAGTTTGGAAGCCTGACACATATGAGGCTGTAGCACAAGCCTGGGCTACATGTGGCATATAGGTACAACCTTGTACGTGTGAGTGCAACAGAACAAGCTTTGCATGGTAACTTGTGCTGACCCACTGAGGTGAGATGTCCCCTGAGCCAAACTTTATAATTGTCTTTTGACTTTTTCATGGGGCAGCAGAATGACAATAATGATAAATGCTTTTGAAGTTTCTTCAAAGCTGCAATTTCATTTGTTTTAAACTGAGGTTGTTGAGGTGTCTGCTATCTTTTAATCTTAGAGTACAGCCGATGTTAACTGATGCTGTCACTAAAATAGTCTGTCTTGGTATTTGTTGCTTCATTACCCTTCTAACTGCTGTGTTGGGGTTTCCATACTTGTGTTATGCGTTCAGTATCACTTTTGCCCCCAGTCGTGTAAGTGTAGCCTGCGGTGTGCAGCCTACTGTTGCGCGTTTGAAGGTTCGATACGACTTTCATTTGACACATCCCTCTTTGCATATGCTCATGTTTTCTTTGCATGTGCAGCTAGTGAAGATGTGTTGGGTAGCAATATAAATTCTTTTATTTTGTCATTGTTTTCCGCTGATATGCGTAAGTATGTTATGACTTCATGTTATTAGGTAAGAACCAGAAAGCTTGTTAATCACTTCCAGTATCTTGCATGTCTCATTTTTTGTTGTTTAGTCAGAATTCCCTAAAAATTTCCCCCTATTGTTTCTCAAAGGGAAAGAAACAAGTAGGACAAACAAAATGCCAAGAGAGTAATTTCCTTCTGTCACAGTGAGTATCCCTGGTGCCAAACTATAAAGCTCTCACAGGACTCTGTCTATGCTGGGATTAGAATTTTGGGTATAAATCACAGAATTAGCTTCAAAAATTGGGAAAATTTTAGGTGGTCCCAGGCTACACAGTTCATAGAGAAGGGCAGTAATGACCAGGGGAATGAAGAAGCTTTTATATGAAGAGGGATGAAATAGATTGAGTTCCTTAGCAGTAGGAAAAAGACAAACAGGTATATAAAACCATGGGAGGAGACTAGAGAACAATTATATAGCATCTTTTCAATACAAACCTGAGGAAATCTCATGCCATTTTATTAAACAGGAAGCTTA
This sequence comes from Rhynochetos jubatus, assembly GCA_027574665.1. NCBI lineage: Eukaryota > Metazoa > Chordata > Aves > Eurypygiformes > Rhynochetidae > Rhynochetos > Rhynochetos jubatus. The sequence continues at coordinate 56,492,827 of CM050651.1, read as the reverse complement.
AACAGATGAAATTACTTTTTCACGTTGTGAATAATTAAATTGGAAGTCCTATATGTTGACTGTTATAGAAGCCAAAAGTGCACATTGGTTCAGAACTGCAGAGATTTGTGAAGGGCTGGTCCACCGATGGCTAAAAAAACACTTCAGCTGTATTCCTAGCAACTTGGAAACGTAGCATCAGGCTGAGGAACGCAGATTTAAAGTGAGGTGTGTTTCAGGAAGTGATCGTTGTAGTTGTACTGTTTCCTCTTTTCCTGCCTCAGTACCTGCTGTTGGCTGCTCCTTGAGGTGGGTTACTGGCATGGGTTATACTAGGTTTAAAAAGAAACCAAATTCCTGAGATTGAGCTGTTACAACTCCTGCTCCCTTACTTCACCCCTCAAAAACCTCCCAGAACAGTGAATGAAAGACACCTCCTTGCCATTTTGTCGTCAGTGCCTTAGATTGCCTAGCTCTATTTATGTGTATTGTAGCTGGTTGGTTGGAAGAGTGCAGGTGAGAGAATGTGACCTGGATTCTGGTGGTTGCTCCACAGTCTCTCATTTATTTTTCAATACAACAGTCTTTTTGGATAAAGTAATTGTCTGTGAGAGGTACTGAGTATCTGCATGATCCCTAGTGATTAATTTTAGGCTCTCGGTGTCTTTACAGTATCTGTTCATAACAAATTCAGCTGTGTTAGTCATGCAGAATCTTCTGAAAACCCCACTTACTGCCTAGACTATGTTGTAGAAATTTGTTTTGCTGAAAAGTTGTGAAAAATCCAACGTGTTGTTTAATACATTTTTATAAAAATGTTTTGAATGGAAGTACGATGGCGGTAGTTTTTCAGTGAGTGCTCAGTGATGGCCTAAATGAGTGTTGAACCATAAATAAATGGTCTCTTTACTATCCTAGTTCTGAAAACTTCACCCATGGAAAATTATGCCTGTGGAAACCCCATGCCCTCTTAATGTATATCAGAAGAGGAGTGTACTAAGTCACAAAGAAACTAGGTCATCATCAGGGCAGTGCTAAAATTTTAGTAGATAATGTCTTGGGGTTATTTACAAGGGACTTGTTAACTTCTTGACTCATTCTCCCTTTCCTTTTCAAACCTTGCAAAGGAAGTGCTGCTTATCCTTGAGGACTCCTAACTATAAAAAGTAGAGTGGGTTTGTTTAACTGTTTGAGGTCATTACTGACCAAAGGATCTGGGAAAGCGCTTTCGGCATCTAATTCCACTGTAAGTCAGATGTAGCTGGTTTTTCTAACTTCACTAAAAACTGAACGAAACAGCAACTGTTAAAATCACCCTTGGTTTTAGTAAGCTTTAGGAAAAAAGTGTTAAAAAGTTTATAAAATGAAGTCCCAGCTGAACCTTAACTTGCTTAATATTTTCAAATTAAAATGAATCCTGACAAATTTTTAAGACTGCGTACGTGTGTCCAAATTCAGCTGCTGCAGTGTTGTATTCTCCACAACGCTCAGCCCACTCTGAGGAGGTGGTTTCACAAGTGACTTAACCCAGTTTCGCCTCTGTCAACTGTAGCCACGGTAGCGCTGCATAGAGTTGGTTCAGTTCACTGGTCCAACCTAAACTGGGCAGAATAACACGAGGAGTTCTTGTTTGAATCAACTCGTGAATTCCTTTTGTTCTTTTATCTCATGAGGAGGTTTGGAAGTGCTTGGCCAGCAGCACATGGAAAGCCTGAAAAATCCATTTGATTTGCCGTTACGTTAACTTATGCTGCTAAAGAAACTACCGCTTTTCTAATTCTAGTTTCAGGCCAGCCTCTTCCACTGAACCATCTACTTTGGGGGTGTTTTTTGTGTGTGAGACAAGAAGAGGGTGTTGGATTGCTCTGCACAGCCAGATGACCAGGATAGCTTTGAGAAGAGTATGGACCCTGCTTTGTTACATCCATAACAATCTAATTATGTACAAAGTACTTTTCTTACTCCTTTGGGTTCTTTATGCATGATACAAAGTCCTGGACAAAGTTGTTAATGATTTTTTTTTTTCAGTCCCTTGTAGCTAGCTGGGTGAGTTGGCTCCTCTTGCTCATCTGAGACTGGTCAGAACTGTCAAGTTGCGATATTAGTAGTATATTCTGTCTTAGTGTGTCCACTATTAATTGTTTTTAATTTTTTTAAATAGTAGATATAAATATTGTAGAATAACTTTTGTAGATTTTCCTCAGTATCTGAATGAATTACAGCCTTCTATTAATTTAACGAAGTTTTGGACGAAAGTGGTCACAACATGATAGAAATTTATGTCAGGAAGAAACAAACTATATGCTCATTCTACTTTGAAGAAAGAACAGTTCTTCAATACAGTGATGAATCAGTGATTGATTTATTGATTGAAATTCAGGGTTTGCCTGGGTGACTAGTTAGTGATAATGAAATATGTGAGTTGGCAAATGTGGAAGAGGTTTCTACAGTCCCACGTCTACTGCCTGGTTTGAAATGATCATATTGTTGAAATATAAATATCTTGAATTCAATTCTTTGTAGTTTTTGAAATGCTGTGGCTCAGTTTCAGAAATAGCTGAAAAATTTAATATCAGTGATCTGAGTATGTTTGGTTTTCAGTTCTCCTGTTGTAGTTAATTGAAGCATGTTACATTCTTCACCAAGCAGTCTTTTTTCTTATAAAAAGTGATTTGGTATAAAGTTGAGTTGTACTATTAATTTTTTAACTGCCAGTTGCAAACAGTTTGCCTTGGTAATAATTAGTTACAAAAGCTTCCAAATGGAGGAAAAATCTGGGCTGCTGTCAAACAGGATTTGATACACATGGAACAGTTAAGCAGTAATAAATTGCCTAGTAACTGAATAATTTCTCTCAGATATGTGCCAATCTTGCCTCTATGTTGAAAAAAGTTTGGAAGAAGAACTGATGTTTGAAATTGCTTAATGCTGGAGGTTTATTGTAATAACAATAATACTGACTTGGCCTGATCTTTGAACATTTAAGGCTTGCTTTTATATCCCAGTGAATGATTTCATGTTCATTTATAATTTTTGTTGTGGGAGAGCTCCCAGAGGGATATGTAGGAGAAGCACTAAGTGTCTCCAACTCTTCATTACATCTGCTGGAAGCAACAATGGAATCAGGCAAGGAAGGGCCCTGGAGCTGACCTGGGTTGGCTCTGTTAGGAGCAAGTAATTCAGAGTATTGGATAAAAACATCACACTTGAGAGGATAGCCAGTTTTTTAACATGGTTGTTTGGCATGAAATCAACAGAAGGATACTGCTGGAAACAGTCTGTATAGAGGGATGCGGCAGCAGCCATCAAGAATGCTGGAGTGTGTCCTGTGAGGAGTGGTATTTATTAGGTAAATGCTTCTTGTAGGAAGAAGTTTTGTATTAATAGTTCATTTCCATGGCTTCATGAAATATTTTACTCTCAGATATGTTTCTATGCATTGAGAACACTGTTTTAGCAACTGCTATGTAAGGATAAAGCTTTTTCACTTGATGTCATATCCAAATTTACTATTCTTGGAGGAAATTACTTGTTCAGCTGTACTTAGCTTACAAGGTACTGTAGAATGCTTGAATTATAGGCAGAACTGCCAATGTGTCTAACATTCTACGAGGATTTGGTGGGGGAAAGGTAGGTGGTTTTTTTTGTATTCTGTCTATGATTACAAACTTCACCTAATCTCTTAATAAGGAGATATCTGCCTTTAAACACATGAAAAATTTAGTTTTTCATACGCAGTAGAGAGACTGACTTGTTAACTTGTCCGCCCTGTTGAATGCTGACAAGGCATTTGGCCCTTCTGAGCTCACAGAGGCTGTAGTTCCAGGATCGGTTGGTTTTGCAGTGAAGCCGGTTTACAGCTTGAAGTTAGCACCACTGCTCCACGGGAAATCGGATCTGTGACTTGATCTGGGTTAAACAGAAGATTGCAGAAAGAAATGGCTATTTTTAACGTGGATCAGCTCATTGAGCTTCATAAGCTCATACGAGTTGCACGGCCTCTTAAGTCGGTAAGGAGAGAATAGTGCACTGTGACGTGAGGGTGGGATGAACAACCAGGAGCGGGACAGGCTGGTGAGCTTTGGTGCTGGTATTGGTGGGTCTTGAAACTCGTGGCCGGAAACTCTCACAGTTGACTGCACAAGGAGACAAATGTGAGTGACTGAAGGTAGGATCTAAGAAATGTATGGGTTTTCATTAAGATCCCAAGAGCTTGAGTTGATGAAATTATAATGAGCTTTATATTTTATGTCTGCCAATCCACTAAATCTTTGTGAACTTTAGAATGACAAATCATTTTAGTAGTGTTCTAAGTATTTAACTGAAGATGACTGTACCTTGTCCTGGGCTTGATAAATTCAGTGATGATGTAGCAGAGACATCAAAATTAGAGAAAATATTTGAGATGAAGAAAACTGATCCATCCATGGCTTGCAGATATACTGGACTAGCACCATCTTCTGAATGTTTAGTACATTACAGCTTTATGTCTTCACTAAGGTATTAAGGAACATTTAAAAAAAATCACTCGATTTTGAATTTCAGTAATTGTAGCACTGTAATATCTTTTTTACAATCCACTGAGTTTATGAAATCATTCAGTTATAACAAGGAATATCTATAGTTGAATTAGAGAGAAATTACAATTCTTTTAAAACACTTTAACATCTATCCTAGAAAGTAGATTTAATATTACAAGGAAGGAAATTATTTTGTGATAAAAGCTATTGAAGTCAAGCAGTTGTCACTAGTAGCACGGCTAAATAAATCAATGTAAACAGGGTTTTTTTTGTTCTTGTTTCAGTATTCCTGATAAAAATAATTTCATGTTGAATCAAAGAAGGGTCTATTATTATCTTTCTGTCAGCAGGTTTTGTTTCAGAATGCTTGGGCAGTCATTATAGTTTGGTATAGGGAAGTTTGGAAACTACTATTAAAAATGGTAATATGTAATCTAAAGAGAAATTATTTTTTTGAAGTTAGGCTCATAGAAATTGATTTGTCCAGTGGAGTTCATAGAACATTTGAAAATATATGTATTGCAGTCATTGGTAGTGTTAAAAATACCCTCACAAGATTATGAATGAAGTAATTCTGTGTTTCTGATATCTTGCTCTGTAAAGGGTAGTGTTACACTGGTGAGAAAAAATGTAGATTCTAAATGGTGTAACTCTTTTTTCCTGTTAGTGTTGCTAAAACATTGGCAACTACAAAATGACATACCACTTGAAGCTTGGGGTTTTTTTTTAATGTGTATGTTTAATTACTGTGTTTGTGAAGGATGCTGGATCCGAAAAATGAAATACGGTGTTTATTACTTGTAGAACCTTTTAAGGAGAGAAAAAATGCTGCAGCTGGAGTTGAGAGGTACAAAATAATTATTTTGTAAAAAAATTATAAATCAGATTTTTATGCTGTATTGTATTTGAGTCATCCTAATGCTATTACTGTATCACCTAGAATTTCATTAGACATTTCATTGTCTAATGCCAGTGTGTTAGACTGTTTCTGGGGAATGGAATTCCAGCTGTCGTTGAGCATCCTGGATTTTGGGTTGTGTGAGTACAGGTTAGGTTGTTCTGCTTTACTTTCTCGATGTCATTCAGTAAATAAGCCTTTCCCAACCATGTTCAAGTGCTGTGCTGGTCACTGTGATTGCACAGTGTTTTTTTTAATAATTGAATTAATATAGCAAGAAAAATCCAGCTGGGGGTATTCTCTAGTCCCAGCCATTTTCTCATTTCTCCTTGTCACCAGGAAGTAGGTATTTATAAAGATGTTTGAGTCCAAATTAACAGCTTTAACTTAGCAATTAGTTTTACTTCCTTATTATCAAGTTTCTTAGCAGCACAAAGATTAGGAAGGCTGAACACAAGAAAATGAGAGATGATATTGTGCACAAAACAATAAATTTCTGGTTCAGTGAAACTTCATGTGATCTTAAGGAAGGCTTTAAATTTATCTTTTCATACGTGCTTCTTTTTTCCATTTGTGAAAATAAGAATAGTATTTGCCTAATTTACTGGGAAGAGAATTAGTGAATAATCTGTTAGTAATTGCGAAGTGTTTATAAGCTGGGCCATCTAAGAATCTGACTGACTGGATAAAAAGCAACAGTGAACAAACTGCCTTCTTTCCAGGGTATCTTGTAATCTTAGGACACATTTCTTCTGGAAAGTAAAACATAATTAACCAAAGGTGTGAAATTAGAGAAGTTAAAGTCCTGTGAGATGATGCTTTTGAAAGAGAGTGCATTAATTCATTTGCTGAAGCTGGGCTGTTCCCTCTCTGTACCAGTACGCACAGAAGTGTTTCATGTCCTTTCCTTCACACCCTCCCACGATTTGTTAAGCTTACCCTAAGGGCGTGTTTATTTAGGTTGTACGCTGCAGACAATAAACAGAGATATGTGGTAAAATCATCTGCTCAGAGGTCTGTGCTGCCACATCTAAACCCCTTGTGCCCCGATTAATGCATTTCAAGTTAACTTGGTCACCTCTTTGCTATGCCACTGTCTGCTGTCTGGGTAGATCTTCAGTGTACTTGGTCATTAGAGTTGCAGGGTGTGGAGATGCTAGTCAGCACGTGCCTTTCATTCTCCTCTCTTGCTTTCAGTGTCCTTATGGTATCCTTTTAAAAAGGCAAAAAAGGGGCAGAATTATTTGAATTCCGTTTTAATCCTAAAATAATATTGCAATGTGACTCTATTGTGTATTTGTTTAATAATATCATCTTTTGGGAATACTTGTTTCTAAAAATGTCTACAGGGGTAGTGATGAGGATTATAGGTACCTAACAGAAGGGATTAGATGCTAACTATCAGCGTAATCTTAGTCTGTTCAGTCAAATGATGAACGGTTGCAAGAATTTATGCCAAGAATTTATTGAAAAATAAAAATGGGAAATGTCTAGCTGAGAAAAATATATTCTTATTTTAACTGTCTCTTCAAGCTGTGTAAGCCAGTCATCTGTCATCTTTGTTTTGGAACGAAACTTGGGTGTGTTTTTTTTCTTCAAAAGAAATTATATTTTGGTATGAAAAGATACCTGCTGTTTGTATTCAGAAAGTTTAACATACCTTCTTAAAAACGACCTGTCATCTACTGAACATGACACATGCTTGTTATTAGGCGATAATCCTGTTGCATCGTGTCCTCTGTGGTTAGCTGCACTTGGTGTGCTGAGATGAAGATGTTTGCTTCTGGCTGCTCTTCTTGTTTTTTATTGAAACCTATTTTAAATCTTGGAAATGTTAACCTTATTAACCTTTTGTCTTTGAAAGATGCACGAGAACCACTATGTTTTACAGCTTTAGAAAAAATGCTATAATCCTGTATTATTTAACAGTATCTGAAAGTCTCATTCAGTATGGGATGTCTCTATGTAGAAATCTCAATATAAAGACTACTTCCATAAATACAAATCAAAGAGAACTTGTCATGCTAAGTACATTTTCTTACTGTGTCCTGTGATAGAACGAACTAGTAGCGTCATCAACCTGATGTTATTGTATGAAGTACCCTTATTCTAAGAAGCTCATCACAAATTTTCTGTCTTTGTATGTCTCTTCTTTGAGAGAAAGGAGAATTCCACATAGGCTTTATACAACTAAGTGCAGGCCTATAGGAGCAGTATGCATGAACCCAAGCAAACCTCGCTTCATGGGCAAGATAACTTTGTGTTTTTAACCGGACACCTTTAATTTACCATATTAAACATACATTTTCTTGTCTTGTATCTGTAGGAATTTGTCTTTTGGTTTAGCAGAAGCTCAGATCATTGATTTGTCATTTAAAAATTATATTTTTCTTTGATAATTGACAGTCATACTTGCTGATAATTCTGATTTTTTTTTTTGGAGGAGGAAGTGTTACAGTGTGTTGTGTAAATTAGTAGAATTTTTAAGCTATCAATTTTTTTTTGCTTTCTGAAACCAGTAATTTCCTGTTGTAGCTGGAAATGTTTAGGTTTTTTTAAGTATTGAAGTGCAGCACCAGCTATTGTTATTCTGCCTTAGCAAGTCTTCTAATACAGTGTTTGATTTGTTACTATGTCCTCACAGGGAAGCATCAGCAGTAGAGTGTACTGACAGTGAGAAAGTAAACACATGCTTGCAATCAAATTAATGTATTTCATCTGTCTTCAACTAATAACAATCTGTCATGCTATCTATCTGAGAAGGGGCATAAACAGTTTATTTTGTGTTTGGAATAACTTCCTGGAGGTAGTTAATGTGACATGTAGTTTGTCTGACATGAGTATAACCAGATCAACACTCTAGATGTTTTCTTGATAACCTAAAAAAATTACTGAGAAAATCTGTACTGGAACTGTATTTATGTTTCGTTCTGAGCTTCCTTAAATCAGCGTAGTGGCATAGTTTTCAGGACTTCTATGAAAGAGTTTTCTTTTCTTGGCAGTTATACAATTTTAGTGTGAGAAAAAGATTGAAAGTATTAATAAAAATTTAACTGCAAAAAGCTACAGTTTGCACTCCAACAGTTAGGTTTGAATATTCGAGAAGTATGTGCTGTGGAAATGTAAAAGTACCGAATCAAACCTGATTTTTAAAAAGTTGGCTAATACACAAAGCCTGACGGTACTGTAGACGGTACAATTTGTTGTCAAATTAATTTAGTATTACTTCTGCATAATTATGGTTATGTTACTATATCAGATTATTATTAATAACATCAGATATTTGTTAGATGAATTTTTAATTTGCATAGAAAGAACCTTTGTGTCTGATTAGAAAATGAAAGTGCACTTGTTTGAAGTTCTAAGTAACATTCAAATATTCTTTAAAAACTAAGGCATAATGAAATAGCTCCATCTTTTCATGGGAAAGCAGTAGGTTACTGGTAAGCTGACCCATAAAAAGCGAAGGATTTTTTTTTTTTTCTTTCCTTTCTTTCCCTGTTTTCTTTGAAGTGATGGCAGAATTAGAATTAAAACTGGGTAATACAGCGTATGGTAGAAGAGGCCTGAGAGGGGTTCCTTGTGGCCAGAGCTGTGGGACCCGCCAAGCTATGCTCTGCTGAGGTCTGATAAACGGGGGCAGTAAATCCTGTTACACAGAATGCAGCTCCCAGTATTCGTCATTATTTTTATTTTATTCTTTAGAATAGTGGCTGTTTGGGCACATCTTGGAGAAATCCCAGTTTTATTCCCTTTTTCTTACATCTTTGATTATGCATGGGAGAAGCAGAACCTTCACACTCTGAAATTAAACTGACTGTGCTTGCTGAGCAGTGAATACTGCATGAGGATACCACTGTATAACAGTATTGTCTTCATCACTCTGTTAGGTTTTCAGGTGCTCAAGCTAGGTTTGTTCTTAAGAATTCAGTCTGGAATGATAGCAAAAAATAGGATGAAAACCAGTTCGTCATATACAACCCCCTTTTTTATGACCCTGGAGTATATTCAGAAGAGAAAATATGTACATAATTTTAAGCACATGTAAATCAAATTAATAAATTATTAAAGCATTTTACTTGTCATGTCTGTGTGGGCTAATCGTAATCGTGATAGCTCATTATTTAAACATTATGTAATTGTATACCTTGTGTGAACAGCTGCAAATACTTTGCAGAAAGATTTATATTTCTTTTTTTCACAGCATACTATAAAAGAATATATTTTTCTGCAGTGCCATAGATTAATACAGATGTTTACTTATAACTTTAAAACTATCCTTGATTATATTGAAATATTAAATATGTATATGTAATGTGCATAACTACAAAACTAGGTAGTTGTAAATTCATTTCTGTGTTAATACCAATTTTACTAGCAAATACTGTAATTATCAATAAAAGTTTGCTTTAAACAGGAAAACTGCCCCTTTTGTAAGTTCCCGTGCAGTTATTACAATTGCTAGCTTTGAAAGTGAAAGACAGTCAGATTTGGGTGGAGAAGCCTCCCTTTCCTGAAATTCTCTGAACTGTCTCTTTCATGTTTCTTTTCATACATACAGTTTAGAAAATGGTTAGGTTAGTTATCACCGCTATAAACATCTAAAATGACTGCATAGTACCTTATTGTTTACAAGTATAATCTCACGATCCAGGAGAAACGCCAACAAACTATTAAACATTCAGACTTGCTTAACATGCATTATGCATGCCACTCAGCTGTTTATGCCATTCTGAACAAGGACTGTCACTATTTTTTCAGCTGCCGGGAAGTACCTGTACAAGTTATATATTTGTGTTTCTTCCAGAATTACCTGAAAGGAAGATTCATGTAAAATGTATGTTTTCTGACTTTAAAAAACTGTAGTTTTACATGGAGTTCTTCTCCAGTGATGTTATGAAAGACGAGACTGGCAGCCCCGGGGAAAAGGGAGATAAATAGCATGAGTAGCTGCCTTTACATTCTGCATAAATGATGTTCTGTTGTCTTTTTAGAGTACGTGCAGTTATTGGCTTGTGTGACAATATTTAAATAAAAATACACTATTATTACATTTTTGGCATTTTGAAAGATTATAAAACCGGAGCATTCATCATTCTTCTAACTGATGGTACATATTTTAAAATACTTACTGGCTTCATGTTTGTACCAGTTGTATTAATCTGGTAAATTGTTATACATATTTTTATGTAATTAATTTTAAGACAATACAGCTGTGGGACTTGATACCACACTTTACTACTTGAAGCAAACTCTGATGAGCTGGTTCTATTTATTCTAGTTCATTTCAGTAAAGCAGGTGAGCTAAAGTGGTATTTAAGCTGCCTGACCATTGGTTTTCCCCATAGGTATGGTGGAATGGAATGGTTTGTCCCCTCACAGTGGTGCTACGTGGTGTTTTTATCTTAAAGGAATGGTACATATATCCAAATAGTGTAAGAGAAACAAATCTGGCATTAATTAATTTACCATTAGTGGTTTCAGAGTCTGAAGTCAAAAGTAGCAGAATTACTCAAGACTGAATTGCTGTTGTGTGTCTCTGTGTCCGTAGATTGCAAAGCACCCGTTTGTGTTTTATCTAGCACTTCCTAGTGTTTTTCTATTCCCTTGCTACTACCCAGTAAACTAAAATTTCAGTGTCTGACTCTTAATTTCTCAGGTAAAGTTATACAGAGATTTGACTTTCAATAACGATTTATACGGTGTCAAGCGTTTGCTCAGAAGTTTTCTGTCACTTGATATCTAGCCTTCCAGACAGTCACTGAAAATATGATTTCCTTTTCCATTTTGAGTTAGAACTATCAGCTTTTCATTGCAATTATGGGATGTAAAGCAGCCATTCAAAGGATAATGAAAATGTTGCTTGATTAAATCACCTGAAGTTGTGATCTAATCAAGTCTCTCTGGCCCTAACGTAGAAGTACTATTTTGTCCTTGTTCTCCAAAACGTCACTTGCTGCCAGCGGAGGTGACCACAGTGGTGTTTACATCTTTTTTCCTTACATAGCTTCTGTGTTTTCCTTCTTACCTCTTTTTCCCTCACATCTTCAGGAATGCCTTACAGGGAGTATCTTTGGGATTTCTGTGGGAGTTTCATACTTGTCTCCTAGGTGCTGTTTTCTTTTTTCACCTCTCTAGATCTCTGTTTAGTCTCACCTACAAATCAAAATTGAACTCTCCAGAGTTCATGAGAAAACAAGTCTTTTAGCAAGCCTTACCTGCTTTTGCTGCAGTAGACATTGATCTATGCTGGTTTCATCTATGAAGTGAGATTTTTCACTTGGATCTGTCTGGTGTGGTGGAAAACATGTCTGAATTCCTGAAGTTCGTAATGTATTTTTGTTGTGTCAGTATCATTATGGGATACCTGTACATTCAAATGCGTATAGATCTGTCAGTTATGGGGCAGCAATTTATCTTGCTTAATTGAAATTACTCTTCACACCAGAAAAGCTTAAAAGTGAATGTTTGGTTTGATTCCAGAGAACCAAAAGGTTGAGCTCTTGACTAGCTAGTTAGAAACAAGAGTCGCAGAAGAAGACAACTAAGACAATGCAGATAACTGTTCGAGAATATCGGTCAACTGTGGGGTTTTTTTGTAGTTCCAAAAATGGACAAATGGTAGCAGCATTGTGGATGCTTTTTTCTTAGAAAGGGGCTTCAAAATGACTTTGGGGGTGGATGAGCCCCATTTTCTTTCCTCATCAGGCCAATCAGGGAAACAGTACCTTGACCCCTCTCTCTCTCTGCCCCGCATCGTTGCTTGTGAAGTCCCTCTGTTTCTCCTGAGTTTGGTTTTCATGTGGCTGAAGTAAGCATTCCGTTTAATGCAAATGTATTACTGGTTCCTGTGTAGTCAAGGAATTAGCAATGTTCTTGTACTTCTTTGACATTTTAACTATTGCTTTGTTAACTTCTACTTTAACTGCCCTTCCTGTTGGTCCCATTTTTAGGACCTTTAGAATTTTAGAAATGATAAGTGCTCTTATTGCATTCTGTAAAACTTACACATCTTGGGGTTGCTGTAGCTTTTCGTGATCAGAAAACATAATTTATGGATGTAGATAGCAGAGACTATATCCAAGCACTTAATCCGAAGTACTGGTTTGCAATGTTCATGTGCTTTAGAGGTTCACTGTTTGCAAATAGTTAAATCTCTCTTCACTTTTCAAACTGAAATCCTTGTGTCTCCTTTAGACAACCCATTGTAAATTTCTAGCTATCAGCTTAAATTCTACTTGGTAAAAATGGACCTATTAATTTTCCCCTGCTGTTGTCTTTGTCATTCACTTCAGATGAGGAGGATGACTGAACCATCTGGCACGTAAACTTCACTTTGGACCTTTCTCTAAATGTTTGTGTTTGATGTGTGTCCAAATCTTGCATATTCTTTCTTTGAGATCTTTGTTAGATATGACCTATTATAACCATTACCGCAGTTAAAATGTTCTTATTTTGCATCTTAATTTCAGTAATACCTTTTTCTTGGCCAATGCAATGTTATCTAGTAATTTAGAATATTCTGCTAGATCATTTTCCTGCTTTGTAAAATCAAACTGTATTTATGTATCTGACTCTCTTTCTTTGAATCCAAAACTTACTTGTCTTCTTGTGTTTTTTCTTGTCTTTAAACTTTTCATGACTTAAGTGCATTCTAGTATCATCCTTCATCCCAAGATATCTATTCCTGCTGTTAATTGGCTCATCAAACCAGCCCACATTGGCCAGCTGTTAGTTTTCTTTCTATAAAGTCCCTGCATTCCTTATAAACATCTTTTTAGAAAATCATTTTTCTCCCCCAAATCCCTCCTTAAAGTCTTTTTGCTGTGATGTCTAAATAAAAGCTGGACGAGACTTATCTCCTGGTGTGCTAAGAATTCTGCCTGTCGAGCTGACCAACATCAGATGTTTAAAAAAATGTAACTTCACTGTTTTAGCTGATCTTCAGTAACTGTCTGTGATTGTGCCCTTAGCCTGTGGCAATGCGAACTAATTTGAGTTAGCATAGTCGTCTTTCATTGACTGCAAACTGCAACTTTTTATAGTTATATGTTTAGTAGCGCTTGAAACCCTTTTCTTGTACTGAAACTGTGCCTTCTTTCACTGAGAGCTGGTGTAACATGAATTGCCTTGCATTTACTGTGGGCTGAGTGTGTGCGCAGGGACACTTACCTGGCAGCTATCTAGCAGGACAGTAACCAGGCAGTTCACAGCGGTCTGCCCCCGATTCAGAAGGCACAAGGTGGAACCCCTTGTAAGTGGGGAGAAGGACTGAGAATTACACAAAATTCAGAAGCATGATTTCACCTTGATTTTTCACTTGCAGTGTGTTAGATTCTAGGATGTAGTGTGTTTTTAATTTCTCTACTGTAGTAAAGTATATGCTCCACTGGTCATATATTATTCTTGATGTGTCTTCAAATAAAAAATAGGAGTCATTTAAGGACATGTTTTCCAATATAGGAATGGAATTTTCTTGCTGAAAATTCATCAACTCTTGTGTTCTTCCACTGCCTATTCTTTCCTTCCTGGGAAAGAGAGTTTGAGAGAGATCATAAGTTGTGAGCTTTTCTTTATGGACTTACATAAGCATGCAGTGGTATTTTAGAGGGATACAGTGTAAATGCTGTCTATCTATCTATTTATTTTCATTGTAATTGTGTGTAGGTTTCGTACTTCAGGTATAGTTGAAGAAAGTTAGAGAAATTTGGAGGTGGGGTTAAGGTACCTTTAAGAGCTTGTCAAATAAAGATAAAGAAAAAATATATTTTTCCCAAAAGAGTAATCTTGCCGTTATGTTTTCCAGTCTGCACTTAAAGCTAATATGTGAAGAGTAAAAATAATAGCCATAATGGTATGGCTTAGGTAGTATGCTGTATTTTATTCTTAAAAGAATTTCAACAGAGACTCTCTTGTGGTAGTTACTTTTCAGAGAAAAAAATTAAGTAACTGAGTTTTTAACAAAATTGTTATTGACTTTGGGTTTGATCTTAGTAAATGTATTTGTTCGTCCTATTTTTTATGAAACGATATAGTCTACGTTTTGTATTATGAAAAACTGTATGACAAACATTAGTGTTAATAGCCTAGTATTTTAGTCCTTCACAAATTAATGCCTGTGGTAACTGGATGATTTTAGGCCTGTTCTTATAAACAAGGCCTTACTGATGTGCAAGGAACAGTAATATGTGGCAAAATCTCCACATTAACCAAGGTAAGCAGTATAAATGGGGTGTAGGAATCCCCTGTTAGACTAAAAATCTCTACGAGAAAATCTCCAGAGTCTACAAATTAAAGACCTCCAATATCATTTTAAAAGAAAGCCTTTTATGTAGTAGGAGAGCATTTTTTCAGCTGATAATCAAATGACACTATTATGCAGGCTTACTAGATTTGCAAATTTACAAGTTTTTACAAGTCAGTTGGGTCCCTTCCTCAGGAAATCAGTTTAAGTTTTTTTTCCTGTATTGACTCAAAGAGCCTGGTTGTCCTTAAATCCTTCTGAATATATTTGCCTTATAATTTGACGGCATTGAGTCAACACCCTTATAGGAACTGTAATGCAATAAAAAGAGAAACTGTTCAATATAGTTTCCAGTTACCCTAGGATCAGATTTGGAGAAACTGGTATGTACACAATAAAACCAGTGCAAGACTTGAGTTCCATGTTGTTTTGGAAGCAACCAGTGCTTTTAAATATAAAATACCAGTTGAAAGCTTTGCTCTGCTTCCAGTGGTTATAAAATGATAAAAATGAAAATGCGTGTGACTCTTGAAATACTGTTTTTATTTTTCTGAACAATACTTTTGTGGAATTGAAAACTTCATGTAAAAGTAACTAAGCATGAATATGTTTGCTCGGTTCAATTTTTTTATTATAGTGAATGTTTTTGCTCTACCATGTTCTGCAATAAAATTCTTCAAAACTCATTTACATTCTTTACTAAGAAAAAAAATACCTAGGTTCAGATGTGCTTGGTCAACTTTGTTTTGTAAAGGTCTTTAGGCTACACTGGAATCTACAACATGCATCATGCTTATAAACAGAATGTGCAAAATTTAGTTCTGTCTCAGGTTTTTGTATGTTGTTAGCAGTAAAGTTGCTACAAATTTCTTGTGTTTATCCAGAAATAAATTTGTCCCTTATTTCAGATATGAATTTGTTGCATTTGACTGTATAATTTTATTTGCAAAAATAAAACGAAACCACAATTAAAATTAATCTGAGGTAATTGGTTATTTTTATTTTGGCAAAGGATTGTAAAAAGAAAGAAACTTGTATTTGCAGACATCTGTAAAGGAAAAGATTGTCTGATGTGTTTCCAATGAATAATTTCTATGGCAGGTAACTAAATGGGCTCCATTGTAATAATTTTTCCTTTTTTCGTCTTATTTTCAGTTGACTTGGAGCATATGCGCACAGTGAAATTTGACAAGCACCAACGATTTTGTGAGGAAAACAATTTCAGTAGCCATTTTGTGTCGGCCAAGACAGGAGATTCTGTAAGTAAGAAAAATAAAATCCTTGTAGACGTCTTTTTTTCTCTTTTTAATTAAGAAATCCATTATTCTGGGATATGATGTAGCAGTCCTATTTTACTTTACAAATCAAACCATTGAGAACTTTGTCTGCTGCAGGTCCTTCTGCCTACCTACTTGTGTGAAAAATAGATCTTTGTGTAAGTGATTATGTTCTTTATTCATTATGGTTACTTCTCATCTGATTTGCAGTTGGAGATATAGATTTTAATATGGAAATGCTTTAGCTTATGCAGCTGCATGGGAACCGAGACCTGATGGATCTCTGTTTGCTGTCAGCCCATAGTTAACTATGTTCCTTCAATCAGGTGGAGACCCATCTATCAGTATAGACACTTTAAAACAGTTGATAATGTCACGGGACCCTGTTATGGTCAACGTTTTTCTAATATGGTTCCTGAGCCACGAGACCCACTCCCTCTGCAGGTCCATTGAAATTTGAACATTCTGGTATTTGTAATGCTTTGCAGAGAACATTTTTGAACCATCTTTTGATTCTGAGCTAACTGGGTTATTTGTTTTAGTTGGAAGCCTATGGAAGAAAAAGTTGTTTTTCAGTTGACTGTCAAATCACACTGTGTTGTTTTGCTTGATTTCTGTCACATGCCTACTGACTTTGTAATTCCATAAAACAGTCCTGTGTATGTCTCCTATTTATGAGAATGTAATTTATTTTTATGTTATTGAACGGTAAGACCATGTTTAATTATATGAAGGAATAATCCTGTAACAGATATGGAATCAGGTCTTTGAAACTTCTACATTGGACTGCCTAATTTGATAAGAAACTAGTTATTCTGCAAAGTCTAACAATAATACTGTTACAAATGCAGTGAATCCTGATTCTCCTTATAGTTTGTGTTACATCTTTGGCATAATTTTTGTTTCCAGTGTTAAAATTCAAGCTTTTTTTTGCTAGAAACTGAAGAAAAATTTCATAATTCTTCAATCAATGAAGTGTGCATCTGATAAAATGTATTCTTCTCTTAAGGAGCCAACTATTTTGTGGGATTTGGTAGTAGAAGTAAAAAGCAGTTCTTTCACAAGGTTGATATATTTAACATTACAAACAGCGAAGGAATCATCTTTTTAATTGATTATGAATTACATCAGTATCCCCCTATACATATTGATTGTACATTTTTTATCTTACTGTTTAAAACCAAAAGTAAATCTGAACATACCTAGAAAGCATTAACCAGAAATCTCTGTTTTAGTATCTACTAACAGAAGAAGGTGTGAGGTATAGTTTACAGTAGTTAACTTTTAGTTTCAATATAGATTTGAATTAACTCTTTCACTGTTACTGCACACTGGCCTTTCAAAATCTTCATGTATTTAGGTAGCTGCGCAGGAAAGACGGAGTGTTTACCCTAGACTGATTTAAGAAAAGATCAACCATTGCTGCTTTGGATATAGACTAGAGGAGTCTTAAATACTCAGGATAAATGATTTGTTTTGTTTACCTCAGATATTTCCAACACACGTGTTTGCAAGAGAATTTTATCTACATAGAAAAGCCCAAAAGGGGCTCTCGGGGGAGAAAGTCTTTCATGAAAGATCTAGTATAGGTGTTTTAGTGTCCATCACATTGCTCAACTAAAGCACTGAACTGGTACCTGATGTTTTGTGCACAAAGCATCCTCATGGCTGGTGATCTCACTCAGTACCCCTGAGAGCCTGGCGTGCATTTAAATAGGTCTTTGGAAAAAGTAAGACTGTTGAGGATTTCTTTTCTTACTCTCTGGTTGCTAGTAGAATAGACCAGTATGAGACCAAGTAGGTAGAGAATTTTGGAAGCTGCTGTGGTTTGTTGGTTGTGCCACTAAACCATTACTATTTCCCATGTCAGGTGTAAGACGAGATTGTGTAAATGGTATTTTTTTAGTAATTTTCAGTTAAAAAAGCACTTACACAGGCCTTACCTTTTGGGGGTGGCAGCTGCACAATGAAAAGCAATGTTTGTTAGTGTGGATTGTGAGCTCAGTTGGCTAATCATACAGGTAAAATACGTGTAACTTGCCAATACAGCGTTCAGCAGCGATGCAAGCTTAAGATGCTTCTCTTTAACATCTGCTGTGTTCTTTAATCTCATTTAAAATACAGCTGCCTAAACAGTAAGATTGGTGGACTGGATTGAGATGAAGTAAATTTTAACACCATATTAAACCATGCCCAAAGTCTAACTCTGCCAGGCTAGTGCAATGCTGTACATACACCACCTTCCATGTTTTCTAGATAATTGCTCTTCAGTATAACACTCATAATGTTTTGCAAGGCACTTTAGAATAAATGTATTATTGCTTGGCTTTCGTATTGCTACTTTTTTCAAAATCTGTGCAGTAAAGATTTTGGTGATGTTGATGCACAGTTCTGTTGCTCTCAACTTCAGAAACTTACATCTCTTTTGCACAATACACTGGTAATGTATTTTTGTGCTAAACATTAATGAATACCCTTATTCATATTTTATAGCACTGTGAGTAGTATTTGAATGGTGGGTTGTGTAAAAGCTTGTTTAAATTTAGGTCTCTGGAGCCAGATTAGAAGTGTTGCTTAACAATCCAGCATACTGTTCGTTCCTTGTACCATTGTTGAGTTATTTTCTCCAGTTTTTAAACAAAATGGAATATACCAGAAGAGTTTATTTTCAGATCTGGTTTGTATAGGTCGTAATTTTGTATATCTCATTGTTTACAGTTCAAGAATGGTTTGATGTAGTTGAAAGAACCTCAAGGATGTCTGTTCTTAATCATTTAAATGCAATTTAATTTTTTTCCATAGGTGTTCCTGTGTTTTCAAAGAATTGCTGCTGACATACTTGGCATCAAATTAAACAAAGCAGAATTGGAACAATCACAGGTGATTTTCCACAAATACATGTTTTTTTCTTAATATTTTATTTATTACTAAAAAATAATCTCATTGGACATTGATAACTGTCCTTTAAAGCAAGCTACGTCTGTTGTTCTGACACTTACTTTCACAACAACTTTTTTCAATACAATAATTCTTTATTTATCCATCATGATAAACTTGCTGAAACAAGAAAATATATGTTCAAAAAAATTGGGGAAAAAACTTTCGTTTTAGAGCTGTTTGTTTAAAAATAAAACTTAAAATTGTTTTAAAAATTAAAGCCTCTATGTCTGCTTATACAGGTATCATGGAATACACTCATATATATATATATTAGTTACTGTACAGTGACATCAAGTACAGATTTAATGATAATTATATTTTTAATTGCAGATACATTTTAAAAACATGTTTAATTTTAGAACACTGAGTTTAAGTGATAGAAAGCATAAGCGTCTGCGAATGGAAGTGTTCTAAATCAACCTTCATTGTAGTCATACAGGAAAAAACATTATTTGTTATTCACAGAGGCAGGAATTAACTGTGTCAAATCCTGCATTTGGTTCATCTCAGATTTTAGTTTTCATTGTGTTCCTGTATAATACAGGACAAGAATACTTTCTCAGTATGATAGTCTGCCTCGAGGAAGATATACTGACTTTGTAGTCACTGTTTCCCATTTTATTCTGATGTGCAGATTAGAAGCAAATCCTATTCTGGTTCAGCACACCCATTCTCAACAGCAGGCAGACCTGTGTAATCACACGCCTGGGTAGCTATTATGGCACCTGGGCACCTGCAGTTATTTTTCTCACTGTACCAGTCTCAAATAATCTCCCCCAGAAGGAGCTGCATAGTTTCTGCCCTTGCATTTTGTGTTTTGTTGTTTGTCTTATGAGTGTTGTCTTGGATTTTCTGCCGTTTTCTCAGCAGTAAGAAAGGGCTGAGAGTGAAGAGAATGTTTCCCAGCAATAGGTGGGAAGGTCATCAAGAAGGTTGTCCCCCATTCTCTTACATGAGTTAGCAGTGAGTTAGGGATGTGAATACAGTGATTTCACTGAACGCATGGCAAACCGTGCTGTGTCCTGCTCTGAACTGTAGCAGAGCTTCGTTGCAGTTTATGCTATTCCCTAACTGATATATGCAAAACAGCTCTAATGAGAACATAATTTTATGACTTTGAGACTTAGTGGGGAAAGGGTGTTTTCACTGTTTTTAAAAATTTGAACTATAACTGTGTTAATTAAATCGTACTTGTTTAGTGGTGTCTACCAGAGTTTGATGTCACTTAGTTTTTACCAGTGAAGATAAAAATGTGTTAATTGTCCAAATAAACAATCAAGCAAGAGGTTTTCTAATATAAGCCCTTTTCCCTTACCACCTCCTTCTTCCTAGTTCCTGCTTCTAGAAATAATTTGCCTGCCAGGAAGACTGTGCATAGGTTTAAACCAAAATGATTTTATACAAAGTCAGTTTCAGAAACCTTGAAAACAAAGACTATACTACCGAGGCAATTAACTACTATATAATGATGTTTGATATTACAGTACACTTATTTTAAATTTACTTATTGAACCAAAAAACAGCTGGTTAGTGGTATAATATCCTGGAACTGCTAGTTACTACCAGCATTAAACAGGTACCACAAACTAACTCAACAAGTTTCTTTAAAAAAAAGGCAAAACATAGGTACATGTACAGTCTGGTCTCTCGCCTTTGGAAATATACAACAAATATGTAATTTCTGAAAGTGTTTTGCCACAGCAGTGTTTACAAACTGTGTTGAAGCAGTTAACTAGAAAACTATTGCAAACAGTGAAATGGTGTAGTGCATACCTAACAAGCAAAACTAAGGAGCTTTGAAAATCTGTGGTTTATAGGCAGAGAAATGTGTCTTTTCAGTGATCTTTTACTAGTAAGGCATCATCCATCTATTGTTCTGAGCTCTGTGATTATTTGCATATAAGTAATTCAGCACATAAAGAATTCTTTAATTTTTCTTTGGTTGTTTAGCTAGTGCTAGACCTCTCTGAGCTATGTGGTGGTGTGTTCTGGTAACTCAGGTGTAAGCTTGTAGTTGGGTATGCAGATAACTTCAATGAAAAAGAGGCTATGAGAAATGAGGTTGTACAGAAAATTGTAGCTTTCTAAAGGAAATGTCTATTTTTAGGTTGTTTTTAAAGTAAGAACTCAAGAGGACATAACTTGCTGTGTCAAATTGGTATCAGCTTTAAGTAGTCTTCTTCCTACCTTAGTATTGTAATTACAATTTTTAATTTTGTTGAGCAGATCAGTGCATAAATTAAAAACCGTAATGTGTGGGTCACAGTGGGTAAATGTGAATCCAAGCTATAGTGATTAAAAAAGGTAAAAAACCACCCTGAAAAACCAAGAACAAACCAAAATAAACCAACAACAAAAGTAGAAACAAAGTCGGTAAATGGAGTCTGACAGAAATGAAACTTCACTGTTGCCGTTCAGGTGCAGCAGAAGTCACTGTGTGGTGCTACGCTGTGGACGTAGCTGCAGAGTGAGCGCGGGGAAGCAGCTGCCTGACTCTGCGAAGTTCCGCTAACCGAGTGTAGTATTTACTCCAAACAAGCAATGGTTTTTTGTTACCAGTAAAACGTTTGATTCCTTTCAGTGTGATACTTTGAGTGGGCTGTAGGAATTGCCTGCGTTTAAGTCAGTGAGAAACCAATGGGAATTGCATTGGAGTGTCTGTCTGTCAGCTGTATCTTAGGGTTCAGTATGGAACCAAATGCCTTGGTCACTTCTTAAGACAGGAAAGGTAAAGTCCCTACATAACTGGAGAAGGAAAACTTTAGCCACCTTATCCTCAGGGAGATGAACAGAAGAACATTTCTTGAGAGAAGTTTGTTAGTCTTCAGTGGAAAAGACTAATTGAAGTAATGTGTTGATGCTCTTTCCTAAAAGCATGGAGCTGGTCTCTTGGGTGGAAGGAGGTGGTGTTAGATGATGTTGCCATTAATAGATTTCTGGTTCACCACAGCCTTTTTTGTATGACAGGTACAGGTTTCTTAGTGGGGTGGTCATTTTTGGTTTTGGTGTGGGTTGTTCTCCCCCCACTGCCCATCTGTAAAATGGGCACAGGCTTCCTTCCTAAATTGTGGAACAGTTATGCGAATGTGTCCCTTAAAATTTTTAGGCATTTAATTAACTATTGGACTATAAAAGGAGATAGGTAGATAGCTGGATGGATGCATGCTAGATAAATGCTATAAACAAACAAAAAATACAATAGTAAGTCTGACTCATCCTTAAATCAGTTAGGATGCAAGTGTCAACTTAGGTTTAATTTTTAAACAAAGAGTAAAATACATTTTGGGTTTTACAAATGTGCACTATTAACACACTGAATTATATCTTCGAATTGCGCATATTTTGTGTAATGTGAGGTTTTTAATTTTGAAAAATGAGAAGGCGGTTGTTTGAATATGTCAGGGACCATCAGGAGTCTTTATTCAATCTAGGTGGTAACGAAGTATAAGATGAAATAATGAGTTTGTGTAAAATACCAAGAGTGCAGTGCTATATGTGAATTATGTTTGTTGTGCATTTCTTGTTATTCCTGATTGTCTAATATTGGGAATACTCTCTAAAAAATTATTTCTCACCTTTTTGTGCCTGAAGATGAAGTTTCTTGTGTTTAAAATCAAACTACGATTGTCACAGTCACTAGGAAGAGCTTAGAAGTGACTCACAGGTGGTTAGAAATAAGCAATAGGAATCCCAAACACATTATTTTATTTTGTATGACTTTGTGGGGCTTGACTTATGACTTTTGAGCTGTGATGACTGGCAGGACTGCAGCAGCTCTTGTGAAAAGTGGATGGGGTTCTTGGTCCCTTTCAAATTAACAGCAAAACTTCTGTTAAGTAACGGCAAGGACAAGCCTTAGAAATTGAATTATTTACCATGCATTGTTTTAGAGCACAGATGCAGTGGTTTAAGATATTAATGTAACCCAAGCTATTTGTTACCGCCCTTGTGCTGGAATTCATCACTCCCGTAGCAGAACCAGAAAATGGAAGGTGATCATGTACCTTGACCACATCAGGGTGAAGTTGAGCAGCTTAGCTTAAACTGCTGCTGAAAGTTGTTTTTAAGCGAAGCTGCCAGACTTTGTGCTGAAGCGGATGAGGTGCCAGTACACGTTTCATTCCACCAGCTCTCCTTTGGCAGCAGTGATCTCCAGCAGAGGAATAGGACAGACATTTGGGGGTGGTAAGTTTTTAAACTATCTCAGCTAGAGCTACTAAACCTTGTCTGTTAACATGCTGAGATGACTGATAATCAAACCTTTATTTGGTCAATACTGTGGTGAAACAAAAGAACTAGATTACTTTTTGTGTGTGACTGGAAAGTAGAGCATGTTTTTGAAGTGGAACGGTTCCAAAGTAAGAAAATTGCAGATTCTGACTTATTTTCAGTCCTCAAAATACTCTCCCTTTTAAATCACAAGGGTCTGATGAAATTTGAGGAAATAGCTCCTTTACTAATCAAATGTTTTTCTTTCTATATTTTTTACTTTCAACTGTAGTGTAAAAACTGCATGGGGTACAGCTTTGTTCCTTGGCATTGGCAAGAGCTAGCATTTTTGTAAGTGATGTGTAGTTTTCTCTTTAACTAAATGCCAGTTCAGCAAACTAGGGTATGTGCGCCAGCTTTCTGCAATAAAAGGTTTGGCAGATAAGTCAGATCTGGAATTCAGAGCATCTGCACCAAGAAAGGTTATTTCTCATTATTGACAGTGGTTTGAACCATGGCAATGGTAAGTGTGACATAGAAACTGATACAAAGAAGCCCAAGTTTTTAATTACTGTCAAGTTAATAAAGAAATGTTGCAGTGGTATTTTTTTACTCTTATATAGATGAAATTCCTTTACAAAATCCAAGTCATTTATGATAGTCAGTTTCTTGCTAGGATGTGCCTTAAGCATGGGTCACTAACCTGCCTGTGTTTACAGGATGGGATTTAGACCAATGTTTTGAGGAACAATTAATTGCCTACTGATTACAAGACCACTTCCCCCCATTTTCTTCTCCCCCCCTCCCCCCCCAAGCCTAGTCAAAAGATTGGTATGAAGAAACTAGGTCCTGTGGGGTCAGATAACACTGTTTAATGCTAAAACTCCTACTACTGCTTTACATGGGATTTGGTAACCTTTCCCTTGATAACATCAGGCCAGGAGTCCAGTAAATCATGAGTGTTGTCCCCTAGATAAGATAATATGAATGTGATCGATTAAACTCAAGGAGAGTACATCAGCAGCTAATAAATCCAGATCCCTTACCAGCCAATTCAATTTTTGTTGCTTGTTTGACATAGAGGTTTTATTTACAGAGGTAATCTTTAACATACACTGTTTATATATTCATATAATCCAGTTTATATATTGTTTCCTTTAAAGGAATAGTCTTTACTCATTTATCCATTCATTTTAACCCTGAAAATATGTTGTGTAGAAGTATGTAAGAGAAAATTATTAAACTGGTTCAGGGTATCTTTCATAGCAGACCTACCTCCTTTGTTATTCTTTGATGAAATAGTTCTGTGAATTTTTATCCCCTTTGCATGAACACTGTATTAATAGTGAGAAAAATTCCAACAGTTTTGTGTGTCTTTAAGGGGAAAAATGGGAGCCATTTATTTTTATATGAAGTAAAGAAAAATCAAAGCTTTGCAGCACTTTCTTATAAATTAACAACTTCACATCTCTGTTTTTGATTACATATTTAGTTATAATGAGATAGTTATGTAACGGAAAAGATGCACGTGTACCTCTAAGGCACTTGTTACAATTACTGATAGGAAGCTGACTAATGTAATATTTAAGTACCCTAGACTTTAAAGGAATAGGCCATTGTCATCTTTTCTTCCTCTGAATTGCCTCCCTTTGTATTTTGTCCCTTCTTTTGCATTAATACACTCTTGCTGATTGCATGTATGCATGTTTCACTGTGATGCTTTGAAAGGGCACGTCCTTGAAGAAGCTTGGGAAGCTGCTGATAGTGATGCTTTCAGCTACACGTTGCTCTGGTATTGGCATAAGGCCTGAAAAGAAATGCACTTTCGTTTCACTTCTGCATAGTTTTTTTATGTCATTCATTCATTCTTTTCAACTACTGATCAATCTCTCCATTTTTTTCTTCTCTTTTCTTTTTACACTCTCCTCCTTGCCCTCTGTCCATTATGTTGATACATGATTAACAGCATGTTGTCAGGGCAGAACTAGTGAAATATCCTGAAGAAGATAACCAACGTCACAACACTTCCAACTGCCAGAGCAAAGTCTGCTCAATGCAGTAGTTCAGGTATTGATGGAAAACTGGGGTTTTATTTCAAGTTGCATTGCTTTTAGATGAAGTAACAACTGTTACAGTAAGTTCTGTTGGAAAAATGTATTTGGTATCTGTAAGCACTTGTAATACTTAACATACTAATTTGGAACTCTGTGTACAATTGCATGTTGTTTCTAATAACCAGATAGCTCGTAGAAACTCTTAAATACTTCATGTTACTGTATTAGCCACATCCTTCAGTGCTGGATATTCAAACAGCTGCCTCAGATGGAAATGGACAAAAAATTGGATTCTCATTTCCTTCTCCTCATACAGGAGAGACCAGCAGTCTTCTCAAATGCTTTGTAAATAGAATGGGTAATACCTGTTGGGTCTGTATTAGAAAATAAATATTTATGGTATGCGGAGGTTCTTTGTATGTTAATTTGGTCTTCAGTCAGTCTGCCCATCAAAGCTTTTTTGAAATATGGTTGTCTTTGAAATTTTGTTATGTTTTTATGTGAAGTATTTGGCGTAAAGACGGAAAGATAAACTTATGTACAATTTCCAACCGCAGTTTAGGCAGCTATTCTTAAAGAATGCATACCATAGTCTGTAAACAAATATTGTTTTATTATTTCCATACAAAATAATTTTCACGGAGGTGAAACTGTATTTGTTGCTTTTGCAAGAAAGTCATGTTCCATTTGTAGTGCTGTGAAAACCAACCAAAGAACTTCCTTTTGCTTAGTATGGATAAACTGTTATTTAGAACGTCAAGTAGCACCTGGTAAGACTTTGTGTAAGGTAATGAAAAAAACGCCAAATAGTGTCTCCTTTGCCTAATTTTTTCCCCTTTATATCTGTTGAATGCTTTTCCGGAATGAAGGTTGTGTTTTCTGATTGTTACTGTGTTTTCTTTTGTGACAGAGGGTGGTGAAGGCAGATATTGTCAACTACAGTCAGGAGCCTGTGACAAGAGCCGTTAATCCTCCTAGAAGCTCAATGTGTGCGGTTCAATGACCATGCAATTCTTCTCTGTTTTGATACCTTTGGCAGTCCTCCTACCTTGACACAGGCTCTGGGATTACCAGGAACTTTGTTTTAACAGTGACTATCGCAGCAATGCAGTTAGAGGTTTCAAAACCGTGTTGCACCACTGTACGTTGAGAAGCAGCAGGCGGTTTTTTGGCTGGCTGAAACTGAAACGTGAGACCACACACTTTGAAAAATTAAAATGTATATTCTTTTAAATTATATTTAAATAAAGCAGTATAACTGTGTTTATATGTTTCCTCCTATCTATGTGACTGATACCAGAATAAAAATGAAGAAGCCCTACATTCAAAATACTTTTAAAGGAATCACCATGGAAGGGTATTTTGCCAAAGCATTTTTAAATTTTTTTCTCTTTTTTTAATCCTGTGATCTAAACTAACACTCAGCAAAATGTAACTTGGAAAAGCTATTCCTGGAATAATTTTAAGAACATAATATATTTTATCTAGGGATAATCTGGAAAGTATTCCATTAATATATATACGTAGTGCAAAATGTATAAATTGTATGCAGTAAGAAACAGTGCTTGGAATAAATCTGTAATATAAAACCAGTTACTTTTCTGAAGTCTCAAGTTGTGTCCGTGGATTCTCTGAAAAATGCTAGTGTGTTTGTGTATTTTTATTACCACATCAACATTACTTTTTGCAGCAGTAGGTATGCTCATATGTCTTCATAAATATGGATGAACCTCAGTCAACAGGTTGGGCTGTAAATGTTGAGTGATATATTCAGCATGCATTAGAAACTGTTGATAGATCAATTAGGATCAGTCATTTTTAATAACTGACAGAATGACTTTTGGCCTGGTGCGCTTTTCTTCCTAGTTCAGAGTAAATGACAAATGCAAAGCTGTCTGCCCTGTGATCATCACATTTCTCCTTATATAGGAATCTCTTTTAGACATGCAGTTCTCTGCTGGCACATCAGAACAGAAAGCTAAGGAGAGGGCAGAAAAATTAAGCCAACTTGACTCCAAACTAGAAATATTTTCCTGTTTTAACTCTAGAATGTTTTCTTAAAAAGTACAACCAAACATTTGGGGATTTCGTGATTTAGAAAATTAGAGGCTGAGTGAAGGAAGCTTGTATATCACAAGTGGAAATGATAAGGTCCTTCAAGAGAGTGTTCCTATTAAGCTATTCAAGCATGTACTTAATAGTTGGAACTATTAAACTATTAATAGTTTGATAAAACAGTTAAACTATTTTAACTATGTAAAAAAAAAAAATTGCAGATGGCAAAAATGTGCTGTTTGTTAGTTTGGTATATTCCAAGTTCATTGGAAAAAGTAAGTTTATTTTTAAAGCATTCAGTGTGCAGTTTGACACACAGTTTTATAACTCCATGATAATCACTTAGTCTTGTAACACTTTATCCTTCACATGTGGGAAATTCTAAGAAACAAGCTGAGAAACTGGGAAATCATTCTACCCTAAGGTAGGTGTGAATTTGTGGTGAATTACTTCTTCTAGGGTTACCGTCTGTTCTTGCTCCTGTCCCACTGCGTAGCTTTACCTTGTAGCTAAATGCAACTGAAGGGTGAAGTGTCTTCTGCTACCACCAGATGGGAACTTCTCTTCAAACAGTTCTTCTGAAGTAGCTAATGAGTTCACAGGTTTAAACCCTCCAGAGCATGTGGTAAGTCTTCCGAACCCTCAGATTTCTCGGTGTGTTTGTGTCCTGAACCCTGCCTGTGTGTCCAAACGTGCATGAGAACTGCCGCCTCTGAGGAGCTGAGCGCAGCCTGGCTCAGCTACGTGGCCGGAGCCGTCCTTCTCTAGCCCGTGTCAGTCAGCATCATGGTCCTGCTTCCCAAGTGATGTGTAGCGTGATCTTAAAAACCAAACAGTGTTTTGCTCTTAAAAACTTCTCTAATCCTATTTTTCATAAGAAAATTCTTTGTCATAACATGCTACTCAAAGCCCATTATTACCCTGAATAATAAAACCTTTTGCTTTTACACTTGGGGTAATCCTGCAGTGTGAAGGCTGAGAAGGATGTCCCAGTCCAAGCTGTTTTACAGGTGGATTTTATGTCTGTCTCATCATGATCTTCTTCGTGCCTGTTTTTCTTGCTGTCTTTGACTTGTACATCCTTTTGTGTTTTATTCCCATTGATCTTTTCACCATTTTCTATGTTAAAGCCCTACCTCCTCTGAAGATATTTTTGTTTACATTTCCAAGCTGCTCTCATTCTTCCTCCCTAACATACAGGTACATTATTTATGCTAACCAGGAATCTCTTGTCTGCCGTGCCCCCAGCCCCTCCTTTTGCTGCCTCTCTTAACCTCCTTGGATTTTTTGTATTGTATACTGACTTCCACTCTCCCTGCCTTTCCCTACCCTTCCTGCCCCATTTAGATCCATTACCTGTCCACATTTTAATCCTTACAAATGAGCTTTGCTCTTTTTGCTCAGCTCTGGGGACCCCGCCTTGAGCCTCCGGATTCCAGCTGCATCCTAAATCCTTAGCTGTGGTAGCTGCCTTTGAAGTGCTGCAGCAGCTGGGCTCGAAGATTTGGGCTGCCTTTGCCATCAGCAGGGCCCAAGTTCCACCAGGCGGAGCAGAAAGGTCAGAGGGAATTCTGGAGGATTAAGCAACACGGAGAGAGGGAGAAGACACTGTTCTGCAGGGAAGGCAAAGGCTCTCTGGAGACTGGAGGGATGGAAACAAATTTGGTCCGAGCCATGTGCAGGGGGAGGTGGGCGAGCTTCCTCTGCACTGTGCCCTGGCTCCTTCTCTATGTGATGTCCCACTGCTGATCCACAGGGTTCACATATGGTGGAGTTTAAGCATGTGCCGTATTAATGGACTTGGAAGATTTTTGCAAGGTGAGAGCTGGTTGGAAGCAATTCAACAAAGGGGAATGAGGTTAAATAATGCAACGCTTCCCAAAACTGAGGCGACATGTGCTTAATGTCCATTGACATGGGAGCGGGCTGGGGCTGAGGGGAAGCATTTTTGTTCCTGAAGCTGAGGCCAGATGAAGGGAAGAAATGCATTCAGGCCCTGATCTTACACAGATCCACACTGGTGAAGTGATCTGCCTGCTCAGAGCTGTTGTAACTAGTCATTTCAGTAACAGCTCCACAGCTAAAAATTGTTTCTAACTTCAGCTCCTTGCTAGGGTCAGGTTCAGGGGATATGGTGGATACTGATGGGTATGTTGTGTCTGGCTGTATGTTCAATTACCAGTGCTTTTAAAGCTTTATTTGAAGCTTTATTAGACTCATGCAACTCCTTACAGTTTGTGCTTCTAAAATTTGGTGACATCAAGTTGAGCCTCTTTTATAAACAGCAGTGTGAAGGTATTTTCCCTTACAACCAGCTTCTGTGAGTTCCAGCACCCATGGCGAGTTCATGATCTCCTTTCTGAATGTCATTCTTTTTTGACAGCTCATGAAAGTTCAGTAATCAGAATAACTTTTTTTAAAGTTTTAAAGGACACATACAAGGTTACTAGAAAAATTGTGAAGTGTGGACTTGAGGAATTTGAAAATTGTTGGAGCTATCTATCTGCCATCATTAGGCATTTATTGACCAAAAATGGCCAGTTCCATAAAGCACTGTTCGGGTTTCACTGGAACTAAAAGGCTTTTGGATGAGGCAGTTTCTTTTAAATGCAGGGCTAATTTGCTTGTCAGAGTAAGCACTTCACCTGATGATGAACCTGGTAGCCAAAATTTTGTGACAAGAATGAAAAATATCATAGTAATATTTAAAGTTGGCTATTCTTTTGCTTTTTGATGATGACGATATTTAAATAAGTCAAAATAATATTTTTCCTTTTTACATTTATGTTAGGAATATGGTTGCTTTTACACAAAAGAAAGTCTGTAGTCTTTGTTTCGTGACGATAGTGACCTTTTCATACAAGCTGTAGTAAAGAGTACTGTTTAGAAGGTGTCCCCATTTCTCATGTTGGTCTGAGACGAATGATTTAGGAGTTGCTGGGAAGAGCAAGCGGTGCTGAGCCTTGTTGCTGTGTGCCTGTGCCACGCTTGGATCACTGCTCTGAGCTGGCCCAACAGCTGTAGCTGACTGAAAGAAAAAAAAAATCCCCCAACACTTGCCTTCAGCCCTTTCACAGTAAATCTTGGTATATCTAACTAGAAGTGTACCGTCCTGTTTATGTTGTGTCATTGACAGAAGACTAAATTGCAGTTCCTTAACATAATTACCAAATTTGTAATAATGGGAAATTTTCTGCAGGTGAATTTCTACTATTTAGAATACTTGCATTCATTTCTGTTGTAGCTTAAGAGTTTGTGTGAGGGGCCTGGTAGGTGTATTTAAAGCATCATTGACTTTTATAGAAATTATATTTACAAAGTTGATGTGATTAACCACTTTCCGTCTAGAATCTGAGCATTATCTCCCAAGGAAAGAGGTTATTCTACAATGCTGTATTCTTTCCTTTCTCAGTTCAAGTGCTGCTGCTTAACATATCATCTGATTTCTTTAGGCTGTTTTTATTTAAAACCAACTCATAACCACTTAAAATGTCAAAATAGCTGAATGCTGCTGAAAAGAAAAAGCCAAAGTTTATCCATGTTTGCACAGGGGTAATGGCATACATATGAGATTAAAACTCCAGTCCAGATAATTATCCGTAGGAAGCAAATCTGTACTCTGATTTCGGATGCTATGAATAGAATGTGATTAGAATTTAATGTGCTACAGTTTTATTTGCAAAATACACAAGTCCTATATAAAACCTCTTTTTATAAAGTACACTCTAGAAGCCTTGGGGATCCCTGTTTAACTTGCAAATGTCGAAGTTTGATCTTCCCCAAATAGAAGATAGTGAAGCTCCTGAGTTCCACGAACTGATTTCTATTTTCAGCTTCCCATAGAGAGCTGACTGTTCAGCCAATTTAAACTTTTTTTTTTTTTTATTCCTACTCCACTTCATCTTCGTTCATTTTGGCACCATTTTGAACTGGAAAACTTCCAGTTAGTTAATTGGCCATTTGCCTTGTTTTATGTGGGGGTGATGTCAAGTGCTGAAATAACCAATTGACTGAAAGCAATCTTGTTTCAAAGGTTGGTCAGAACCAAACCTCAGAAGGTACCAATTTCAGGTTTGTTTTGTACTTAACCGCTACACAGCGTTCCTTATCCTAGTGGATGAACCTCGGAGAAGAATATAGATTTGAGGTCAAGAGCTTGTGTTTGCTCAGGTACCACATTCAGAGCGTTGAATTCTGCAGGAAATAGGAATCCCAGACCTTTTTTTAATTTCACTTTCAAGATTTTCTCTACCTCTGCTCTCTAATGTCATACTGGCAATCAATGCTTTTATAAAAATATTAATTCAAGTCCCTCTTTAAAAAACAAAATGTGGTAATTATACATTGGTTTAGGAATGTTTTTCTTGTAAGGATGAGTGGACAAAACTGCTTTATGTTGTATGAGGCATCACTGGCATAGGTGAAGGTATTTAATACATGTTAAAGCAATTGGATTGATCATCTTTACTTGTTCTGATCTGCTAAATATCCTATATTCTGCTTTCTACTTATTTAAAATATTCCTTAGAATGATAATGATTATAAATACCAAATAAAGTGCCAAATGGATTTTAACTAATTTGTGCCTCAGAAAACTGGATCCTGCAGACTGCTTCAGGCAAACATTTTTTCTTTGCCAGCTAAACTCCATTTCTGTCCTTTCCTGGGCTGATCCATACCAGGTAGCTTGCAAGATCATGACCTACTAATCCTTTTTGATTTCTGGTGAGCTTTTAAAAACAAAGTAGACCAAGAAACATCAAAGGAGGATTTAAAAGACACACACCGTACCCTGAGAAGTAAATGTTGCTTTGGAAAGCATTCTCTCCTTTGCAAAGAGGTGAATGCTGTGCTTCGACACTATTCACCAAAAGCACTTAAGCATATGCTCAAAATTAAGCGCATATTTAAGTTCCCTTGAAGTCTACGCGATTTAAGTACACACTTGAAGCTAAATACATTCTGGCATACTTTGCTGACACAGAAATTCTGGCTCCATTGAAATAAATGCCTTTGAGGCTGAAGTTCTTCCAGGAATTTCAGTGTTGTTTCTTAAATCTTGTACCCATTGTGAAGGCTTTAAACTAAAACCGCTCCTGACTTGAAAAAAAAGAAAAAAGGTATTTCTCATACGTTCAGTTGCTTTTCTGATACTTTTGCTTAGCGTGAATGATGAAGAGTTGCAAAAAAAGAAACGCCCCAAAAAACCAAAACCTGAAAGGTTGAAAAGCAGTTGTGTGATCAGAGAATTTTCTTGACATTGGACAAGTTGCTGTTTTTGGAACAAATGCTCCTCAGATCCATAAGGAATCGGAAATGGAGAACGGAACCTGGAGACGCTTGGCAAGCCTCATTGGAAGCAGAATACCGGGCTGATAGTGCAGGAAAACATATCAAGCTTCCATTTGTAGTGTCTGAGTTACAGATCTGACATGGAGGATAAACAAGAGCTGGTACTTCTTGTTCATATTTGGGAGGTATTTGATCACCCTCTTGGAAAAAAATGAAGTGTGATTTCTGGATATATTCCAGTATTTGTCAAGGAATGGTGAGGCAATGTTTAACTGCATAATGGAAACTGGAGAGAAATTTTGACATCCCACTCATCAATCCAATTGCTTTTTTATCTCCCCACTGTCTTGGAAAGAGAGCAAAGTGTAAACCAACATTTGGCACAGATGGCTGGCTGTGCCATTTAGCAGCAATTTGCATGTAATTGGTAACAATTATACAGACAACCCATTTATAACAGGGAGTGAGCTCACAACCTCGCGTAAACTACCAGAAAACTAATCACATCCCCCAGGAATCACACACTGATGTAAGAAAGGAAATGGATGTCTTTCAGTTTAACTTCTTTCCTGGTTTTATCACCCAGAAATTCAGGGATGCAAATAAGCCCGTGCTCAACGGGTTACACAGACTCAGATTAAGAGCACAATTTGTGTTTGTGCCAGTTAAGCTTGAAGAGAGTCTTAAAAGAGTGCTCCCTCTCTCTTTTTTTTTTTTTTTTTTTTTTTTTTTTTTCTTTTCTCCACTCTGGTTCTGCTAATCTCTCTGGCTAAATGACCAACCTTTGAATGTCCGAGTTCCCTCTGTCTCCAACAGTCACCAGCTGAGTGGAGCAGATGGCTTTCTGGGCCGGGATTAGCAGCAATTTGTTGTTGTTGTTGGGTTTTTTCTTTTCTTAGTTAAGTTTTTAGTTGTTGGATTTTTCTGCATCCTCCTGGGTGTGGGCACAGTCTTTTCCTCTGACTGAGAAGCCTGTTGCAGTGTGGACTCACTAACCATACTGATTCAGGTTGGACACTACTCGGGTCGTGGAAGTCTGGAAGTATCAGTGAATGTTCCCACTCAGCATGCAGAGCGTATCCTGTTCCTTGCAACTGCTGTGGAGGTACTTTGATACATGTGCTGTTGTAATTTTACCTAATGCTGCTTGCGCTACTCTTCCTATCTCTGTATGTGCTGCAAAGCCATATTTGGGTTCATACAATTGTACTCTGCTAATTTACGCTTGAGTTTCATTAAAACAGAAAACTTAAGAGTGATTGCTACTGGGGAGTGGGAAATCCATGCCCTGCAGAGACAAAACAGACTCGAGGAATATGCAACAATTTCAACATAAAGGTGGGTTTGTGCACATAGGCCCATCTCCATAGCTTAATTCGTACGCAAGAAGGAAGGCTGTGGTCAGGGTCCATGCAGGCGCTTCTGTATCGCGGAAGCCCTGCACTGATCTGTGGAGTGGCCGTGTGGAAAGGTAGAGAAATGTGAGACAGGATCAGCACGAGAATTGGGCTGTTTGTGTTTGGTTATAGCATAAAGTCCTATACCTCCTTTTGTACCCACGTACTTCAAAGTGAATACTCATAAATCACTACTACCCTCTGTGCATGTGAACCTCCATTGTTCAGTAGATGTTCCTCTCTGAGGGCACATTGTGTGGCTTTTATGAACGAACAGAAGTTGAGGTTTTCCAAACCAAATTCTTAACATTTTCCAGTTTCCTAGCCTGGAGTAGCAAGGATGAGGCCAAACCTCACCCTGAAAGAGTAAAAGAATGTTAATTCCAATGCCTCTTGTTCATCTGAGGAGGAAATAGTGGTACCACAGTCCCAGTGTGCTTTGAGATATTTGTCTGAACAAGTAAATGCAACAACTTTCAACAACTACTGACAGCTGACTGTAAGCCAGTGTAAGAGGCACAAATCTGCTAAATCATGGCACAGAGGCTTGCAGCCGTGGATTGGCCTATTCCGGCACAGTGTTTATGCTGACAACAGAAATATGGTAGATTATGGCAGCTGTAGGGTCCATGTAGATCCCCAAATCGTTAACAATGATCTGCAACTGGTAAAAATCCTCTTTGCCATTCAGCACATGAAATACAACTTTCCTGTCGGGTTGTAGAAGGCTATGCACAAGCTATGTTCTTAGGAGCATCATTGTTGTTTCCAGGTATGAAGTCAATCAAAGCTGGGCGCTGTGCTTGGTTTGAATCGTCAGCAGGGAACTTAACTGGAAAGAAAGGTGGAGGGTTAAGGTGCTTGTCAGAGATCAGTTTATGTGTGGAAACTGTGTTTTGCAGCTTACCTGTGTTTCTTTTCTGGAATTTTACAGAGCCAAAGATCTGTTATCATGACAGGTTTGTCAGACATTAAAGATTTTCTGCAATAAAGCAGTGAATCATTGTCTTGCATTGTGCAGCTGTGCGGTCTGAAGGTGTTCCTCCTATGGGGCATATGGGGCAAAATACACCATGGCAGACCAGGTGTATTTTGGGTAACAAAGAGGTTCAAGTTTATAGGTTTTAGTTTATAGGTTCAAGTTACCCCAGCGAGATTACCAGTCTGTTTACATCATACGAGCTATAAACATTAAAAAGTGTTGTCCATTTCTGCTTCGAAGACACACAAATGACAGCTGAAGGCTAATGAAGTGGTCACTGAGGTGTTTTGGCACAGCCTGGGAACGGATGAATGCTGTGTCTGACTGACTGATCACGTAAGTTAGTCTTTTTACTGGTCTGTCCCTTTCTCTAATTATTCTAGTAAAACTCAAAAAGTTACCAAAGCCACTTTCTTTTTTATCTCTTTTTTTTTTTCCTTTAAATGTTCAGTTCATTACAGCAGTAGTTTGTTATATATTTGTCAACTGCAGTCATCCTCGACAGTGACCCTGCATCTCCCTACTGAGCATAACTGATTCTTTTATTGCTCTGTACTTCAGTACGGCATTATATTGCTTACACACACCCCCCCCCCCTTGGTGTCTGTATAACTATATACACATATATAAATATATAAACCTGCATACACTAATGCAGATATATATGTCTTGGTAGTCGGTACTAGCAAAGTTTTAGGTAGATGTTGGTTCTCTGCTCACCTGTCTCTACTGTTTTAACACAGATATTTCAGTACTGCTAGAATCACTTAAAGCCACATGGCTAAAACTTGGAAATACCTACAGTTAATAATATTGTATATTAAATACAGCTGTCTCTAGGCTATATTGAGTAGGTTAATACAGTAAAACAAGCAGAGCACTGGAACATTGCTGCTTACACTGCTGTGGTGCAGAAGCAACATGCCTGCCCAGAACTCACCGCCTACTTTAAATTACATGGTGCAGTAAGAGCTGTGGTGGGAAGCAGGGAAATGGGAAGGTGGCTGGAGAGTAGATATGCAAACCAGCTCTTGTCATTTCTCCAAAGCACTGGGATGTTCATGTTCCCACTAGTATCAGCCTACAGTATTTTAAATCCTCACTCCACAGTCACTGAGGTAGCACAATTAATTGTATGGCCACGTTATGATCTGGACTAGGAGAATGATCCAGCTTAAAAAATGTGAAAGAGGAGCATACGAGAATCAGTTTTCATTAGAAAATGGGATTGATGTGGCCTGGCACGTGTTCTTAAAGCACAGCTGAGGGGACAGTTTCAGTGAAGACAGCTTCTCGTGGAATCACAGATCTGGGAAAATGTATAGCTCTTTATGACCTGCATTCCTTAGGCCGTGCAAAAGTTGTAAAGAAAAGTGACCTTTTTCTCATCCTTCTCACCGCTGTCTGACCTCCTCTTGACATCAATTCCACCTGCAGAAAGTCAGTCTGCAAACACATCCTTTCCTGGGCTCCCAGATAGTCGGGTCACATTGTTTTCCTTGTATGTTCTATTAATGGCAGAAACACAGAAGATAATAGTAATTTTCAAGAATTTCCCCTTCTTTTTTGCCAAGCCAGCTGTCTCATCAATGAACATCTGGCACCAACAGGCAGACCTGACTGTATTCCATATAGGGGGTATTTCAGAGATGCCTGAAATGAGACACTGAATAGCTGTGTGTCTGATTGCAGGGCTAAGCTTACCCCAAGATTTGAAAATTGATCTCTAACTTCTTTCTCTATAATTTTTTTATTTTAATTCAGTGAAGAAAGACTGTTAAGTATAAAATGACCTGCCCCTTTACTGTACCTCTGTGATGGTTTCTTGAAACAGCAGAGGAAATGCACTGGGGTGCCCATTCAGCCTATCTGAAATCTGTTGCAAAGAAATAGTTTACATTCCTCTCTGGGTTTTCTGGCATTTCTTTTCATGAAAGGAGCAGTTGCTGTTTTTAACATACCTGGCTTTTTTTTTCTCCTTCCATCTGATGGTGAATAAGTGACATGAGGGAGTGGAACGTAACGGCAAATCGATACCAATTAGAAGCTTTCTTGTGCAGCTTTGCTCCAGGCTCAAAAGCTTCTCTGTGTTTGCATATGGCTGCAACCGAAGCTAACGTAACTGTGCTTATTGCATCGAAGCTGAAATTGCCCCCTTGTATAGAAGCTGCAACCCCTAGGCAGAGCCTGTTAATTTTTATTTCCAGCATAAGTATGTTATGTATGTAAATTATACACATTTGGTTAAATCGCTCAACTCCAAGTATCCCTCTCCCCATTGTCTGTTAGGTTTTTGTGTTTGTTTGCTAGGGGAAACATGGAAGAATATTTATTTGCTATATTTATCAAAAAGCGGTAAAACCTTGGTTGTGATCTGGAATTCCTGAAGCTTGATGCTGTTCAGATGCAGAAAGAAATGACGGCCTCCCTCACCCCAAAAAACTGTCATCTGAAGTAGGGGTCAGGAGGAGAACATGGGTGCAGATAGAGAAGGGTAGGTTGAGGTACGATGTGACTTTAGAGGTGGAAATGAGAAGCTCTGTAGGTTGCATTTTGACAAAGGCAACAGCCCACTGTTTTGCAGTATCTGTGATGATTGGTGACACCGATTTTGCTCGTTAAAATTACGTATTGGAATCTGGTAATGGCTGAGTAGCCTTTCTGTTTCCACCTCCCAAGGTAGAGGCCAAATGAGGCCTCCTGGATTCCCAGGGAGACCAAAGGGAGTCTGTCCTCAAGTTCCTGCTATTCAGAATGGTACATTCACAGGTTATGTAAATGGTTATACCCACAATATATGTTCACTGTGAAGAAGCTGTGTGGTGGTGTTGCAACACCTTCCAAGTAGGAGGCAAGAGCTGGGGACACACGACTTGCACATTTAATGGCATCACCTGAGCCATCACTGCAAGGTTCAGAGAACGCGTTAACTGTACAGGAACGTAGGTGTTATTGACTGAAAAATTTGCGCTTCGGTGCTTGGCGGTGGCGTCTAGGCAGATTGCCAGTTGGAAAAGCAATTCTGGATAAATGCTATCAACCAGGCATTTAAAGAGAGAGCCAGGTTTCACGGATGGAGCCCTCTGGTTCTGTTATGGACTTGCAGTAATACCTTGGGAAATCTGTACCTGTTGTGTGATGAGATTACGAGGTTTCCTTTGCTTCAAATCCAGATTAATACTTCACGACCTGAGGAGATAGCTGGAAGCGTAATAGGGAGGGTGTACGTCCTTCGTCTGAAGAGTGCCAGTTTTAGAAAGTGTTAAAACCACAAACAGTCCAACTAGTAATGGCAAAAAAGCAGAGGCTCCTTGGTTCAAGGTTGTTTGTACACTAAGCTTGTGTGGCCCTCAAAACTTTTGCTGAAATTTGATAAATAGTAGGTGCAGAAAGGACTAAGGGCTTATCCATGCAGTTACACAGTACTTAATCCGCTACTTGATAGGCAGGAGATGGGTTTCATAATAGTTGGACTCCTGCCTGGGTTACTAACTGGTTAGCATTTACACTCACAGAGTCATTGACCTTTCAATTTGTAATTTATGAGAGAGTTGTACATCTGATGATACTTCAAAATATTTTTGATCTTAGTTTTTATCCAGACCAGCTGAATAAATATTCTAAAAAGTCACTGAGATTTGATAAAGCTGAAAAAAATTCTAGCCCCCTTTTTTTTTTTGTCAGTGTGCTGCTACAATTATTTTTTTTTTTAACTTGAGACATTTTGCTTCATCTTAAAGTTGCAAGTAGGAAAAATTTATCTAGGTCTCTGATGTCAGGAGGTGGAGAGGTTTCACGTGAAGACTGAGTGCTCCTAGTTGCTGCGAGATCTTTAGAAGCTGACATTGCAGGGGTGGTTCTTGTTTGCATTATTTGATAAAAGAAAAAGTTATTTTGTCCTCACACCTCTAGCAGGGGTTTGCTACAAGAGCTGGTACTGCACAGTGGAAGGCCAGTGCCTCTAAGCCGTCGTGGTATCGCTTGGTCTACAAAAATGAAACTGCTGTGCTGGGAAGGGAATCTAGTTTTGTGCTTGTGAGTGACCAGCTCATGAGCACAGGCAGTTCCTTGACATGCAGGAGTGTGTTGATTTGACCACTAAAATGTGTGTTAATGGGAGAAAATTTCCAAGAGTATTTTTTCCAGTTACTGTAGAGACAAGAAGTTTTAACATTGTGGTTAGGCTTAAAAAACTCCAAATCAGTCTTGAAATGTAATTTCATATTACTGCTATTTGTAGAAAAACTCGAATCTTCAAGGATAGCAAGAGTTAATTCAGATTATGTAATATAATTGATTTTTTTGGAAGTATTGGAAAAGACACATAAACAACTGTCATGGTTTAGCCCTAGTCAGCAACCAAGGACCACGCAGCACAACACCACATTTCACAACAACTGTTAACGTTGCCTGCTTTCCATAGGATTACCTTTCTTTCCTAGGCACATTTTGCTGGGAACTGGCCCTTCAGGTGGTGTGAAACGAAGCAGCCCTTAACCTTGAAAGTGGCTAGTCCAGGGCTGGGGGCTTTAACCCCACGTGCTTTGTTTTCCTCGGTTCAAATTCCTTTTCAGTAGAAGATGGTGTCTTTTGTAAGAATTATCAGGAGAGCTGCTGCAACTTCTTCTGCAAAGGTTTACCAGGTTACATTACCCCTTCTGATTCTCAGTGTTCGGTCTGTAAGTCTTTGGTGAACTTGGCTGTTTGGGCTGGTGTTTCTCCTCTCAACTGGGTCTGCGGGAGTTGGAGAGGACCTTCATCAGAAGGGGTTTAAGGAAGTCAGGATTAAACCCCACCTTTTAAAATTTTTTTGCTGGAGTTATGACTTGGATGGAAACCTCGTTCTCTAGGTGTGGCTGAGACCAAGATTATATGAGGAATTGGGTGACTGGGGCGTGAGAAACCATGGAAGGCAAGAGCCTGCCAAAGGGATTGGGACCAAGCAGAGTGACGGAGGATGGAGACGGAGGCGTTGTGAAAACACGTGCGTGGTCGAAGCACTCCGTTACTATGGGGATGTGCAACACCACATTCCCCGCTGAGGAAATGAATCCTGCCCTCACAGCAAGGCTTTCGTGCCGGGGCAGTAAATAACAGAATGAGCCGCACCTTTCTGGGTGAGGGAGGGAGAAAATATGCGATAGCTGGGGGAGGATTTCTTTAGGGAAAAGAGTGAGCGGTGGTGTAATGGGAGACGGTGTCAAAATGTATACGCACGAGCAGGCAGCACTGTGGCGGAACAGGCAATTTGGACTCTGGCTTTTTGCTAACTTTTCACTGGTTAGCTTTTGGAGCCTTAATGTTCTTCCATATGGCTTTTTTGAATATAATGTAATATACCTTGAATATAATATACGTGTATAAATAAATATGTGGTGGAGCCAAGGCTGCCATGAGACATTCAGTAGAGCTTAAAGCAAATTATCTCACATCTTAATTGGGTTTTCAGTTAGATTGAGCTAGCAACATTGTAAAAAAGGACCTTTTCAGCTTCTTATAATATATCCCTCAAGATTATTCCAAGTTCCCACAAAGAGATTGTGTTGGGAACGTGTTCATGATGTTAACATTCAATCAGTAATCTGTGTAAATTCATTTTAGACTGTGTTTCTTTTCTTTTACCGGTTGCTGCAAGTTATTCATGCCATAGGATCATTTTGGTTTTGCACATTATTCTTTTTGTTTCCTTAAGGAAAGCTTAAGACTGAAAAATGTACTAACTTGTTCTTGGTTTCCAAGTTGCTTAAGGATTTGTAATGGTTATTTCTATGCTGTGAAATAAGAACTTTTTTTTCCTGTAAATGCAAGCCTTGGCTGCATGTATCCATGGTTTGCATGAGACAGCTTTCGATCCATGGCCAGTCCCACTGGCTGGCTCTGTGTGTGAGCAGTAAGTTGTGAACATCAACGTTAGCAGGATCCAAGGCCTAAGTAAATAAGCAGGGTGCAAATACCGGTGCAATGAATCAGCAGAAGAAATAATCGACAAGGGAATAATATTTGCAAATAAATTTTGATGTATTTGCCTAGCACTATTAAGTAAGAGATCTGGAAAAATTAACTGCTGTGATTATCTGACAAGTGAGCAAAATTGCCAATAGTCACTACCAGTTAAGCTTGGAATTAGTTAGTCATAGCAGACTGAAGGCTAAAAAAATTAAAGTACCAATATGAAATGCCAAAAATAACTGCAGATAAAATGGAATGTTAATATTTTTTTTTTCACTTTCTCTGGCCTCCTTGCCCCTCCCCATCTGGTATTAATTTTGATTTGATTTTAAATAATCTTTAAGACATCAAGGGCGTCAGAGCTTTGTAGCTTTAAAGCACTAGGTCTGCTTTTCACATTGCAGTGAAAAGAGCATACCTTTGAAGTACACTCATGGTTCACAAGGAACACCCCCACCCCTTCTTTTAGAGTAAAGTGAATCTCAGATGTGTTTAAATATTGGCTTGATGTATTAACTTTGAAAGTGTTTCAGCAGTTTTGTTTCCTCTTGAGCTTTCTATCAGCCTTGAGGGGATGCTGCTGACTCAGAGACAGACGGAAAGATGTATTTAACAAGTGGAAGATTTAAATGAAATTCTTGCTCCCACCCAACCCTACACCGCGCGTTCTGGATTGCACTGCACGTTGCCAGCTTCTTAATTGTTGTCAAAGCTCCTATTACATCTCAGAGTGCAGAATGGTGAAGGTCATAGCTGAGAGACTACTTTTTTATGCCAGACAACCTTTCCTCCTATGGCTTTTCTCACTTGTGGTCCTTTAAAGAGCAAGAAGTATTACTTGTCACTCAAAGTTACCTTATCTTAAAGCGTACTGTGACAGCAGCATGGTATCATGGCCTGCTAGTCAATAAGGCACTTTTTTTGCAGGTTGCCTAAATAGTGAAGGGATTAGCCATTCCATGTAGACATGGTGCTCGTTCTCATGCCAGGGGAGAGATGGAAGCCTTATTCTTTCCTCTTGCCAAAGCCCTTTAAGCAGGTCTGTAGGAGGGAGCCGTTGCTCGGCTGGTCAGCAGCATCCCTCTGTGCAAGGCGGCGGCAGCTCTGGCCAGCCATCCCCACGAGGCTTGCAGGAACCCAGCTGGAGCAGGATCCCCTTCCTTGGTGAGACCAGCCATTCCTCAGGTGTCTCGCGTGCTGGGGCAGGACGGCAGGGAGTCCTGCCAGCGCTGCAGCCCTGAGTGTCTCTGCTTTCTGGGCCATGGGGGTGAGCGGCGCTGCTGAGAGTAGGATGGTGGTAATGCGTTGACCTCCTGCAGGCCATCGCACTGCAGCTACGGGGTATGTTGATTACTGGGGGGCGGGTGAGGCAGTGGGTTTACTTTTCCTTCTGAGCACAGCTTTGGATGTCCAGGACAGTCTAAACTGAGAGGTTTTCAGCCCGTACACCCCCGAGTTGTACTCGGAGAGCTGCATGTAGGTGTGCTGAGCCCCTGCATAGTGGTGTGAATGCTCAAGAGACCACGGAGCAATGCAGACTCCCTGGCTGGGGCTGCCGAGTGATGCCTCCATGGGCAGCCAGCAGTGCATGCTGACTGTATCAGGGAGGGTCAGCACTGACACAGCCCTCTCTCCTGTACAGCACAAATCCCCTGTTGGAGCCTTTCCCTGACTAATA
This sequence comes from Rhynochetos jubatus, assembly GCA_027574665.1. Lineage (NCBI taxonomy): Eukaryota > Metazoa > Chordata > Aves > Eurypygiformes > Rhynochetidae > Rhynochetos > Rhynochetos jubatus. The sequence goes on along the minus strand of CM050651.1, from coordinate 56,450,353 downwards.
CCACCTCCCTGGGTCAGGTTTTATTTTCACATCACAATTATTTTATATTTAAATATTAATGGAAAATATGAGGTCAGGGAAGTGTCTACTTTGGTAGCTTGCTGTGGTATAAGATGATAACAGTGGTGTCTACCTTTCGGGATATTTCACAATTTGCTCATCAGTGTTAATGTGAATTAATTTGCAGCAATACAGAGCTATGAAGTTCTTTACCTGGATAAAAGAAAATGTTTTAACAAGAAAAATATATAATTTAAACCTATCCTTTCTTTGTCATGGTTAAGAATGCTACATCATCAATGTTCTCTGTGTAGCAGAGAGTTTTATGAGGAAGGGAGGTATTATAAGTGCAGGACTTACAATTCCTTTGTCTAACTTTGTGAAACAATATTAATTTCTCAAGCTACTGCCTGAAGGAAAACATGTCACTGTCGATTTATAGCTTTTGGTCAAATACTTGCATGGAGTTTGATCTATTTGTTAGATTGTATAAATTTTTAGAAAGATTAATTGAAGCATGTACGTTACATCTTATGGAGGTTTCTCCTTGTCTAACTATACGTCTGTCAAATAGATAATTACACTGATTAAGTTTGTCAAAGAGAAGGCATTCTAACCAGATGTATGAATAAATATATTGTGCTGTTACAGCAATTAAAGTCTTCAGTTCAGGCGACAACTTAAGGAAGCACTGAATTTATCAGAATTAATAAAAAGGGTGTGTTTCCATGAAACAACCCATGAGATTTTAAAGCAATGAAAGTATTTAAGATATTTGTTACGTTTCATGATGATCGTTTCATTGGTTTTGTCCTCTATGTTTCTCCCAGTGCATATGGAAATGTAGTGCTTTAAACAAAAGATTGTTCACCTGGTTTTGGTAGTCACAGGTTCAGATGGGTAGTGTCAGACCTGTGGCACTAAATATGTTATGCAGTGGTGAGTTTATGGATTGAATTGCTGTATTTATTTAGGAAGAGATAAAGTCCTTAACTAATAGCAGAATATGAAACTGTAAGAATCTCATAGACTCTCATACCCTGTAGAAAGCAGTTGGGCCTCACAGACTCTGCCTGAAGTCTAACTCCAGGAATACTGATCTAAACTTTTCAGCAAATGTTTAATACACCATGAATTTTCTACCATGACATAATTTGCGTATCAGGTAACTATTAGAGCACATAGGTTCCAGGTGAGGACAGCGTAAATCTGGGATTCACAAGGACTAAAACTGTACCTGTGTAATTTTGCCATTTGCAGGGTTGCAGTGGGGAAATGCAGCACGGACGAGTTAGAGCACAGGAGTGTAGTAGGCATGTGGAGACTGAGTACAAGGAATTTAATGCCTGGGCTTTCAGAGTCAAGTCTTTCATGAGCCAGCACTGTGTGAATTTTGTTGTCTTCGGTTCGAGAAAATGTCCCAGATCAGCTATCACATTGTAAGTAGTGTCAACTACACACAGGGACCAGTAATTGAGCAATAAGCAGGAGTTGAGATTGCTGTCGTTTGAACTTTGTTTCTTTGTGCTAATCAGAAGTATACCTTTCCATTTACTTACTACATGCAAGAACATCTTTCCAAAAGGAGCTCCATTTTATATCTGGATGTAATAAAACAAGAACAAAAGGTCATTCTGTTGAGTAGTGAGAAGGTTGGAAAATAAGACGTACAATGGTAATTTTCCTGACTCCATCATACATGGATGCAGATAGTTCCAGTAATTTGCTGGAACTATCTGCATTCATCCATGATGCTCCAAGTTTGCCTGCATGTTATGGCTGTGTTCATTTATTCTGTTGCCATGCTTTTGCAGCTATATGAGACACGGGAAATGTATATGAGACACAGGAAATGTAATATATTTAGCTATAGAATTCTAAATTCACAATGACCACAGTTCAGCTAATTCAAAATCTGTGTTTCTGTTGAACATCACTAGAAAGTGAGGACAAAACTATTGTCTTGAGCAGATGTGAGGAGAAGCTTAGCAGAAACCTAGTGATTTCTAAGGATCCAGAAATATTAAATCTCCAAATTTTAGTGGGAATTAATGTAGGCATTTGGATGTGAGCAGATAAACACTCTTGTGGAGCTGGCCTCAACTGAATTTCAGAGAAATAACTGAAAAAGCATGTGCGAACGCAACAGTTTGTTAGGTATCATCAGCTGGATACATGCATAGCATGAGAGCTCAACAAAAATAGGCTTTAAAATTAGGTTATTCAGTTGGTTATTGTGATTTAAAAATAGTATGCTTATGTTTCTAACTGTGTACACTAGCAGAGTTTTAGATAACTGATCCAAATCCTGTAATGCCTGAATCCTTCTAGAAGAATACACGATCCTGCTGTCTGAATGCTCAGAAAACTGAGGAAAATATTACGGTGTTTACTGCAATTCAGCATTGGGAATGGAATATTGTGTTTAGTCTCACAACTGGTTTTCATCAAAATGACTTAAAATCCTGTAGCTATATCCTTTTAAGGGAAGTACTCTTTTGGAGGCTAGTTTTTGCTAGTGTTTATTTTAACACCAGGGTAACTCCACCTTTAATAGTTTAATGATGTATTGTAACCTATCTTCATCTTTTGAGAAAAATTAATCTTTATTGAAACTCCATGTCAGGTTTATGTATCACCCAATATTTATTTTATGCTTGTGTATGTGGGATAATCATAATTCCTAGCTATTATTTTGTTATATAGAATCCAGGGGTTTGCAGTCCACTCGCTTGTAATTCATGGCATGGTGAAATTTAGTCTTGCTGAATTGCTCAGCACTATTTCTGGGTAGAAGAACAGAAGAATGGGAGTCAATTGGGTTTTTACAGTAAACTTGAGAAACACTCAGCTTCTAATAGAAGAGTGACTATAACTAGAGTATTTCAATGTGCCTAACAGTACATTTACAGCAAATTAGTTATTTTTAGTCCTGTCTGTCATAAGGAATTTTACATGACAGCTGGCTGTTGAGGCATAAATTGGCATTCTTCAGTGTAACTGAGATGACCCTTCCTTGCTTCCAGTCTTTGCAGTCCCTCTGCTAATCTGACAGCTCAACAAAGGTGACTGGTGTTTTCGGCTTTTAAAAGAGTTCAGGTGATCTAAGCCCAACAGCTGCGTGTTTTCTCCCATGAACATCTGGCACTCATCGTGGTATGTATTGTTGTATGTTTTGTTTTGCATGTGCCAATACTGCCTTAAAGCTACTAGAAGGCCAAAGTTTATTTTGGCTGAGTAGTCAACTATTTAGAATACACAATAATATAAAACTGCTCATTTCCCTCCAAATTCCTACAGCTGTTCTGATAAGTTATAGAGCAAAGAGAAAAAATTAGACATGACTGCAACGATAAGATGGATTCTGTGTTGCATCTGCAATGGGCTCACAGCTTGGGTGGCTGCAGGTCAGGTATATAAAGGAAAAAGGATCGTTTCACATTGGTATCCATCATTAGTGGTAACTTAGGACACATTAATATTAGTGAAATCAAAGCTCCTTGAGTTTTAAATGGGCTAGTTACATGTAATACACTACTTAAACCATGATTAATAGCTTTAAAATTGTAGACTCCTCAGCAATTAAATGTCCATTAAATAATTTTCTGAATCTTTTTAATAATCAGAGTTAATTCTTTAAAATGTGTTAAGATGGCAGTAAGGGTAAACCTGCCACTGTTGAAAATGTGCAAGCTTTTCCTGAGCAATGGCATGTGACAGAAAGGTGATTCTGAGGTGTTCTCTTATTATAATAAATTCTAAATAATTTGTAACTGTAATAACTTCTCCAATAGGGGAAGAAAAGACAAATTTTTCAGGTAATTAAATCTCCACCAGGTTCATAAATTTATGCAACTTTAATCAATGAGTTAAAACTTCAGTCTAAATATGATGCCTCAAAGAAAAAGTTTAAGTCACAAAAGGTCTGCTAGTGGGTCATGAAGGAGAAACTATTCCAGTCTTACCTGCCGAAATTCACATTTAATGTGTCTGTACGAATGTGCTCAGTGGTCTACAATGGAAACTTCAGGTGGTACGTTCCCTTGTTCGCTTTCGCACATTCATCACAAATTACAGACCTGCTCAATTCTAGACGTAAAATGGAAACAATCCCTTGCTCATGGAGTGTAGTGTTCAGAGGTGGAAAGAGAATATGCACTGGGAAACGCACTGGAAGGATTAATTTTCAAGTTATATTTTTAGACAGAAGAAGATGGAATTAATTCAGAAGTGAAGGTGGCATCATATTTATCATAAACTCCGGTTTTGTTTCTCTCTTAAGAAAAGTGTCAAGCTATCCGTGGGACCAGCCATTTCAGAGTTTTAGGCCTTACAGGACCTGCCATCTTTGGGTATGCTCTAAGGCAAAAAAAAAAAAAAAAAGGCAATTTAGCGTAGTACAGAAACCTGCTAGCAATTATATGTGGCAAGGAGAAATTAGTTTGAGACAAAAGTATTTTTAAGGGGATTCTGCCCTCTCTAGTTGGAAGTTCCAACAACTTCATGGTAGCGTGGAAAAAAGCCGCAGTCAGAAATAAACTCGAGATGGGGCAGTTAGAAGATACTGCTCTCTGGGCAAAGGAATGAAGCGATTCTTTGGTGGTGCTTTGAAGGTAAAGACAAGCTCTGTTTTTGTTGGAAATGCTTAACATTAGGAAAAAACACTAGTGGCTGTTTGTGTTAAATGGACTGCAAGGGAAAGGCATGGGAAAGTTGGGTGTGTTTTAAGTGTTTCTACATTGTACTTATACTTTTAAAGCTGTTATCCTGCCTCCTGGGTAAATAATATTTAGAAAATATTTATAACATATACAGTCAACTTGATGTTTAGGTCTTTCAGAGCCTAGGGGAAAAAAAAAGGAAGTAGCAGCAGTGTTAACATACTTCAACCCTTGTGTACTTAAATTGTAAACTCATGGAGGAAGAATCATACAGGGATATGTTTGCACAGTGCTTGATACTGTGGGTTCCTGGTTTCTGTATCTCATTATACTACAAATAGCAGACGAAACATAACTACATTACAGTCACTGTATTTTAGAATTATATTTCAGACAGTAGTGATCAAGCTGGTGGTGTAATGGGATTTCAGTCTGTATTTGCACATATATAATTTGAAATTAAATCCTTAAATGAGCCAGGAGAACTATAGCTGTAGGGGGAGCAGATGATAGAGATCAGAGGCCAGTTAGTGGGATGAAAAATGGGCTCTGGGGTTTCCTTTGTTTCATCCATATATATCTGTAACCCATACAGCTGCAAAATTACCTTAGTGTGGCAACTACTTCCTCCCTCTTCTCTCCCAACTCATGGCTTCTTTCTACTCATACAAAATACAGCTGTAGAGCAAGTAGCATGCAACACTAAGGCTAGTGTTACACTAGCCTTGTTATTCCCATGCTTATTCTCTTCAGTACCAGCATGTAGCCTTCATTCCTGAAAGAAAAGGTTTTTCCTATAGTCTTACCCATTTTTTAGTGGTTTTGGGTGCTATTCTTAATACGTACCTGAAATGTTACATTGAAAGACACAGGAAAATATCTTTCCTTAACCAGAAAATATGTCTGGTTGGGGTTTTTTAAATGGTAAAAAGAGCTGATAAAATCTTGGTGAAGTAGTGCAGTCAAGCTATGAAATTTGTTCACAAGCTTTTCCTGTCCTTCCATGGACATGACTGGAACAGGAGTACTTGCATTTTTGGTGATGGAGGGAGGTGAATGTTTCAGTGATAATATCCATTCTGGTCTTCCTGAGCAGCCTTGATAAAATTCAACTTCTTCCCCTCAGGAATCACAGGGACTATCTCAGCTCTGCTATTCTGCCTGCTCTGCTGGAGTGAGAATCCCACCAGCTCTGCCCGCAGGAGGAGAGCAAACAGCAGCAGAGATGAAACCTAGTGTGCGTATGTAAGAGGGGAATTTTGCTTAAGGCACCTGTAGTGTCATGGGAGGCTTAAGGTAAAAGTTGTTTTTGTGTTTGGAGTGCAGCTGTAGAATATCTGACCTCAGGCTCAATAGCTACCGGGGACTTTCAGTTTGATCATTCGGTGGTATAAAGTTTCAAGAATGTTGATTCTGCTCTGCTAACGCTTTGGATGCTGTGATTTCTGCTGCTAGTGCATCAGCTGAGTTGGCTAGAGGGCATGAACTCAAGAATTTTTCTTCTAATTTTATTGAATCGGAGAGGCTGATGCTAACTTTATGTGAATTGTAAGTATCACTTCTTAAAATTCTGGGTTTTTTTTCACAAAGCTTACAAAAAGAGTAGTAGGCATCTGGCAAGTTAAGACTGCTGCACTTCAGGATGACCAGTGCAATTTTCTTCACAGTTTTCCATCTACCCATCTGCATTTGGCTCTACCTTCTTGTCTGGTACTGGAATTGGAATGTGTCTGTTGCAGGAGTCATTTTTCTGCTCAGGGTCAAGCTACACCTAACACAGATGTCAATGCCCAGCACTTGTTTTATCCACAGCTAATTTAAATACAAACAAAAATGGGTTTAACAACACCTTGGGAACTGCAGTCAGCACCTCTCTCTGTGCAGATGCCTAGGATTGCTGTTGCTTACCTGTGCACGCTAAATCCTCACAGTGTAATTCTTCTTGTATACGTATTGATGCTCCTATCACCCTTACCACAATGCTTCACATTGCCAGAGACTTGGCACTATATTCTTTTCAGAGGAAAGCAAAAAGATATTCCCTGTCTCAGCAGAATGCACAGCCTGAAAGAAATGCATTTTGCCAGATCAGGCCAAACTGCAAAAACGGTACTCATGGTATTTCGTCTGTGGGCTTTGCTTTTGTATAGCCACCATGCAGGATGATATTACCTGGTAGGCTGATTGCTTAAAGAATAACTATATTCTTTAAGAGTCCAGGATGAAGTATGAGCTCTGTACAAGCTCACTCAACACTGGACACTTTATCTGCAGTAGGGTACATAATCCTTCTGCAATGACTCAGCATCCCAAATAATGCATGCATTGCTTGTAAAAGTATTCTGTGCTGTTTGAACAGGTAAGTCAGTCCTCATATCTCTGTAAACAGGTTGACATCTCCCAAGTATTTGAATGAAGGAAGGGAGAACTCGTCTGATTTCAAACTCACTCAGATATCATCACTTTCAAGGTTCAGCTCAAGTTTGAACATTGCTAGGTTCATGTTTCATTTCAAGGTTGTGGTAAGGGGACAAGGAAAAAAAATAATTGAAAATACAAAGCAAAAAAGGCAATAGAGAGCTGCTCTCTCTGGAAAAACAAATACGGAGGTTGAGAGTGATAAAGAAACAGGACTAGGAAGGGCAGAAATTTGTGTGAAAATGTCAGCACACTCTGTGCTATATGGGCCAGTCACTGTGCTGGGTTTGGAGAAGTTTCTTTATCCATGAAGAAGAGGTTTCCATTTAACGGCACAGTTGAAAAAATTAAATTGCCCTTAAAACAATAAAAAAGGTTTAAAGAGAGAAGAAAGAAGAATTTTGAAATCTTTGGTCATCTTACTACTAGTGTTCACTAGGAAGATCTTTCACAAACTTTTCAGCTTGGGAAAAATTGTCCATCTCCTCTCATGAGTTTTTCTTTATTTCTTCAATGTTCCAGCTGAACAGTTGCTGCATGTCCAAATCTGGCTGGCTAAGGTGGGATAGTACCAGCTTTCAACACTTTACAGTATCTCTTTTGCCTATTTCTCACCCCTTCTCACTGCATAATATGCTATATGGCAATTCTAGTGCTGCTTGTTACGTTTCCTCAGTAAAAAAAAATAAATTTGCAAGTATGTTTGGCTTGTTTGCATGTTTTCTTGCAATATGTGCCTCATATTCCTTACTTGCAAAAATGATGTCATGACTTCTTGCTTGCACTGTCTACGGTGTAGCTAAATCCAAAGGATTGGCTGGGAACAGCTGACACCTGGATGATGTGTTCTGCTTTCAGCTGAACTTTCCTCTGAACTTTGCTTTGCCTGGCATTGCGGGATCCCTCTTCTGTACAGATGCACAGCCAGAGAAATGTAGAGTGTGGAAGCTCTTGGAAAGAAGACTGGACAATGTTGGGATTGATACTGAAGTTAATGCACCTGGTTCTACTCTCCAAAAAAAATCTCATTTCTGGACCTTAGTAATTTCTCCAATTTGTAGACCAAACTAGTCAGGCAGGATCATCATTTTGTGTCCACATCAACTGATTGTGTACCCATGTCTACCTGGCAGGGCAGTTGACAATAATCATGCTTTTTGACTTCCAGTGTCAAGTTATCATACGGTTCATTAATCTTTTCATGCCGCTGGATCTTACTTTCCTGGTATATCTTACCTGACTTCTAATATAACAGTCCCCCTCTCTTTGTATGGACCCTGATACTGTAATCCAGTAATGGCATTTAAGGGCAATGGTGCTCTGATTAGCTTTCAGAGGTGATTAATCCTTCCCCCCTGCCCCAAATGGCAGTTGTTTATATCATTGGTAGCACGCTCAATTCTGACCAGCCTTTTCTTATCAGTCAAGTTCTTTTTCAACACCTGGACCTGGCAATGGATTTCCTGCATCAATGCCTAAGAGCTATTTTAGAGCCATTAACCACACTAGTGCTTACAAATATAAATGCTGCACTCTCAAAGCAGCATCCTGCTTCCCAGTCCCCATATTCCTCTTCCTTCCCCTCCTCTCCCTGTCCCTATCCTTCATATTATTTTAAGGTAACTCTGTGACATTCAGACTAGGCTGGGATTTTCGATGCCTTTCTGTTTTTGAACCATGCATTGACTTCCAGTAGGGAAAAAAAAAGGGGGGTGGGGTGGGGCGCGGGGAAGAAAAGAAAAAGGTTTTTTACTTTACTGAGGCTGGCTTAAACATCTGCCTACTCTTGGCACCGTCTCAACCTGGAAATGTAACAATGCTGTACTCTGAGTTGGCCAGTAGGTGTCAAAATAACCTGTCATTTGACCAACTGCAGTGTGTTACTGATGGGAAACTGATAGTCTTTTGTCCTCTCGAGAGTTTAGGAAGAGCTGGGCTCATCAAGTAACTTGTGTTCATACCCAAGGGCCGAGTTGAAGTTGTGGCAGCTTACCAAGGTTTTGGCGCTGCTGTAAATTATAGTATTACAGATGCTGGCTCAAATCTAGTGAAACCAGTAGATACTGAAGGTTTACTCAGGCTAGTAATGCTGTGGAAAGCCATACACCTCTCTGAGTGCTTTTCCCTCTACCCCAGTAATGATCAGCTAACTGGACATAGGCTCTCTAATAGTCTGTGTGTAGTGCTCCCATAAATTGAGATGAACACTTCATTTTGCTGGTCTTGTTGGCTTTGTTTTCAGTCCTTTTGTCTCACCACATTTGACCTTAACCTAATTTTTCTGAAGATCTTGTACCTGAAACCAGACCCAACAAGATGAGTTTTGCCCTCAGGGTTGCAAGGTGGCTCCTGCTGACTTTAGCCCTCAGTGTGACCTTATGAAGTGAAATAACCCGGCCATTGCATTCAGTGTCTCACTGAAAGGGTAGGGAGCCCCTGTATGTACTCAGGGCATTTGGATTATGAACAATTCTTGTGTTCTTTGAGCACTTCAGTTTAGAAGACAGAAAAATAATTGATGTTTTGATACTGTCTTCAAAATCAACAGCTCACATAACATTACTGTGTGTGTGTATTCTTTTCAGATTGAAATGTTCCTACTTGTTGATGCAGATGGGTACGTTCTGTGGTCTCAGTTTACCAGGATGAAGGTAGGCACAGGTTTGTTGCTCTAAAACTTCACATGCTTGTACAATTCTAGTTTAGTAATGTAAGGGAAAAAGCTTACTGCTGTCTGTAGTTGTAGATTTGTATAAACTAATTTTTGTATTTCAGTTTATCAATGGAACAGACTAAAAACATAAGCAATGAACAGAGTTTTAACCTGTCTCCTTTGGGAATGGAATTTTATCTGATTTTCTAGTTTCCTCAAGATGCTGCATGTGAGTCTCTATATGGATGACCCAATCTTTGTGAAGGGTGCTGTGACTATTAATTTCAGTTTATTTCAAGTTTGGTCATCCATATGTGGCAAAACAGGCAACCCTTTGGCTTCAATGAGGATTCCAGGCACAGGTCTGGTGGGAAGACTGCTCTCCTCAAAGTCAGTCCCCTGCCTGTGATCATGATGGTGATGCAACAGATTAGCTACACTATGTGAGAGAACTAATGACTTAGCGGAGAATTCACTGAGAAAAAAATCTGCTTTTATTTGAGGTTTTTACTGAAAGAGAAATTAAAAGCTGAGATCTGCAGTGACATGAACAACAGACAGATACATATTGGTCATAAAAATGAAGTTAGGCTGGACGTGAGAAGGTTCCCACCCATCAGAGCAGTGAATTTCTGAAACAGTCTTCTAACAACACAAGTAGGAGAAACGCAACCTATGAAAACAAAGCATGCCACGGATTATCTGAGGCAAATGATAGAAAAACAATTACCTGAATTGGTGCTTGTGAGAGCCAGGGCTGGATCTGGTGACCTGAAGGGTCCTTCCAAGCTTGTTTCCCTTGAAAGCAACACCTGAAGCCATGCGTTCCCTCTCTGATGCTACAGAAGAGCCTGTGTTCATGTCACAGGACTGCCTGGTGATACCATGTGGGCTTAGGTGAGCAATCAGTTGAAACCTGTTGGTTGCTCTCTCTGTCAGAGTGTGTCACACTGGCCGAAATGCAACACTCACTTGGCAGTGGGCAACTTGTCAAAAATAAGTCAGTTTATTGTTTGACCTATGCCAGCTCTTCATCTTATGCATTCGTGGCTCATCACGGTGCGGGTTCCTCCTTGCTGCTCTGTGTTCATGGGTGACTGGGCAAAAAATTTGTTTTCAGTTAGTACGAGCTCAAACCTAGTAGAAAATGCTGAAATATGGGGGAAAACCCCAACCCTACATGAGTCCAGAAAATGCTTTGGGTAGGAGGTATACAAAAGCACAAGGGCCAGTCAAAGTCTCTTCAACCAAGCACGTGGGATTTGGTTTGAACCAGAGAGCTCTAATGGGTGTGATCTCAGACGATGTCACACATCGGTGGGATCTGTTGGTTCCTTGGCCTGGTAGGCAGAACATAATTTATTTTAGTAAGATTTAAAATTGAAATACAATGTATCTTGACTCCTGCCCTTTCAGCTTTCACTTATTTCAGATGACTTTCTGATCCTTAATACCACACTGTAGTAACAATAAAAAAAGTTCTTTTTAATACCTTACAGTAGCTGCCAGTAACAACACTGGTTTACAATGAAGCCAACAAATACTGAAATTTGAACAATTTGTGAAGTCAGTAGAAAATGTGTAACCACATACTCAGGCAAATAGGCTTTTCTTATATAATAATCACCCTACTCTTATAAAAAGCAGATGCAGTTTCAAAGCAATAGAAAATATATGTGCTGCATATTGGAACACGCTAGTTTAAGAAATCATCTCTTAAAAAGGCCATGGCTTCATGTTTACATCTCTGTCTCTGCCTTTTTCTCAGTGAGATTGTTCTCTGGTGTCCCCCTCGCCCTCCATTGAAGGTGCACACCACCCACCACGATCATGCTCCATTAAGCTCTTGTGCTAAACAAAAAAGTTCTACGGAGCTTTCATTTATCAGCCTTCCCCCAAAGTGCTTTATGCATTTCATCAGGGATTTGCAAAACTATTCACAGCTTTGGAAGCACAGCACTGGAGCGCCGTGATCGATGGGAGAGGAATTCAATAACCGCCCAACGCTGTTGAGCAATCCTGGGTAGTGGTTTGGGACCGGAAGTGAAAGAGCAGAAGATAATGAGGTGAGGGAGCTGATTAGGTCTTCTTTTAATATAGGTTGGGATTTTTTAGTGCTTTTGGCAGTTAGAGCCTCACGTTTAAGTTTCATTCAAAGAATGTTATTTTTGAGAAAAACATAATTTAACATGCTGCTGGGTATTGGTTCAGGCCTGTCCTCAGTAGGTATTTTACCTTGCAAAGACTGTTAAGGTGAAAAAATATTTCATTGTCACAAAGTATCTCATTTATATACACTGATTTTATAAAAATGATGTTCCACTGATGGACAGTGATAAATGCACACATAAAACCTTACATAAGATGGATAGCACTGTTTCAGGACAGTATGGTGCTCGGTAAGCACAGAGCCTTGTTATCTGGATTTACCTTAGTGCTCTCCATCAGTCTACAGTTGCAGCTTAGCGCTGCTTATCTTAGCTATCCTGTTAATTAAAATAGAAATGCCTTGATAGGTAGCATTTCCCCTTCTCCAGATCCAGGACTGGTGCAGTGTGGTGTGATCTTTCAGTCCTGGAATAAGAGGGTTTGTTCTTGCAAACAGCTTTGGAGGGTGTCAGTCTGAGGTTCTTTGCTGTGCACTGTAGATGTCTGGAAAACTGCCGCATCTCCTCAGCTGGGTATTCTCATTGCTTAGCACATTCCCCGCAGCCCCTGACAAGAATGTTGCTGTGGGAACAGGGGAATGTCCAAAGCACACGATGTTCTGGCAAATCCCAGCTGGCAAGCAGCCCTCTGGGGTCACAGCTAGCCAGATGTGACGTGGGCTGCTCTAAATCAGACCATTGGCAAGCTCGAAGGACCAAGAAATGTCTTGCTACATCCACTTACCCCCAGCAGATACTGGAGCAGCTGAGGTTAGAGGCTAACATAGTGCTTCTTAGCAATTTTGAGGTGGAACATTGATCACTGGTTTGCACAAGGAATTAAATGGTACGTTCTGTTTATTGACATGAGATGCTGTACAAAAACACGTTCTCTCGTACATGAGAGAGAAAATGACGATGCTTAAAGCATTCATTTAATCCACAGTTTCTATCACAAAAACAAGGGGCCGACAGCAATGTTGTTTGCATTTTTATTTAACTTGGAGTGAAATGGGACTGTTCTTGTGGCTGACCATAAATAATGATGAAGTCACTATAATTAGAAGCTAAATTATTTCTGAATCTCATAACCAGGGTTGGGGTCTTGTTGCGTTAGGTTGTTTATAAATGTGGAATAGAAAATTCTTTCTGAGGATTAAATGGCAAAGAAGGACAAGACATGACATGGACAGGAGGGTTGGAACTAGATGATCTTTAAAGTCCCTTCCAATCCAAACCATTCTGTGATTCTATTAAAAAAACCCCACCAAAACAAAACGAAAAAAACCCCCCACCAAACAAAAAGTGGAATAACTAAGTGAAAGTAATCATATGCATGAAGGAAATGATCCTTATAGCCCTGTGTTAATACTCTTTTTCACGATCATAGGTGAAACAGTAATTACTATGAACAATCCATACCTGTTTTTTTTAAAATGACTGTACATTGTATTTAAACAAAATACTGTTGCAATGAAGACTGTAGAATTTTATTACATTTCCTTCATTACAGTTAATTCGTATGCAGACAATATTTATTATTTTATAAATGGTTATTTTCCATATATTATCTCATTTTATTAAAGCAGCCATGTTTTTTAATGTCTTTCAACTTTCTTTGAGTTGTTTAGTTCAGTTGTGTTTTAATCACAACCCTAGTCAAGTGGTGAAGAATAAATCGTAGATAACAATGATGAATAAAGTAAAGTATCACAGAAAATAGGTGTCTGATCCAGCTTCTGCTGAAATACAGGAACAGATTCCTATTGACTGTAGTGAAAACAAATGGAGAAATGATTTATCGTTTCAAATTACAGACTTTATGAAAAATCAGTCTGCATGGTTAAAGCCACATAAATGCTCAGCCTTGAGGTGCTGTAGTCCTGTAATTTTTAGACCTGAAAGGGGTTATTGGTCAAAAAGCAGTCCTATTTGTCTGAGAATAGAAGAACTGTCCCTCTGTGTTATTGATTATAGGTAATTTAGGAAGATCTGGTTGGTCTTATAAAGGATAAAATAAATTCTGAGACAGGTAGTATGTGTAGTTGAGGTATACCTGTATGGCATATCATATAACAATGCCATATGACACTGAACTATATATTGCTTTTTTTACTTATTGCCTAAAAATACTATATCAGTTCTCAGATGATAATTATATAGGAGAAGACAACAAGAACAGAAAGAAAGAAAAAAGAATGGTTCTGTGTCCTTCTGTGCCACCTAGGAGTGTTGCTTATATATGGAATGTAATGCTGCTGGTTTTGAATGCTGATGAGTTTGCCTCTTTCATACAAAGCTGATAAAATCATTCTGCTCAAGAAGTTTCTCCAGGTTGCAAATGTAGCTCTAGTTGCATTCCTCTGTTTGCTGAAAGAGATCTAATTGAATACTAAATCAATTTTTTTTTTTTCTAACCAATCTGTCTGAAACACATTTATTTCTAGCTGTGAGGCAGTATTTTCTGTGCACACCTATTGGCTATAAACAACTCCTGAAGTTCAGGTTGACAGAAAGTAGAATTTATATTTAACTGACCTGTTTTCATGCTGAAGACCGCACCAACTCTAGGAAAGAAGCTGAGGTAAGGGTTGACCGAAGGCTCTTTGGCAAGTGGCTGAAAATCTGTGGAAACATCAAAGATATGAAGTGATGGAAACTTGAAGGAAGCTCTTGATGAAACTAACCCCAGATAAAATTTTGATGTAAGAAGAAAGCAAGAGGAATAGACAAATACATTAGATGTATAACCTAGCCACAGTGAAAGTTACTCCTACACAAAGTGGAGGACATGGAAATCTGATAGAAATAATAGTTTATGCCAAACTTATGGTTCTTCACAAAGAGGAGGAAGGTCATCCAATAAGTGCTTTTGGACAGCTGAAGGCAATACTGTAATGGAGCTGTACACCGGAGAGAAACTGGAGATAAAAAGGACAGATAAAAATAGGTAAGGAAGCTGAAGGAGAAGCGTGGCAAAGAGTACATAAAAGCAGATTAAGATGGAGCAGGAACATCTCAAGTCAGGTAGGAATCTGGAAGAATGTAATTTCAAGGAAGAAGCCAGACTGGACTGAGTGAATGATGAGGTCAGTGGGGAAGAATTCAGTATGGCTGTTTATGGCAACTGTTGAAAAGGCAGGATGAAAGGATGGAAACCAGAGGGTTTTTTGTGCCTGCCTTCTTCACAGAGTGTAGGAAAGTTAGGCATGTTTCTGCCAAAAGTGTGAGGAAACTAATGTGAGAGGTTAAGGAAAGGCAGGGAGAGTAACAGGACAGCAGGGAGGATGGGCTGGTAGGAGTTAGAGGGGTGCTAACAAGCCACGCAGTTACTTTGGCAGAGTGAAGAAGTAATAAACTTAATATTAATCACCTTCTCTTCAAATGAGCTGTCACTTTTCTAGTGGCTTTCCTTTTATGACACTGCTGATAGCCTCCTGGTTCTCCCTGATGTCACAGACAAACCTATGCACAGGCCATAGGCTCTTCTACTGCTACACATACAGTGCAGACTGTATTCCAGTGTTGTGTCCAACACTGATGTTAAAGAAGGCTCTGCTTTTTATTTTCAAGGACTTGAGCTTTCAAGACTTTGGACTGTGTGCCAAAACCAATTCATCAGGAACGCTTTACAACTCAGCAATACAAAACCTGTTAGGATACAGATTACCCACAAGACAGAGTTTGGGGAGGAAATATGTAAAGCACTGGTTGACCTCAGCATGATTAATGGTTTTTAACACATTGAACTCTGTTGCTTACGTTGTGAATTTTATGCTGGCTTGCTCATGGTTGTTTATTTTTATTTTTTGAAATAGCGGGAACCTCCATTCCTGCAACTTCCATTCATATAGAAGTTAATGACAGTCCATGTATAACAGCAAAATATTTATATTGAGACACAACTGTCCAAGCTGATTCCACTTCTCCCTAGCAGTTTGTTCCCTTCAAAAGCAGCCTTTAAAAATTACAGACCTTACAGAGTTTGTGTCAATCATCTCTGTCATGAAAGGATCATTTACGGGATGTGAAGCTCGTTTACTGGACTAGGGCAATGAATGAGATCTCTTCTATAGCTAAGAAGCCATCTAGTCCCCGCTCCTTGGGTTAAGAATATCCTGAGTTGGAAGTGACCCCTGAGGATCATTGAGTCCAACTCCTGTCTCCACACAGGGCAACCTAAAAATTAAACTGTATTTCTAAGAACACTGTCCAAACGCTGAACGCTGACAGACTTGGGGGCATGACCACTTCCCTGGGGAGCTTGTTCCAGTGCTTCACCACCCTCTCAGTGAAGAACTTTTTCCTGAAGAAGATGAAGTAATTTTGATTTCCTGCACTAGCACTGGCCAAGCAATGGTCAGTAGGCCAGATTAGACCAGTGGAACTCACAGACCCCCTTATTTTTGTTTTTTTTTTTTTTTTAATGTTGAGACACACACCCAGTTATTGAATTTCCATTTTTTGTCCTACGTCTGAATGGCACTTAGTGTACCTGACTTGCCAGGAGCTCATGGTGATGGGCTGCATCTATCTGTAGGTAGGGAGGGAATTCAGCCATCCTCCTGAGCCTACTTACACCCAGGAGCGTGGCTCTGTCAATGGCTGTGTTCATATGGCCTGCAAGAAGTCCCCTAACAGCAGCAAGTGCTCCATAATGAAGAGAATTTCACTCCACCTAATCTAGCCGTCCCCTGTACTCAGTGTTGCTGAGACCTGACACACGGGACATCATTTCCAGTTGCAGACAGGGCACTTCCTTCTGATTGCAGCAGGTCCTGCGTTCAGAGGCACTTGATCACCTGCACGTAGCATGTGGGATTTGCTCATGATGTGCTGTAGCTGGAATGAACAGGGCTGAGCCCATTTCTGCTCACAGAGGATGGGATCCTTTTCCTATGTCCTTCTGGGATGAGGCTGTGCAGAAGCTGGAACAATGAGAGCTTCCAGCGTGTGAGTCCAACATTCCAAAGCTGTCCTGGGGCGTGCACCAGTCATCTGCTGAGGTGCATCAGTGCCAGGCACACGAGGCCTGGCCACACTGCTCAGTGGAGAGGGTGCCGCTGATTCATCATTTTTTGATAGGACTTACGACCTTTCAAGTCAAAGGACTCCTTGCCTCGTCCTAGTTTCAAGGAGGCCAAAGAGAGTGTAATTCTTTCTGGGCTTAGCTGCAAAAGGGGTATGTTCTTTTGTTAGCAACACTGAGAAGAGAGGATAAACCAAGGGAACTGTTAGCTAGGAATCACGTATGAAGTCACCTGGTGACTGGTTCTTTTCCAGAGGTTTCTGCATCAAGTTAAAGAATTAGGGCTCCATCCTACCCCAGGTCACTTCAGTGCCACAGCAGTTAAAACCAGCAGCAGACAAAAAACCTATGGTGTTAGAAATGCTCTGATACTGGGTGAAAAGGAGGAAGGCGGCACCTGTTTCATAAGCATGTACCTTTAACCTGGAGCTACAGATTTTGTCTGGTTGACCCCTTACAGAAACAGGTCTGGACTTTTTGCTTACATAAGCTACCCATTCATCTCCCAATAAGACAGTCTCCATATTTCACCCTTGCTCTGACTAGTGTAACTTGTTAATCCTGAGCTAAGTTTAGAAGAATGAACATATTACACAAGGCTTATTCCAGCTAGTTCAAATCCGTTAGCAGTCCTTTAGCAGAGAACACAAAAAACCCCACAATAATGTTGAGTCTCCTTCCTACTTTTTTCTTCTTGCAAGTGTCAGACTCCAACAATACTTTTCTTCGTATATTAACATTTCTCGTAATTGCTTAAATGCAAGTTGAAAAGGTACATGCTTAAGCTCCTTAGAAACAAAGATGTTTTTGGAAACATTACCCAATGTTTTGGAGGGTTTATTGCCTGGTCTTTTTCTTGTGGAAATCATGCAGTTGGAATCTGAAAAGTGGTCATCCACAGGAGTATCCACTTGCTTTTTCAAGGTGGCAGTTCAGAGTCATGTCATTATAACACAGCATTGAAAAATTATTGAAATTAGTGTAGAAAAAAATACAGACAGATTTTCAAGTGGTTAATACTGTTGTTATCATTGTAGCAGTACGTATCTTTTTTTCTACACAAACCATCCTAACAGTGTGATCTAGATTTTAAATATCAGGTATAGTCTAGAAAGAAATGATGTTATACAGAAATATGTATATGCTTTTAGCTAGCCAAAGCTGAAGAATAAATAATACAGTGCCTCATCAGACCTACAGCAAACTGTTTTCCCTAACAGCAAGACGAAGCACACAAGAGCCCCCAAACTCTTGAGTTTTACCACATCTTCTGTCTTTCTTTCTGAAGGTTTCCCTGAATTGCACATTTAGGTGCAAAGGTGAGGTTAACATCTGAAAAAAACATGGAGCAAGCCCATGGACACAAGGGGAATTGGTGAGAAATGTACATTTTGGCAAGCAAAGAAGCTAATGGAGGTGCTGAAATGAAAGGTCACATTTCAGATGAAGCAATTGCCTCATGATGTCACTGTGCAATGGGATGGTTTTGGGGAGGGTGTGGAAGAGGGAGAGAGCACAGTGCAGGGTGACGCCTTGGGGCTCATTTCAGGACAGTTAGCAGTTGGTTAAGACAACTTATTGCTCTGTTGAGCTCTGACACCAATCAAATTTGTAGGTTCATCTCTTATCAGTTCTGGAAATGACGATTACAGCTGAGGAGATATATTCTGATTACACATTGATTGTTGGAAAACAATAGAATAGAATGGAAAGCAAATGGACTTATCTAAAGAATAATGTTACTTTGAGTAGTGAAATTAAAAAAAACCCCTATTTTTCACATTTAACCATTTTACAAATAAAAAGGTGTTTTTCTTTTGATTCCAATGCAAAGTAGGTTAATTTTGAAACTTTAGTTGAGTTGTGAGGGGGAAAATATCCATATATTTAACAAGTCATGCAGCAAAAAGCATGAACCATTCAATTGACCAGTGTGCTATTATCTATTAACGTTTTCAGTGTCATGTCTTTTCATACTATTTTGGACTGGCTGGCCAGCTTGTTGTCTGTGTGCAGCACTTTTAGAAGATCAGTGACTATTTAGAGAGGTTCTGTTCTTTTTGTGCTTAGAGCTTCTGGCTTTGTACGTATTTGCTGCTTCTTGAATCAAAGTAAATGAAAACTTTAAACTTTTTCTTTGAGTTACCTACTGTGGATGGGATAGAGATGTGACAGGTATGATTATAGGTGAATGGACATTTTGAATTACAGAATAGACTTTGTTTTAAAGCCATCAGAATGTGTAAGACCATAGATTGCTTTCTGGTGTCCATTTGTAAATGGAGCGTGCACACAGTGACACAAAAAGATAGCATATCTCTGGAGTTAGTGTTCCTCCACTCCCCACTGTGTTTCGTAGTCTGAAGTTGCCCAGATTCAGGGTCTGGGTACTGCTGAGCTCTTGCTAAAGGTTACTGATGGATGCCATAGCCAGAAGTGCTAGGCAAAAGGTGTTTCTCCCAGGAGTCTGATCACACACCGTGAAAACTCAGGAAAGTAGAATCCAGCCCTGGTTTACGTTCGTAATTTTTGCCAAATATTTGGCTTGCTTTCCTCCTAAGTCTGCCATCTTAAGGTTGATCACTTCTTGCTATTAATTCAAAATGAAACTCTGGCACACTATAACTGCTTCTGGAAAAGGGAAGGAAAAAGGAAAATAACTGAAACCTCAAGTAGAGGATTCACTTCCATTACTGAATTTTATAAGGTGATATGCGGCACATAAAAGTCTGTATTAGTAGCTTGGGATCACATGCTTGTGTTTCTGCTCTCTCTCATCTGGAATGAGCTTGGATTATCTGTGTTATGGTTTGGACTGGAGATAGTTTTTCCCTTTCTGTTAGATTGGTGACTACAGGATGTGGCAGTTCTGATTATACTGAAAATTGCTGTAATTGTTATCAGGCAATAAACATTCAATATATTTTTGTAAGATGTAGAGCTTAGTGGCTGTTTTCCAGTATTTGAGAATAATAGCTGGAAGTAAAATGGTAAGGATACAAATTGAATTTGGACTTTGTATACTGAGAGAAGTTGGCCTGCTTTATTCCGTTAAGAAACTGAGGATTACTGTAACACTCACAGCAATGCAAGACGTGTTCTCAGCTAAGAATGAATATGAATGTCTTTTTCATATAAAAGCATATTGTAAGTAGTGCAGGAATGCATACCTGTCATAAGCATAACTGCTGTACAAAAAACAGAACAGGAATGTGAATTAAATGTTCTTACAACGGACATAATTTTCCTCTTTGGTTCTCTCATAGGCCATATATAGGCAACTTCTATCAAATAAGCCTGCAATAAAAGCTCTGTGTTGTGCGTTCACCTTTAAAGCAACCAAAAGATAATGCTTGTATAATTTAGGTGAGAGCTCTTATTTGTTACTCTGAAATTATAGTACTTTTTAAAGTACTCCATGCGTGTAGATGGGAGTGAAGATTCTTAAGTTGTTAACATTTGATATCCTGTTATAATTAATCAGATCCAGAATGTAGCTTAAATAATGTGTTTATAAAGCGTTGTCTAAGAGTTTTACTTAGAGTTGCTTCAAAACTCTCTGCTTCAAATAGGACTAAATATAGGCGCAGTCTTTTCCCTTTTGATGAAACGCATCTCCACCAGATATTGCTCTTACTTTGTTTTAAGAATTGATGATTTTAGAAAAGGTAAAGCTAATTCAGAAATCTCGTAAGTACTTTATCGGCCTAGTAATGTCCATAAGTCACTCACTTGAAACATTGCAGGATGGGAATTACGTTCTTGGATTAAAAAGCTCCCTTTTAAAATAAACAGGAGGAAATGTAGAGGAGAGACAGAAGAGTGTAACTTGTTTAACATTTAACAAGCCTCTTGATCCATTTTCTGGACTAGTTACCATGATTTTGAACATCAAAGCAATTACATTAGATATGGGGGTGGTTTTCGTGCACTGGGGGTTGAGAGAATTTTTGTTCTTTACAGAAGCAGGAATGTGAGTACTTGGCTCTGCCTCTAGGGTGACTTTTTGACCATTTTTCCGAGTACATCTGTGAGAAATCCAGACCTCACTGAAATCAGTGAGACTTTGCTCATTGCCGTTAACAGGGCCAGGATTTTGTCCGTGAATGTTCAAGCTTTCAGTCACTGGCCAGCTCCAGTGGAGCTACATTTAAGCTTTTCTTTTTTACTACTGCAAGTTGCCTCAGCCAGGCCCTAGACTGCAGAATGACTCCCAAGAAATTTTCTTTCTGGAAAGTATGTTGTTGATGATCTTAGCATGGGCTGCTGTTAGCTGAAACACACTGGTATTTTGATGAAAGGCTGTGGGCCCGGTAATAAACTCTGATCATTTGCTAGGCGGTGGATTATGTTAAGCTGAGTTGGGTCAAAGCACTGTCTTGCAAATCCTGGCCAACCAGTGGGAAGTTTCTGCGTGGGATCCTGATGTTAAACAGAACGCTTAGGTCCATATTGGGATCTCTGACAATGCTGTAAGAAGACTAGCAATGATAATAGATCATGCAGGACAAGAGGTATGAAATCTGTGGGTGTCTAACAGAATGAGGGTTTTCTTTAAAATACTTCTGCAGAGAGACACAAACTGATGCAAATTCATTCAGCTTGGTTCTCTGACATGTGCTTGTCTCTGAAATGGTTTGAAGGAGACAATTTACAGAAACTTGAAGGTGGAGGAACTTAAGATATGTTTTTCAAAGTCTCAGGGATGTTTAGGCCTAAACCTTATTGCATACCAGTGGATCTTGAGGTCTTTCATGCCTAATTTGTGTCTGAAAAAAGTGGAGCTGGACACCAAAGTCATCTATCTCCTGATAAGCAAAGGTAAAGAGGTGATTCAGAGTTCCTGTGTATTGTCTAGGCCTGACTTCTGGGCTCTGCTTTTTGAGAAAGAAATATTCAAATTCAAGGTAGGTGCCAAAATGCACCCCAAACACTGAATAAAGGAGCCAATGAATGAGTTTGCAGAAGGTGACTGAGAGATGAGTTTTTCCATTTGCCTACTAGGCTGCTGTTGGGATGTGGGATTCCTAGATTGGACATCTCTAATGAGGTTATACATAGGAGGCTGGTGCTGGAGACACTCAGGAGGTGACCTGAGAGCAGGTGGGTCAGCAGGCAGTGCCCTGCCCATACAGACTGCTCACCACACTTATGCCAGTATGTTGTCCCTGTTCAGTTTGCATTGAATCTGCTTACCACTGGCTGCTGACTTTTCATGTCTGACCTGGAGTTTGTGGATTGCTTTGTCTGGATTGCTTTAAGGAAAACTATTTGAATGAAAAGCGAGTTACATAAATCCTTCCTGTGGGATGTATCTTCATTGGAAGAGGAGGCTGTCTTCTGAGACAACTCAAATACCATCATTCATCACAAATGGTTATATTCAGATTTCAAGTTACCCTCCCAATACAGCTATAACTCTGTTGCACAGTCATCTGTTGGTTGCATATTAGAGTAATGTTTCCCAGAAGTTCCACTAGTCACAGTATGTTCCATGATTTTTGGGGGTTATGTAAAATTTTGAGATTGGTTGTGATCTCGTTACCTTGCATAGTGGCGAGCATCAAGAAATAGGTGATGGGATGCAGTCTTCCTGAAAATATGAGACAGTCGAAAAGGCAATTTTAACTTGTACTGAGTGCAGAAAGAGGTAAATTACATTGGGTTTTTTAAATTTTTTTTTTTTTTTGAAAGCACAGAGCTCTAGACACTAACCAACTTATGGGTTTCTGTCACTTTAAGATAAGCACAGCTTTAGAGTTCTGAATATTCTGTGTGTATGAAGTTGTATATTTAAAATGTGAGCCTTCAAGAAGACATAATTTGCCGCTACTAACTTAGTCTCAAAATTAGTAATGTGTTTTGGATTAAACACATTTCAAACAATTTATGTGTCTGCAGAAACTACTGCAGTCTCCACTATGTGATGTTGGTTTGCTACTCTGTCATTCAAGTCTTGGGTCTGATGCAGTAAATAGAAACATTATTTTTACTTTCCTTAGTCCCTTACCAGTCCCCTGTGTGTTAGCCAGACGAGTAACCCCGTGGCAGGTCAAAAGGAAAGTTGGCAACTTTACTGCTAGGACAACTCTCTGCAAACACTCTAGGCTATTCCCACCTCTTTCCAGGATGGCACTGGAGTTTCCAGGTCCTTGTGACTCCTATGGCCTTTCCCCTCCTCTGCTGAGTGTCTGCCTGTGCCTTGGGCTTCTTGGTTCCTCTGAGAGAAGCAGCCAGGGTCATGTCTGTGAGGGAAGGCGAAGCGCTGTTGGCGAGTGGCCAGTGCATTTCAGATAAAGGAATGAGGGGTGTGAAGTGGCTCAGTATGTTACTCCAGAAGGGTTTTGCTGGAGCCAGGATAATTGGGCTCATCCCGACTGGCTTTGCTTTCCTTTCCCCCCTTCTGTGAGTAATGCGAGTTGTTTATTTCTCCATCGCTGTCCTTGCAGAGAACAACTAGGCGTTCATTTCTTCTCCCACCCCCTCCTCTCCTAGGCCTCTCTTTGTTCCTTGAAGAAGTGGGAAGGGACAGGGGAAGGGAAAAACTGCAAGGAAAACTGTTGTCACTCTGTTTGCTCACCGGATCACAGGACAGTGGGGGCTCAACCAGGTGAACTGCGTGGGCACAGGGAAGAGCAGGGGGCTGTGACACCTAAACATCCCCCTGTCTGGGGCGTGCAGCCCGCCCCAGGACCTCTCCTTCCAGCCCCTGAGCAGGGAACAGCCACTTTGCTGTTGAGTTAGATTCCTTTGCTGCTGCCTGTAAGTTTCCATATAACACCCTACTGGAGATTTCACCTAGGACTGATTTTAAAATGAATTAGAACCTTCACTTCCTTTGTCTTTAATAGCTGTCCCCAGTAATTTCATTCCCTTGTTGTGAAATTTCTAAGTAATTACTGAAATAGATGTTTATTTGATAATTTACTGTTTAAAGAGGAGTTTGAAAAGAAATTAATCTCATTAAATGGGAAGACACTATGTAATCTTCTCAGACATTCCAACTTTCCTCTTAATATTTTACGGTCTTTTTACTATTTACTTTGTATCTCTTTTCTTGAAAGTGTTTATTTTGGGAAGGTCAAAACAAAATTCTCCCTATGTCTCTCATCAGCTGTAAGATGAATGCATACAGTTGGAACAAGTTCCATTGAAGCTCTCATGCAGAATAAACAAAGTCCTGACTAAAGGCTTAACTCATGATAGATCTTTAATGACTATTGTAATGAAAAAGTATTTAACATATTCTCCACCGAAAAAAGGGTGTAGCTTTGCTGCGGAGTCAGCAACACATCAAACTAGGGGCAACCGAGGGAGAGATTCAAAGGGCAAGGCTGATACAGAGCTGATGGGCATTGAAAAGAACATTAGCAGATGTGTGTTCGTTAAAAAGGGTGATGCAAGTGTGCTGGGGAGGTCAAGTGTGTCACAGGGAATTTCTGATGTTACAGGGTCAGGCTCTTCCGATGGCATCAGCCTACAGAAATGGGTATTACAGTAGGGTGTTGTAAGTGTGTAGTCACCACTTAAGCTTTTGTAGGCTGTATCATACTACGCTGTGGTAAAGCAATTTTGCCTCAAATGTTCCTGTACTCTGTGGGGAATCTTGGGGATTATTTTGGGAAGGGAGGTTTGGTATTTCTGTAGATGGAGCTAGAGAGCAGGGAGATGCCTATGAAATTACTGCACATCCTTAAACAAAGCAGATCTGTTTCCACTGCCTTTTCTACTTGTGTGACAGTTGGCGTAACACTTGGCAGTCAACAAACGCTGCATGCTGCTCTTGTCATCATGCGGTGGGGCAGGAAAATTGCTGACATGGAAAAGTGCAGACAAAATCAAGCAAAATGATTCATGGCTTGGAAAGCTCTGTGTCCTGGGGAAAGATTAATCAAAACTGGCCCAGAGAGCTCAGGGATAGTAATATGCATTCATATTGTAGTTACTGGGTGATAGAAACATATCTTTGGATGAGTTGGGCCGGATTCACAGATGCTTTTTTAGGAGGTACATTTATTATTTTTTTGCTGTTAAGGAAGGTCTGTTTTGTAAAAGCCTAATCTCTCTGTGAATGAGGGTCTAGGAAACTTGCACTGTATAGTTTACAGACCTATGGCAGTCACAAACAGTCCTAAGGAGGACTGAGTGGAAAGTCCAAGAAAATTACACTTTCAGGCTATTGCTTAGGAAAAGAAAGATGCTATGAGAGCTGTGGGACAAGATTATCAAAAGGACATAAAACACTTCGGTCCTTGAAGAGTTCAAGTATCTGGGAGTGGTTCAGACTGTGATCTTATTCTCTGTGGCAGTGAAAAATGAAAATTCTCATTTTAATTTTAGTGCTATATGATGATACATTTGGAAGGTGCACATTTATCTTTCTGTAGCCCTGATTACCTTTGAGATGAAGATGACAGTGATTGGAATGCTCTCAAAGATTTGGTACTAGTTAGAAGAATAATAAAGGAAACATCCTTTTAACTAGTGGGAAAATATACACAGATGATATGAGAGGAGGGAAAGTTTTAGATGAAATTTCTAAGGGAATGTATCTAATGAAATCATTCACTATGCTTAGAGATCTTTTTTTTTTCCCCCCAAATAAACTTCTGAACTTCTTGGCTGATTTTTAACTGAATTTAAGTGCCACTGCTTTCCCAAAATTATGAAGTTCCTGTTTATTGTGAGAAAACTAGAGCTAGGAAAGATATTAGTACACCTATGGAAGGAAAAGTTTAGCGCACACATCCCAGCCAAGCAACCGACACACACAGTGTTTAGAAACAAGCACGGTGTGTGCTGCCTCTTGCTTGACCTGAAGTTGATGGATATGGGAGGGATGGGGGCAGTGTGGATTGCAGGGAAGGGAATTTATCAAAGGAGTATGGAAAAGGGGCTTGGGCTGTTGCAGTACAGAGGGGGGAATGATGCAAACCACAAATCTGTAGGAAACCAGGCTTTATTAGTTCCACTGCTTTTGGAACAACTTGTTTAAACTTCCCTTGTAGGTAATTAACTTTCTAATGGCACTGTGAGATAGGCCACCTGCAGAACCCTTGGGCAGGGGGATTCACAAGCATGTACGGTTCAGAATAGGGCCTCATGGAAAACTAGGCAAAAGTGTGTTAGAATAATATTTACATTCAGTAGCATTAAGTACATCTGTTTGTTATTAGTGGGAGGCTGAACTGGCTAAAAATCTTCCACAAGAGAGTGACCCAGCAGCAGAAGGCCAGGTACCTCTGACAGCTTTTCTACAGCTACCAATAGAGCTATTTTCAAAAGCATGACAAGATTTCCCTCTCAGTGTCAATTTGAATAGAAAGGAGATCAAATTTTGAATACTGGAATATATAGATGTTTTGGTTCTGTCCCTCTCAGCCTCTGCTTTTGTACTTATTTTCTCTGTTACTCTCACGTTTACATGGGTCTGAGGTTTCCATACAAATTAAGGGAGTGCAGCTCTGGTTCAAATTGATACGAACCAAAAATGATCAGACTGAAAAATCAAGAGTGATAGATGACAGTCTTAAACCTAATAATTTTAAAATTCCCTAGAATATTATTCAATGGAAAAATATTATTTCATCTTATTTAGCCAAACAAAGACACAGAACATGATTTTTTTAGTGTGTCATTCAGTTAGTACTTTGCCTGATGATTGTACATATAATTACTAATGAGGATTACTGAATTCATTGTGGTTGTGATGAGTTAAGCTACCTAGAAATAATGTTTATCTTCAGAGGAAAATCTTTTGTATCACTAAAACCAGAATCTAAATCTTTCAATCATGTTTTAGATATATGTTATGTCTGTGTGTGTATGCACAAAACAGTATTAGAGAGATGGGTTATTCTTGCTTAGGGATTAGGAATTCCACTGACCTGAAATTCAGGCTATTGGGTTCAATTTCCTGTTTCGCTATGGATTTGTTCAATGTAAAATTTTGTAACCATACCCCTAACTTGTAATGGTTATCTGTTATGTGTATTTCTTTCTCTTTTCTATTTAGATTTGTAAGACCCTGAAGGAAAAGGAAGAAAAGGCATTCTTTCTATGTGTGTGTTTACACATAACACACAGCACATAAAACCATGAAGACCCCCCACCTTTGCCAGTTGGCTCTTTCAAATCTTAAATATCCACAAGTTGCTGAGAGATCCCCAAATCTGAAAGCTGTTATTGCAAACTCTTCTTTAACCACGGATTATTGTGGTCTTTCCTCTAAATTACTAAAAATGTCTCCATCCAGCTCCTCTGCAGTTTTCTTTTGGCTTTCCCTTATTCACACTCACTGTCAAGAGCTGCCTTGCTCTATGGGATAGGATCTGCTGTTGCAAGTCACTGTATGTTTGTCCCAATTCATATTTCTGGGCCAGTCTACATCTTAAATGGCCTTGAAGGTATAAATATTCTAGCCTAGACTTTGTTACGCCTTTGTCTTGCACCTGTACATTCTTGTGCTGTACACTCTTTGGGATGAAGGATCCTCAGGATATTTGGTTTGTATGACATACTGAAAGCCTGGTATAAATGACAGAGCTCAGTTCTCCCACAGGAACACATGTTATTAGAATTCCCTAGGGTGTGTGAGACAGCTCTATGGGACTGGCAGGTATCACACAGGAGCTTTGAAGGACTCATGTGCCCCTCCTATTGGAGACCAGCTGGCATAACCAAAGGTTCTCTGTTGACACTCTGCACTGTTACTCACCTCAAATCATACAGGCAGATATTTCTTAATTATCTAGCTTGCTACAGTTAAAACCTGTCTCACAGAAATCGTTCCTGAAGACAGGAAAAAGCAAAAAGTCCTTTTCATTTGGCTAAATCTGGAAGAAATCTATCTCAGTTATGCCCAAAGAGAAGTGAGCATTGGGAAGTAAAACATCTCCAAAGAGAATTAACACAATAGCAACAGATGTAGAGAGCTGTGTGTTGGGAGCTTAGCAGCAGAAGTAACCACCTTATCATAAGACTGAGAGTGTTGTTTTGTGGTTTAGGAAAAGCAAGTAGGTATGACCAAAATGACTGTCCTTTGGGAAGATGGAGTCAAAGGGCACATGCTTGAGAGCCACAAATATGAGCTATTCAGAAAACAAACAAAGACCTCTAAACTAAAATGTGCAGGTGACTGAAAAGGTCACCCTGTGAAAAGCACAAAGAATGAAGCAAAGGAAGGTGATGAGGTGTGTTTGAAACAGTGGCCTCATCTCCTGTGTAAGTGCACTAGATGAGGAGCAGCGTGGGTC
The DNA here is from genome assembly GCA_027574665.1 of Rhynochetos jubatus. NCBI lineage: Eukaryota > Metazoa > Chordata > Aves > Eurypygiformes > Rhynochetidae > Rhynochetos > Rhynochetos jubatus. The sequence continues at coordinate 56,422,190 of CM050651.1, read as the reverse complement.
AGTAGGTCCCACACTGAAGTTGGGAAACTCCAAGCTCCTCCAGTCTGCATGAGGCCTTGGGATACAGCTGCTCATTTAATGACTAGTACTGTGTGTGGGTAATGTGTTCAAAATGTGTTGATTTCTGGAGCTGTGCTATTTAAACTGTGCAGAACGGCAAGACTTTGAAACAAATCTTAACATTTTATAAGCTGTGTAGCTGCCTGAAAAAAGGAAGCCAATATTCATTCAAAAATGGGAGACCACCTACTTAAAATGTAACCCTGCAAGTAGGACATGCATTTCTTAAACTCAAATGCAAGCAGTGAGTTACCTTTTTGCTTCTATAACTTTTTGTGTAGTGTGTTTCTATTGAAAGTCGTTTGGTTTCAGAAAGGTATAGACCTGGTTCTCTGCTTTCTCATACTCTTACCAGTACGAAGCAGGTATATTACTCATTCAAGGACTTGGTCATTTGAGGGCTTATTCCACTTTATTCCTCTGCAAGCTGAACGTTTCTACTCTGATGTGCTCTCTGATATGAGCTCTAGGCAGTGCTGCCACTTGCTTCCTATAAACCCTTGTCATGATTGTGTGAAAGCTGAAGGCTTTGCTGAAATCAGACATCCTTTTCAAACCAAGTTTTATATAAACCAATTTATATATTGGTTCTAGTCAGACTTAACCAGGCCTGCCCTATGTGTATGCTTGCTTTTTAGTGTGCTACTTTATTTTTTTACTTCACCTTTTTTTTTTCTTCCCCCCTCCCCATTCTCAGTCATTACAACTGTTTTGATGAGTGTCATTTTGTTATGTGTGGTCACTTATCTGTTGCAACCCACTTAGTGGCTTCCACATGTTGCTAAAATGTGTTTGGAAGAGGAGATTAAGTTACTGTTTCTAGCTGTGAGTTTGTTTGGTCACTTGGACACGTTCACTGGGATGTGAGATCCTAGAGTCCATGTAGAGCCTTCCAACTGGAGACTTTCTGTTTTCTTTCCTCACCGTGGGGCACCTCACACAGGCTTTCCCTGTGAGCCCTGTTGCAAGGAAATGCACATAGCATCATCACAGCTTTACTAGAGCAATATGAAATCTCTTCAACCCAGCTTCTGGTATTCAGTGCCTTTGGGATATTACTCGAGGTGCTTCCAACAGAGGTAAATAAGAGAAACAGGGATCGTGAAAGGTCTCTCTAAATGCTTAATGACTGTTGCAGGAAATCTTTCTTGAATAATTCCTGACAAAGTTGGGTCAGTGACAGAATCCCACCCTTGCTTTTGTTTGAGTTAAAATTGGGGGAATCAGGAATTCAGATAAAATGTTTAGCTGTCAGTGATCAAAGGAACTGCACAGTTTCCATTTTTATTTTTAATGGATGTTCCCCATTAGAATTATTTCCTACTAAATACGGTGCTACTTTGAGAATCTAAGTGTTGCAGGCATTGACTAGGTCACATTTTAGTCAAATCTGTTTCCTTGTGAATGTTGTGACTGATTTAGGTTCTACTCTTCTTTATCAGCTTTTGCTGATGCCTTCATACGACCCTTTTTTGTACTTGAGCGTGTTTGGGGAAGATGACTTTTCTTGTGATTCTTAGTTCATAAAAATAAACAACATGCAGTGAGTTTGTTTTTCTACAAACAGAGATATTTACATTATGCGATTGTGTATAATTGGCTTTGGGCATAGCTTTGGAAGAAAAGAGTTAAGGCAGATGGAGAATCTGTTTAATCTGCTTGATTATTTCAAGCCAAGTAAATATACCTAAGCAGCACAGAAAAGCAAAGACAACCTTTTGGTCCACCCTCCTGGTGGTGTTTTCCATGGATTATGCACCATGCCTTGAGTATCAGCAGTGTGGCCGCATTCTGCGGTAGGAGAAACACATTCATGGGGAAGTTGTAGCATCATGCACAACATGAGGTCATGTAGGTTTGTTCTTTCCAGCCTGTTTCAAATAGACTGCTCTTCTGGGGTTTCTACAGTTGTGTTCTTCCAACGCCCTTGGAAGATACATTAATTTCTTTTGCATGACATTGCATGAGATTGAACTGAGCAATTTTCCAAGAGCTCTGGTAATGGAATTATGAAATTAAACCAAGAGAAGCTACTGTTTTCTTTACAAATGTTGTATATGAAACAGCAATAAGTGGATGCTAATGAAGTGGAAACCAGTGAATTGAGTCTCTGCTCTTGAGTGGTAAAGTGTCGGAATATTTATAGTAGTATTTTATCTGAAGAGCTGGGTATGATTTGATGGAATATGCAGTGGCTTCCTGAAACCACTGGGCACCCAAATAACTGAACAAGCATGTTGTGAATTTGAATGCAACTTTCACATCTAGGATTGCCTATGTACAGTCAATTACTTGTGTGAATGCGCAGAGGAAAACAGAATGTAATGTCTGCTAGGCAGCCAATAAACTTGAATTATATCTTTCTGGTTCCCTCAGTCAGGAAGTCACCCAGCTATTTTTAAATCTGTATCCATGAACACAGTCAGACATAAGGCTCTTTCTTGAGGAAAAAAAAGACAGGAAAAGATTTAAAATATCTTGAAATTTCCTACCTCTGTTTATCTCTTGCTGCCTCTCTTTTTCTGTCACAGCGTTTACTGGTTTTTCCAGCCTAAAGGCAAGAGTCCAGGAGCTCTTTCCAGGAGTCCTTAATTTTAAAGGGGTTCCTGTATAGCAAGTAAGCAATCAGTGAATCTTTCACTCAAGTGTTTTTACCGCTGACATGTGGTCCATCTCATGGCAAGTTCCTAGGAAATTTGCTAATATTTAGATGCTAGAGGATGGTGATGATAGTCAGATGACAGCAGTTTGTCACTAGAGTTGTCACTACTCTCTGGAGTACTAGACCCTGAGGAAACATGGGTGTATGAAGTGTTCTCTGTCAGCTGCGCTTTGCAAATGGAAAAATGAAGATTTGATCTCTTAAAAGTTTCACATGAAATCCACTTCTGGGTTTTCCTTCTGTTTATCACTGTAAAAGAAAGCTGAGCAGGTTAGTTAAATCCCTGGGCTTTAATTTGGGCAGTCTAGGTTCATTTTTTAGCTCTAGTACAGATATAAGATGGGATTTTGAACAAGTTACTCAGGACTTAATCCTATAGCAGTAACTGTGTTACTGTTAACATGTATATTTTAAGGTAGTGTCTTTAACTTGTACAGCCCATAGCACAAATTAAAGTCTACCTTCAAGAATTACCTGAAATTATAGAAAAAGACGATTATAAAAGAAAAATCATTCCCTATGGTATCTGATATCCTGCTACTGTATGTATGCAATATCTTTGTAGCAAGCTAATAAAAGGCCATGTGCTAATGAAGGAGAGTAGCAGTTTATATGGAAGGGCCATGTGAAAGCAGGAAAGGAAGAGGTAGAAAACAAGAGTCAGAGGAAAAGACATAGGAAAAGGTGATAGAGATCTGGGTTGGTCACTAAGTCCTTGGTGTACCTTACTTGTCTGTAATGCCGGTGTTTCTTTACATTCCTATGACTGATGCCCAGGTGGAAGGCAATCCATCCTTTGCTCTGTGTGGTCAGAATGCCTCCTCTCTGCTCTGTGGATTGATTTATGTTCCTGTCAGTGCAAAAACATTGTTTAATTTCTGAGAACAATTGTGAAATTATCCTTGTTGCACTCATGAGATGTTCAAATTTGCACTAAGCACCCTTATATCTAGTGGTGGACATGGGTATAATACTCAGAATCGTGTATATGAGACTGTTAATTTCTTTTACTGTTAACTTTCACCTTCTAGGTTCTGGAATGGGAAAACACCCCATTAACAGCTCACTTGGAGAGAGTTATGAAGCCACTCTCTACCCAGTCCTCATATTCCAATGATTGGCTGTAAATCTGAATTATACAAGGCAGTACTACACTATCAGGCATGAAAATGGAATCTGTTGGCTCCTAGAGGAATAGTCTTTTAGCACAGCAATGATCCCAGAACATCAAGAAAAAAAAAATAAAATAATGAATTCTTTTTTTAGTGTGTTCATTAGGAATGGTTAGATAGTCTGAAATATGCTGAAGTTAAAATAATGAAGACAGGAATTTTCTGGTGAAACACATTACATCAGAAAATGCTGAAACAGAAGCTGTCTATGAGAAAAATACAGGTTAGCAATGTCTCCTAATGTGATTTTTTTAAAAAAAGTGTTTGGGAATTATTGAAATATCTATCTGACCTTTCTGGAAGCAATTGAATGCTTTTTTCAGAAAACTTTTTATTATGCAATTTTAATGTATACTGTTTCTTAAAAATTCTCTTGATCTGAATTTTTGTTCTGATTTGTGATGGAAAAGATTTCAAAATTTTGAAAAGGTCCCTTCTAACCCCTACCATTCTGTGCAATCTGTGAAAAACTTTCATAGAGTAGCAAAACAGATTCCGTGTAGTTGTATTGAAGGTCCAAGCTCAGAGATCATCTGATGAGTAAAAAAAAAATGTTTTCCTTTCAAGCAGGCTGAGTTATCATGTCAGATTTCTTTATGTATATTTGATAATTCCATCAAATATTTGGAATTAAAAATGATCTATAATAAATGTGTTCATGCCGTGTTGTTAACTTCCTACCAGAGGCATAGAGGTGTTGCTTGTCACCAAGTAGCATTTATTAATAGTTGTGGAAGGATGAGTCATATGCTCTTTTTACATTTTTCTTAAGGATTATTGTCTAGGCATGCACTCAGTTAAAATTCTGTATTAAATGAATGATCATAGTTTAATAGCAACTCATGTTTGTGCTAGAGGTAAAACTCAGAATCCAACAAAACACTTGATCTAGACATGGGATATGTGCATGCATATGTACTCTGTATGTTGTAGAGTTTCAGTTTCAGTCTGGATTTGGAATTTGTCACTTATAAGTGGCTCAATAACTGAATAAATCCAGGAGATCTGAGATGTTCTCAGTCTTGTGTATCCCAGGCCAGATGTGACTGAAAACTGTTTTTGTTAAGGAAATTAAGTATTAATTATTTTTATGAAATGCATGGTGCTCATGTAGTTACTTAATATGTGTTACTGGTACTGATAAAGAGGAACTTCCACGTTTCAGTTCTCAGTGTAGTGTATCTTATAAAAAAAAGTCTTCTATTGCCGTCCCATGTGATGAGGACTGTCAGGACCAGTCCAGCCTTGGAAAACTGGTTGATATTTCTGTTTAAGAAGCAAAGTAAATAAAACAAACTCCCTGGAGTGGATACCTCTGCCATGTTCTCTTGGAAGGCTCCTAATTGGACAGAGGTACTCTCTGTCTACGCACAGAGCCAGCGATCAAACACACATGGGGAATTAATTCCTGCAGACTTTATAGCCACCTCTGCACAATAACAATAAATAATGAAATAAATGCAGGGTGCTTTTGCTGGTTGGTTCTCAAAGCAGCCTACAGACCACTTACACAGTAGCGCATTGATTTTTCTCACCCTTGGAATACAGCGATCCTGTGTCAAAACATGGCTGCCGCTTAAAAGCACATAGCAAAATTACACAGCGCTTAGGACAGGAATTAAAACTTGAGGTAAAAACGACAGGGTATTTTTAAGGATACAAAATATAAAAGTTATAGGGACGGTGCCTGGTGTTTTTAATGTATGTCTGTCATTGCTGTTTGACTTCAGATCCAGAAATCTTCAGAAAATGACAGTATTCCTTAGTCAGTATTCCTTATTCCAGTATTCCAATGTTCCTTAGTCAAGGAACTTCTCTTGCTCTTTCATGATTACTTTCCTTTTTTCATTTCCAGTTTTGACCTTACACTGCAGTCTTGTCAATACCAACAGTTGAACTTGACCAAAGCTGGAGAAGCGACTGTAGTGTTGTTGGCGAAATCTGTTAATTTTATCAGTCTAATTGGATACCAATAGCCGAGGAACAGAGCATGGGAACTCCAAATGCTTTGGGAAAGAACCCAATCCCCAGCTGTGCTTGAACAGCCTGCACCAGTCTGTGCTTTCAGAGCTTAGCTGCTCTTGGTACCTAGGGTGATGGAAGTCGCTGTGGGCACACCTCTCTGCTGTGACCATGTTTGCGAGCACATTCTTCAACCTGTCTCTACTAGGGTAGCTCTGGATATGTGTCACAGGTAGTGTTGAAATCCTTTGCAGATGTTATCTAAGCTGTCAACCCTTGTCCAGGAGCTTGGAGCTACTACTTGAAAGTCCTTATTCGTATGTCTTCTTTGATCCAAATGTATTTGTTTGCTTTCGCTCAGATTAAATGTGGGTGATTTTTACTTGAAAATCCTGGCATCTTTTGCTTCTTCCACATTTGTCTTAATATTTCTTTACGGTGTGGCCAGAGGTGCAGTGATAATTTCCTTAGTCTTTATTTCTCTTTTTCATGTGTGTATGTGTGCATACGTATCCCAGTTATTCAGTTTATAGGGAGATATCCAAGTTTGCTTTTCAAAACTCTTGCTATAATAGTAACTAGTAACTTTTTCTAAGCTCTCTGAAATCCTGCATTAGAAATTTGATTTGCATACTTTAAGGTTTCTAGTACTGAGCTGTCTCACACCACCATGTTCTCCATTAGCTCCTCCCTTACTTATGAGAAACTGATGGAAAAAGATTAACAAACGTTACCATGTTTTTATTTTTTAAGGATTAAGGGAAAGAAGATGTCAAAGCCTTAGGAGTTGTGTTTTTTTTTTTTTTTTCCCTCCTACTCATATTTTCATAGCCCTGAAAGAATATCCTCGGTAATGAAAGCTCTATCATTGAATGTTAGAATTTAGAATTTTAGACTCTTACCTCAGATAAAATTGCAAGATATTATTGATTTCCATTCCCAGCAGTTTAAAGATGCAGGGTTTGGGTGGTTTTCTTTTTTTTTTTTTTTTTTTTCAGGGTAAGCTCTAATGACACACTGTTAGAGGAACTACTGTGTGTTCAGTAGTGAGGAATGAAGCTCTAAAGGTCTGGAAGTTTGGAAAAGTTCAGATGCCTCAAAATGCTTGGATTCCTCTCAAAATTTTTTCTTAGCTGTATAAATCTACCACCCAGCTGTCATCCTCTGAGGAATTAGCAGAAAAAGCGTATTTATAAGACAAATAGTTTGGCTGATGGAGAGAAATATGTTAGCAATATTTTTTTGATTCACATATGAAAGTAGAATATTTCTTCCATTGCAGTCAGGAGTCAGGGCTGCATGTAGGTTCTTTCCAGCAAACTTACAAAAGCCTTTTTCTTTCTTCAGGCATTTTGCCACACCGCCGTGGGCTGTGATCTTGTCAGTTCTCATAAGCTAGTAACACCAATGGTAACAAAATACTTTCCCTAGTTATAGGATGTACATTTCCATGAATTGGTTTGGTTCATCTCGTATATGAAGTGTCAAATCTTTTTTTTTTTTTTTTTTTTTTGAAATCATGAAGAACACTGGAAGAATTTTGAACAGTTTTCTCACTATTAAAACTAGTCAGGGGAGGTGAAGCCATTTCTTATAACTGATTCAGTAATGGCAAAAACCTGTTGGGCACAAACATAGCCTGAAGGGCTGGTAGCACCTTTCTCTGTGGCTGCCTTGGTGAGGCAAACTGGCTAAATCAGACAGGATCAGGCCAAAAGCAGGTAAATTAGCTGGTATTTCACGGGGTAAGATTTTGCATCTTCTGCAACGCAACCCAGCATCTGGGGTAATAACACCAGAAAAGACAAACTAAATGGGAATTCTCCCTCCTTTGCTATATAAGCAATTATCATTCAGGTGGATTTAAAAGGGCTTTACAGCCTAACTCGTTTATACAATGTGTTAATGTGTATTACTTCTGCCACTGAAAGCCAGCCACTTACGAACTGAAACACGGCATCAGTTCAACAGCATGTAGCAGCAAACTGCAGCATGGCAGGCGCTGAGCACAGCAAACATCTCCAGCTGAAACAGCCCGGAGAGCGGCAGGAGGGAGAATTTAAATTGCACAGTGTGTATTTAGATAGGGCTTGACTTGCAACTGGAGACTTGTGGAAAAAATTACCCAGGGTTGTTGGTGATCAGTGATGGCGATGAGCTCGATCCTGAGCCTCGCTTCGAAGATGGCCCTGCTAATGCTGCAGCCCTGCCTGGCGAGCACGGTGGCGTGTTGTCGTTGACTCAAAAGGAAAAGAAACTTTTGAATTTGTCGCCAGCACCACTAGCAAGAGCAGCTGAGCTTTCTCCTCTTTAGTAGACCCTGCAGACATAAGTAGAGCTCAACATCTGGGTTCCTCTGACAAGGCTATTTTCATTTTGTAATATTTCAATAGGTAATACTTCTTTGAATAGGTAGGTTCTTAGGGAGATGCAGTTGCTGCTCTGCAGCATTAGGTCTCTCTTCCTGTGAAAGCAAAGCATTATGAATGCAAAAGACTTTTCTTGCTAACAACATTGAGAGGATGGAAGTTCTGGTGGGAAAACTTCCAAGTGAAACTTGGGCTTCACTCAGCTGGAGTGGCACAGTCTCCATACTAACAGCACCTTCCCTCCCCTCCTACACCCCCCACCCCCTCTTTCTTTTTTTTTAACCACAAACTTCCCCGTGTCACAGCTCTCTGCAAATATTTCCCATATGTCAGCTGGCTGATCCAGTAATCACTTAGGGCTGGAGTGTAAATTACACAAGTGGCAGCACGCACACAAATATCTGACTTGTACGATTCTGTAATTTGGTGAGATTTAACTATGGTGAATGGAACTGATTTTAAATTAAAAGCTTTCTTTTAATAGCTGTGTAGATTCAGTGCTAGAAGGGTTATTAGCCTGTCTCCCACCTTGCTCCTAGCCAATGTAGAATGTCTTGCTTGTGTTTTAATGGTGCCTTTCTTGCTGTTTGCTTTCTCCATTTACTTTCATTTCTGTCCAGCATGCTGTCACTATGCCATGACCTGGTTACTTTGGGTAGGAACTATCTTTTTTTGTACATCTAGAATGTGCGTGGCGTTTCGTAAACAAATTAATTAGTAGTGTATGCTATTGTTTATTTTATATCTGTAATACTGCTCTTGAGCAGTTGGCTGTAATGTTTCAGACAGGGTAATAGCTAGGGAGTATTTTGATTTTAGGGAATTCTGGGAGGCTTTAAATTAATCTTTTCCTTCAAGGTGGTAGGAGTGCGTTCCTCAGCACAACACTGGCTGAGTATATGCTGGCATTCATGGGAGGCAGAAGAAATATAATGGTGCGGGGTTCTTGGATTTCTGAGACATTTCAGAAAGAAAAACTTTTCAGAAAAGAACTCTTTGAACAGCCGGCTGTAGGTTTCACACCCCGGTTGTGCACGTGCTTGTCTGTGTGCAGAGGGTTCCTCTGGCCCCCGGCAGTGGCTGTGCTGTGTGGGGCTGGGAGGTTGGCAGTGAGCTGGGGTGGGGGGGGACCTCCAGCCAGCTGTGCAGGGTCTGATGGAGGCCCTGCTCCTAACTTCACAGCTCTTAGGAGCAAGAGCTCTTGCTGATGGAGTCACCTTTTCCCAGCTCATCACCACTTCTAGTGTTTCACTGCACTTACTGACCAGTCTTTACACTGTCTGTAACAGTTCCCATGCAAGCCTTATGCTTGCCCCCTATCCCTCTTGTTTTCCTTTCCTCAGTTCCCTATTTTTCTGGGGTTTCTGCACTTCCAATTTCTTTTATTCTATCTTACTTCGCTTCCTTTATTTAGTTTCTTTTTCTCCTCTCTCCCTCTTTATTCCCCAAAACTTTTTCTTTCTAGTACTGTTGTAAACATGCACATTGAATGCTGTGGAAAAACAGGAGAAAAAGATTTCTGTATTGGAGAATTATTAGACTTATTTGTCCCTTCTCTCCAGCTCACACTCATCCTCTTTCACAGTTGTATTGATAGTAAACACGTACATTTTGCACTGAAAAGTACTGTGAATGAACGTAGCCTACAGTGGGTCATGACCAGATTCAGTCAAAAGGACTGAATAGGTGACAATAAAGAGGTTGCAAATGTGATATTTGAGTTGTATGGCTTAGCAACCACTCTTATGAGTATTTTTTTCTTTCTTTTTTTGCCTATTTGTCTCTTGAAGTACAAAAATGCAAACTGTCACAGTTTTGGGCAAAACTTTACCCAATTGTGTAAAAGCATCAGTCACCAAAGGCAGGCTCCAGCCTCGTACTCCAGATTTAAGAGGAAAAAAAGCCCAAGACCAAGAGGCAGTTTAGCAAAATTCCTGCATTGTCCATTGCTTTTGATATGAACTGGCTGAGCACACCCCTGACAAGAACACCCACCAAGGTGGACCTCTACGTGACATCTATTTTTGAGTAAGTATGCAGAAGTCTAAACCTTTCCTTCCCTGAGTGGCTGCCACAATCTAAAGAGTTAGTGGAGTTGGCTTAGATAAGGATTGCCTAAACCAAGCTGGCTAGTACCAGTAGACCACTTCTGTGCATCCCCCAGGAATATTTGCGAGCCCTGGAGCTTCTCTGGGAAGTTCAGGGGAGCTTTGAATTGTGGGGAGAAGTGGAAGTGCTGTGTGATTTTCCTTGGGAAGAGAGAGGAGCCCTCACAGAGAACAGTGCTCCTTGATCATGCATGAAGGTGCAAACTTCATCTCCCTGCACCTGCTGGAATAAAACTGGCCTTAGATGTTATTTCTAAAAGTTTCTTTTAATGTCTCTGTAGAAATCACACAGGAAAATGAAACTCTTGTTGCCTTCAGTTGCAAGGGGAAGAAGCAGAGCAGTTCTTTACCATACTTTCTGTAACTCCGAATTATTTACTACAGCAATTATTTCTGGGAGTTCAGAGTAATTTTTAGGATCTTTTTTTTTTTTTTCTGGCAAAAACCCGCAGAGATAAAAATGGCTCTTGCCACACTGGTACAGTGGCAACCACTGCAAAGCAAAGTGTTCCCAGGGGTGTGAAACTCAGCAGTTTCCCACTGAGTGCTGGACCAGCTGTGGAAGGAGGAGGAATAAAAGGTGATATGAGTTAGATTTATGCTGATGTATGAGGTGAGTGTAGATTTTTTTGCTTAGAAGTTTCTAGAAGGTCATGGTATTTTACCAACTGAGATTTATACATTTGAAAATGAACCTCCAAATGGGAATGTTTCCAAGGTCTAATAAAGCAGAGCTATGCTCATACACTGACCTTGGCAAGCCTGCAGGTAAGTTCCACAACTTCTACCACCTTATAAACACTAAGATGGGTTATATAGAAAAAACTATAGAGGCTCTATTTAGAGACTTATGGTAGCAAGTAGGCAGAAAAACTTCAAAACCACCAATTTAATTTATTGAAGGTCTCAACAGGAATATATAGGAAAAAATTCTGTCTTCAACGGCAAATATTCCCCCAGCAACCCAATTTACCCGCCAAGAGTACCCAGAATTTAAGACGGGGGTGGGGGAACCATGTTAAACCTATTCAGTAATACCCCTAAACAAAACTTGAAGGATGAACGTGATCCTGAATCTGTATTTTACCTGATTAGCTCAGCAAGGAAGCATATGGCTGAGAGGTTTTTCAAGCTGTACGTTCACATTTAGGTAATTGTACATAACGGCTGTAGACAACACGAGAACACCCACTGGGACTTAGGCATATTTTTTAAAGTTTTCCAGCCTGTCTCTGGATTCTATAAAGGTTCTTACAAGTTCCTTTTGTGGATCCAAGTTGGGAAAACATAGGTGAGATTAAGAAGTTGTTTCTAGTTCCAACTAAAATGCAGGTAATGCCATTTTAGGATTCAGGATCTCTGCTTCCAGGGAGTTGGAACGTGCCATAAAAAAGTGCAGGCCAGAAGTGGAGTCTGGACCACGCCAGGGCACAAATCAGAGCAGTTTTGGGAAATGGCCACTCCCTCCAGCATCCTCGCAGCTCGCTGGTACAGCAGGTCACCATGGCTCTGCCTGCGCTGGCTCTCTGCCAGTCCTGAGCTCTAGGAATTTCTAGAGGCCAATTTATGCTGCCCTTGCTATATTGGAGCAGGATAAAGAGGCCACAGTGAATGATGGAATTATTTGCATGTATAATTCCAGAAAGTGGCAGGAATCACAGTCCTCACACCCATTTGTAATAATGTTGTATTAAACCATCATTAGGTTCTTCATTAAATAATTTTTGGAAGTGTATTTTTTTTCTTGCATTGCCTTTCCTGGATCAGAAGAAAGCCAAATAATATTTTACACCAGTCAGACAAACATAGTATTTTAAATTTTATAGTATATCTTGTGATATGTTGTGTTTTTAGACTTTTTAAACCGAAGATGTACCTATATTTTAATTAGGTATATTTTAATGTGAATAATACTAAAAGGAGCTCTTCTAAACAGTTAGGTATGGATAACAGGTTTATTGTGTTTGCGTGCAGCCTTCTGCTGTAATAAACCTGAAGAGCTACCCCCTTCACATCCTTTCAACTTCTGTTTGCCCCAGAGACGTATAGTATTTTAGCATGAATAAAAGGTAGAGTGCACAATATGTTATGAATAAGCATGTGTGCTCTTTCGAGCTGCCAGAGTGTTCTGCCTTAGCAGAGCTGCTGAAAGGATGGGATTATGAACATGGTTCCAACTGCAGGAATTTTTGTTGTTATATAACTGATAGAATTTTTTTTTCCTTACCGATTTTCTAAAAGTTATATTTTGTTACATTTTTAACTTAGTAAAATGTACAAGAGGTTGCTGTTCAGCTTAGAAGTCTATCTTGTGTAGCTCTGACAAACTGGTTCACAATTCGGGACTGGGTTTAGTTTCTAGGAGTATATTTCGCTATGCAAAACTGATTTGAGTTGTGGAGTCTTGCCAGTACTACTCATAAAGTGGACTCTCACCTAACGTAAACTTTTTAGGGCTTATCCTACATCTGCAGTTCACGATTTGTGGAACACACAGGCCATGTGCTGGGGGATGTATGGAACTCCCAGCTGGTTTCATTAGGGTAGGTTTCCAGTTGTGTGTTGGAGATCTACTTTTGTCCATGTTGAGCGATGTTTTCACAATGGTTTTGGCTCTTTTAACAGCAAGTTGTTGAAATGGTGGAATTTATAGTTGATTATATGAATAGAAAAAAAAAAAGCAGCTCATAATTTTTTTCCAAGAGTCATATTGTTGCTCTTGTAAAGGAAGCATCACTCACCAGATATTGATCCCTCTCCTCTGGTTAGAAGGACTGGTCTTCCAGTTCCATGAAACAGTTTTTGGCACAGCAAATGGGAACCTTTTGCATTTAAATGTAATTGCTCTCTCATGAAAACAGATAATATTACCAAAGACTTGTGCCTGGACTCCATACCTTTTAGCAGAAAAAAATGAATCTTGGCTCTGTTTTGGTGTGTGGGTTTTTTTGTTTTGTTTGTTTTGGGGTTTAAAAAAAATATCTATTTAAGTAGTATTTAAATAATAAAGCCAACTTTGAGCAGGAGATCTTGCCTTACTCCAGTGCTCGCTTGAGTCTTGCTGACTGTATTGACTTCGTATTTTGGGTCTCAGACCTTCTCTCAAACCCAAATTTGTCTTTCTTCCAAACTGTGTAAATGTAAGCTCATAAATAGGTGTGGCTTCAAGTAAGCCTCTGTGCATGGCAGATGAGGCATCCTGGAGCTATGCTATGTATCAGTACTGATCTGATCTGGGTTTTTTTCCTCTCTGGAGAGAGGGCCTGCCAGGTGCATTGTAATCACAGCTCTCCTGTGGAACTCTCATATGGTTCATGTCAGGCAGGTAAGGTGAATGCAGGATCCTTCTAGAATAATACCAGGGAGGTAATGGAATATTTAGGCAATGTGTGCCAGGGCTCACCCCCGTAGTATTGAGGATGCAGTGTCCTGAACAACAGTTTGGCAATTTGGGTACTCAAAGGCAGATCAGGTTGTCTTTCAGGCTTTAGTATATTTTTATATACATGCCTTCCTAATCTGGAAGACAAGCAAAGCCTTTATAACCAGAAGGACTGTTTTGTGAAAGAGAGTAGAGCGAACTGAAGGCTATAATACTATAATATCTGCCTCAATTTTGTGATTTCTTTAATTTCTGTTTCCTTTTTGCTAGATCATTTTTCTCTGAAACTGGATGTAGAAAACTCCAGTTTTTGTCTCTCCCTATATTTTGACATTATTTTAACTCACTATTATTATTACATCATTATTAATGTGCAAGAGTTTTTGAAGATTATTTCCTCTCGCTTCCACAAAATCCATAGTTCTTCACCAGTACAGAATTTTATACATGTGCTCTTATCTGCACTTTTAAAGTATTTAAAACAGTGAGGCTTAGTGTGTTGTCAAGAATTGATTCTGTAGGTCAGTTTGAATTTACTCTTACAATACACATAAAAAGGGGCCGCATCTTCAAACGGCAAGGCTCACTATATCATGGGCGATACAGAACTGCATACATTAAACTTTCTGGGGATACGTCCGCTGGAGACATCCACTGTGATTACGTTCATTAAATGTACAAAACCCTGACCATTAGCCTGAACATTTGGGATCTTGAAGGAAAAAAAAGTCACAGATGTCATACTTTCCAGCAGTTTTCTTGTCTTCTTGGTGCACTACAAAATCTTGAAATATGTGTGAATATATTGTGTGTATAAATACATTTTCACCTTGGGAGGCAGGTACTCTAAAACTAAGGTCTAATTGCTCATGTCTCTGGAGATCAGGGAAATAGTTCTACCTTCTCTGGAAAGCTGCATCTACCTTAGTAATTTAGTGTCCTGGAAGAGTACTTTTGGTACAGATAGCCATGCTTCTGAGTTAATGTGTGTAGTGAACATTGTGCTGTGAACTGAAACTCAGCAGTCTGTGATGGGGCAGCATACCATGTCTTGTATTGCTCGTATTGTACCTACAGAAGTCATGTACGGATCTACTTCTTAAACACAAAGTTTATAAAACTTTAGTGAGAGCTAATTAATTCACTACTAATGAATAATTACAACCACCGAGAGAGTGGACTGAAAAAACTTTCATCAGCGCTCATGAATGCTGAAACAGAGCCATTTGACAAATCTGTAAAACTACTTTCTTGGGAGTAAAAAATTATTTTTCCAGTTTTCATATATCTGGACCGTCATATGTAACTCTTCTTAATCTTTCTGACAAGATTGTTTTGTGAGAGATTAGAAAGAAGACATTTGAGGTGAGTAGGGGGTGCTTTATGAAAAAAAATCATGGGGCAGGTTGAAGCTGTGGATGTGTCAGAAAGTTCAGACCTCTGACTGGGAAGCTGCTCCTCAAACCTTAAAATGAGGATCTTTTTTTCTGTCCTGACCTCTCTCCCCAAGTCTGGCATTTGGCTTTGTAGCACATTGGTCAGTTCTCCAGTCAGCATTTCCTCGAACGTTTATAGCTCCACTTTAAAGGTGGAATTCTCATCCTGAAGATGATAATCCTTCATCATGTAAAATGACCATGCTGTAATAAGATCTTCTTGCAGGGTGAAAATGTGTTATTAGGTGTCAGTCTGCAGGCTCGGGTCATCCACCAGCTGTTATACTGCACAGGTTGTATTTTTTTGCAACATTTGGTGGAACATTTCAGGACTGCAGGATTATCTGAACCAGATGTGAAAAGCCATCTCCCTGACACAAGTGTGCAATTAGTCATAAGTGATTACCCATGACCCTTTATGTGCAAGGGGAGGGAAACTTAGGGTTAACTGCTGTTTGCACCTCAACTGAAGAGGGCTATAAAAGTTCCTCTTTTTTACCTCTCAGTCTACAGCCAGTTTTCTGCTTGTTCTTGCTTTTGAGACTTTTCAGGGACATGTAAACTAAGAGAAACCTAGAAACCTGAGTCCTACTTGGAAAACTGTGGCAGAAAATCATTGAGGAGACCTGAGTCCTGGTTTTCCTGCATCTCGTTTGCAGTTATGAAGTCAGTGTAATATCACAGCTTCTCACCAGTGAAGGGCCTGGATCTACTGGCCCAAGGGCAAAAACAAATCAAGGACCTCCCTCTGACTAGATAACCCTTCTCTTTTGTACGGAGTCGGACTTCATTTTGAGTTACCTCTGCCGCCAACAGCTCCAGTAACATGACGAAGGGAGAGATATGAGACTTTCACAGGATTTCCCTGTCAACATCAACACCTTAACTCCTTCTGGAAACCAATAAGCAGTCAGCACAATTTCTAGACTACTGCTCAAATACTATTTCTGATGGCTAACTCAGATTCTGGATAGATCTAAGTGGTAGTTCTATCCCTGTGTATTGATAGAGCTCCTAATACAGTGGGCTTCCTGTATCTGCTGAGACATGTGTTTGCTGACATAGCTGAATAAGTGATTTTATGACAACGTGAAAAGCTTTGTAGAAATTCAGTTACACAGTTGTGATGGCATTGGGAACTGTGTGAAGCCTTGTATTATATAGAGCCAAATGAAAATCTCAAATGCTTTTGACAAGCTACATGCTAACTTATGCTCTTTAGTTGATTAATGGTTTCCCTTTGTAGGACTGGGAATCATCTTTACCTCTCCAGTGTGATTTTCACACCTGCTTTCCCTCAGTTATGGATGTAAGCTATAAATTGGTCAGGGGTCTACGTTTATTTATGAAAGAAAGTGCCACGGCTCAGACACAGTAAAAGAAAAGGTAGCTGGTGCTACATAGACTTTGAGCAGCAGGTGGAGGTATAAGTCCCTACAGGCTGCAAGTTGCTGTCACAGAAGGTAGATGTAGTCAGTCAAAGGTGACTAACTCACGTTGTCTTCTAGCTACTTTCTTCTCTTCAACCAAAATTGTCTCAGATTTATCAACACTGAGCCTTACGTTTTGGTTCCCATACATGTCTCTAACACAGCTAATCAACAGTTAATGCAGAGTCAGAGGATGTGGGGGAACTAAGTGGTACCATCTGCTTTCTGAAGATACCGCATGAAAGCAGAGCCACTCCCGGACCCTTCCCTATGACCAAGGAGCCCAGGACAGAGCACATCTCACGAGATCTTCAACAGTAAGTGCAACAATTTCCCTTGAAGGGCTCTGGGAAAGGAACACACCTTCACAATTTTGCTGTGGTTAGTAACCTACCTAACAGCACTGCAACTCCCAGAGAAAATCCCAGCTGGAGCACTAGACTTTCACCCACAGCCATGAGGATAGGTGCCAACAGACCAGATCCTGTTCAGGTCAATAGCAGGTGGAGAATTAGGTCCTGAGAGAATTGTCTCATCACAGCAACTTTTGTGGACACTGGAAATCTGGATTGCTTGAATGAAGTGATGATTTCTTAAGTGTAGTGCCTTTACAGGAAATGAAGAGCCTGACTTCCCTCAGTAGGTATTTGAAAGGTTTACCAGCCTACCTCTCATCTCATTCACCAGTCAGAGTAGGGTATAAACCACAAGCTTGGCCACTGAAGTCTTCCAGACAGTTTTGGGTTCCCAGTGCTGGCCAGGCACAAACTAAGAAGCTTTGGCGTTTGTCCCCTGGAGAAATTTTCCTTCCCTTCAAAAGTGGTCAGTTCTTTCTGAATCTGCATGTTTTTAAGTAAGAAGAAACATCTCAGTTTAGATTTAAGCCTTTCATCGTCTTTCTTGAAGCTTTTTTTCCCCCTCAAGTGCTTACCATCAAGGCTGGGCTGCATGAAACACATTTACTTCTGAGTTTTCAAGCACTGCCTGCACTGTAAAATTTAATGGACATCAAGGGAAGAATATTTGTTGGTCAAACAACAATTTTTCAAGATTTATGGTTTCTATCACTCCTGGTTATGACCTTACCCTCCATCTCAGCCACCCCTCTCAGCATGCAGCTGAATTTTTCCAGTTTCATGGTACACTTGAAGTTCTTCAGAATTCAGTATTCATACTGAGTCCTGACAAAGCATTGAGTGTTCACCCAAATGTTCAGATAAATATTAGACCTTAGCATTACCCTCCAGATGGAGAATAAAACCTCAAAACAACCTTTGGAGGTAAGGTCAACTCCATCCAATGCTTCCTTGGCAGCTGTGACAGCCCTGTCCTGACTCTGCCTATGCAGCCCTCAATCCTTCTCTGCAGCTGGATGGCTCCAGATACAACCTGAGACGAGGATGGTCAAAGGTTGGTGACAACTGTATGTGACAGAAAATGAGATGCTGTTCCAGCAATAAGGGATTAGCATGAGTGAAAGAGAGCTCTGACTGTAATTTCCCTTTGGCAGCTTAGCTACACACTTAATGTTGAGTGTGGGAGCAGGTCTGTGGAAGCAAAATGACCTGTTCGCCTCCTTGCAGCGCAATACGTGCTGAAGCCTTGTGGGATCAGCACTCTTGTTTGGATTTCTGAATTCCTGCCAGATCAGGGCATTTAGTTTGGACTGTAAGAGAAATGGAAGCTGTTCACAAGGCTCAGGTCCAAATTTCCACACCATCCGCTCTGTTTGGAGATCAGTGTGGAGGTTTGGGCCTGCCATAAAAGTAGAGGGAAAAGAAAGGAACGTTTAATAAAGAAATGAAATGAACAGGAAAAATAGGGAATGAACCCAACGGGTGTCCATCCGTGGTCTTGGGCATAACAGATTAGGCAGGCAGTAGCACCGAACAGAGGAAAAGGGCAGACAGGGGACAATGGAAGAGTAAAACAAAAGGCAAAATGAAGCAAGTTTTCAGTGGTATAGTGAAGGTGAAGGTTACTAAGCCTCAACTGATTACCCATCTCGAGTTAAAAGTTATAACTAGTGTCTTCTTTGGCAACTTCTGGCTGAAGGAGCTGGAGGCTGAGGTAGGGAATGGGAGTGTGGCAGCTCTGAGACCTCAGATGTGTGCCAAGACAATGTGAGTGGCCCAAATCTCTTCTGTTGGGACTGCTTGGAAGCTCTTACTTTGATCCCTTTGCGTGTCTGGTTGGAGAAAATCAGAATATGCCTGATGTAAAGAACCTTATATTTGGGTGGTGGGGCTGATTTACGTAAACATAAGACCTTGGTAATGAACATTGTCGTGATTAGTTAGAAATGGAAACTGGACAATTAGCAAGAAATGCTGTTTAATTGGAGAAAGTATTATCTCTGTTACCCTTTAAAATCTAGTTGTAGAAAATTACCATCAGATGAAATTACCATACACATTAATTTAACTGAAAAATAACTGTAAGAAGAAAAGTCTGGTGCTTCATAATAAAAGTGGTGTAAATTTTACAATACTTCTTAACAGCCAAAAAAAGAAAAAGATCAATGGAAACACCTATATTTCATTGCATAAGAGCCAAATCAGGATCAGAGTCATGGGTTTCCTTCTGAACACCACTTCTATATTTGGAGTGATTTTCACTGTCTTTCCAAAAAAACTAGGAACATGCTTCAAAATTTTAAGTTGTGCCAGTGTGGCAGCAAGAAGTTTAAATACCATTAAAGCCTTCTTAATTCAAAAGAACAAGTAATATTATGTGCTGTCAAACCACAGAACATAAATGATGACTGAATCACCTGGCACTGTCTCTTTAACTCAAGACCTGCCATGTCTGAATGTGTGGGGCAGTTTTATTTTCCTATCATAGGGCTGCTGCTTTTCCATTCCTCTTTCCTCCAAGTGAGTTTATTTTCCATTCTGTTTTCTGTTGTTTAGGTAGGTGCAGTAATGGCATTCCCAGGGCAGTGCTGGGAAGCATGGGCTTTCTTTCTGGAATAGGAAAGAAAAAGCTATTTCAAACCTCAAATCTGATTATGCAGAGCACCCTGCATTTGGGGCAAATTTTCATGAGGTTACACACAAAATGCTGGCATGTACATTTCTTCCAATGGCCAAGAAGGGATACCTATTAAACAATCTGATCTTTAATCCTTGGTATTAGATTATTTATTTGGTTTAGGCAATGAGGGATGTTATTTGATCTTTTCCTCACTGCCATTTGTCTTGTAGTCTACTCTGCAGATGCACTGGGAAAAGATTATGTTCCTTCATCTCCCAAATAAGCTTTTTGTTTGTTTGTCATGGCTTTTTTACAGCTTTCAAGCCTGAATTTCTGTGTGGGCTTAGGTAAATTTCTGTTCTCCTTGAAGCTAAACAATGCAGTAACGTGCTTAAAGGAATCAAGCTATGAAAAGGCCACCTTTTTCTTGTGCACCAGTTAATACACGAGATATTTAGGAGCATGGAATCCAAGTGGACACACTTTTGAAAGATAATAAAAATAGTTTAATAAAAGTTTAAATGAATGTAAAATACTGAAATAAGACCTTAAAAGTGTCCTTTGCAACTCCACAATACATGATTTAGAAACTTTATTAAATACACTAATGCATGCACATACGCACACACGGCTTTCTCAAAGATGGGCTTGAAAGGGCTTGAAAAATAATGTTTCCTTTCTGTGTTGAAAGTATTTAATATTCTCCCATACATCTTTGTCATCTTTAACTCATTAATCCTCACTACACTTCCCAGAGGAAAGGGATTATAACTACTATTTTATATGGAGAGACCTGAGGCAGGGAAGGTATTAAGGCCTGGGCTTACAGGGGAATTTCATGGTGTAAACCCTACAACTGTGCTGGTATCAGTGAGACTTGGATGCCTGTTTGTCTGGGAACCTCTATGGTTTGTGCTAAATATTTTTTTTTTAGCCAAGAAAATACCAGGAGCCTGGGTGAGGCAAGAGATTGAAGCTGAGATTGCACAGAGATGTTAGGTTAGTGCTGTTATTTCATTTTGCTGCCTTCTCCAACTGCCCAACCTCCCAGTCCTCAAAGGCTTTGTGAGTACCCAATCCTTGTGCTGTCTGCAATATTTAAGGTAAGTCATGTAATTAAGTTTTGTTTGAAAACAAAATTATTTTTATTCTCTTTTCAAGTTTTCCTTTATCGCCACATTTTGTAGGTGAAAGCTGTCAATTGCATTAGGAACTTTTTCCTTTGCTCTGACAGATTGTCACCTTAAAACTTCTGTGAGTTCTACAATCCCTTGTTTCTTTGCTAGGGAAGCATAAGAAAGATGATATTTTGGATTAGAAATCCCAACTGAAATATCACCATTTCATTGTTTACTTAGATTAAGCTAAAAACATTTGTCATTAGGAACGCAAGAGGTAATTTCCTGCCAGAACACCCAAACCTTTGACATTTTTCCTTCAAAAATCCTTAAATGTGTGATAGAGTATCAAAGCCTTTTCCCTACCATCATCAGCAAAGGTCAATGGTTTCTGACAGATGCATATTAGGCCTGACTTAATTATGACTGAGTGCCACAATGTTTTATAACATCTGCTATGCAGTGACTAAAAAGTGTCTATGATTCTATTTTTTTAAAGGACTAGCAGATGAAAATGACAATTTCAGTTGGGAAATCTGAACTGGCAGAAGAAAAAAAAATCTTTTTTTTCCTGAAATATTTCTAGTAATTGCTGTAATTTTGAAGCAACTCAAACTTTAAAAATTCCCACACGTGGCCTTGACAAGGTCAGCAAGGCCTCAGTAACTTTTATGTTTCCTGCATGATCCCTGCAGGTTAAAGAGCGGGCCTCGCTGAAAGGAGGCCAGCCTGCAGAATAAAAGCTTTCCTATAGCTGTGAGGAGCAGCTGTTCCTGGGCTGCTATAACCACTCCCCAAAAAGCCCATTTTCACAACTCGAGCAAAAATCTACCTGCCAGAGCATTCAAATGTCAGATTGCTCAGGTCACGTAACCCGTTTCACAAATCAAGGTCCTTGTTTGGGCTCCAGCATTCAAGAGTAGAGGCTGAGTATGAGCCCCCTGTTCGGGCAGAGCTTGCAGCCGCTGCACAAGATGCTGTATCAATTTTAGGTTGCCGTTCACCATAAGGGCACTTGAGCATCTTTTGTGTAAAATAAATAGTAATCAACAAAGCTGTACCGAACTTCATGGAGTCCTTGCTGCCTTTTTGGGAGAAAAACTCTTTGTGTTAAAGTCATGTGGGCTTTTTCCCCCCATTTATTTATTTATTGTAGATTTTATTCATTGTTCTTTTTAAGAGAGCTGTAGTTTCAGATGAAGATACTGACATGTTTTGTCGTAGGGGCACATTAGAAGCAAAGGCCAACTGTTCAGCAGATTTTTCATCGTCTGTGACACTCAGTTTATATTTCAAGTACAGTGTTACATAAAGCACTCTCGAATCTGAGAACTTCTGCTCAGTGTTTGGTGCTGAGCCTTCAAGACTGCGTCTGCAGTGCATGGTATCCCAAACAGTGAAACCGGTCATGTTTCTAAGGTACAGTACTGGGACAAAATCCTGACTCTGAATAATTTACTACAAAGACAGCCAGGATTTACCAGCTTGTTTCCATTTTTGGTCTTGTCCAGCCAACCTGTACCACCCTGGGCAACTCATTTGATCTTGAAGGGCCACTTTTGTCTACTCCAGCTCTACACACCATGGTCTGTGACATGCTCCAAAAGCGTCCAGCTACTGAATGGAGGTAACACAGGACACTAACCTCAGACCTGATGCCAAGTGGATGAATAGGTGACTCAAAGCCTTACTTCCTTACCCAAAAAACTAGGGAAATGCTTTGTCGGTGTATGTTTCTGTTGTTTAAGTCCTCACAATCAGTACAGGAAAGGTTGTTGCTGCTGTGGCTGTCAGAGATGGTGCAAACCTTGGGTGGGGGAATCCTCCCTCCCCTGTCTTCAGATGAGGTGAAATATGTCTTGAATTCTCTTTTCTGGCTTGCAAATCAGGCAAAGGATCTGCTTTCCAAACAAGGATACTTTCGGAAAAGCACAGGGCTTCTCAAACAGCTGAACTTGATCATTCAGATTTGGAAATATATATATCTCAAAATGTCAAAGGTTCATTCGGGCTGGGTCTGAATAAAGTATTTGAAAACTTTAATCCCAGAACGGTGGCCCATGTTTGGCTTTCTCTGAAATTGAAGCTAGGAATCCTTACGAGAGAAAATTTTACTTCACTGGTCTTTCAGGGAAATATGTTTGAGCTTTCTCTCTGCATTCTGAATTACTTCTATAATTTGTGATTGTTGGGTTACATACAGAGAATCCCAGTCTAGAAGCAATAATAGGATCTGAGGCTCTGCACATGTTTCAAGACTTGGAAGATGGAAACTTTTGTGTTGAATAGAAATGCATATTTATTACTCAGCAAATCACAAGTAATTTTTCTAAGTGGCAAGTTCAGGAGCTAACAAGTAATGGAGTGACATGTGAGGAAAATTACAGACCATTTTAGAACTGCTGGACAATTCATCAGATCTTGCTTCATTTGTCATTTATGTACAAAAGCTGCTATACATTATTATGCCCATGCTGGTACTAGAGTACCCTAGGTGGGGATGGCTTTGATTATTTCCTTTTCCTGATGGACAAATATTGAGCTCCTGCTTAGTTTGAACAGTTTTCTTATTCATAGAGATCTCCCAGTGGCTCTAGCTGAAATGAAAATGAAGTATTAGATCATTTACTACAAAGTAGAAGGGAATGGGGTTTAGTGAAGTAGCTAAAGGGGATGAAGAGATTAAGATTCATTGCTGATGAGAGGTTTTTTTTTTTGTTTTCTTGATAATCTTAAAACATTCCAGAATTAGTACCTCATTTGTTAATTAAGCCATTGTACGATAATTACTAGTACATTGTAAACATTAACTTTTAGTCAATATTTATAATTTAAAAAAATTATTTTGATTGAAACTTAGTTGTACCTGTTAGTATCACAAACAGCAACCAGGATGCTGGGTACTATGTAGTTTTGCCAAAATGAGTCCTGAAAAGAAACCGTCAAAAGGGACAGACTCCAGGTACTGTTTCTGTATCTGTTAGTATTGTTGCTTACTGCAACAACACCGGTTGAGATTGGATCTCCCTGGAAAGATAGGAGCATTAATCTCTGCTGTTTCGATTGGGATACACTATTTGGAAAAAATAAAAGCACAAACATTATGGATTGTGACAGTAATGCAGGGAAAATTTCCATTATTTTTGTTTATTATGCAATCATTTCCATAATTCTTCATTTCGCTTTTTACCTTTATGTATTGTCTGTATTTAAATAAGGGTCTGTTATGTTATTGAGGGGATGAACTGGATTTTCATTTGGTTGTTTTTTTCTCGTTTGAAACAAGAAGAAGGCTGAAGGTTGTGCACATAGCAGGAGTCCATAAGCCCTGACTGCAGGAGCTACTGGTAAGATCATTCAGGCAGGGAGAGATGCAAATCCCAATTTGCCTTTGCATGTTCATGATTTCTGGCCTACTTGAAGCCTAAGACAAAATTCTTACCCTCTTAAATGGAGTCAGAAACTTTACATGTGGGTGGCTGTTAATGATTTCTTTCATCCATTCTTTTCTCTTGCTTACATTTCTGTACATTTTCATTTCTACTGGCAGTGTTGAATAGCTGATTTTCAGCCTGACCGTTTTTGTTTCAGGAAACTGGTATCTATGAGTGGGATAAGAGTAAAAGAATACATTATGCTACAGGTGGTATGGGCAATGTATGTCAGGCCTCTATTCTTAGGACCAGCGTGAAAACTGAGGTTGTAGATTAATTGTGTAACAAGGTGTCAGAAAATATTCCACAAATAAACAGAACATGGTTAACTCAACACTTTGAATTTATAGAAAGCCTAAATTAGATCCTTAAAATAACGTGATTATTGCTAAGTTCTAGCCTGAAGCTAAACTGGGGTTCTACTTTGAATGAAGGAGCTCCCAACTGGCAGACTTAAAAGGTAACTTAATACGCTGCACTACCAGAAATATAACAGACTGCTTATTGGGACATGTTTAAAAAAGAGAATGTATAATACTTTTCTGATCTCACTGATACCTATTTCTACAAATAACACCAGAGACAAGTGAAATCTGTTTTATGGTTTGCAAGAAATCAACTGGACAAAACCCGAGTTTCAGTTTGAGCTGTTCTACATATACAGAGGACTCCCAGCAGAATCTTTAAAAATAAGCATATGTTTCCCCAATGACATCATATTTTTGTTATCTGCATTGTACCATGGTAATTTTTTTCCAATAAGAGACAAAGAAAGCTACAGAAAACTTAGAGACCATAACATTTCAGTTTCGTTCTGTTTATTCCTCCTACTACATTTAAAATATTTTGATTAAGTAATGATGTAGGTAAAAAGCAGGGATGGTGAGTACTTCCAGGGCTGAAAAACTTGTAAAATAGTGCAGAACTTGGACTTAAGGCTTTATTTTCCCTACAGATTATAAAGAAGAGATTCATATACCTTCTTACTGAAGTATTTCAGGGGAAGTAGCATAGAGAGATTAATCTTTTAGTTCTCAGTTAAATCTTCAGTTTTATTTTAATCCTGTTGTTGGAACATCAGGGTTGTTTCTCTTAATGCAATGTGCTTGGTGGAATGGAAAGTAGTATGTGGTAACTTTAGTATGTTTCATGGGAAGTAGCAAATAAGTAATTCCAGGTTTTAATGGTCACATCTGCTAATTTCCTTTGTGATCAGTGAAGATTTTGCTTCTGTCTTTAATAGATTCATATTAAGCATATGTGAAGGTGAAAGGTTTCTCTAGTATGAGTTGAAGCTAACTGTTCTGTAGCTGATAGGCAGGAGCAGCTCCTTTCATTTAAGGTGTGTGCTGTTTCTAATAAAAGTCTGCATGAAAATCTGTGAATGAAATTTAGTATCTGTGACTACACCACAGCTTCTCATCTGGTTTAGCTTTTCTTTCTCAATTGCCAAAAGAAATTAGTGTTCTGGATTATTCAATTGCAAAATTTAATTTAAAAAAAGAAAAGAAAAGAAAAATAACCTCTAGAGACATGAACATAAAAATGCCTGTACCTATTTCTTCTGGCCTGGAGCACTGAGTTCCTTTTAAGTTGCTTTTATAAGAGTACAGGATGGACATAACGGGACTGAATATACGTAAGAAGAGATACACCTATGGTGTGGAGCACAGTAAAAACTTGCTTTGAAGTTATGCAAGTTATTGGTATAGAAAGGTATACAGAAATGCTGTCTAGAGCCCTACAGCACTGTAAGGGTCACTATTGTTTATGACGTTCACAAAGCTAAGTTTCATAGCTGATGCAGAGACACTGCGTAAAACATCCACATCCAGCTGTGTAATCAGTACAGGATCCCAGCTTTTGTTTGCAACACATCATTTCAACCACTTCTGTTCAGATAACACCAGCTCATGTAAATCAGCCCAATGTCCTTGTTTTCAATGCAGTTGTATTCACCTGTGCCACCTAAGACCATAGACTATGAATTGCATGGAACTGCAGTAATTTTATCATCTCTGTATGTTAACAATTATTACCACACTCTCCTGTGGATCAGGTTAGCTCTTGAGCATGTGAATAATAAATTTCTGCCTTCACCTAGGCAGAACTTACCCAAGTGTCAATATCCTTCTTGTAAAACAGATTGAAGGCAGTATTTAGGAGATGCATTAACTGTTTCCAGAGACAGATTTGCATTTGGACTGTAAGGTTTTAGAAGGTACTTGCAGGTGCTGCACGGGCAAGAAATACATAAGGTTTGAGAACATTTCCCTTGATTTAACAGACTGCATCTTCACTTTTCTATCAGCTTGCATGAAAGGAAAACTCAAGTATGTTGAACAGGAACTGCAAGTGCAAAGTTAATGTAAGAGTTTTCCTGGTATGAGCCCAGCTCCTAGTGTGACAGAGTTAACAAGCTAAAACAGAGAGACAGAGAGGTGGAGCAAACCTTAAATCAGCGATTGCGGCTGTCTTCGTGATTCAGTCCAGGCCATCCACCAGCATAACGCTGTATTTCCATCTTCTGCTTTCACTGGAAGTTGTGCTTGGCATGGCTGTACTCTTAAGAGCATTTGGACAAATAAATAACATCCCTCTTCGTTATTTATTTGCCTTCAAATTTTAATCAGTATTTGTGTAATCAGTAGTAATTTACTACATTCCTATTCAAAGAAATTGGCACAGTGTTTATACATAATCACCCAACGTAGCTGTTTTATTTAAGTACTGGGTTCTAAATACACATAAATTCAGCAATTATCACTGGAACAAATTTTAGACTTTGAAGTGAATTATACCAGGAGGAGTTTTCTGTAGTTGAAATTGGAAAAACAAACAAAAAAAGGCTTCACTTGCCCAGCTGAGAAATCTGACTGTGACTTTTATGCACATGCGCTAGGTGTTTGATTTTTGGGTGAAAAATGTATAACATTTTAGGAAAGCTTTCAAGTGACAAAATGCAGGACTTCCCTCAGCCACACGCAAGTGCACTGTTTGGGTTGTGAGGTTACAAAATCTGCCTTTACCTTTGCCTGGTTTTGCTTCCACGTAAACCAGCTAAACCAAATCCTGAATGAAGTGCTGATAGTATTTTAGCCTTTTTTTCTACCCGTGGCTTAGCAGGTGTGGGCATCTGTGCCCAGGGGGTCTGGGGCTGTTTGTTAAATCTTTCTAACCCACTTTACAAGGACAAGTCTATTCACCTGAGCTGGAACTGAGGTGAATGTGTTCTCTGCTGCTCTGCACTGGAGCAGCTCAGGGATATGTCTTTATGCTGTGGTTGGTTAGAGCTGGGAATAAAGTGCCAAAGTCAGCAGCTGAAATAAGTAGAGTAAATCAAGTTAAGAGGGAACAGGACAACATTTTGGAAAAGGAGGGAATATGGGGTAAAACCATTACGCAGAAATTCAGGGTTAAGATGATGAGATATAAATTGATTGGTATTTCCTGGCTTTATAAGGGCAGACCCTGGTGGATGACATCATCATCTGCTGGCTTTTCATGTTGCCATGTGAGTACTTGGGCTGCCAGGATGCTGCAGATCCTGCTTTCCCTTGAAATCCGCAGGAATTTCATCTGAACAATCCATGCAGGGTCAGATCCTTTACAACACTTTTACAAAGCTCAAGATGGTCCTAGGTCATCCATGCTGATGATCATAAGTTACTTTCATGTGGACATCTACTATATAAATGTGCTTCAGGCTTTGCGGGACATGTGAACTTGCAGGCATTTAACTACCAGGGTTCAATGAAAATTCCTAAGTGAGCATACACATTCCTGATTGAGTGACTGGTTATCTTACTTTGTTCTCAGATGTCTCAAAGTTGCCTAGAAATAAGCTAGATTTTAATCAAGGCAAGGCATTTATTCTAAATTAACCTGTTTAAAGTCTCACCTTAGGTTAAATTGGTGCAGTCTGTAAAGCATTTAAGCGATGAATATTTAACAGATCTAGGAAAAGAAGTATTCTTCTTCACAGTGAGAAGTTTAATGCCCTGTGTTATAAAGGTGGGACATTTAAAAAGAGGTTGATGTGGCCCCAGAATAAGAGAGCTGTAGAGGTGTACCATTGCAACCACAAGGTGTGATGCAAGAGCTTAAAGTTCAAATAAGAGGATAATTCTTTCGCTTACTTGCCAACCTTACTCATAAGGTGCCCATTCCTCAAGATTTTATTCAGTGGTGCTTGGGTGGTCTGGAAGATTTCTTCCTCCCACAGTGGGAAGCATAGGTGGTTGGAAGCAAGCAGCTCTTCGCTACGGTAGTGCCTGCAAATGTACTTCTTTTCCTGGTCCTCTGTGAAACAAGAGATATAAGGGCAGCTAGCAAAAGACCTAGATGTTCTCCTACCCAGAACCCAAGGAGTGGTCATAGAAGTCTACTGTGAGTAAAGAGAAAGTGTTTTGTAGCCTCCAGGTTTGAGCAAGTCTGGTGGGTTGAAGATTCAAGACTAGAAGTCAAAAGTTATGGCAATCTTTCTGCACCCTTGTCCTTAGGTTCATCGAGAACACTGGAAACCCGGGCCCAGAACAAATCAGCGAGTGAACAGAGTGATTCAGTGCTTTTACAGGACTCTGCTGTTCAGACATTTTTTAAAGGGGTTTCAAAACTTTTACCACCTTGGTTTCGTTCTCTTCAAGAAAGATTGTTCTTTGAACAAAGAAACTGTATTCAGTTAAGGGGTTATGTTTTCTGAATGCCATCACGGACAAGAACAGTAATATTCCAAGGCTTGGTGAAACTGGTTTTTGGGTAAATAAGCACTTGTATCCCATCACCTACCACCTGTGACATACACAAGGGAGAGACTGGGAAGTCTAAATATGCATCTGAAATGGTGCGAAATTAATAGCACGTATTGAGGTTATCAAAGCCTCTTCATATGATGTTTCATATCATCCATCACTGCCATTATGGCAATGGTTCCTAAGTGCTGCGATAGGATTTACAATATGGTGTATGATTAAAATAAGGGATTGTGCTAAGGAATTGGTGTGTATTTTCAAAATTATTAGACACAGTTGGAAACATAGCTGAAAGCAAGACTGCCTTCATATAACATATTGCCAGAACTCACTGCTTTGATTTCTTAAGACTAGATGATGATTGTTTGATCATTTTATTAAAAAAAAGAAAAAGGTCTAGGTGTCAAAGAGTTTCCTTATGTCTAAACAAGTGTTATTAACTTCAATTATGCCTGCCAGGTGGAGAACTGTGCCGTTCTTTTACCATGTTTCAAAATATTTCATTTAGACATTTTGGAAAAACATACATCCCTATTCATAACCCCTGTTACTGTTCTGATTTATAGGTTCTGCTCCACTGTAAATCATTCAAAATGAAAAAATTAAATTTTATGGCATCAAACTCATGTGGCATCGTGCCTGAGCAAAGGGCAGAAGGAATGTGATTCTTATGCTGCCAATTACTATTGAACTTGATTTTTTTTTTTTTACAGATGGCTGAGATACACATATAGAGAAAGGTAAAGTATACTTATTCTTTATTTGGACTTTGAATTAAAAATAAAACACTCTCTTCAATAATGTTTTCCAGTTGTTTATAGAACTTTAACTCCTAAGTAATTTTTTTTCTTTTAAATTAGACAAATATTTGCATCTGAAACACAGAGAATTTTGGTTTCAGGCCATGCACTTTAATTGCTGTGGATGGCTAAATGTATCATTCATTTAGTCTGACAGGCTCTTTGAGGAAAAAATGGGCATAGTGTTGGAAGTAGCATAAGGATAAGTGTGGAATATTATCATTTTTAAGCGGAGAGAGAATCTTGAAATATATTAAAATCATAGTCTGTGTTCCCTAGTGGGGAACAGGTTTTGGATAGGGGGATATGACACTGCATTTAAAAAAATTCTATATTCTTGCTTTATGTGTTCCCTAGTACAATTTATCAACGCCAGTGAACATTACCAACCTGGCATGATTCCTGGCTATGAAGTGGTTCTTTTCTGGCAGAAGACATTTCTGCTTCAGATTCTGAGGGTTTCCTGGAAGGCACGATGGCATTATAGGCTTAGATGTAACTTTAACTCATGCAGTGATACAGGAGCTGTTTTTAAACTAGTTGAGGTAAGCAGTAAAGTCATTCAAGGAGCATGCAGCTCAGTACTTGCCAAAGGTATACGCTTCAGATATTCACAGGTTTAAAGTACCAAATGACATGATTTAAAGGCTTGAGATAATAAGAGAGTCACCTTAAGAATAAGAAATGTGGAAATGGGTACCTGCTCATCTCTCAGATGTCTCTCCTGCCACAAAGTCTCTTGTTTCAATGAGGTTCCCCTTGCTTTAGCAGGGAAATCTGTTCCTCACCTCATCCTGCACTTCTCAGCCCAGCCAAATCCCCTAAATGTAGGGGTGCATGCTTAGGACGTTACAGGCACATGAAAATGTTTCAGAACATTTGACAGGGGCTCTCTACATTTTTATCACCTGATGGGCATAGTAAAGTGTTTTGGCAGAAAGGAAGAATGGCTTCACCTTGTCTTTATTTGACTCTATTAAATCGATGCAGTCAAATTAATTGTATCTGATTTTTTAGATATGTTCAGATTATAAGACTGATTTTCTGGTCATGTGCAATTCCATGTATTACTTACGTTCACAGAGAAATGTGCAGCCTTTACTTTTATAGCATGTATGACTTCGATACATGTAGCATTCTTTGAATTATGTTAAAACCTTATCTATAAAATGAAATGAATATTGAAATATCTGATCTCCATGTTATAGGTAACAAAAACAATGTAAATGTTAACAACATTCCCTTTAAATACAGAATCAACTATATTAAGTAACTCGGAATTAGGATTTTAACTTCCTTAGTTTTATGGAAAGAATTAAAACATCCTCTCTTATTACATTTATAAACACAGAGCTCATTAGATGAAGGAAATTTCCTTTATCATTAATAGGTCACATTAATGTGATAAAAATGTCTACACTCTCAATAAATTTTATTCTTATTTTAAGCAGTTACCACATAAAGTGTTTATCCTTCAAAACTCTCAATAGCACTTTTATATCCTCCAATTGAAATAATAAAGAGCAAAGAATAAAAAGTAGCAAATTAATCCTCCCCTGGGAAACAGGAGGGCTAGCACTGCCAGATTTTAAGCTGTAGCATTGATTTGCAAAGCTCAAACATTTTGTTATCAATTTCCATGATTTAAATGGGGAAATAGGTGTCTGTGCTGAAGGATCTTGAAATTAAATGCAAAAATTGCCTTCTAGGAAACACCTTTGCTTAAGGGACTTGATACTTCCTTCCATTCTTCATCACTCTGTTAGCCAGAACTGGCACTTTGGAAGCTGAAAGAAGTAAGATTTATTTTTGGAGGTACTTATTATCATAACAACACAGAATGGAGGAAAGGCAGAGCTAGATGAGACTTGGTGCCCACATAGCCCTGACTCCAATAGCGACCACTCACAACTTTTTCCTCAAAAGGTCTGTCTTTCTGAAAACTTGGCCATATTACATTATTTTTATTGATTCCCTGTCTAGTTTCATTTGGATTAACTGCCAAAGTTTCCTACTGGACATAAACAGAAGAGCTGTCAAACCCTGTGTTGTCTAGACAGCTTCTGAGAACAGCATGGAGACAGGATGGGTGAGGAAAAGGGGTGATGATGTCTATGATCTATGGGAGTGAGGGAGTTCATGTGTATCTGTATGGGGGTGCAAGTGTGGGTGAGAGAGAAAATTACAGTTTCCTAGAATGAAAGACAGAAATTTACAAGGAGAACTGACCTCCCAAACCAAAAACTGTAATCTGTCTGAACTGATATATTTTGGTGGAGAAATGAAACTTTCAATTAAATTTTGTTTTGAATAAAATACAGATGAAGTGTTAGATCAGTGAGGTACAACTTCATTTTTTTAATGTAAAATGGCTTTTCTCGCTTTGAAGGTTGTTCTATGATACAAAATTCTGTTAAAATCTATCAGCAAGTGTAACTGTAGTTAAATTTGAAACAAGGATCTTGGCTGGTCAAATTGGCAGGATTTCATTGATAGGAATTTTTGAAGTTTAGCTTTTCATAATGGTTGGAATTTTTTGGAAATGTCAGAATTTCTCATGTAACAGAAACTCAGATTTTTTTTCATCTGTATTCCTGATACTGCTTTGCCACTTCAGTAATGGCTGTATCAGCCACAGAATTGTTGTTGATACACAAGAAGTGATGAAATTCCTGTTTACCCCTCTAGTGTCCTGGAAATAGAAACTGTTGTAGTAAGATCTGTCTCCTGAGCAGTTAGAATAAGTTTATGGATGAATGGAGACAAGGTGCTAGACTGAGGTTTAGGTGGGATTGTGTTCATTCATATATAGCTCGAGGAAGATGCATTTGAATTTTACAGTGTCTCACAACCACATCCTTGTTAAAGGAGGAAAAAATGTTAGAATTTAGAAGCTGGGAAATTATAGTGTTATCGAAGTGGAGAGAGTTTAGCACTGAGCCCCAGCCCATCTGAGGATAAAACACATCATTGAAATTGTCATTTCTCTCATAATGTGGATGTTACTGTATGTCAAACTATAGCATCAACTTTCATTATGTAGCCTGTTTGCTTCAGAAATGCCTTAATTATCATAGAATCACAGAATGGTTTGGGTCGGAAGGGACCATAAAGATCACCTAGTTCCAACCCCCCTGCCATGGGCAGGGACACCCTCCACTAGACCAGGTTGCTCCAAGCCTCATCCAACCTGACCCTGAAGACAGCCAGGGATGGGGCATCCACAACTTCTTTGGGCAACCTGTTCCAGTGCTTCACCACCCTCTCTGGGAAGAAAATTTATTGTTTATTAAGAAAATTTATTTACTATTACACTTTTGCAGGATGGAGCCTGGAGAAAATCTCTCTTGGACATTGCACATGACTGTGACAGTAGATCATCTGACAGAAGATAAATTTTCCCTTCCTGGAAACGGTAAAGCAAGTGAAGGTTTATTATAAGCTTTCTCCACACCACCCCCCCGGCTCCCCGGTGGGGTGTTCTCCAAAGCATTTCTTTCAAAAAAGGATGAATGAGCCTGGACTTCTCCATGCTATAACGGCAATGTGCTTTTAAAATGCTAAGGAAAACATAAAGCAGTAATAATTTTTTTTCCCTCAGTTTGGAGGATTAAACCATGATATGGGAAGGAGTGGTCTCTCATTAATCACTGCCACCTTAAATGTCTAGAAATCAAAACCAAGTCAAACTCAGGAGTTAGTCTTGCTGCGAGTCTTTTATCAAAGCTGGGATGCTCGACTGCTCGATTAGAAAAGGCTCCTTGGGCTGTGTCTGGTAGAACCAGTAATTTAAGGATGGGACATTAATTAAAACAAAAATAGCTACTTTCTCAAGGGGTAGATGCCTGCTTAGTCTACACTATTAAAGGTTTACTTGTTAAATTTGGAATACTATCATTCCCAGTAGCTTTTAGTAAGTTTGAATAGGTTATGATCCAGCTTGGCTTATATAGTATTCACATGGTTTTGTTATGGCTGTCCTAGCAACAAGCAAGTCTTTGGGAAGCTGTCTGCCTGAACAACGAACACAATCGCTGTGCGTGTGTGGTAGAGCCCTCGTGTGGAGGTGCAAACGGGGCACGTGATGGGTGTACCTTGCTCAGGAATCCTGGGTGTGACGAAGGATCTTGCTGTGCTGTGGATTGGCTGGGGCATCTTCCCTTTTTGCATGAGTGTGGCTGTGAAGACAGGCCAAGTGTCCTCAGACTAGATTTGGAGCTAGACTATTTTCTTTGTTGAGAAGCTTTGCTAAGCCACTACATGAATCTTGAACTAGAATCAAGTCACGCTCGTTTAGATTCACTATCAGTGCATGTGAGGAGGAAGGGAATGAGGATGAGAAGTACCAGAAAGCATGAAGCAATTCCCTCCAGCATCATTTGCTCTACTGCTGGATTTTGGACACTGTTATCTCTGTCTAAACCCTCTCCACAGCTGCTGTTGAGCAGGAACAAGAGATGTCAGGCAATAGCAATGTGTTTGCAGTGGTTGCAAATGGGTGGGGAAAGATGTTGGATTTCACTTTGATGTGCTGATTTATATTTTTTAATTTTCTTTGAGAAGAAAGTGTGTAATATTGATCATAAGAAAATTTTGTCCCAATAGCGGGAAACCAGGCTTGGAATTAGGAATAAGAATAAAGTTTAATAGAAAAAGTGTTCTCAGAGGGGAAAATAAACATTTGGGAAAGAACTTGAAATACAGACGGATCAAAATTTTAGAGTGGTCCTTTAATAAAGATGGAAGAATTACCTGCAGAAAATAGTAACCATACTCCCAGTCTGCAGCCAGGGAAATGATTAGTTATTATTGAGTTTGGAAGAATAAAAACCTTTGGCACTATAGCAGTGAAAAAATACATTTTAACATACAAAAGAATATATGGAAAGCATTTTTTTTATCTAGGGAACTAGAAATAATACACCTGCAAGTATAATGAATGGCATAATATTGGCACTACATGGGGCATTGAGCAATTTGTACCATAGTTATGGGTTCTTTCTTGCTATTAATTTGAAATAAAATAAACATCTTTTCCAAATCTTCAGTGTATTTCTGGCTCTCATTTATTGTTCACCAGCTCTTTTCCTTTGTGTTTTGTCCTTGCCAGCTCTTTCTGTTTCTCTTATGTTTCTTGTCCATTCTCTTAGCTGTTTCCCTGGCTATGCTCCATCTCCTTAAGTTACCTCCAAAAAAAGGAAAAAAAAAGAAAGTGCCTGATGTACTGAACTACAAAACCAGTCGAGCATGTACCAGAATGCAGTTTGCTTCACTGATGGGTTTTCTTTAAAAACACACTAAGTATTAAATACTGGCGTGCAAGAGACTCTTGGGTGATCTAAGTAGCACAGGGGAATTCAGTAACGTACTTATTAGATGCTTATGTTTTTAAAACTCCGAATTAAGAAAAACAATCAAACACAACAGAAAAAAAACCCTTGCTTCTCCCTTTTGACATTTGTGTTTGGTACTCATTCTCTTGCTCTTGAGCCCTTACCTACTGTTGGTATGGCAGCTGTAATGATTTACCACTACAGTTTTTAAACGGGCTGTACTTTCTAATTCCATCCAACAGCAAGAAAACTCATTCCTTTCTATCCCTGAGTCCCCATTACTGATTGAACTCCATCTGAATGATTCCCTGTGTCCACCACGCGAACCCTGGAATCAAGCTAGCAGTATAAGACCCCGCTCAGGTACAATGTTGTATGATTTGGTAATGCGTTGTTGACCCGAGGCTAATAAGTGCTGGTGAAAATTGAAAAGTAGTGTCTACACTATGCAGATACAAATGTGGGATAATGCAAAGGTCAACAGGCTAGACCTCTTCTGAGCCTTTAAAGAAAGGAGGTTTGCATCTGAATTGCTTCTTTTCCAGGTGACCCTGTCAGCCATTGGGTACAGGAAGAGAGATCAAGCACATAGGTTTTATTTTAAAATATTTAGAAAATGAAACAAAACCAGACAAACTGTTTTGCCTTACTGAGCATTGCAAAAAAAAATCTGGCAGGTTCACTTTTTAATAGTTCATTGTTACTAATATTCTTCAGTTTGGTCACCAGGCGAAGAACAAGCACTCTGTAAGTATTACACCCGCAAGTATGAAATTCACGTGTTGAATCCCTGGTGCAGACAACAGCTTCAATCCAGGGCTTTTCACACTGAAAGCGCACTGAGACGTTTTGCAGCCTGGAGCTGGTAAGGTCGCAGACTCCTTCCATTCTCCGAAACCCGAGGCTGTGCCATTAGCACGCGTGCTGTCAGCAAAGCAGTGGCTCCTAGGCAATCGCTGCGTAAGTACGCACCCCGTGAGGACAGCTTTAAGTACTTTCTATCTAGAGCATATGCTATTCCTGAGTCAAAACATACTTGGGTTTCTAGGTCTGTGGTTGCACAGCATAGTTATTTCAGTCAGTAGATGATAGGAAAATACGATTTTCGGAATGAGAGTCCTACTGTATTAGTCTGGTAAATCCCAGTGTTATGATACAAAAGAAAAACAATGTTCTTGTTATTTCTGGAGGTTTAAGGAGATTACCATACCCTGGGATACAATGGTACTTTTCAACTCTAAATGTTTCTAAAACTCATTGAAAGTAGTATTCAAATCCAAGAAAGATTACATTGTATTCTGCATGTATTAAACAATCTTCTGGGGGTAAATTCAAGGATACAAGTTCTTTCATTCTTAATTAAAAAAAAAAAAAGGAGTAAAAAGGATTAGGTTCAGAGATGTACAATATTTACTTGAGCAAATTGAGTGAACAAGAATGAAATACTGAACAGAAAATAAAAACATTCATCTCTGTTTTATGACATAAAGCACAAAGTTCAAGCAGCTGCAGATTAGCAGGAGGAACAGTAGATAGAGAAGATAAATTTCTAAAGAATTATATTCATGCCACCGTCAGAGATTAAATTAAAAATTGGAAGCAGATTCCTTAAGGGAAAAACAGAGAAACAAGAGTTGGCATAAACCCAGCATCATAGTGCTGTCTTCATGGGCTGCACTCTTAGTTGCATTGGTCTGCACAAGCATATGAGGTTCCAGTATGTCATGTGGAGGATATGGAGAGGAAAATTAGCAAGTCATTAAGGAAATGACTGGTGAGCAGTTCATGATATACTGCCAACATCAGCTTATTTGCATTGCTGAAGGTTGAAACAGGATGCTACCTGCAGCCTACATGGAGGGAAAGCGATCTATGCTAATTATTAATCCATTTATACCTGTAGGCTGCAGTGTTGCTCTGATTATCATTGTTAGGGGAAAATGGAGATAAATAAAGGAGACAAAACACATATATGACAGCAAATGACAATCAAAGGTAAATTAGATTTATGATCGACTAAAATAGGAGAAAGATTAAAACCCCCTGTAGTTATTGCTCACAAGATAGCCTTAGCAGGAGACTGAGAAATCAGTGTCCAGAAGGCATAAGTGCCTTGTTTGAGTATCATTGCTTTGTGGTGGTTTCTTTGCTTTCCTTTGAGGTGAAAGCAGGACTGTTGCAAGGTTGTCTCAATCAGAAAAGCATACAGACACCCCTGTGCATCAGCATAGGGGAAGGATTTCAGTAGGCAAAATGCAAAGGTAGATGCTGGAATTGAAAACAGTGAAAATGCCTTTGATTACTTTTTAAAACCTGAATGCTTATTTTCTGCAATAGCAAAGTGAGATATTGATCTCCCAGTCTTAAGTGCTACTGCAAGGTATCTAGAGTGACTGTGAGATTTGAAAAAGCGATGTTTTCTTCAGTGCCTGGTGTGTTTTTAACACTTTTTGTTCCTGTACTTCTCATCCTGGCACATCCTCCAGAAATTGTTTATTTCTATGCACCTTAACTCCCCGACTGACTTATAAAACTAAAAGGTGACCACTACGATGTCGGACCCTGGCAGAGAAGGTGCATGAGAGGAGTCTAAGGTTTACCAATTGCCCCTCTTCTGCAGACAGCTTATGTGTTCCTCCTCCACCTTGGAATTAGTTATAGCTATTCCTCACATAAGGGTATCTGCGACCTTTTGGTCAGTGAATACACTTGGGAGGGCATCTGTGCTGATCAATAGTTAGTTAAGCACTTTGAAGTGTTTTGGTCAGAAAGACACTATATAAATAAATGTAGCATATCCTTCTTCATATATCTCACAATATTTGTTCTACGATTTGATTTGTGGAAGGTGCAGTGCATTCTCTCAGATGGTTGGATTCCTCAGCATGTAGCACCAATATCTGGACATGGATGAGTATTTA
The DNA here is from genome assembly GCA_027574665.1 of Rhynochetos jubatus. Classification (NCBI taxonomy): domain Eukaryota; kingdom Metazoa; phylum Chordata; class Aves; order Eurypygiformes; family Rhynochetidae; genus Rhynochetos; species Rhynochetos jubatus. Next base: position 56,384,276 of record CM050651.1, on the reverse strand, counting down.
CTGGAAATATTATGTACTTAGGAGAAAATTCTATTTAATAGAACCTTTGCTCATGCTAGAAGGGGATGAATTTGTCCAGTTTGGTTTTGTGCATTGTACTTGTAATGATGACATCTTTATTTAGTTTTTGGTTCTTTACTTTTCCACTTTTCAAACAGAGACAGTGTGTGGGCCCCAGGATCTCGGACATCCCAAGTTCTGCAGCGACTCCATGAATGTTCCCTCACTTAAAAGATAACTGAGACCCAAGTGTTTTATTGATCCCTTATTTCAACTTGCTATAGGCCATTCTCTGCAGAATCATTTTGTGATCTCTGTCACCGGTCCCTGCAGGGCTGTAAGTTTCTTATGATTGTTTCACTGTGTCAGCTGCTTTTTCTGCAGAGTCAAACTGGCGATAGCATTTCTTTTCCTGGAGTTAGCATACTTCCGCACCCATATAGCTGTTTCCCTTGTGTCCTATTGAGACTTTTCTATTAACTGTGTCTTAGAATTTTAATGTTCAAGCCTGTTTCCTGATTTAGGTAAGTCTCAGTTAACCAATTATATCATATTTCCCCTTACACACACGTGGTGCAATTTCAGGTCTCTGTTTTGTATTGCCTTTAGGTCTGCCTAGACTTCTCTTATGTGAGATACGATCGCTTCTGCCCTGTTTCTGCAAATTTTTCCTGACTGGTTTTGTTAGCAAAGTCTTTGTTATTTGGGCTCTTCTGGCCTGTGGAGAAAGCAGAGGGATCCTCTCAAGGAATGTCCTGTAAGAGGCTTTGCTCACTGGCCAAAGGGAACCATAAAAAGCACTTGAATATTTGAATCCAGCCAGACGTCTCTGTGAGTTAGCAGCATGCACAGCAAAAGGGTTAGTGGCTAGATGTAGCCATATTTAACAGGAAAAAAAAGAAGGTTTTAAAAAGGCCTATGGGAAACCATTTCAAATTACTTGCATGAGGTCCTACTTTTTTAGGCCACCAAGGAAACAGGAGTGTGTCTAGTTCAGCTCTGGGATTCCTGGCTGCAATTATTATTCCCGTAGGGCTGTTAGAACATAAAGTGCACACACTTGGTCACACCTGCTGACACACTGCTCTGCAATCCCCGGGGTGGAGTGGGGAATGACTGCGTGGCACCAGGCTATTTGAATTTTACACCACCATTACTACACGGTTTCTGCATTATTGGTGGCCTCCTGAGAATGTGTCTCTGTGGCTAAAGGAAAAAATTGTACTGCCAAAGAAAACATAAATATAATTATGCCCTGAGTTGGTATGAATAGCCTGAGAAAGACATGCAGAGCCTTCTGCCCTTGTAAAGTTCTCTCATTTATTTGGGGGATTTACCCTATTGTTATGTTCACAAGTCAACACAGCTATGAGTTCCAGATTTCTTTTCTCATTAATTCCGCTATAAAAATTCACTGGGGAGGAACATTAAGTGTTTTCTCCTTTCCCTGTGAAAACAGTGCCAGGATGCTGAACAGAGCTGACAGCTGTGCTTGCTCCCTGTGTCATCCCTGCTGTGCTGCTCTGGCCCAGGAGACAGGCAAAACTCCAGGCGGTTTCCCTCCAGGCAGGGCTGACATTCATGACAGCAGGATGTGCACCAAGAACATCTTCAAATTCCTCTACTGCCTCTTCCTCTGAGTTTCTGAAATCACACAGGAACAGTTCAGCTGCTTTGGCCAAAGCTTTTCACCTTGATGAGCATCCTTGGTTGACCAGTTTGTGACACTTTGAAACAGCCTGGTCTTATTTTCAAAAGCTGTGTAGGGTTCATCAGAGTCCTTTAGAATGTCTAATATTATGTATTTTGATTTTCTGGGATCATTGTGTATGGATAAACTTTCCACTTTTTTATGCTTATCAGTTATACTTGGATGTTGGCAGGCACTTGCTTTATCGACGTGGTTAAACTCATATATCTTTTTTGAAAGTGTACAGTGTAATTGTGGAAACTGCAAATGCAGCTCATTGTGTTCCATTAGACAGAGAAGAATTTCACAGCTAAGCACTTTTGCACTTGCCTAGTGAAGAAAGTTGTAGGTGTTGAAATTCTTTAGAGAAAATCCAGGTACACAATCACTATTAACGTGCCTAACGGTATCAATCTCTCTTTTAATTGCTGTTATTCAGGGTAGTTTTCAAACTGCCTCTCAATGTCAAACCATTTTCCAGAGATATTAACAAATGGAAGTAATATTCTTTAAGGTCATAACTTCTGTCAAAATGAATTCCATATGTCATTAGCTCAGGATTCGTTTCTGTCAAGGTAAGGAGCTGATCCTGCAAATTTTGTGTACTAGGTGTAGACCTGTTTCAGATGGGATTTTTTGTTGGCCGAGTGATATGAAGGCTGGAACTTAAAGAGTTAGTAATACACAATCTCAAAAGGAACACTACGATCAGTAAGGGTTAAAGCATCTTTTCCTGGTTTCTGACCTAATGTTTTACTTCAGCATATAGAAGCCATAGGTAACACTCAAAATAAATCACATTAACAGGTTCCCCAAAAGCGGTCAAATTACACGATTACCTAAGAAAACCCCTGGGTACATGTGTGCGCATTATATGCTGTATCAATGCAAAAAGACAGCAAGCAAGACTAAAAAAGCTATGCTTTTTATTTTGCCAATGAATCTGTTGCACTTTGCAATATTTAAGTGGGCTTATACAACATAAACATTTGGGACATTTAACATATCAAGCTCAAATAAAAATGACATGCAGATCGTTCACTTCTGAAGCTGCCTTGTGTTCAGTTATTGGAACACTCCATCCCTGTGGTTTCCGAAATATTATAAGTATATACTCCAGATTAAACTTTCTATTTTCCTCAAGGTAGTGTTGCTTTTCAGCCCTCAATGGCTTGGTTTTTGCATAAAGAATCAGGTCCTATCAGCAAAATCAAAGACGATTACACAGCTCAGTAGTCATTTAGGATTTCTGTGGCTCAATTAAGCATGTATAGCATGCCACAGCCACTGAGACTCTGTTTATTCAGTGAAAGTGCTCTGTAATTTATTTAAAATAATCCATCTTTAACAAATAAAGAGGCCATTGACTGGCCATCGCTGCAGGCATCGATTTAAATGCTGCCTTCTTGATGGTCTGTTTTGCTGGTTTAAGTTAAATACCTGACAAAAGTGATTCAGTTTTTTGGAAATAAGATTTGTATGCACGATGTTTATTTTCTTTTACACCAGTAATCAGTTAGAACTTCTTTTTAACAGATTGACCATTAAAAATGATTAATGCTATTCACTCTGATAATAACAGATTGTGACTGCCAGCTCTGTGTGTGTGTGTGTGTGTGTGTGAGTGCGTGTGTGTTTAAAAATGCTCAGGAATTGTGTCTTTATGACACTTTGCTAATCATGTTATACCTATTACTGTATAAATATATTGAAAATTAGATTAGATGACTACGGCCAGTGACAAAAACTCTTTTATTTCCCAGCGTGCAGCTTGCTATTTTTTTTCTCTTTTCCCACTTGACTCTTTCAGAAATGAGTCATTCATCTAAGCAACACCAGCAAGCTGTCATAAAGACTTGCCAGTACTAGTGGATCTTCACTGAGCATCAAAAGATTGCAGTATAAGTTCCTGGTAAGTGCCGTTACTTGTTGCACTGGAACATGACCAACTCAGAAGAAGCTTTTTCTCTGTGACGAGAAACAGCCATTAAAAACCGTCTGGGGAATAGAGCAAAGTATAGTGCTAAATTTCCAGTGGAAAGGCAATAGAGAAGGCTATTGGTTAAAGGACTGCTTCTTAGGGTTAAGGATAAATAAAACTCTGGTAGCCACAATGGCACCTCCTGTCCAGCAGCCACACAGTATAGCCATGTCTTGTCCTCTTTTCAGACCTAAAAAAGAAAAACAACCCACCAAGAACAACGTCAACCTTAGAGGAGGTGAAACTAAGCTGTTTGTGTTATTGAATAATCGCTTTTTAATGGTAGTTCAACAGAATCATGGACAGCACTCAATATTTCTTTATGTAAACATTTAAAGAGAATATGTCACATGTTCACAGAAGAATTTCAAAGTCAGAGCAGCACATGTGCTTTGTTGCAGTAAGCTTGCTCTCACTCTATTTATTCCTTTTGCTGTTCTTACAGAAGCCTCACTAGTAGTTCATTTGTACCTGCTTAGATGAGAACAATTTTTCAACGCATGTTTGAAGAATGGCTAATTCTATTTTAAACATGAAGATTTATTCCAGAGCCCTGGATACTGTAACATATTAATAGTCGTTTAGGTCATCATGTTTTCACATGAAGCTCTGTGGTACCTAGAGGTGAAGAATGCAGCTAGCTTCATTCCCCATTTCAGATACACAGGACAATCTAGTTAGTACCTGCACATCTGAAAATAAGATAAAGAAATAGAGATTCTGTCTAGCATGAGACATTAATACACATACTAATTTGCTCTCAATTTTAATAGTTAATTGTAGGCACAGGGTCAGAGTCATGGAATAGTACTGAAAACTATAGCTTTGGAGCTATAATTTTCAAACTTGAAAATTCTTTAATAAGGAGTTCTAGTCTGTCTTTTCTTCAGACTTTTGTCATGTCTCTTAAGATGATTTTCTGGACTTGAATATCAGGACATGGCTAATCCTGATATTCAGGCACTGCCTCGTGTTCAACATGTTGTTGAGGATATGATCATATTTTAAGACATTAGATCAACCATCTTGGCAACACCACAAGCCAGAACACTAGCTCCTCAGTTACAACTCATGATGTGATTAAGTTGTAGCTGTACGGATAAAACTGAGGCAGTAGGATCTTATTGTCACTAGGGTTAGATGGTAGAGGAAACAGTTACATATTCTAAGTCGAAGTGTTTTGTGATATTTTTCCTTCCACATTTGGTGAATTTCACTTTTCTATAATAATTGCTGGATGATATTGAGTTAGGTTCTAACTCATCACTGAGGGTTTTGGTAATTTTGTGGCAACCATGATGCACTGCAGCTCGTAAGGCCTTTACAACAGAGTCCAGGATCCTGCACTGAACTAACTTCCTGTTCTACTCTTAGGCAGCATTCTCTACAACTACCTGAAAGGAGAATGTAGTGAGGTGGGTATCGGTCACTTTTCCCAACTTGCACCAGGGGAGGTTTAGGTTGGATATTAGGAAAAATTTCTTCACTGAAAAAATTGTTAGGCATTGGAACAGGCTGCCCAGGGAAGCAGTGGAGTCACCATTCCTGGAGATATTTAAAAGACACGTAGATGTGGTGCTTAGGGACAGGACTTCGTGGTGGACTTGACAGCGTTAGGTTAAGTCAGACTCAATGATCTTAAAGGTCTTTTCCAGTCTAAACTTAGGATTGTATGATTCTGTGAAATACCTGAGAATAAAATCTCCATCTCATAGGTGGACACAGAAGATATGCAACAAGAAACATGAAGGGGAAGGGTAGACTGAAATCCTGTCTTGCTGTAACACAAAGGTGTCTTACTGAGGGGTGAAAGTAGACATCTGGCCCTCTTAGTGTCTCCTTTAAAAAAAAAACCCCAAAACAAATGAGCAGAAGCATCTTTCTTTTGAAGTACAAATGTGGATGTTAATGGCTGCTGGGGTATCTACCTAGAAAAGTGTTAGTTCATGCCCAGTGCCCTCCTCTGCCTTGGAGGGTACCAACCCAACTTTCCTGTCTCACCCAGGAAGGTGTCCTGGTCAAGAAGTGTATGTGGATGGGATCTGAATCCTGGACAACCTGAAGCAGGAGACAGCCATACAGCTGTCTGGTTTGGAGAGTGCGTGAGACCAACCTCCACTCACTTTGGGAGCTTTCAGGACACACAGCGGTGCAACGGGAATATTTAGGTGCCTCCAGGATTAGAAGAAAGCTGAGTCTGTTCAATTGCAATTGGTAGGTACTGGGTTTCTGCTTTGTATAAGGTACTTTTTGATTTCAAAGACTGCTGGCATGGAAATGTTTCCTTCAGGGTTTAGCACAAGGAGAAACTGAGGTACAAGACACTGAATTAGTTGCCTAAGGTCACACGAGGCAATGGGGAAAACAGGGGGGAAAAGAAGTGACCTAACTCTAAGCCTCATATCCAATGTGTGGGATGACATTGCTGTCCTGAATGGGATCTTTGTTTGAGTGATGAAATGTTGTACCCCGAGAAAAGGTAAGAAGACTTTAAGAACACAGATTTTCGTTGCACTTATAATTCAGAATGTTGCTTTTCATTCACAGTGGTGCAAATATATTACCTTGGTGAGAAACCGGGGAGAACAGAGACCATAGAGCAGGAGCAATCCTGTGGGTATACGTGGCGAAGAGAAACAGAAATTATGCTGTATGAGGCATTGGAGGACTTCCAAGTATTTTTATTCATTATTACTATTTTTATGTGAAAGGGAACAGCCTTCCAGGCCTGGCTGGTTTGCCTCGGGCAGGGATTTTGGCAAGTTCTAGTCCAAATCTGTGTTCTGAGAGTATGTGTGTGCATGTGTGTGCAGGGTGCTTGCATGAGGTCCAGAATGTGCAGCTAGTTGTCTGCTACTGCTCACATTTACCTATTCCACCGTCTCCTGTCAGTGCAACGAGCCTTTTCTTTAGTCATATGACCTTCAACTTCCAAACTTACTAGTGTTTTTAGAAGGGAATTAATTGGATAGGCCTTTCTTATTGAAACACGTGTAAAAATACCAAACTAAGTGATTAAAGGATATTTTAAAACTGGAAGAGTTTTTATATGAAAATACGAAAATTTTTTTATTACATCAGCTAGGGTAAAAGTGCTGATTTTCAAAAATTTGTTAACATTTAATTTGGGTTTATGATGCTTAAAAAAAAGAAAGCATAAATGTTTCTGTGACACATTAAATGAATTTAATTTAACATAAAATATTGAGAGGCCTTTTCAGAAATCTCTCCCAACTGTGGTTGGATGGCTATTGTGTGTAGGCTTATTAATTACTCAGATCTTTCAGAAAAACCGTATTTGATCCTGTAGATAAATGGATTGATTGTTTTAATTTGCTGGATGTTACTTGCTTATCGATTTGTGACAACATATTACACCCATCATAGAACTTCAGAGGTACGTAAGGTTTACTGGTACGTTCCTCATCTGTTAGCAAACCACAGTATTACGTCATCTATATTTTTTTTGAAGAAGGGCATAAAATGCCTTTACATTTAAGAAGAACAGGTAGATTATATATTTTCAGTGACTTCTTGTGAAGTGAGGGAAAGAAGGGAATCTTCTTTCATTAATTGTGTTTTAGAAGCAAGAAACAATGGGAGAAGGGAATAAACATTGTCTGATTCCAGCAAAAGTGATCCAAATGCAATAGTGAATGATAACCAGCGTCTGCCTTGCTGGTGGGTTGGGGTGCTTCAGACATAACCCTCCTGGGATCTGCCCCAGTTGGGAGAGGTGCATGGAGGATGCAGCTGACCCCTGCCTCAAGGTGAGCTGCGAGCTGTGCTTTGGCCATGGTCTGTGGTGTGAAGCCCTGTGCGTTTAGGACCCTGGTCCAGTTGCTCCAGTCAGGCTGCCCCTGTGGAGTGCAATGGCACTGGGTCTGTCAGCACAGGGGCTTGCTGGCGTGAGTCAAGCCCAGTGCCGAGCACCTGCAGCTGGTGAAGACAAACTCCTTTGCTTTCCAGCTGCCTTCCAGGCAGGTTTGTGTGATACTGTGGGGCATAGCAGTTGAGAACCAGCAGAAATGCACTTCAGGATCTTATTTCAATAATTTAAACCACTACAGCAGTGTTGCTACGATGATTTGGGAGTTCTTGTGTGGGCTCACCATACAAAACGTAGCACTCTAAGGAGTGTAGAAGTCATCTTCCTATAATGGTCTCTAAAGCACTTTTTTATGTAGCAGGTCACAAATAAAGACCAGATTTAATAAGAGAAAATACATCTGTGTTTTTTTACATTGCAGAAACCCATTGGAGATCCCTGGGATTTAGCTGTATGAATTAGTTTGCTGAGGTTTCTACAGAGTTTCTAACAGAGGCGACTGGAGTGCAATATCCAGATGGAGCCCTTCATGTACACAGGGCAAAGGAAAATGGAGTGTGATGGGTACTAAGGCAATTTTTAATATCTTTACCTTTTCGCAGTGTTTGCAAACCAGACATGCTTTAAAAATATTTAGGGAAGGGCTGATTTGTGAGGCAAATAGCTCAAGGTCTAGTGGTTTGATTAGCCACATGTTTCTTCTGAAAGCAAAGAATATCACATGGAAACGGAGCCTGGAATAAATTATCCCAACTCCATCAATAGCTTCAGTGGAGGATCTTTCCCACTGTGTATTTCCACATCTTCTGGGGAGTCCTTTAAGATGCATGGGTATGGAAGCTTAAGATGCTGTTGCAAAATTCTGTGCCTAATTACCCAACAGTGGTATTACTTTTAATAGGAGAGTAAATTATGAGAAGTTCTTGGTATTTTAAAATGTAAATATCATAATTATGAGAAAGGCAGGACATACAGTGTTTGTGCTTGCTCATCACAGCTAAATAAGAAAGCATTAAAGTAACACAAAAAACCATGATGAAAAAACAGGTAGTTAACTCTACCTCTGATTTTAACCAAAACTGTCACCAATGAATTGTTTAGGGCTTCTCATAGAGGGGTGTTTCATAGGGGTGTTTTGCAAGGAAGGGCAGTTTCTTTCTCTCTCTGAAAACCCTACTGCCAGCCATCTGTTGATAATTATTGTCCAGTCTCTGCTGAGAACTTGTGATATTTAATATTTCCTCACCACTTGAACAAATAAGCGATAATAACTGCAAGGTACTTGACCACAGGAGTAGAAAGGCATATAGCATGAAAGAGTCAGTGTACAACTTGTTTTTTGAAAACAACTCAGGTTTCTATTTGTGATAAAGAAAAACCTGAGTTCTTGAAGACTTGAAAAATAGGTGAGTTGCACAGTGTCTCTAGGGAAAAAAAAAAAGAGACAGTTATCAGAAAGCTTAAAAATTTTCTGTTCATGTTTATGTTCCTTATTATTTTTAATTCATGTTATCCTTTCTTGTAGAAAATGTTGGGCAATCTATTTGAGTATTGAGTATTTTGGGCAGGTAAGCTCAAGACATCTCAATTTTTTTCAATGTTTAGTCTTTTAAATTGTAAATGTTTTTATAGTTATATTGAGCTCTACACAGTAGGAGTTATGGAGACCATAGATCATTACATCTAATTTAGAAATGGTCTCTGAACTCTTACAAGAAGCTGCCTGTAACTGCTGTTTTAACTTTCTTTTTCTTTCTTCAGTTATAGTACTACTAATAATCCATACTAATAAATCATACTTTTGAACTTGAGGTTTAGAAATAATGATTATCTAAACTTCATATCGTCCATAATGTGATAACTTCCAAGCTGATTTTAAAGGTGGTCTGACAACAACATATTTATGTTCAAGCTTTCACAATCTGATGTTTCACTGTGTCTGGGATTACATCCCCTGTTAATCACATTGCTTAGCATTTTCCAAGATCCAAATCTGAGATTTTCCAACATTGTTTCTGGACTTCAGAACTCTTCTAGTCCCAGCGTTTTGAAAAGCTGTTCCTTATCAAAGTGCCACAGACAAAGCATACTGAGCTGATAGCAAGTAAAAGTGCCTGTTGCTTTTGAATGTGTGGCTTTGGATGATTTGACTAAAATCTCAGCAGACCTTGTCCATTCAAATATATGTTTTATGATTATTTTTTGCTTATTGGTTTTGCTTTTCTTCAGGGGATTCAGTAGATTCAAGCCTGAGTGCCCTCACATCAAAGCTACTGAAGTTTGTAGGAAGTCTTGGCTGCATCTACCTCCATCTCTAAGGTGGTTTCCTGAGCAGCTGCTCTGGAACCTTTCCCTACCTGCCCTCACCTCCACTGTCTGCACACAGGCTGATATCCCTGACCCCATGTACAAATGGCAGAGTGAAAAAAACCCAAAATCGTAGGAATGCTGATTTTTAATCCTTAGTTGAGTATGCATTTCGTAGAGTTGCCAGGTGCTAGTACTAAACTCCCTCTCCCCAATAAACCTTTAAATTTTATGGGTGTTTCATTATCAAATTGAAAATAAAACCACTGAACAGGAAATAGTAATTCTTAAAGGTTCATGCAAAATCAATTATATTATCCCTTGATAATGAAAAAGAAACCACAGGTCCCTGATATAGGGTGAATTTCGTAACAGATACAAAAAGTATAGCTAATAAATATCTTTAAAAGCAGTGCTGATGGGATTCTTGAAAGTTGTTTGCATCATTGAACATTTGCTTTCCATTTATAATTCTTTTTCTTACAGCTTTAAAAAGATGAACAAACTCCAAAGAGTCAACAAAACCCCAAAACTATCTGTTGGTCACAGAATGCCTAAATTTTTGTATATCAGTTTTCCTTGATTGTTCTGGAGGAGCAAAAGTGAAAGGTTCCTGGGACATTTTGAAAAATATCACAATAAAATAAATAGGAATAAGATAGCGGGATGGCTAGAACATGAGAGACTGGTTTCAGTCCATGCTACCTTTTCTTTTTGCTGTTGGAGTGTAACAAATATTAACTGCTACTGCCCTGCTGTACTTCATTACATAAATATTTGTGTGAATTCACACTGTGAATATATGAAGTGCTTTGATGGGCAAACAGGAGAGTTTCCCCATGTGCAGGTTTCTACTTTATATGAAGCAACAGGGCTGTACACACTGACTGAACCTTCACACTCAAGCTTCTCAGCATTAGGTTGAGTTCTCAATTCTCCTATTTCATCTTTTGTAACTGGTTTACTTACCAAAATCAGCTCTGTTGCAATACAGGAATTCCCAAGTAAGTACTCCAAGCCAGCACTACGAAATTTCAACTTTTTTTTTTTTTTTCAAATGAGCTGATCAACTGGAGGTCTTTCTATGCCCTACCTCCTTTAGAAGATTAATTAATATACCTTGCAAAATCCCAAGAAACTGTACATATTCCCACCTGTCGCATCTCCAAACCCTCAAAGAAAAGAGTGTTTGGATCTGGGACATTTTTAATACTCCACTATGCTCTGTTTTTAGCAATGAGTGTTATTTTTCCCCCTGCCATCAGTTGTGCAAATGTGCCAGTGGCAATATGCATGCAGAAATCAACAGGGAATTATGTATTAAGTAAAGTATTTGATTATAGTTGTACATATACTGAATCTGTCCCTCTGCCCCAACAATAATAGTATGACTTTGGTACCAATGCAATCAGCAAAGCCCTTCCTCTGTTGTATAAACGTTGTTGTAGCCATGGTAGTTAAGGATGTTAGAGAAGCATGGCACATAGGAAGAGGAAATATTGGCATAATAAAAGATGTCATCTTCTCCTGTAAGCTTTGGTTCTTTATTATATACTTTGACAGAGACGAGAACTTTCATTAGATCACTTTTATGTGTTGTGTTCCGCTTGCAACATCAAAAAAACCCCAAAACCCCAAACAGACAGAAAAAGGAAAATGTAGACCTGTATTTTCTTTACAGTGTTATCTTTCACTTGACATTAACCGAGGTGAGCTAGTCAGTATGAAAAAGTACTTTAAAGATTTGACCTTGCTTTCTGCTAATATATTTTCTTTCAGCAGTTCATAGTTCTTATACCTTTGTTCACTCATTAGATTAGGAAGCACATTAGTCATGTCACATTAGGCTTCTCTCAGCGTTATAGCCTAATTTTTATACAGGCAAAGATATTGAAGAAATTGGTCTATTAATTTATATTTTAAAACTGAGAGGATAAGAATAAGGGATCTTTGGTTTGAAATTGTTTTATCCCGGGTTTGTAAAAGTCCATATGCTGCAAAAAGCCATGATGTGGACTGGAGCCATTGATGTCTAGGTTTTAAAATAGTTTAACAATGAACAAACATAGTTGGGGTCTTTCATGATTGTTAAGGTATGAGTCAGATCTAATGACTACATACCAGACTATTGGAATTGTGCATCTATTTTAAAAATGTCTTGTGATTTTCCAAAAAAATTAAAATACTGAAGTAGTGACTGACAAATATTCCAGTCAGATCTAGAGAGTAGCAGAAAAATCAGTTTCTCTCAATACATATTTCATGTTTTTGGTTAAAATAAAGCAAATGAAAAGTTCTGATGCAAATTCATGCTATATAATGCCTTGCTGTACATCTCTAATGGTCTGTGTCTTTGTGCTGCAGAATAGCCAGCATTGCCAGGTTTGGTGGTTGTTATGGACCTAGTATTTAATGGAATTACATAGCTGCATCTTGATTTAGAGATCTCCTGAGTGTAAAGGGCTTCAGCTCATAGATTTAATTCCTCAAGTTAAGGCTAATTATGTTTTGTTCCTAAGAAATGAATTTTTTTCCCTTGAATTTGAATATTTAGTTAAACTGAAGGAGGCAGCTCAGCTGAAGAAATGGTATTTTTTTGGAAGACACTCATAGCACTTCCTCTTCACTTTTCTGCACTTCCAATTACAATATCTTGGTTTTGGTTTATAAAGGGAAACTCAGACTATTTGAGAAAATTTGAGTGGCTGATGTCTATGCTGTGAAATCTGGAGTGCTTCCACCTCTTGGTGAATGAGGTGGAAGTCCTGTTCCTTCATGACTTAGAGGAATTGAGTTCTTGACTTCATGGAAAGGAAAGTTGAGTGGCCAACAGGAGGTCACTGATGTCTCCTAGGGTCCCTGATGGCATTAAGCAGGGAATAGGAAAGTGGGGCATGCTGTGGAAGAAATATTATACAGGTCAGATATTTCTATAGTTGCTGTGGCCAGGTGTGGAAAAGTAGCCCTGTGATAGTTCTCATGTCATCAACATGTATTTATGTGGTGGGTTGATACCCACACAGCCACTCACTTATTCCCTACCTCCCAGTGGGATGAGTAGGACAACTGGTAGAATAAAAGTGAAAAAACTTGTGAGTTGAGATAAAGACAGGTTAGTAAGTGAAGAAAAGCAAAAAAAACCCACAAGTGACACAAAGTGACACTCACCCTCTCTCACAAACAAACCAGTGCCTAAACAGTCCCTGAAGGATGGCTACCTTGGAAGACAAAATCTTCCACCTTCTTCCACTGTCCCAGTTTTATTGCTGAGCATGACATTACATAGTCTGGACTACCCCATTTTTCAGTTTGGGTCAGCATATCTGGCTCTGTCCACTCTCAGTCTCTTGTGCATCCACAGCCTACTTGCGGGACAGGGCATGAGGAGAGAGAAAAAGAGAAAGTATTGGTGCTGTGCAAGCACTGTTCAGCAATATCCAAAATGTTATCAGCATGTTATCAACACTGTTTTAGTTACAGATGCAAATACAGCACCACACCATGAAGACAGCACCACACCGGCTGCTGTGAAGAAAATTAACTCCATGCCAGTGAGACCTAGTACAGTTCACTTGGAATTTAGACACCAGCTGAGGCAGGTAGGTCAGATTGTCCAGTTCTGAGTTACTCCCGTGTAACAAGGGAGTACTGAAGACACTGTGAAGATAGATTTAAGTCTGCAAAATCCATTAGAGCAAAATATTACAGCAAGAATTTATTATAGCAAAATAAAAATCTCCTTAGATATTCCCTTGAGGGAACTAGTATTCTGTGCTTTGCGCTAGGATTGAAAAGTGAGTAGCAAATAAAAGAAAAATTAAATAAAATTTTTAATAGTTGTATGTTCAATCTGTATCATCCAAATGTGTACTTCATGAGTTCAGATTCTCTGAAAAACGAGTAATTCAGTTAAATAAGTAGGGGGCAATGCAATGTTTGTATAATCAGCGTAATTCTGCCTTTTGTAACTTCAGGGTTTTCAATTATGTAGCTTTTCCAATATTATTTCAAGTTAACATTTGGTCGTGTAATGCTTATCTTTACAAGACCATCAGGTAGCTTCATATGAATTACATTTCTAAAGCATTCTGGGAGGCTTGGGTGAAATTAGTGGGTTTAGAATGCATATTTTTTCCATAGCAGGAGATAGACATGCAGACATACATTTATGTGTCTAGAGAAATCTGATTAAATAGTGCAACTTTGATGTTTTAAGAGAAATAGTAATGCTTCTCAACATCCTGCTAGAAAGACAACTAGTGTTCTTTTCAGCAGAAAAAGTATTAGGAAATAATTCCAACATTTTACACCACTTCTGAATTAGTTTATTTCTCTGTCTTAATTATTTGGATGATGGAATGTGTCAGCTTCTAATACAACCGATAATCTTTTTGAGACTAATTGAGGATCATTATCTGCCTAAATCAAATTATGAGCAAATGCCTCTAAAATAGCATACTAGTCTCTAAAATTCCCAGACAAGAAGGGCCACTTTGACGTGCTTTCTAAGTAGTTTCACATTTTAGTTAGAAGGAAAGTTTAAGAAACACGAACGACTCAAGAATCAATCTAGTATGGAGTGTAATCAAAGAGCAGGGCAACCTCAGAGGCATCCATCAACAGAAACAACCAACTATCACCACTACATACATTTTAGGAGCCAACCCACAAGTCTAGGTGTTACTGCTGGAAAATATATAATACAGCTTCACATCAGGATCCTAGAGCTGCCAAGCATATCTCCAGAGTAACTTTAACAGTGATTACACTTGATGAAGGAGGTAGAGGAAGTATAATCCTGTGCCAGGAGCACCAGGAGGATAAGGCCAATATTGAAGGTGAAGTACGTTTATGTGAATTCTTATTCCGCCATTAAACAGCAGTTTTTCATAGGATGAGCTTTGCCTACAAAAGTCTCAGGTTTTTCCGTTTAGTGCCCGTCTCTTTTTGTAAATATATAGACTTTTAATTACAACAAGTAGGCAAACTAACAAGGAAATGTTTGAAAACACTGAAGACAGTAAATCCCGTAATCATGAATGCCTCTATGATACCATGCTAGCCTCTGAAATTCCCAGATGAGAGGGCTATTTTAACATGCAGAAGTAGTTTCACGTTTTTATTGGAAAGAGAAGTCAAACTTGTGACAAAGTAAGAACTTAGCTGAGGATGGAGGAGTGTTGTAGGCTGCAGTCCTAAAGATTGTGGTATTGTAACAGTCAATATTGACCCAAGAAATGTACTTTATTCCTGTATTTTATTTAAGTTATCTAGTGCTTGAGGTGAACACCCAGTCCACTGCAATCACAGCCAGCAAACAGATGTCTGGCCCAGAAGAGTCTACAAAGCAGTTCCATATGTTCCCACTCTTCAGAATTCACATTAAAAGAACAAGCTGGAGCTTGTTAAGGAATTTCTGTCCAATTTCACCTTTCTATCACAATATATGAAATCCATAACCTGCGCAGGCAGCCAGACCAAGATCTATTCTCTTATTCACACCTACTTTGTTGTTCTTCTCAAGTCCCTGTTTAAACTTCTATTCAGGAAAATATTTTTTACCCCCATAAAATATTCCTGAAGGAACCAAAAGTGATTTGAATCTGTCTTCTAATACACCTTATGCAATCCCAGTGTGTTTAGTCATTCATACTAGTGTACATCCATGAAAAATTAACTGTTAATCTACTTAGCTAATGTTAAAGATTCATTTTCATTAATATGGTAAATAAAAAAAACACTGCACACAACAGTTCTAATGTTTCCAAAGAATTTCGTTTGCACTTTACTGTCAATAAAAGTGATGTGTTTGACAACACTGGCTGATATGAGCAACTGAGGTGCTTCAAGTTATGTCAACTTTTTCCTTTCTTTATTTCTTTGTGTTGCAGACAGGTACAGAGCCTCCTACTTAGATTTTAGACATCTTTTTGTACCATTAAGGATTAATTTGAAAAGTTGTTTCTGAAGAAAAGTAGTAAAGGTTTCTCTCAGGGCTTTACTCTTGCAGCTCTGATATCTTTAGTCTCTTATTTCCTCAGAGAGTGATGTAAGGGAAAGCCAGCAAAGAAAATAACTCCTTTCTTCCAATCCGTCTTCTTGAGAAACAAATGGGTCTATCGCAGGCTGCCAGTGGGAACGGGCAATTGGAGAAAAAAATGAGAGTGGGTGGAGGAATTCCTTCAGTGAGCAAATCTGAAATTGTCAGGAAGCAAGATGTGCTATTGTACTCAGGGAGAGTTTGGAAAAGCAAATGGAGTGTTTGAATGCAGCCTTGGTGATCACTTCCAATTTCCTTAGCCTGAGGTGGAGCCAACCTGAGGTAACTCCATAAATGGGATCATACCTGAGTGGACCTTAAGGTGGAAGATGTCAGTGGACTGGTCTCTGATGGAAACAGGGATACAAAGGATTTCCCCTTTGAGAGCACATTTGACAGCACATGCATAGAACACCACTTGAGAAAGGCCCTATTCGGGAGCCTTGGATGTGGGAAAGAAGTATGTGCAGCTAGACCATTGAGACTCTCTTCTGTGGCAGTTCAAGTCAGGAAGGAGAAAACTCAAAGTGACTGGCAGCCAGAGAGGAGAAAAGGGTTAAGAGGTGAGAAGAAAGCAGTCCAGTGGGAGCAATTGATTTCCTTGCATTCATTTTGTTTGTGTTTTTCCATCAGTGGGGAATGGCCATAAGTCCACCTGCAGTTTTGGTTGACTCCACATGATTTTTCAGTCTGCATACCACAGAGGTGAGCATTTTGGATTTTCAGCAACAGAACAGAGGGAAATTCAACATAGCCCACACAGTATCTGAAAGTGTACGCAGTGAGAAATGTGACAAAACCTTTTGGATCCAGTTCACTTATAAATATAACTGCATTGACAGAGAGTTCTTACCTTCTCCACTGGGGGGAGAGATGAGAGACTGAGGGTAATAAGGGTGAATAACAAAGCTTTCTTAAAAATTGAATTTTTACTCCTTTACAGCTTGCTTTATGACACATACTAAACTCTACTGTATTTAGAGAGATTCTATCTTAATCCCTAAATCTAAAACATAAATTAAACTATTCAAGAATTAATGATGTTTAAACACTAAGGTGTCTTGTTAAATTATCTGTCCCCACACTGAAAACAGTCCTCTCATTTTCCATTGTTATCATCCCTTTTTAGGCCTCCATTCCTCTATTTACTTAACCTCTAAAATGCAACCACGGAAATAAGATCTTGTTATTTGGAATATATGTGGCAAGTTACTTCATCTACTGTTTTCCCTATGACCCTATTCCCATCATGTAAGCAAGATTTTTTTAAAAGGTATAGAGAAAGTATAATAGTATATAGTATAGAGTATAATATTGCAGATGATGTACTGTTCGAATGGGAAGTTTATTTTTTTGAGATTCTCTATTCTGACTGTTGCAGAACAGAATGAAATTGCAAGTGGAATGATAGTGAAAATGATCCACTATTTACTTAATTTTGGAGTTATTATTTATTCCTGATACTGCCTATGCTTGAAATCAGGGTACCAGATTTTATAGTCCTTGCATTTGACTCAAGCTGAACTCCCCATTTTCCCTTGTTTGCATCTTGACCCTCCACAGACTTACCTTTTCACTAATCCTGGTGGATTTCATTAGGTTTTTTCTTTTTATTTAATGAACTCCCTCAGAAGCACAGTTCACAGTTGATCTTACCTGTGCCTTGTAATTCCAGGAATAACTTGCTTCTTGAGTATTGTAAAAGAAAGTAGAATAATAAAACCTCTCTGAACTGGGTGTCTGAAGTGCATTTGGTACAAGGTGCCTTTGATGTAGCTTATCAGACAGGACAATTTATTCAAAGCTCTATACTACCCTAAGGAGTCTACCAGGCTCCACAGTCAATTTTAAAGAAAGTGGAGTAGGCTATCAATATGCAGCTGTTACCATTATTTCTCTATGTAGTTCTTCATTCTCTTTCCGCCAGACAGTTTTCTACATGAGAATCAACATTAGTGAGGTTTCATTACAGAATTAATGTCACTCCCATTGTACATTCTTTGTGTCATCAATACCTTAATTCTGGAAAACTTTATGTATGTCATCAAAACAAAGTGTAAAGTAATTCTACATGTGGAAGACACACAGGTGCAAGGCAAGGAAAATAAGGTCTTAAACTAACCATAGGCATTTAGACTGATTTCATGAAAGAAAAAAATTGTCTTAGATTCTAGACCATTTGTGTTCCTGAGACAAATTATTTGCTTACTGAGAATGGAAGAGAATAACTGATAATTTGCCTTCCAGACAAAGCAGTTAGCTACAACTGGGTGCTAAACTGGCATTATTTTAATTCTAATACATGCCCAATACTCTAAAAATTATATTTATATAGAAGTATAATTACTTAAAGAATGTCTTCTCACTAAAATCTGGTCCCAAGCGCAACGAACATCAAGTGGCGTTACAGTCTTCACAGAGGTGGAAAGCTTCTGAGAGCACCTGTCCAGATTTGAGGACACCCTTGGAAGTATGTGAGAAGGTATGTGAATGAGGGGACTGTTCTCAACATGTGAGCTGGCCCACCACAACCTGCCACTTTGGAAGACTCTTGAGAAGTTATCAAGGAAAACGTCTGGGAGAAATACTGCAGCAAATCACAGAGTTAGTATGCAAATATAAGTGAAAACAGAGTTGAGGGGACTAGAATTGAGTACAAAATATTTTTTAAAAATACCTGAATTACTCAAACTAGTCTGTTTACCTTCAGACCTTGAAAATAACTGTGACAAATGCCTTCCAGCGAGACTAATTTATGTAAAAATAATTGTTATTTTTGAAAGTATACTTGAATGCTTTAATCAGATTTAAATGCATCATTTCTACATAATTCCCTCCCCACAATGATGATATCATGACTGAATTACTATAACTCTTAGCACAGACAACTATTTATATTGTCAAGATTACTAAGACAGTAGAAGCAGTTGTTGGTTAGGCCTACAGTGGGTTTTATTGTGCTGTTTAACTGCCCATTCCGTGGTGGTCTTTGCTTTTCAGTGACAAATGACAGCACATAATTTGGGTGCTATATCATTAAGAAAAGGAGGAGCATTTAAGTATTCTTCTATGTAATGTAACTGTGAGTATGCATTCACTTTGGGGAAATTATGTGCTTATTATGACAAATAGTGCATTTTCAAGTATTTAAAGATCTTTTTTTGGAAAGAGTCCCTCCACTATATATATTGAAGGTATTGCTGTGACACAGCATGAAAACTTATGTTATAGTTATCTGAAAAAACTTATCCACTCCCTATAACATGTTTAGATTGCTTTTTTAGACTCTATAAAATTTTAGCTAGCACTAAACATAGAACTTCATTCATCATCGCACAAGCAAAGGCTGCCAAAGGAAGCCTACTCTTCCTGAGCTGAAAGTGGCAACACTCCAGTATTGGCAGAAATCAAATGAATCATTTCCTGCTTTTAGTTTTAGATAAATAATCAAAAAAGATTGTCTAGATTCTGATCCAAAAGTAATTTTTCATAGCAAGGAATAAGACTACAGCTACAAAGACTTTAAGTGGTGAATGTTCTCTTGCTAATTACGTGACTGGAAAGGCCCTAAGGAACCTATAGTCAGATCAACATATCAAAATCCAATTTAAAATAAAATGTTAAATAATCATATTGGTTTTAAGTAGAGTAACTTGAAGTGCACTGAAACAGAGAAGTTTGAGGATTTAAGTTGCTCTCGATTCATTGAATGAACGTGGTCCAACAGGCTCCTAGTGGATCTGCCTTCTTTCTGGGGGAGAGAGAAGGCAGAGCAGGGGCAGCAGCTGCCACAGCTGAGTGGATGGTGGTGATTGCAGTGAGGTACACACTGAGGAATTGTTATCTGTGCCCTCTCTCTTGTACTCTTAGTTTTTTCCCTCTGTAGCATCCATGATGAAGAGAGTGTCTGGGCTGCTGACAGGATGATGCCAGAATGATGCTTCCTAGGGAAAGAAGTCCTGTAATGGGAGTCTGGGGGAAGGTGTGTATATATACAGGAAGTGTGCAGGCAAATAAGAGATCTTTAGAATCATAGAATGGTTTGGGTTGGAAGGGAGCTTAAAGATCACCTAGTTCCAACCCCGCTGCCATGGGCAAGGACACCCTCCACTAGACCAGGTTGCTCAAAGCCTCATCTAGCCTGACCTTGAAGACAGCCAGGGATGGGGCATCCACAGCTTCTCTGGGCAACCTGTTCCAGTGCCTCACCACCGTCTCTGGGAAGAGCTTCTTCCTGATATCCAATCTAAATCTCTCCGCTTTCAGTTTAAACCCATTACCCCTTGTCCTGTCACTACAGGCCCTTGTAAAAAGCCCCCCCGAGCTTCCTTGTAGGCCCAAGATCAGAATCTTGACTAATCAAGGTCAGAATCTTAGTCAAAATCAGAATCTTGACTAATTTGAGGCCAAAGAACAATTAAGTAAATAGCTTCTGGGAAAACCACCACAACAAGAATAAAAATAAAAGACCACAGAATTATTACAGAGCCCTAACCATGGCCTCTCTCACAATATGCACTGAGTGCACATGAGATCCAGCCATCACCAGATCTGCTTCTTCAGCTCTGTGGGTGTTTCTCACAGCTCTGTGAGTTAGGCCCTAGATATGCCATGGGAAGTGTTACAGGTGTCAAATGATTAATTTGTGTGATAACTTCTCACTTTCACAACAAGACTTACAATTTTTTTAATGGCATACTATAATGGAGTCCAGTTTTGCAACCAACCCAATGTGAGCTCTACCAGCAGAAGTTGAGTGCACACACAAAGCTATTTTGAATCATGTCATATATGATGATGAAGTCCTACAGTCCATGTTGCTCCTATCAACAGGGACAGAAAAATCACTTGCAGCTGGGATTCTCAAACACCCAGCTTTGAAAATAAGTTTGCTCACATCTGGGCAGTCTCCCAGTCCCTTACGGGAATGTCCTGGGACTGGAAATGTGAGCCTTCTCAGACATAGGAAGGGAGCGAATCCAGTTATCCTGACTCTCAAGATCGGATCTGAATCATGAAACGTTTCTCTGTAGTGATTTCTTCAGCGGAAGAGCAGTAATTTATGTATGTAATATAAAAATTATATATCGCAGATTTGTGGCTAAATCTAGTCAAGAATTTCAATTTAGGATTTTGATCGTAGGACAGAAATCTATAAAATTGTCTTTTCTGGGTTTATGACCCAAAACCCCAGCATTCTTCACAAATCACAAGATTACAAGTCTGAAGGGAAAGTTTTTCTGAGATTTTGTTTGGATCTGAATGAAGCATTTTTCACTCAATCTAGAATCCAAATCACGAGGGTATTCTTGGCATGAGGCTTGCAGTTGAAACCACTCAGAAATATGCAAGAATATTGACTTGATATGTGGTTTTGGATCATTTCAAAGAGTAAAAGGTGTGATTGGCTGTCATTTCTGGGATACAGAGTGCTATTAACTCTTTTCATATCGCCAAGAAAGAGAAGTGTAGTATCATATCTTTATAATTCATATAAACTCACTAAGCATTTTGAAATTAGCATCAATTCACGGGTGCCAAGATGTTCAGACTATAACTGCACAACTAGCGATAACATTGCCAAATCGGGTGATTTTCATGGTGTGTCTTGTGACATCTAGTATTCTTAATGCTTGATCTTCTAAAGTTGAGTATTACATAAAAAGGTCGTTGCATTCAAAAAAATAATACAATGCATTAATTATATTGGTTGAGTGTCTACTTTCATGGTTGCAGACAGAAGCTTAAAAATGTGACCATACTCCAGACTAAGAATAACATAACAAAAGAGAATTTATTCTTCTTTCTGAAGTGCAAGCCAGTCTCATAACTTTTGACATCTGACTCATGATTATTGAATGTTTGGGATTGGCAGTATTGCACTGTTTTGTATCAAAATTCAACTTCAGAAAAATATAACTTTCATTGTCTAGAAATTTGTAGGTCAAGAGGCTACAAGGCTACAAAGTGCGGAAGGAGGGACAAAAATGAGGGTTTCCTCCCAAACCAAGACTCTTCAATACCATTTTTTCCTAGGGAACTGCAACCTGAAGGAACACTCAGATTTCTGATCTCATGTCATGGAGCAGAGCTTTCCTAACAGGATGATAATGGCTACGTGGAGTGGTTGCTGTGTCCTCTCCACACCATGACCCTACAGCCAGCTCCATGGGGAAGCACCAGTTCAGAGCGCCCTGAAACTACCTTCCCTGTGTGCCCAGCCCAGGGCTGTGGGTGAATACCGCATTTCTGCCCACAGTAATGAAAGCCAGTGTCTTCCAAAACAAATATTGTTTCTTGGTTACTAATATAAATAAATCTATTGCACATTACATTTTTGCAGAAGAATGTGCAAGACCAACATTTCTGAAGTCAAATGGAGAGGTCCTCCCTCTATTTCCCTCCAGTCCTCATACAGACAGAGTCACTGGGAATTTACATGACTAAAAACTACAGAGGCAGCCAACAGTACTTCAGGTTTTGTGTGTGTGTGTGGTTTTTTTTTTTTCCCCTGGAAATAATATGAGATTTGGATAAAAATTTTATTTGAGAAGGTGGAACAACTCTGGTATTTCTTTTTTTTTTTTAATGTTATTTTTTTAAATAGTTGTAAATTCTGTAGTTTGTAGCTCTCTGAAGGGAAAAATGAATCATTTGTTCACTAAATGGAAAATTAAAGAAGACAAATAGCACAGTTAAGAGTGTGATTTATTACAGTTCACATCCTACTGTATGTCCACAAGTTCTTTTAATGCTTTTCATAGGAAACAAAACCTGGATTCACTCTTTTCCCAGTGAATTTTAAAATACTTCTATTTCAAGAAGTTCTACTTTTCCTCTTATTTCATTTAAACTTGCCTTAATTATATTCATCACAGTTGCAATAGATGACAGTGCTGGAAGGAAAGAGACAAGGAGAGAAGAAGAAATATTTCCCTGTATCATCAGCCTTTAAAAGCCAACTAATTGTTTTTGTGGAGGGGATGGGACTAAATTGTCATCTCGGAGGTAAATCTGTGGTTTGTAAAGAACTAGTGATAGCTCAACCTTAACACGTAGCTGTTTGGATTGTGTTAAATGAATCACTTGAAGACATAAAAGTGCTGTCATGCTGTGTTTTAAATAATTCATACCTCCTGTGAGTGTATAATATAGTAAGCAATTTAATAATAATGTTTTCTCATCATGGTTGTATAAGATTATGTCGCAGATCCCTTACTTGGTGGAAACTAATGTGGTTCCATTGTTGATTTTTGTTTTCTTTTTAATTGTTATTTCTTTTCTGGTTTTCCACAAGGTGTTGATTTGGGATGTGGTATTTTGCAACCAAAAAGCCAAATTCTCAACTGTTACAACCCTGGTTTCAAAGCTTGTGTGTGTGGAGAAAGAGTATAAAAATAGTTTAAGCTCAACTTTCTCCTTCTTCCCTTGAAAAAGAGATTCCCTCACTGGGAAAAACCTCTGGTCAGTGCTGTCCCCTGAACTGTTCCTGAGCACTGACTGTGAGAAACTGACACTGAGGTCTATCAGAGTGGATGGCTGTTTACTAGGACCGAGCCTGTGCTCTGCCATCAATATTTTTATCAGCAGAGATGTAACCAGAGAAAGCAGTTTGGACCTGCTACTTTCAAACACTACCTATCTCCTGAAACTACCTGAAATATCTCAACTTTTTTGTAGATGTCTTGGCAGACTCACATGATCAGGACTGTTAAGGCTTTTATGGGTAAAGTCAGGTGGTATACCTCTTCCACTGTTCAGACAAACTATGTCTTTCAAGTGTTTAGGAGATCTGGAAAAAAGTAGTGCTGCTATTTCCCACTTTTCCTATATTTCTTTTAATAGCAGTATATTTAAGGTATAGCCCAAGAAGTGGGAGCTGGATGGTGGTTTAAGCACACCTCCTAGAGGTACCTCTTTACTGTTCACAACAGAGGGAACTTGGTCATGTAACTTGAAGTAGTCCAAATAATTCTCCTGTGAAGGAAAAAGTCTAACGTAGCTGCTTGAGTGTCTAAATTTGGTGTCCAAAGTAAGAAGCATTAAATCTGATATTGGTCTGCATTTATTAAAGAGAGAGTTTAGCTACAGTATGTGTTGTGGCATTTGTTTTCGTATTTCTGACTGTGGCTCAGATATGTTCCTTCAGGCATTTCCAGTGCATGATGTCGATTTATTTCTATGCAATTGCTTCCCTAAAGAATTTTCAGAATACTAAAATAAGACACTGCTTATTGACTGCACGGCTAGTTTGAACTTGGCAGCTCTCAGAAATTACGCTTTAAATGAAGAGTGATATACACTTGCTATGGTTGGTTATAAATGAAAACATGCCCTATGATAAAGTATATAATGGAAAATCTGCAAATTAAGGGCTTCTGATCTGTAATTGGTGGGCTGGAGCTATTCTGATGTTCCCCTTCACGTATGTCAGGTCTCATCATGAATTTAACATCCTGTATGAGGATTATCTGAAACAGCATAAAATTAAATTGTGGACAAGCCTTGGCTTCCTAGAAGGTTTTTCATTTTCTTAGTGCATGTTTTAAAACCTGTGTTTTTGTTAGTAAATTGGTAAATAATTGTCTGGCATTAGATGCTAAAAGGAGATTCATCAGAAAGTAAAAATGAATGAAAACAAACTGATGTGGGAGCTATGTCACACAGGGAGAAACTAAAGAAAAGCATGATCCAGACAAACCAGAAAAAATTGAACTCTTCCACATGAACAAAATAGAGATCTAGCTCTGCTCACACATGTACTATTTCTTTGTAATGTGAAAATGAAAACAGGACCAGTGAAACAGCGTAATTCTACTAGGATGCAAAAACATTGTGTATAGAAGGAAAGATAGTCTTAATGAAATTTTTTGAAATCTACCTTTCTGTAACTGGATAACAGCCTGCCAGAAACAAAGGATGACACAAAGCAATTAAAAGGCTGTCTGCTGTGAGAACATGGCCTCTTTCTATTTACAACTGTACCTAGTGCCAGAGGACAAAGCAGGACACAGACAAAATCCACAGTTCCTGCCTACTAATCCACTGGGAGCCATTTTAAAGTTTAGCTATAAAATAGATACAACAAAGCCTCGAGTCAAATTAAAGCTGTTTAATTTGAGTTATAAACCTGAAAATGTTGGGTGAAATTTGTGGAAAAAAGATCAAAGACCAAGTAGCTGGTGGATGTAGTGGTCAGACAGGAATCTGAGGAACACATAATACAGTATTGCTAACCTGAAAGCATTCACAAATCATCAGTCAAGCCTGGAATGTCATGAGTTTGGGGAATTTTTTGATATAATAAATATAGGACTTGTTTTGTTTTTTAAAGGCTCAAAATCGGCATTTTTGAGTCACTTTTTTTTAACCAAGTTGTGAGCCATAATATTATGTTTGGAAAGAATGAATGCTAAGAGTCTTACTTTGCTCAGGAAAAAAAGAACTTTGAGAAAGCACTTGTTGGGTGACTTACAATAAAGGTCATAAAATTTGGCAATGTAGAGAGATTAATCTGGAAAGTACTGTAGTTGAGGAAAACTGCTGGCACTCAGTATGTGAGAATTTGAAAATAAGGCTGTTTCATTTAAATAAAAATAACAGTAATCATGCATGGGGCTGAAACTAAAAGGTGGAATAAGTTTAGAATTCTGATATTTGACTCATTCACAAATGATTCTTGTTTTATGAAAAATTCATTTGTTATTGATAAATATTTGTTTATTTACTTATGCATTTTCAAGAAACCAGCTGAGCTTTTCACGTCATCTATGTTTTCCTTCTGTATTATTTGTCTCATTCTATATTTTCCTGTCCTGTTTAGAAACAGATATAGTGTCAAGCAGTATGCTTTTGGTATAACATTTTTAGATGTGAGGAAAGTGTGGTGAATACCCTTTTATTATGAGCTGTGTGGTATTACAAAGGTGTATGAAGTAGAATTTAAGTCATCCAGTCAGTGATGGACTGCCATTATTCTCTTAGCTCTACTTTGGAAGATCAGAAGGCTTTTATTGGTGTGGGCTAGTAAGTTTGACTGCTGAAATTAGTAGAGATCCAGGCAGACAATGAACATATAATATATCATACCACCTTGAGATCTGGATCAGGAATTACTTTATCTGCTTTGTGTTGGAGTTAAAAATTGCTTCAAACTGTAATCAGTAGTAGTTGATATTGGAAAGTTTTAAAATTTTTTTAAAATTAAAAAATGCTGAATTTAGATTCCAGTTCAGACCTTGGGTTGTTTTTTGTTTTACATTAAGCCTTTTCAGCAGTCTAAGAGGAGAATCCAAGCTGCAGACACTTTTTTGTCACTTTGTTTCTGTATGCTAGAAATGTTTGCTAAACAATTATTTTAATAATCTGGTTTTTAAATAGAAAAAAAAAAAATCCCTCCTCCTTTCAGCTGGGGAATTAAATGTCAAGTTTCCTCCTGAAGGGCAGATTTTATGGAGAAGTTATAAACTCTGAAATTAAGTTTGTAATGGAAAATGTGACAAACTCAACTATGCCAATGCAAAAATATACTCTTAACACTTAACGCATAAAGGGCCATATATATGAAATGTACTTGCAACATACTGCATGTTTACTACAGATTAAACACTTAAAAATGGAAAAAACCAGCACATACTCCAACTGTTTCTTAAATATTTGTTTAATATAGCCAGAGCACATTGAAAATTGTAGAACTGGAGAGTACATGGTAAGTGTTTAAATAACATCAAATGCAATAACACGTTTCATTTGAAATGTTAAGCAGGTGATAAAAATGTCATGTAGAATTACTATTTGGTGTGCTTTAAAATAATATAATTAGGAGAAAGTGCATAGGGAAAACTTAATCACTAAAGTGAAACCTGTGTAAATGAGATGTGTTTGCATTTGTTTGGATATTCAAAATTTTGCAGCAGGTTGGAACCTTTGTCAATGGCTGAGCTCGAGGACTTCAGCACTCTGTGCTGGGACTTGGACACTTCAATCCTCATGAGCACTGGGATGTGTGAACAGTGCAGTAGCTCATGCCACATGCTCCTACCTTCTTTCCAGCCAAGCCAACAGATTCAGGAAAAGAGGTAATAAAGAAAGATTCTTCTCCCCCCTCCACCTTTTCCCTCCCTGGAGGGGCTGAAGAGGTGAACCGAAAGCAATGTCAATCTCTTGCAAGAGGAGGTGACAAAGAACAAGAAAGGTTGACAAAGGAGAAGAAAAGAAGAAAATGCTTGGCACCTTTAAGCATTCCTCACTAAATATAAAAAAGAAGAAAAGTGAAATGGAAGGAGACATAACCCATGGGAGGTGATGCCTTGGGTGAGTAATATAGTCTGTCCACTTGTTACACAAATGTTGGGAAATAAAAGTGCTCTACATGTTGCCTTGTAGTTAGTTATTAAGTTTGGAAATGGACAAGTAGGCTCGAGGGGAATTTTGAATACAGATTCTTAACATAATTTAATGATTTTCGTACAAATGCTATTTGTAGGACAACAAGGATAATTTTAGAAGCTAAAATAAAGCCATTAGTATAATTGTCAATTCTATATTCCTTCTATTGCCAGAAGTTCTGCAGTTTGCTCTCTGCTGACATATTTCTTTTTCTCCATTAGGTGTCTATGATAAATCATCCTTTCCATTTCAGGAGGAGCAAGAAAATCTCTCACTCTTGCTTCCTGTCCTACCACCATCCTCCTGAATACTCTCTCCTGTTTGCTCTCAGAATACTTATTCAGTTACCTTGTCTGCCTTTGCTAGCACCAAAGAGGTACTGTGCAAGGAGAAAGGTCTTTTCTGTCCAGTAAATAATAGCCCTAGTTATTATTTTGGGAGCAGGCATGAGTCGCTGCTACTTTCTCTGTGCTTTTCCTTAAGGCATAAGATGTTTTCACTGCCCTGCCATTTCTTCTTTCTCCCCAAGGTCAGTTTCATTTTCAGTGGATACACTTAGACAAGTCTTGGACTTGATTCAGTTAAAATTACTGTATGTTTGGCCTCTGTATCATGGAAGCACAAGCAAAGCAGCTAAACACTGTGGAAAGTTGTTGTTCTCTGTTTTCCCTGGCCATGCATAAAGTTCTGCAGTGCAGAAGCTCAAACATTTTACTTTGAATTGAGTCCCCTGGAATGATATGCTTTGTGGTTATATGCTAAATTGTAGACAGAATATAAACTAGCCATCGCTTCTCACTTCTCTTCACAGTAGCTGTTCTTTTATTTTTAATGGTGGGATCCAGTCTAAGATTCAGGCTCTCTGTCTAGACCCAGGAATAAGCCCAACTTGTTTTGCCTGTGTGGGGAAAAGACACTGGCAACACTGACAACTGCTGAAGAAAGTTGAACCTCTGTCTTCCCCTATTCACAGATACTGTACAAATTTAGAATCAGCTTCAAGAATGACACTTTTAAACAGCCAGGGAATGTCTGCTCTGCCTTGCATTGCTTCAGGAGCTGCATTCCCCTTTTCCTTTTTGGCTGGCAACCCAACAGAGCAAACCAAACTGGGCTGGGAAGTGTCTTGATGGTGACTCAGTGCTGTGCTACAGCTCTAACTTGCTAGTCCTCTTAGTAATTTGTGAGTTGTAAAGAAGAGGATACAGCGAGAGAGGTTAATGACTTGTCGATGGACACATGCTGGGACTAATTAACTAATGCCCTGCATATTTAAAAATTACTCAGGCTTGCAGACCAAGGGGATGATTAGGTGTCAGAACAGTTCAGCACCATTCTGTATAGCTGTGAAAGACTGTGCAGGTGACAGGGTGCTGGAAAACCCGACCCTGCTAGGGAGAGTCTGGAACAGAGATGGCATTACAGGAATTTCAGAATTGGTATCAGGTGCCTGTTAGCCAAAACCTCTCCATGTTCAAGATTATCTCCCGTTCATTCTTCTCCTTTTGCTGGTGAAAAGCAAATCAGTGAAATCCATATGTGGAAGTAGAAGTTTCACTTTTGTACTTCATAGTTTTCCTTCTTCCAAAACTGATGACTTATGAAACATTTCACTTGTTGCAAAAATCAGCAAACTCATTAAGTTGTTTCTTGTTAAAATGACTGATGAACTCAGTTATTTCATAACCAACAGCTGTGTTGGTTAATGAAAAAAAAACTTGTGCAGAATTACAATGTGCATTAACCAAATTTAATTTTCATTTAGTCTCTGTTTTTGTTTAAGCTACTAAAAATACAGGTGCTTCAGTATCATATGCTTTAAGACACTACAGGGAGAAGCAGCGGCTTAGCTGTAAATAGATGGCTAGCAAAAACTGTTAAATGTTAAAATGTACATCCGTACATTTAATATTCTATTAGAGGAGTGCTGGTTGTTTAACCACGCTTAAAGTTATTATAAAAAAGACACTCTCACATTAATTGGACTCTCTGAACCTCTTGGTTTCATTTTTTTCTTACTATATTTCAAAGTTTTTCATGATGGCAATAGCTTTATGGAGGCTGTCCTATGTGTCTGTGAAATAAGCAATATCAACACAATGGTAACCACAGTGTGGCCATTCTGGCACAATTCAGCAGAACATGTAAAGTGGATATTTTATTTCCCTGGTATTGTAAGAAAATTTCTGGAATTCACAATAAACAGGGCAGAGGATTACAATTTCTCTATTATTCTCATAAGCAGTATTGGGACTATTAGTTAATGTAAATAGGAATATTGATGTAAGAAACCTAATAAATAAAAGTAAAGCAAAGTAGTATATATTTATTTAGTGTTTGTTCGTTTAATTTTAACTCCATAGGAAACATACCTGCCTAACCTGGTGAACAGGTCCTGTAAGATCTGATTTTATTTTCACAGCACTGGGTGAAATATCACTAATTGCTCTGAGGTAGAAAGAAGTAAAGAATTTAAATAAAAAAGAGGGTTTTAGAAATAAACTTATTTTTTTGAGACAGTCTGCATGCTTACATTTCCTGCTTTTCTGATGGTCTAGAGATGTCTCTGGTGGTCAGAAGGACTGACTTCTGTTATAAACTTGCTTCAGGTCTCTGAAAAAATACAGTGTTCAGAGTAGTCCTGGTGATAGGGTGCTTAAAGCCATGTTCATGACAGTACTGTTTCCATCAGCTGTAGTAGTGAGAAAGATTGATAAGCACACAGTACAGTGTATGTACAAATGTTGTCTGTCTAGACAAGTTCAAGGTAGGTCAGCATATTTGTTTCAAACTAGGGAAGTAATATCACATCTTTTTTACTAGAGCTGCTCAACAAAGACAATTTATGAACTAATGTCTATTCTCTTATCATATTGTGTGCAATTTGAGAGTCAGGCTTAGACTGCCCAAAGCAAAATGAACTAACTGTGGTCAAAGTCATCTGTCCATTTAGAAAAGGTGGCAGCTCCATCAAAAGGTAGCTCTTCAGAGCTAACAGAGCAGTACAGCTCTATGGGTAGGGAAAAAAGCCTTGTACAAAATGCCTTGTATACATCTATTAACAGGTCAGATTAATATGATTATAATGACTCGAAGTTTAACTTTGGTAGGAAAAAGGCTCAATTCCATGTTTCTAATCATATTGGTTTGGTAAAAATGAAATGTTTGTCAGCTGTGCACTGTCCTTAAAAGTGAGCAGAGTGACAAAGTTTTGGACAGCCTTGTTGCAGGTTGTCCTGAAATCTGTTTCCCTTCTTCGCTTGTTGGTTTGAAGTTCTTACAATCAACGTTTTAAGTACACACAGGCATATATATATATATTAATGTACACTGGAGACAGGTCAAACCTATTAGAAATTTAGGTACAACAGGGTTATAACTGTTACCTGATATCTTATAAAGCCCAAGATACCTGACGGGTCCATAGGCTCTGTTGGTTGATGTAGTCAGGTGATAACATATGTACACTCGTGCTGCCTACTTCAGCAAGTGTCAAAAGTTCATACTAAGTACTACATAAATTATCACCTAATTAAGCACTGTTATGGTTTGGATTGGGAGAGAAGTGCAAACTTGATTCTCCTTAGAGAGCTATATGCAGAAATATGATGTAGAATTAATTTTACGAATAAAGGTCAAAGATCAAAGTCTGAACGTATTTATTGGAAGAAGGAACTGGAAAGGAATCTTGACTTCCTTAACTAAATCCTTTTCTGCTCATGAAAATACTAAGAGGTTAATTTGGTTTTATGTGTACTTCCCATTCTATTGTAGATGTCAGGAACACTGTACTGTTACTGGCACAGTTTATACCTTACAGGCTTTCTGAACTTCCTGTTGTTACTCTTACATCAGTAGGTACTGAAACATAATTTAGGAATGCTAAAAAACCATTCACCTAGAGGTTGGAGTTTAGGATTGAAAGATAAGGCTGTTGTGGAATGGTCTTATCTGAAGATACTAAACATGTATATATGTGTCTATCAATTTACTATATTCATACAAACCATCCAGATATGTTATTTGTGTGTTAGATCAGAAGATACATGTACTTCTTTCAGACAAGTGATGATATTTTCCTGGCTGGATAAGAATATTAAAATATAGAATCTAATATCTGCATGAGTTCAAGGAAATACATAGGATCATAGAATCATTTAGGTTGGAAAAAACCTTTAGGATCAAATCCAACCATAAACCCAGCACTGCCATGTTCACCACTAAACCATGTTCCTAAGTGCCACATCTACATGTTTTTTAAATATTTCCAGGGATGGTGGCTCAACCACTTCCCTGGGCAGCCTGTTCCAATGCTTGACAACCCTTTTGGTGAAGAAATTTTTCCTAATAGCCAATCTAAACCTCTCTTGGCACAACTTGAAGCCATTTCCTCTCATCCTATTACTTGTTACTTGGGAAAAGAGACTGACATCCACCTTGGTACAACCTCTGTTCACGTAGTTACAGAGAGCAATAAGGTCTTCCCTGAGCCTCCTCTTCAGGCTAAACACTGTCAGCTCCCTCAGCCGCTCCTCACAGGACTTGTGCTCCAGACCCTTCCCCAGCTCCGTTCCCTTCTCTGGACACGCTCCAGCACCTCAGTGTCTTTCTTGTAGTGAGAGGCCCAGTGCCCAGTACAGGGAGACCATCACTTCCCTGGTCCTGTTGGCCACACTATTTCAATAATACTTTCAATAAAAGGGATAGTGGCTTATTTTTATATTTCAATATTATCACTAAAAATTTCTGGAGATCTGGGAACTGGGGAAAGACTTTAAAATAATTTTAGCTATAATTTATTTGGATACATCACACAATATGATCTGTTTCTCTCTCCCATTTGTTCTAACAGTTTATGTGACTTTATTAGAGCATTTGTAAATGTGAAAAATGTCTGTTCTTGTGATTGTACCACTATTTCCTTTGGCTTTTAAGTTGTACCTTTTGAAGAGGCCTAATTCAATATGAAATTTTGTGGTTCATGCAGAGATCTATACAAAGCCCCTCATGATGCCTTAGATTATAATGTTCTTTAGGACAGGGACAGCATCTATCTATGTTTAACGTACTTAGCAAAAGGTGGGTTCAGTGGTAGGGGAAACTTTTGCCACTGCTAAATCATAAATGAAGGAAAATCTGACAATATTCGTGGTCCCTGGAAGAGGGAAAAAAGTCAAAGATATGAAACTAAAGTGAGCAATCTGAAATCGGGATAACTATGAAGAAGCACTTTGAGAGGGACAGAACTATGTATTTTCAGACAATAAAGAGATTCTTCTAAAACAGTCTGTGGTACTAACACCAAAACCAACAAGGAAGTAAACATTAGCATGATAGTTACAACATTGATTCAGAAAAGTATATGGTAGTTTATTTTTTCCTCCAACTAGACAGCTACCAACTGAAGGCAGCTGAACACCTAGGGACATCTGTGTTGAAACAACACTTGTGAGTGGAAAGATACACTAGGTGGAGCAAGGGGAAAAAAATAGTCAAAAAAGCAAGGTAGCCAAACAGACAGCTTCTTATCCCAAAATGCCTCTGACATTTCTCCTTCTCTGCACTACAGGAAGATAGAGGGAAATGCCAGCATTGCGATAGTTCTTTTTTTTTTTGTGTGTGTGGCAAGCAGTTTTCCACATCACAAAGACCACCGCTGCCACAACTGGCATCACAGGTAGTCCTTACAAAGATGTCGAGGGCTGCACCACCGTAGAGACCAAATTACTTCCTCTTCTCCTTCCCAGGTGAAGTCTGAAGTATGTTGGCATATATGTGTTGGAAAATTTGTATTGGCATTACCAAGAAGAGATTTCCCTTGCTACGGTGTGTCTGACCTAGTTATGCATTGAAACTGTTGACTGAAGGAGAGAGGAGCTGTTTGCAGAGTTCTTGAAGATCTTCAGTGGTACTGAACCAGCTCAGCGCTGGTATAAGTAGCAATATTTTCACTACCTTCTATGGAGTTTGGTTCCTTATGTCTGTTTTGAATTATATGCTTTTACATATGACTTCTTTACAGAAATGTAACTAAAGACAAAAATTATTCATATGTATCTACACATAGGGAATGTGCTTAACCAGTATTGGCTGAGCTGGAGATGCTGCTCAAGAGCTAAGGCCAGACCAAAAGGTTCCTATTCCATTTTATATTGGTCTTTGTTGTCAATGCATGGATGTCACAGAAAAGTGGAATACTCAAATTTTCCTTTACCCCTAAGCTATATATTTTGTCCTTTTTGCAGTGCTGTAGTACCTCTACACTGCAAAATTCTGTGTTCTGCTAAATTTGATATATGTTAGTGATGCAGAACTCAAAAGAGGAGGTGTCATCTAGTAAAAGAAAAAATAATTAATTTCACGTTATTAGGAATATCTCAGCACTGCTCTAAAACTGTTATACTAAGCACCATGCCCTACAATGATCCCAGCCTTCTTCAGACAGGAGGCTGCTTCATACAACATTTAGAGACTACCTGAATTACCAATTTCTGTGGCCCCTTCTACATGAAGTGCTGCCTCGATGAGCGTGGGTGAGGCAATGAAGAGAGGGCTTACCAGTCAGCTTTTCCTGGTTTCTGAAACACTTGAAGTATTGCAACCTAATGATGCTTAACTAGTCAAGGCTTGTACAATGAGCAGTGTTGCAGAAATGCAAGGCATTATCTTATTATTAACAGGGTATCATCAGAGGTGTTCCCCAAAGGTACATAGTGATGCCCAGATCTCACGTTCTTCAACCCTGCAAG
Organism: Rhynochetos jubatus; assembly: GCA_027574665.1. Taxonomy (NCBI): domain Eukaryota; kingdom Metazoa; phylum Chordata; class Aves; order Eurypygiformes; family Rhynochetidae; genus Rhynochetos; species Rhynochetos jubatus. The sequence goes on along the minus strand of CM050651.1, from coordinate 56,350,292 downwards.
AGAAGAATGGCAGCCAGATACAGCCCTGGGATGACATTTTCCAGGGCTAATTGCCTGCAGTTGCAGACAAACCCTTCTTCCTTCTTACGGACTGAGGATCTGCTTTTGCTCATTGCAATGTTGAGGTAACACTGATAGAGTGTCCCACAGTCACTCAACAATTTTGTCCTGGTTATTCAGTCCCTCTGCTGTTCTGTGCTGGTTCCATGGGTGGTTAAAGCCTGCTGGTAAAAGAAAAGCTGCTTTAAACTGTTACCAGGAGGGTGGTGATCTCTGAGCTGTCCCAAAAAGCAGGAAAGTCATTAGCGGGTCTGCAGCATCTCTTTCTCCCCTTTTATATCACAGAGGGACTTAGCATGAAATTAACCCAATGAAATTTGGATTTCATTTACTTCAAAGAAAGATCAGTTAGGCTCCATCATGTAGAGCATGGTCTACTCCTGGCTCTGCCTTTTACTACCATCGTCACTGTGAAGCAGACATACTGCTTAGTGCCTCAGTTTTCTCACCTACACTGTGAAGATAACATGAAGTTATTCTGAGAGCTGCATTTCCACAGGTTTTGAATTATTTACTGTCCAGGGAACAACAAAAAGGTAGAACCTATGTTTTCTGGGTCTCTTACTTTCTGTGTGCACAAACCAGCCGATCGTATCAGGAGTAAGTTTTGTTAAAAGGCAGACTGGATTATGCAGCAAGTATGCTGACATGAAAGAAAATCCATGTTATGCTCTTTTGAGGTCTTAAGCCAAGAGGAACACATGGACCTCTGGCCTGAATTTGGTTTACTGATCTTTCAGTTCCACATCTGAAAGCTTAGGATCAGTCAGTGTGCTAGAAATCCTACTGGACTCAGAGCCAATGTGCCTGCAATACTTCTGTCAGCAAATACAAACCAAGTTTAAGGGCCTGGAAAACAGTACAGCGATTTGCTGGCCCAAGAGCAAAAATAAACCATGCACAGTATGTCACATTAGCTCTTAAATGTCTCCAGGAAGTGAAATGTTTGACAGGGAAATATATTTGCTTGTGGCCTCATTTGATTCATGTTTCAAGGAAAGAATTGAAGTCATACCCCCAGTGGAGCCCATACATCGATCAAGGGGAGGATACGGCATCCTGCAGGATGTCATCTTCCTGCAGCCTCCTCCCTGCTTCCCTGTGGTGGCAAAGTGCCATTCAAGTGAAGGGGGTTTTAGAAAAGGGGTACTATGTGTTTGGGTTTTTTTCTTTCTTTTTTTTTTTTTTTTTTTTTTCCCCCAGCACTGACAGGAGTGTTTTAGAGGGCAAAAGAACCAAGTTTCACCCTCTCTGAATTACAGCTCTGAATCATCTTGTTGGAAAGCAGAAGATATTTCCTGAATTATTTAAGAAAAGGTGTCATGCCTTCTTAATCTTTGTCCCTTCTCCCTCAAGCTGCAGTCTGCTGATGATCACTGTTTGCTCCTCCCAGGTCCTTATGCCCACCTGATGAACCAGCCATCCAGGTCTGCACTGCCAGCTCGTCTCCAATTATACAGCAAGTAATGTGATTCTGTGTGGGATAAAATGGATGGGAACAGCATGAGTTAGGTGTAGAAATCTTTCCATATTGGGAAGGGATGATTTCATTGTGGTGGATCTCTTTACACCTAACTTTCCAATTCATGTGTCCTCACAGTAGGAAAACATGCAGAAATATTAGTAGAGGCTTCCACAGACTGAGTATAAATATGGAACAATTCCATAAGGAAGCCTGTGGAGTTACCCTCATGTAAAAATGTATGCCAGAAGAGACTGGGTCCAGAGTGTAGAATGTAAGGTATAAAATATAACTGATAGAACACAATCCAGGTTCTAATTTCTGATTTGGTTTCTAATCTGTTTTCTCCGTCTCACTGCACCTCTGCTGTATCTGTTAAGGATGCTCTGTCAGACTAACCCCAGTGTTAGTGTTCTTGAGACAGAACAGTAAAACTTAGTGTTAAAAATAAAGGCAAAATATTTACAGAGAAATGGAAGGAATTTGATAATGTGATAGTCCATGAACCGTTGTAGCAATTCTCTTCCTTCGTCTCATCTGCAAATTCTGCTAATTTTTCCTGTCTTCTTTCTGACAGAGAGAGTATCAGGACATTGTGAGAAACCCACCGCTAAACTCTGCTTGTAGCACCTCTCCACATGGCTGCAATTAATGGGGAGGTAATGCCAGAGCTTCATTAAAGATGTGAGTGTTGGTGTTTTTGTGTCCAAAATACTTCTTAAGCTATTTTAAGTAGGCAAGCAGATATACTAAAGCACTAAAAATAAATATTTAAAAATACTTGACCTCAAAATACCGATCCATCAGAAGCAGAGGGTAAAAAGACCTTTAAAGGAACCTTTTCCTTGCATCCTACCCAGAGCAGAACCTCAGATTTACAGACTTGTGGTTCAGGTAGATCTAGACTGAGCTGCCACCTCTGCTGGCATCACAGTAAGGGCCAGATATTTTTCAGGTTTCTTGTCCTCTTGGCATGGATGTTGCAGGTCTCAGCATAGCATGGGATTAACCAATCTGAGAAATCAATCTGAGATAGTGCAGTGCACAAAGGCCCTCTTATGGGTCACAACCAGGGCAGAGGAGATGCTGTTGTGAACAGCACCTCTTAGACAGTTGTGGCCATGGCAGGAGTTGTCTTTTTGCACAATATTAGCAAAATGGGTGCAATTTTACCTGCACAGAAGCACGTTCCGCTTTTGAAAAATACAAATCCTACCATCAGCTTTTTCTCTTGATTTTATTTACTCCCTTTCAGCTCTTCTGATTTTTTTTTTTTTTTTTTTTTTTTTTTTTTTTTCAGAGCAGGGAAGGAGCCAGCCTTGCGTGGCTCACCAATTCTCTGGAGCGACGGGAACCAGACCACAGCCTGGGCACCTCAGCAGGCGGAGGTCCCTGCTCCTCTGAAAGGAGCATCAGACAGACTATTAAAGAAGGGTGTGTTCTCGCAGCTGCCCAACACTATCAACACTAACCAGCAGGATGATCTGGATTTCTGCTGCCCCGTGCCAGATGGCAGCGTTAGCATACTCTGGTCTTCATTGCAGGTCTGTGCTCTGTGGTTATGGCAAGACTTCATCCTGAAATAGCTGCTGGGTTTTTGAAATTCAAGCATGGCCCACTTATGTGGATATTTCAAGCTGTAAGTTTCAGTCGAACCCCTAAACAGCAACCGAGTTTAAGAAATGAGGAAAGATTTTCCCAGGTATTTAAAAGCTGGGCAGAAAGATACAGTGTTTGCGGGCAGCTTCCTCCACACTGAATGAAACTCAGAGATTCGTTGCTGCAGGGCTTACACATGGCAATGTACATCTGTAAATAGATATGTGGCCAGAAAATACTTTGAATGCTTATGCCATGCATAAACTAAAATGTCCTGCCTAATATCATGATAAATACAGAGGATTCTTCAATAATAATGTGTGATTTGGATTTTAATTTGCAACATAGTATTGCAATGAATTCAGTCTTGTAAGAAAAGTTTATAGTCTTAAGGTCAAATCCCAAATCTATTTTTACAGTTTGTATTTTGGACCCTTCCTGTTCTGAAGATAAGCATTGTTTCATTTAAAAGGCAAATAGCTTCATGAAGACAGAATATGTAATTATGTGAGCTTGTTGTTGTCTTACACTGAGGGTTACATCCAGTCTCGACAGGTGTGGGGCCAGAGAGAAGTGCCAGATATAAATAATGGCATATAAAACAGCAAAGCAGTTATCTAACATAAGAGCAGAGAGTGTTTGGGAGTTTTGCTGAGCAAAGCTATCCCTGGTTCATATATATCTCTGGTTCATATGGAAATACAGTCCTTGTTGCTAGGACATGGCTAGCTGAATTTCAGTGGTCATCTTGGGGTGCAGAGGGTTGGATTGGAGGTTCTTTTGGTTTCTAATTGGGACAGCCTATTTTGCTGTAAGTTCACCTTTCCCTTTATTAGCAGTCTTAGTGTGTTGCAGAGACATACTTCAACATCATGAAGCAGCAAAGCCCGAAAGCGGTAGAAATAGGACCTGTTGTATGTCTTGAATGCTGGAAGTGATGAAGAAAACCAATTCGCACATCCTCTTTAAAAGATAAGGGTTTCTTTCCCTATTGCAGTAAGGAAGAATATTGTGACAAGGAGCAAGTGATCAGTAGCAACGCTTACTTGCCACACAAAATACTTTCAATGCATGTCTCTCCACTAACTCTGCCACTGTTTTCAGGATGTTTTGTGACACCACAAAGCAGCTGTTCTTTACTCTTCTGACTAAGACATTTATATTCAACCCTGACATTTTAATCTAATAAAAAAAAAAAAAAGCTTTTTACCTCCTTGCAGTATAAACAGAGAACCTCTATATAATGGGCATCTGTGGAATATGGAATTAATCCCACTAGTGCGGAAAAACCTTCATAACTCTCTTGCGGCTTCATCACTCTTTGAGTTATGAGGTCTTCCTCTCACTTGTGGGATAAAGTCCAAATCCCACAGAAGCCTATTATGTGTCCACTATTTATTAAGACTTCATCATTTAAAACAAAACACTTAAGAAAGACACTGGGAAACATTTAAAATCAGAGAGGTTTCAGTCTGAGGAATATTTGTTGTATTTGAAGGTTTTTCAAAGCAGAGAAGAAAAGGTTCATTTTAGCCCTGATAACCACCAACTTGCCGCTTCTGCTTATTTTTCTACTTCTTTTTTTTTTTTTTTTTTTTTTTTTTTCTCCATGGAGAGATTCTGAATGTTTTCCCCTTCTTTCCTACATGATTTTATAAATCTCTTAGTATCCTTGTGAAGACTTCACTTACTTTGCCTGGCAGTCCAATGACTAGAGCCATTAACTATGAGTGAGAGCCCTTGTTCCCTGGCTTATGGATGTAAGTGTATGTACTTGCTGTACCTTGACTAGTAGAAAGTCCTTTAAATGACACTCACTGTTTTGCAGAAGTGTAACATAACACAAATACACTAGCTAACGTTTAAACCTGGTAGTTTAGCAGTACTAACATTTTCTATTAATGTTCTGGAGCTAAGAAGGTTGGTCAGGAGGTAGGGAAACCTCAGCTTGATTTTAAACTCTTGCACGTACTCTGTCTGGGAACATTTAAATCTCTTTGTCTTCCCTTGACTTAGTTTCCACAGACAGGCCGTTAGAATGCTGATTCTATTTTTCACCTTTATTTATTTATGGTCTCTCTGCATCTCAAACAAAGTAGAAGCTAATGCAAATAATTTGATATAATGCAAATGAATAGAGTAATTATATCAGCCGTGCTGCATGGGAGGGAATTTAATTACTTCATTTTAGTAATTAATGGTATAGTTTTAAGCAAGAATTTTTACAGTCACTATTTTACAAAGTAAAAAGATTCAAAAATATCTTTTAATTGCTTTGATGTTTTTGAAGTCACACAAATGCTATTGTTGTTATAGACATACTAAAAATACTTTAAGCTTGCTGGAATTTTTTCCATTTCTTCCTATAGAAAGAAATAACTGTTATCACCTATATAATTCCCCCCTTTCTTCCCACAGAAGGAACTAATTCTCAAAACGGTTGTGAGAAACTTTATCTTACAGCTGGGGAAAACGAGGCAGAGGGGCTTTAATTCACTACTCCAGTGTCATTCTGTACATCAGCGGCAGAACTCAGATGAGAAGCCCAAAGTTACTGACTGGCAGCCCTGAGCTCATGGCATGGCTCTTATAGCAAAGTCAGCCGATGTTGTGTGCTGAAATAACTGTATACTTTGTCATCATCTGGCAGAGAAGTCATGGCGAGGTGAGAATACGAAAACATTTGTATGGTGAGTGTGGAGCAGATCTGGCATCAGCGCCTTCCTGAATCTGGTCAGACACCTGGCGTTGCAGGCCCTGTGCTCCCTTTCTGCTGGTACTGAGCTTAGATGAGAAGCACAGTGCAATTAAAAGGTGTCTGCCTGGAAGACTGATGGTGTTGGACCTGTTTACCCCTTCAAAAGCAATGTTAAGAGAGCAGACTGACTCTGGGGAGTGGAGAACGGAAGAAGATTGCTCTACCTATTGGAGGATTGTGGACGTGATGTATCATTCTTTAGGTCTGGGGAAAAAAAAATCAGATAAAAAATATAGATAAATTTCAGAGGAGCAGCCAAAATTTGGATGCATACTTGAACTCTGAATCTATTGACTTATTCATATGTTCTTCCAGTTAATCACTTTTCTTTCCTTACCTCTAATAGAGAAAACATGATCTGAATTTAAGGCAGACAAGGGAATAAAGAACAAACAGCCATAGCTGCTGGCTGTTTCTACAAAAGCTAAGGGCTACTTCTAGTCTCCAGCAAGAACTCAGGATGGGACTTCTTTTATGAGAATCTGTGAGATTTACAGCAAAAAACGTACAGCCAGTCAGAGGGCTTCTACTTGCTGACAGATCTTTCTGCTCAACCTTTGCTGCTGCGTGGAACTGAATTAGCACAAAATAACCCTTTTATTCAGCCACAGTATGGATTTATATTCACAGGGGCAGCTCCTCAGTAGGGGTAAATTGTCTTAACTCTTTCAAAGGACTTGAGTTCAGCAGTTTGAGTTTTGGTCCTGGCAAAAGGTGAGCACATGCTTTCAAGCTCCATCTCGACTTCACCTATGAAAACCACCGTCACTATGTGCCCCCTCCAATCTTTAGCTTTCTTGTGTTGTTTTGCTCAGCTTTTCAACGATGTTGAAAGGAGTTTCAACCTATTTTAATGGATGCTGTTGTACTGTAAGTGTAATAATGTCTTTGATGTGGTAATTTTTAGGTGTGAAAAATTTTGGGATGTGGTGAAAAGCAGCTGAGATAAAACTCTTTGCTCTTATTTTGGAATTACTTTACAATCTCCAGCAAATTCAGATTTTTTAAAAATTATTTTGAAGAATTTAATATATATATACATGTATTTTAAAAGAAATCTAGGGCAATTCTGATGACAGTGGTCTGTTTTTTCCTCTGCTGCATGCTTCAGCATGTAATAATAATAAACATAAGATATACATAAATTCAGTTTTCAAATTAAAAGAACAGAAAAGGCAAGCAAAGCTTGAGCTGCAGAAGCAACAGGAAGTGAAAAGGTGGTGAGAGTGAAACAAGAATATAAATCACATTTTTTATGAGTGGCCACCCGGACGACAGAGTGCAGAAGCAGACCGGGTTGTTGTGAGAAATAACAATGAAGAGTGCACATGTAATAATACAAAGTGCCTAAGAGAGGAGTAGGGCAGGGGCAGTGGTGGGGAAGGCTATCCTAGAGCAGGGCTTGGAGCAGGCTTATTGCTTACTCTGCCTCCTGCTTCCTTTCTGGTCCCCCTGACCCCCCTTTTCTTGTTTCTTAAACAAGGTTGGTTTTGGTAGAGATGATCCAAAAAAGCACCCTCTTGAACAATAAACACAAATGACCGTGGTGGTCCTGTCACCTTTGGATCTCTGTAAAATAACCGGTGATCCACAGCACTTTCTGGAATTGATTTCACAGGCTTTCCCCCTACCTCCTCACTGACAGCCTGAAAAAAAATTTCCCCTACCACCATCGGTGAATGCTATTCATTTTCCCATTATTATAAATTCTTACATGCAAAGAGTCCTAAAGAGTTATCCCTCTGAAGCAAAGGTGATTTTGCTACTGAAGGAGCACAAATCAAACACTGCTCACAAACTCTTACATTTTGAAAAGAACACTTCCAAATGATTAAATAGTTATGCATGGCAAGGGCTTGAAACTTTGATGATTTATTCAGACTCCATAACCTATAGTAAAATATAAATTTTTGTTAATAGTGGCATAAATGTAACATTCTCTCCTCCTCCTCCCTCCACCCCTTTTTTTCCTAAGTGTAGGACTTCCAAGTTTTTTGGAAGAAAAAAAGCATCTGTTTTTCTGTATGTTTGCTTTTTTTATAGACTTCATAAATCCAGCAGGCTTCTATTTGGACCACTAGGCCCTTTCAATAGAAGCATGTTTTCACTGGGATTTCCACATTCATAATTATTCCTCTCGTTTCTCTGCTGTGAGAAGACAAGCTGCTATTTCATTGCTTTGGGGAAGTTAATAATATGGTAGGCAAAACATCAGGAAAAATTATAATGAATGAACCTATACAAATTGTAGGGAAACACATGCTGCTGTTATAAAATGTTCCCATCATAAATCCCGGCAAATCACTCTGTGCACAAGTGAATAACTTTTTAACACATAAACACTCAATTAATTAAAGGTAATATACTATATATGCTCAAACTGGTGTGACACAGAAAAGACAGATTCAAATAATGGCATTCAAGATTGTGGGCCCAGTCGTGTCTGCCACAGTCCTCCTGAGAGATTTGGGAATAATAACACTCCAAAGTAACTCTCCTCTATACCTGAAGTGAAAATGAAGTTCTCAGCCTCAGCATTGCAATACTATATTATTGCATTCACTTAAGACCTAAGTAGGAAACTCACTACTTTTTTTCTCACCTTATTTCATACAACATAGCAAATGTTTCCTCAGTTTCATGTAGGTAACTGTTCCCTCCTCCTCCTCCTTACTATTTCTTACTTCTTGCTGTTTTTTCCATCTTACCCAGGATTCTTGAAAGATTATTTCCTTTAACAATTGTATTATTTGCAAGACCAGTTAATTTATTGACATTAGCTTTTCCATCAGTGACTGTGGTTCAGCTCCACTAGAACTTATCCATTCATTTTGAGAGCCAAGTTGGTTAGAATTTGCTGCGACTATTTAAAAAATACTCTTTAAATAAATTTTTCTCTCTCTAAGAAAAAAGAAGAGAAAGGCAAAACAAACAAACTTTGAAATGTTTTCACTTTTGATTACGTTTGTGTCAAGATCAGAAAGAGACTCACCAGCTGTAGAAAAATAACCAACTTATACTCACACAGGAAGGTACAAAGCAAGGTTCAGTTCCCCAATGTAGGGGTTATTTAGTTTTCTTTTAAGTGGAAATAGCTCCAGCAAGAGCCACTGAGAGCAACCCACCACAAACTAGCTAGAAGTAGTGACTTGAATGCAAGAGTTTTACATTCAAGAATTCTTATATTCACACACCTGCCTGAAGCGATATGATATTGTTATAGGATTGGGCAGGTCTTTCTAAATTTTCACAGAAAAAAAAAGAATAATCACATTTTTATACAATAATGTTAAGGTAGAAAGGGAACATTTTGAAACTCTTTTAAGGTTTCTGAGGTCAAGGAATTTTTCCACTCAGGTTTAAACTGATGGTAGCTCCCTCAAAATGCCATCCACGAGCACCTGTGTCTCACCCAGTGCACATTATTTTCGCTTGCCACCATGTCAGAGTCCTGTGTGACAACACATGCTCACAAGTAATTGAAGGGGAATCCTTGGCCATCCTAGGAGAGGGGTGTGACAATCCACACCACCTAACATTAATCACCTTGATAGGCCTCATCTGGTATTCTCGTTTTAATCTGAGTGTGCCCAGGTTAGTCCGTAAACCATCTCCATAGATAGAGACAGGACTTCCTGAACTGGATAGCAGAAAAATCACAGTACTGAGCACATACCTGTTGGACTCAGCAAGTGAGAATATAGATTAGGAAACTTCATGCAAAATTACTGACAGCGATGTTTCAGAGCCTAAAAATGAACCCTCATGGTTGGCCACAGCTACTTTAAATGATTCATAAGTATCTAGGCCATTTAAAGGCTTGTTAGTTGCTATAAAACTTTATCCTGCTAAACCTTATTCACTTACGACATTTGTAGTCTATTTCTAGGATTTACGTCTTCCATTACCCTGCCCTTATTCATCATATTTCATAATTGCTCTCTCAAAATCAACTATTTTTAGTTGTGGAAGTTATCTTATATAGGAATATTACCAAATGATGGTTATTTTCATGCCAAATTTAACACTTCAGTCCCCAAAGAATCTTCTAAATCAAAAGTATACTGATGGTGACAGTAGCTGCTAGCAAATCCATAGGGGAAGAAGTGAATACAAATTTATCCCCCTAGATCCAGTCAGCTGGTGGTTACTTGAGGAACGGATCCTCTGGAATATTGTTTTAGTCCTTTATCTCTTTTTAAATTTTTGGCTTTCGCAATGCCCTGTGTTCAAAACTTCCACTGTTTAGTACTTTGCTATGTGAAACTTTATACCTATCGAGTTGCTGATGGTGCTTGAAGTTGCGTATCGCAGTACTCTTTGGAATGCTCATCTATTTTAGAACTGAATAGAATAGAATGGTTCGGTTGGAAGGGACTAAAATGATCATCTATTCCAACTGCATTTTGTTCTTATCTTGCAAAAGTTGGCTGGACAGTTGCTGTTAAAATTATTGCAAAGTTCAGGCATAAAACAAGCCTGGGAAATTCATGCTATAATCAGTTGTTTCTAGAATTGTACAAACAAGTAAAACCAGGAGATGGAAATAACTCTGTAAACTTTACTAAAACTTATTAAGAATGTCTTACATTCAAAGGAATAATAGATGACAAAAATAAGATCAGAAAAAGGAATATGCTTTTTGGTAAAAGCCAAATCAAAATTGAAATCTTAGATACATTTTTTAAATTTTTTTTCCTTTTTAATTTGTCATGAATAATATACTGTTAACCATAACGAGCCCTTTATGGAACTTTTTTTTTTTAAAGAACGTGTCCAAAGAAGCAAACTTTTTGATTGGGTTATAAGCTGCACTGGTGGAATTTACCTCACTGAATTCTGCAATTTGAAAGTTAGAAATAGTTGCTTTTTGAATAGTATTAAACAGCATTGTACGGCCATTCATGATGGAAGAGAAAATGTTGGATGTCATTAAAACATAATTCACTGAAATGAAATAACTGGGAGAATTTTAGGCAGGTTTTATGTAATTGCCTGTTTGGAATTTATTTAAGCTTTCTCTCTGGCTGTCAGGTTAGAATACATATGCTGCTTCCAGTGCTTGAGCTGCCTTGCCCAAGGCTGGATTGGAGCATCCTGTTGTGCTATGTAGATAACCCTGCATGCGCAGTCAGTACCTATGTGCTTCTGGCTCTGGACAACTGCTGAAGAGACAGACACTACCTACAAAACAGGGATTTGATACATAACGTGTACATGTGCACACCCCTGGACAATAACAGTGACATTGCTATAAAACAGCAGGAGGGGAAAAATAGAAAATAAACCACTCAAACCGGAATAAATCTTACTGGAGTTGTCCAGGTACATGAATTAGTTAAACTGAGAACCAGCCATCTGGTCCTCTCCTCGGAAAAACTCCTGATGAGGAGATGACTTGCTATGGATTTGTGAGGTAAAGGCTTCAACGGAAAATAAAATCTGGCTCCTGCTGCCTGGGCTGAGGCTCCTTCCACTTACCCGCTGGCATGACCTCACTGGGAGCGGAGTTGAAAGTCTTCCTGGGTCGATGCAATGCATTGCTGCTGCTTACTTGCTGCCTTCCCTCCCGTCCTCAGAGATTACCTGCTCCTCCACCCAACCCCAGGCAATAACGCCTGCAGGGATGAGACATATGGGCGGTCACTGATGCCAGTGACCAGGCATTGGAAACTCAGCCTTCCCGGACGGGATCTCAGTGTGGTCTTTCCTGCCGCAAAAGATCAGACTGAACTGGAGGCTGACACTGTCCAGAGCTAGAATAAAACGTTTTAGCAATAAATTCTTCCATCAGAACATATATAAATACCATTCAAAATCCCTCCTCTGGGCGCCGTAACAGATTCATCTACCCCAGACGAGTGGACGGTGAAGTATTTCCTCCTTCTGCACTCCAAGTCTCCATGGTGAGCTCAGATACCAGACTGATGGACACTGTCTCAAAGTCTTTTACACTGTCCCCTCCTAATTGTTCAATATGTTTTCAGAGTGCAAAGTAACAACTAAAGTATTGCTTTTACCTCTATGGTGAAAAACGCATATTACAAGGAAGGAAGTGCAAATTGTTATTTCCAAACAAAAGAGGTGGTGTAACAAGAATAGAGCACATCAGAGACTAACAGTTCTGTTGGAAGCAGGTTTTGTTCTTGTTGTTAATAACTTTTATAATGATTTGAACCGCTTTCTTTTTACAGTCTTCCAGCTGCTCCCAAAGGAAACTTTTTTTCTTATTTAATGCCTTCGAAGTTCCTTGAAATGCTTGGATGAATGATCCTATGTAAGTGCCAAAGATTATTTTATTCATTAAACTTCATAACACTGAAAATGTCCTGTCTGGTTAAATAGTGGCTTGATTTTGGGTCATCGTGAAGTAATTTTTATGTAGTCTGGGGAGAAGGGCTGTTTGGGTTGGTGTGGTGTTCAGTATGCTGCAGGGTATTACTGAAATATTGAAACTGATACACTATTAGGTCACAGAAAAGGTGCATGTACATAAGCAAATGCCAGTTACACCTCTGTTATGAAATTAAGCAGAGCCAAGGAACTTCCTGGATACTGGAACTCAGACATCTATACTGCTAAATTGCTAAACAGTCCCTGGATGGTTTTGGCCCTGGTCAGCAAACATTTTCCCAAGCAGTTCCTGGGTTCAACCTGGAAAGTAGGAAATGTCCATGGCTAACAGGGAGTTTGCATTTGGTGACTTCATTTCACACACTAGAAAATCTCATACTATGGGCTCAGAACAGCCACATGCATGTTTAATATACCAGGGTAGACTAGTATATATCCCTATAAAAACATACATATTTCTTTGATGCCGTTTGCAAATCAAATCTTGAAAGCAAGTATTACAGTTCTCACACTCTTTGATGAGCCAACCAGTACCTGCATTCAGGTCATTGGAATTACCTGGGATATGGGTTAGAAAGAGTATGTCTGACCTTACTTCAGTATTTATCTAATGGGGGTTGATGGCGTTTCTGTGTGAAACGCCTTTCTGGGTTGGAAGAAAGACTATCGCAAGTTCTGAGGTGGAAACATTGTACTGATGGTTGCATGTACAGTGAGTAAGTAAATATATATAGAGAGAGATTGACATGTACTCACATTTGTTTTATGAAAGTATTCCAAGACACTGCTTTATAGCCAACCTTCTCATCGTCAAATACAAGTGCAAGAAGAATATTAGGAAGACAGAATGAGTATGTTCCTATGTAATTACATTTCCAGGTTCACGTGTGCCATGTCCAATACTTACAGAGATCATGGAGCACCCGTTTCCATGGAGGAATTAGATGATCTTGTACCAAAGCCTTACATTTTGTAGACAGAAGAGGAAGAGGAGGTAAGACCACTGAAAATTATCATCAGATGAGTTTTCACATGAGTTGTAAGTAGTGGAAAATGATGTAAGAAAGACCCCTTTCTGGGTGGAATGTATGATCCTTCTTAACATAATCTTAGCTATGACTTTCTCATTTGAAATTATGTTCCTCTTACACCTATGTAGTTATCATAACTTTAGCCATAGTTCTAGATGAATTCAGTTTTTGCTTGCTGAGCTAATAAGAATGTACTTAGAATCAACTTAGAGAAGATTCTGTTAAACCTGTGATTGTGTTAAATTTACATTTTTATTATTTCAGAAACAGAAATAATACTGAGAACCAAGTTCAGTCAAAGTTCTGCAGGCTTTGAGAAAAAAAGCATGAAAACCACATTTTCTCTAACAAAATAAGGTTTCATCATGAGTTAAAGATTTTAGTCATGTTTTACTTGTCATCCAATATTGTAGATTGGTGTTTATAATAATAATTAAATACATTATTGATTCACATCTAATCTCCATGAAATCTAACAATGGTGACAGTAAGGATCCTTTTGAACAAAGGAAAACAAACAACAAGACCCTTATAGATACGTGGGGTGAAATTCTGGCCTCGTGGAAGTAAATAGTAAAACTCCTGTTGACTTCAACAGGGTCAGGATCTCTTCCCCTTTCCCTCCACCCCCAGTGTGTAACCACAGCTGTGCTTTTGCTAAGCAGCATGCAAGAACAACTTATGAATCACATCTGGTGACCCTGTATGGCATCCCAGCAGAGAAAACATCAGGAATATTAACCCCTTTGTTACATAAATTAAAACAAAGAGATTTTTGGATCCCTTGGATAATGCAAAAACTGTGGGAAAGAAATATAAAAATATTTTAGGGGAACTGAGAATCAGGGCCACAGTGAGGGAGAAAAGCTGCTGAGGCAAAATTACGAAATTTAAGAATAAACACATTTTTCTTTCTCTTTCAAGTTCAGCTGCCAATGTAACTTGATAAATTTCTTTGGTTTGTTTCCACTTGTTCTCACTGACGCAAGCTGGCAATAGCTTTTGTAGAATTTCAGGCTCTCTTGAGTCAATGTCTTGATCTTCAGTTAAAACCTCTTCGTTTTCCAAGAACCTCTTAATTTTCCATTTCCTCCTTGGCAAAGCTTAAAACCATATCCAAAAGCTGTATTAGCATTTTTTCACCTGAGACATTGGAATTTCCACCATCACTGGGCTTATTTCCCTTTTCTGCCTTTGGAAGCTATCTTGTAAAAATCAAATGTTAATAGCCAACCCTCGGCCTTTTTTTTTTTTTCTTTCTTTTTCTTTCTGTTGTGTGTGTATATTTTAATATAGGGAGGAATTTCCCAGTCTGAAGTTTAAACCATACCTATCAATATCCTGGGCTGAACGAGTCTTTTGGATGTAATCATGTCCAAAACAAGGCATTTGTTATCAGAATCTAGAATGCAGCACTGTGCTTTCTCACTGACTAGGCATCTAACAGTAGCGGTGAAGAGACAAATTCCTGCATTTTGATCTCACTATAAAGCTTTAAGCTAGTTATTTAAAATATATGACTTGTCAAATGTGGAGAATTTTAGAGAAAGTAGAAAAATGGACTACACAGAGCATTACAGACCATTATATATAGGCATATACGTCAGTCTGGTTCTTCTGGAATAATTGGAGCTATTGCCTTCACATTGCCCTATTTAAACAGATTGCACCAGGCTGTAGAATATGTTAATTACATCTGAGAGATGAAACACCCTCATTTAGCACATCTGCTGGGCCATGTGAAGTAACAGAGCTGAATTCTACAGGAAAGTCTGTGTCCACCAGAATCGATGGAGCCCTGTAAATTAAGAATGATGACATATTAGCACATTGGACATGTCTGGTTGAAGTCTAGCTTCTCTAAGTGATTGATCTTTTGGCCACCTCTTTTGAAAATGGTATCGCTGATGTTGTTTGTGAGCATCCAGGTGTTCTCTAGTGGGATCAGGGCCAGAGTCTCAAAGATACGCAAGTGTGTAAACCCACTGTAATCTAGAAAGGTTGGTATAAAATGTTTGTAATTTGAACATCTGTGAATGATGTTTCTTTTCGTATTACTATGACAAGTTCTTACAGAGTACTAGGATATCTGTCAACCGTAGGGAGCACAATGTCTTACAGTGATGCAGAAATAACACTATATCATAATATAGCAGAGGAATTCAGGGAGTATAGAAGTCAACACAGGGACTATGAATGGAATATATGAAGCAAAATATTCCTGTTTATAAGAATACTAGCGTAGCTCGTAAGCTGCTGACCATCAAATCATTAAAATAACATTGAGCAATGCTGTTTGAGAACTTCACACCAACATCACATTTTTTTCCAGCATTTTCAAACCTTTTGCCCTGCAGAAACTTTCGATATTGGCACTCAATTCAGTATGAAAGCTCATGCTACAGTTTTAATAACCTATGACAGAATTTCCTATCATGCAAAAATGCACTATTAATATTGAAGTGTGAAGTGTCAGCAGGCACAAATAGGGCAACCAAGATTAATAAATAGTTGTAATGGGGCATTTCAACTATCTGCATAGAAATTCATCCTTTGCAGTGGGTGATTTAGAGACAGAACTTGACCTCTCAGACTATATTTTTTTATAGCAGTTGGTTCTACAGCACACATGAGAAAAAGCTACTCCGTCCTATGCAGTATACAAGTGTTGGTTCAAGAAGTAACTATTGCTGAGCCACTAATTAATGGTGACCACAGCATAATTAAGTTCAACATTCTCAAGGGAGTGATTGAACGAAATGCAGGACTGTGACACTAAACTTTTGATAATGAAATTTTTTCGAGGGGAAAGTTAGTCAGAAAACCCTAAAGTCAAAGTGAGGAAATTAAAATCCTTACACTCAGCATGGAGGCTTCTTAGGCATCCCAGGAGTCACAGAGGAATGAATGCACCTTAACAAAAAAGGAAATAGAAAGCCAATTAAAAGCTAATATAGTTAGATTGCAAGGTTCAAGATGTTATTTAAGACAGAATAGTAGCCTTCAGAAAATAGTAATCTAGTCCAAGTGAAGAAAAGGAACAGATATTGTGGAATATGGGAATTATGGAGGTAAAAGGTAAGGTATAAGGGAAGAAGTTGTCACAGAGAAAAGAAAAATTGCTAACAATATATTTGTATGTGTCTCAATTGGGAATTGTGTGAGAAAATAGGCTGATTCATTATTTCACCCTTAAGGAGTTATGGATAATACTGATAGCAGAGAAAAAATTTAAATGGTGTATTAGGACACTTTTCAGATGTGTCTGAGGTATCTGTGATATGATTTCAATCAAAGGAATTCACTATGACTACAGTAAACTGGTTCACAAGGCCTTCCAAGAACTCAGATGGAAAAAGGGGGTGCTGAACTGTGAGTAGGAAAGCAGCATTTCATGTGAACTGTGATTCTAAGCTGAAATATAGAACAGCAGCAAATGTTTAAAAAGTGTGTGAGTCACTTCAGGACTAATTCATTAGATTAATCAGTAGGAAAAATGGTAAAAGAAAGTTGGTTGAGTAAGTTTTTCTAGAAGCTGAAACAAAGCCCTCATGAGAGGCTGCTGGGGAAACAAAACCCGTGGCTAACGACTGGCATGGCATGGACACAGGCAAGAACTGGAGAAGAGGCAGAGGCAGGAGCTGATGCCTGGTGGCAGATGATGAACAAGTCTAACAGCATCTGGCTGAAGATCTGCCTTTTCGCCTCAGCCCCTGCTAAGTCGGTGAGTGATTTACCACTGACTTGAACGCAGCAGGATCTTACCTGCAGGCACTGGTTTTGGCTCCAGACCCAGACATCGTACTGGTCACCTGTTGCCTCCTGGTAGCATTCACCATTTAAACAGGACGACCTGTGTCTGACAGAGGGAACTCCTTTAGTCATTTGTGATGCTCCTCATGCATAAGCCAAAACAAAAACTGAGTGGCATTACAATATTTTCTCATGTTATTTTACTCCAAGGCCTTGGTTGCATTATGCAAATGTTACTGTTTCTAAGCAAATACAGCCCTGTCCCTCAGTCAGACTTCTGCACTGCAGTAAACTGACCTCTTTGAACAGAACTGACATTGGTTTCTGAGTTTATGCTTAAAGGCTTGGATGTGACTTACACCAAGGCTTTGTTAAACAAATCTGATAACAGTAAGAACATTAATTGAGGAGTGTCTGTTGTAAGGATATAATGATGTTCCACTGTGAAGAAAAATCAAGCCCTGTATTTTATAGGCGGATTTTCGAGATAGCTAATCTACCAGAATGAGTCTTATTTGATCCCCCCTTCTGAAAGGATACAGATTCACACTTTGAGAGACAATCTGACTTTACAGAAAGAGGAACAAAACCCACATGGCCATTTTAAATGACTTACGCATTTCTAGAATAATTTCCCTGAATAATATAACGTCCTAAAGGAAACATGCAGTCTGTGGTGTCGATGGAAGGGGCTTACTCGCACTTAGTTTGTGTAACTTGCAAAACTCACTCACAGCTTTGCTCTTCATGAAAAACGCTGTCACTCCAAAGTCATGTCAACAAGAATGCCTTTATACCAGTCCATAATGTCGGGTGTTCTGCATGTACATACATGCAGTCCATGGAGCAACCATCCACATATTAAACCATCAGACCAGGGACTAAATTCCATTTATCTTGCACATTGACATCCTCCTATGCACTAATCCACTTTCACTGGGGCTGTTTTTAACAATCTGACTCTCCCAGCAGTTAAAACAGCTGCCATTTTTTTTTTTAAACAAACCTGCCAGGAAAATATTTCTTGCTTTCCTCACAAACGTGGAATTCTGAGCCACCCTCCCACCCCCAAATTACATTGGACTGATTCCCAGGCCATGTAATGTTCAGTCCTGGGCTAATGACTGGTTTAAGTTTCAATAACCCACAGTTCGTTAAGACCAGAAATAGATTATACCATGGTAGAGATGGGATTCCCTCTTTTCCAACAGGATATGGTCTTTTTTTTTCTTCTGCTAGGTTTGGTAGAATATAAAATATCATAGTTTAAAAGTCAAAGTTATGTAGGTGATGGTTAATGTTTTAAAATACTTTGTACTGGACTGCTGCCTGCAGCTGCAACTGCAACTGAGGCCCCAGTGGAAAGCTGTTGCAGAAATGCGTGGTCACAGACACCCCTCACCACCAGCACTTCACCTTCAAAAGATGGAAACGGGAGAAGGGAGGAGTAGTTGGTGAAATGAATTAACTGTAGTCCTGCAGAAACATGGTTAGTGCTGAGCTGTGATGAAATGCCTTGTCTCAGCTACTGATCTACTGTCCCAGACTCATGAAAGCACCAACCACCTAAAATTATTAGTTTTAACTTTTCATTTTCCAGTTGAAGACGGGGCATGCGAATTTGCGGTCTTTAGGCAAGATGGCTTTATAGGCACTGAGAAAAGTGACTCCAGCGAAGAGCTTAAAAATCCTGCAGCATGTGTAAACTACCTTATTTGTGTCATGATATAAAACACCTGCTGAAGTAAAGTGGCCCGAAGATTTTATTGCTGCTCCATGGTCAGCTTAACTCATGAAGTCAGACATATATGACTTGTGTGCTCATCTTGTTCCCACCGGCACCCAACACTTCATTTATCTCCTCTGTTAACATATGCAAAACCTCTGTATTGAAAAGATGTGAGCTCTGATATGTTTTTAAAGTCAAACTTCAGTGTGTGCCTGTCACCAATATTGAACTAGTGCCTCCTATTGAAATGTGCCTGCCTTTGATTTAAAACGTTCTCATGTCAAATGACATGTCTACAGTCTAGCTGCAACTTGGTTGAGAGGACAGACAGCAGACCATCTCCCATGACAAGAAAAGAGGAATAAAAGGATTGTTTGACTGCCATCAGTTAATGAAAAACTAATCAATTGTATTCTTCAGTAAAGCATGAGCATTTTCCTTATAAAAGCAAGGGAGACAACAGATTGCCTGGCTTATGAGAGGATCAGCTGTATGTGATAGGTGTGATTGTTACTGAAAGAACGGCCTCCTGCTTTCCGCCCTTCACTGCTTTGGAAAGATAGATCTGTATGAAACTTTGCTGTGCTCATCTCTGGCAGTGGTCTTCAACTCAGAATATACAAAGCTACAGCATCTTAAAAATTGTAGGGAGTTGAGAGCATCTCTGCACAGGTTGCAGTAAGTTCAAAGTAGAGCAGAGGTGTCCTTCAAACCACCTTCATGTGGAAGTCTTTGGTCTCTGCTTTTGGCCTATCAGCTGCATCTTGAGATTTTCCTCTGTAAATGTCAAGGAGGCCAGCTTACAAACACTATCCAATAACAGTGAACCATGCGGCTCTGCACACAGTTATTTCTCCTTCATAAAAATAAGTGTTTGTACATAGCTTTTTTTTTGTTTCATGCTTACATGGCTTTGTTTTCAGCAAATCATTAAAAAAGTGATGACTTACTGCACTGCTTTTTTAAATCTAGTCACAAACCACAATCACTTACAGGAAATGGAATGTTTACTTGAGTTTATTATACAAGGGTCTGGATATGAGCTGTGGGATTTTTACACCTCATAGCAACGGTATTACAATTTATTTACATCTTCATCTTGGCAGCTGCACAAACTCTTATGAAATAGGACAATCACACCTTAGGGAACAGTAATTATAGGCAAAGGTATAAATAGTATAAAGAAGTGCACGCATTTGGCACTTAAGTCGAAGAGAATAGAAACTATTCTGGCAAATCTTCAAAAACACAGTCTCTTGTTCATTATGAGGGCATGAACTAATTAAACCGAACTTGTCAGAATCGGCTGCATGAATAAATTCTAGCCAGCTTTGGCACAGTCATGCTCCCAACCCACGAAGAGCAAAGTTGTTTTACTGATGTCATAATTTGGATGTTCTGGGTATGATATCACTTTTGACAGAATTAATGCAGAATTAATACCATATGTATAAGCATTAATAGGTATTGAATTGAACACCCAGTGATAAGTCTGTGTCGGTTTCCAAAGTAACAGTCTGTTTTTTTTCTTCATAATGCTTACATTAACGTAGTATCAGAAGGCAAATTTAAAATACATTTCAACACTTTTATGAGAAAGCATTTAAATTTTACATCTCAACCTCTATTTCAAAAGCTGTTTGCATAAGAAAAGCAATTAAACCTCAGTGCTACATTTTTAATAGTGCAAAATCAGTGTTGTAAGAGA
This sequence comes from Rhynochetos jubatus, assembly GCA_027574665.1. Taxonomy (NCBI): domain Eukaryota; kingdom Metazoa; phylum Chordata; class Aves; order Eurypygiformes; family Rhynochetidae; genus Rhynochetos; species Rhynochetos jubatus. Next base: position 56,329,838 of record CM050651.1, on the reverse strand, counting down.
AGAATTTTAAGGCAATTGTAAACTTAAAAGGAATTGTCACCATTTGATAGCTGAAATGAGAACTCCTCTGAGGTTCAGTTACTCCATTTATAAATCATTTGGTCCTTTTATACAATGAATCCTGAAGTTAAAATGCTGTTGCATTTAGCAGCTTGTTAGTTCCTAGTTACAGTCAGTGACCAGGTGTTACTCTTTCCCAAATGCTTTGGCTGACTCCCATCTCCTTCCTTTCCCAGCCTTGATATATTAAATTCTTTCACTCTTATCCATGATGGTTCTTAGGGTCTTCCTCTTTAGTTTTCCTTCCCCTCAGGATATAGTTATATTTTGAGGATTTACAGCTGAATCAGAGATTCCACCTTTGTCTTCAAATGTAAGGGTGAGTTAAAGAGCTAATGAACAGAGATCGAGTAGCAATATAGCAGTTTGCTGATGGAGCTAAAAGTCGGAAGTAAACCCAAAATTTGACCTTGGCATGAAAGAAACTCTCTTGATACTGAGTATTATTGTAATAAACTCAGAAAGGAAATGTAATACTGACATATGTGAAGAGTTGCATGTGAGGGAACAGCCTCCATTCATAGTGGAGGGGTTTGAACTAAATGTTGAAAAGAAGAAAAAGAATATGAAGTTATAAGGGTATGAAAAAGCCAGCTCTGTATTCAGTAGTAGTAGGAAGAATAAATCAAATATTAGGAATTAGTAAGGAAAAGGTCAAGAAGCAAAGAGGAACTCTCCTTTTGCCTATGTACTTCCCTGGTCTCCCCTTCTCAATGAGGGTGTAGAAGAAATGCTAAAGATAGTGAAACTAACAACAAGGATGATGAAAAGTAAGGAACAGCTTCCATGTGAAGAATAATTAAGTAGGCTGGGACCCCTTAGCCTAGAAAAGAGGTGACAGAAGGAAGTACAGTATAATGGTTGCTGACAAAGACAATGCCAATTGAGAATACCACCAGTATTGTGAGTGCTCTCACAACAGAAGAAATAGACATTATCATAAGTAGTCTCATATGTCAGGTTCCAAACAAATAGAGGAGGAATAATTCTTGTGTAATTTACTGTAGAGTTCATTGTTGTGGTCTAGGTATGGTAGAAAGCAGTGAAATAAATGTTTGTAATGATACAATCTGGATTTGTGTCTTACCTAGCAAACCTGTCCATATGGAGAATGCTACAGTGACAGCAGATGGTCCTGTTAATGCTCTTGCTTTGTGTCTATGTTATTGTTCAGGCTTTTCTGACATGTAAGTACTCCTGACAAGCAAGGGAATTTGAAATTGGTATGTCTCCTATTTATTAGTGTGCTGAACACCTCTTCAGTGTGCTTGAGGAAGGGCAGGCATGGTGAGGAGCAGGCAGAACAAACTTGGAGTGAAGTGACTGGGCAATAAGCCCATTTATCCTCTGCAATAGGTTTGTTCTGTTTAGGCATTAAGATGGGGATGGATTCAGAGCTGATTTACTGACAGTCAGTCACTCCTACGTCATCATGCACCGCTAGAAATGCAGTGGTTGCCCTTCTGGTCACAGCCAGAATCAGAGCTCAAAGTTGAATGATGGTCTAAAAGTATTTATTCCCTCTCTCTCAGCTGAGTGCTTATTGTCAGTAGTCCTGTTCAGTGCTAATTTGCTTTTTGGAAACATTTGTAGTTATCCATGGCTTTATAATGGGTACAGTATGTTCTGGAGAAATACTGGGTTTGGTTTTAAGAAAAGATAATTATAAATAAAGGCAAGATAAGGAGAAGATCTCATTTCCCTCTCTGTTTTTCGCTGATGATTAAAAAGCAAACTGAAGTAAAGACTATTTTAAGCTTTCCTTAATACATCTCCCAATTTTGTTTGACTTCTTTCCAAGTTCTGTAGTTTTAAACAAAGAACAAGCAATGATCTCAAATGCAAACCAGTGTTCATTACACTTGCACCTGCCCTGGATTCCACCCTTTTGTTTTGATATCACCCCTCTGGGTTTCTGATAAGTTCATAATACTTTCCAGGCTACCTTTTCATCATATGTCCACAAAACCACAGATCCACATGGGAGGTTTCACAGAATACTTTAAGTATGCAGAATTGCTTTATTGCTTAAGTAAGAAAAGCAAACTATCATTTACAAGGAAATCAGAACATCAAAGGGGGATGGAGAAAGATTTAATTATACAGTAGCTGCACATTTGTTGCATCTAGTGGAAGGATTTTCCTTCTTTTCAATCTTAATGATTTAGGATGCAGTAATAAACAGGGAAAAGACAAGGACAGTGAGCAACACACGTTTTTTCTGTTTCAGTGACACCAAACCAAAATCTGATTTCTGTAGTTGGTCAGACACTGATTTGCTCTAAGGAATTTAATTCAAACTATTTTTAAACTATAGTCTGGAGTCTGTGTTTTAATTTATATACTTTGAAAATGAATGTTAATCATAAAACCTGTAGCTCCTTCCACTTCTGGTGATATAGATATGTTTGATCAAGTATAATATATTCTGAGTGACTTTCTTTCTCATTGCATAGGATTTCTCCCAAGCATAATCATCAATATGACTTCAATTTTCACATGTCTAGTTCCCTTGCTATGATGGTTTCTACACCATAATTTTCAGAAGTGCCTTTTTTTTTTTTTTTTTTTTTTTCCCCCTCCTGGGGATATTCTCTAGATGGGAAGGGTTTTGTAAAGAAGAATGTTTTACATTTTGCACTTAAGCTAGCAAAGTCTGGACTTGTTTTGCCTAGGGGAAAGGAATGGGATGGTCAGAGCTATATGTGAAAACATTCCAAGTATCAGTATCTGTGGGTGAAACATGGCCTCAGTGAAGAAAAAATGATGTACTCTTTATTGGGTTAAGCATTTCCCCAGTTACCATGAACAGAAAAACCCAGGAAGGTCTTGAGGTAGCCAGGACACTGCAGTATGTTTCACAGAATAAGAGCAAGATCTTGTAATGGCTCAATTTGTGTTCATCAACCACGAATCTGTGTGTGAGAGGGGACTTAATCCTTTTTTGGAGACACAGCCCTGCTGACTAGCATTGCAATGAAATGTAACTGTATATTTCCCCATGGGGCTGCTAACTGAAAGACAGTCCAGTCTGGGATTTTTAAACATGATATTCAAATATGACTTTCATATTATATTTGGTATGTCTTCCCATTTGTGCCTATAAAATCCAAACTCATTTTCCACTTGGGCTTTACTTAACAAACTCTTCTTGTGTGTTTCTTACTCTGTTTTTAGATTTTTGGAACTAATTCTTTCCTGAATTTTGACTAATATCAACTTATCAAAAAGGTATCGTTAGACATGAGGGACCTGGTTGAAATGTTTGAATTTAAATACAACTGAACTTGTTTAATTGGCATTGACCATTATGACAGTTGAGCGCTCCCCCACACTCTGCAAACACACACACACTTTCCAACACATGATACCAAACTGCTGCATTTAGTTGTTAGATGTGTGATTGTACACTGTCATGTCAGACACACATCAGAACATTACAATCTTCTAGATGTTCATATGCAAACCAAGAAGGTGGCAGTGACCGTGGGGTTTTATCCTGATCCTGCTGAAGTCACCTGGAAATCTTCCATAAGCATAAATATTAGATCCCCAGTAAGGAAGGTAAGATCAATGTGAATGCATAATAATGTGAATTATGATAATTAAAATTCAGACTAGTGTTCAGTGCTTCAGCAGCATAAGCAACAGGTAATCCAAGATTTCGCTTTCCCAGGGAAATAAAATATTTTTCCTGGCCTTATATGATTTTCTTGCACACTTTTTACAATGTTTCATGTATTTTAGGAGATTTTTTTAAGAGGCCTGTATTTTTTATGAACTTTTTGATGTGTTTTGTTTCAAATGTGTGCTTTTAATGGGTTTAATATGCCTAGAGAATCTGAATGGCACCAGTAGAGAAAAAAGTCTAAACAGATAAATAAAGAATACAAATACATAGAGTACATGGTTTTCTTCAAGGTCAATCCATCTGTGTTAATAAGGGAGCTTTGAAGAGACCATGTAACTTTCTTCTGACCTTTAAAATAGAGATGCCTAAACTTTGCTGAATGGCTGAGAATCATACATTACTTCAAATAAGTAATTTGACATCTTGAGTAATAAATTTGAGCTGCATTTTATTTAAAGTTAGATTTCCAGTTTAGGTCCATTTAGGATTTCCAGACCTTTTGATACATAGCAGCTCATTATAAATGTTATAAGAGTTCTGCTGGATATTTCCATCTTTAAGAGGAAAACAATTCCAAGGTTAAAAAAAAAAAAAAAAAAGCTAAATACAACATAGGAACATAGACCTGTGTAACAGAAGACTGGCATGGACATCAAGCATCCAGTCCCCTGTATACTAAATAAGTATAAAAGTCCCACTCGGGAATTGGTTAAACATCTTAAAAAAGAGAAGTTTTTACTGTAAATGCTGCCTGTGTTGCAAGGCTGTTCCAGATCCTCCTCTGACACATAGGGTCTGTCTTTTAAATTCCCAGCTTAAATGAACTGGTAAATTTTTTTTTTTTTTTTGTCTAGTATTTGTTTTAAATCGTTCTTCAGCTGCTTTGGTGTGTACATCTCATGGACATATTGGTTCATCACGGTGCTCTGATGTAAATTGCCTGCTTTAAGGACATAGGCGGAGGTGTGGGGGAGCTATCTATGTTCCTTGTTGAGAAATGTGTTGCAAGACAAAGAACTGGGAGGAGGATGTCCTTTCTGATACAGTTAAGGAATAGATACGCTGTAGAAAAAGGTTTTTTCCTCATTAGCTACACAAAAAAGCCATCCACCTGTGTTTGGCCAGATTACTGCAAAATGTTTGTGTTTGTAAGAGACACTCATACCTGTTAGTTTGTTCTGGTGTCTGCTGGTTTGTACTCTTTCTATCATAGGTTGTGATTTTATAATGCTTCTCTCAAATACTGTTGCAGACTCCTGCTTGTTCATTTGTTTTTTAATTGCCTTTGAGTGTTGTGTCAACCCAGTTGTATTCTGTGTGACCAGATACAGTGTGAGATGTGCATTCTGCACTTCTTGGAGATGCCTATAGCAATTGCAGCTTCAGGGTGCTCTTTTATACTCTTCCCAGAATGATGACAGAGCTTGAACTTGCCTGAGATATTATTCAACATACTAATTTCAGGCCACAGGGACTATAAGTAGCCCTTCCATGCTTAAAATATATCAAAGAACAGCACAATAAACTAATTTCTTTACTATAAAGTAATTTTTCTATGATTGGTTACTAACACAAATTCTTTATTTTCTTTACTCCTGGCATAAACCAAGGAATTTTTTTATGATGGCACCTTTCTTTTTTTGAACATACTGTTAAAAAAAAAAAGTGTGTGGTTTTTTTTTTTTTTTATCCTTGGCAGCGCAGCTGTGGGTTGGTTGATGACAAAAGACGGTGAAATAGCAATTAAGGATGTCATTACAATCAGAACAGTCACTATGTCACAGAAATATTGCTCACAACACATTACATCACTGCTTACGGAATCGCAGCCTCTTGTTTAGGTACCTTTTAATGACAGAGAAAAACAATTCCTCCGCAAACAAAAACGTCCTGTTAACAGCTGAAGTCACAGCTCAGTTTGCCTCTTGGCTGGGATACACATTCCAGCTGGAGCTCTATCAAGACAGTGCAGGGAGGTCTGGCAGCTGAATAATGAACTCTAAGTAAATAGGTCATTACAACACATTGTTTCTGTGTTACTGGATTTCCACAATATGTCGGATTGGTTATGAGCTTGCAGCCTGGATTCTCATCTCCCCGAGTCGTTTAACTTTACCTTAAAAACTCTCTTACTCAGAAAACTTACAGGATTCACCTCTCCTAACTTCAGATAGCAGAGGTGTCCACGTCTGAGCCATCAAGGCCAACTCAGTGTTCTTTTTTGAGCGCCTCCTGACCAGGTACTATAGTGCATATGTTAGCATGGATTTAGATGTGTGCTTTCCTTAAGACGAAGAAGATATGTACCCAAAAAACACTAAACCGTGTAAATCACCAGAAATACAGTATTTAAAGGTTTGTACACTTACTAGCATCATTCAGCTTCAAAAAGAGAAAACCATACCAGTGCTCTGCTAACAAGTATTTCATTAATACACACATGTACTCTGAACTGGATCTGAACTATTAAAGTATTAAAAGTAATTTTATATTATTTTTGGCTGATTTGCATTTGAAGATACTTTGCATCCTTCCCACTGTGCCATGCAGCTTTGGTGCTTTATACCTGTGGCTGCCATAATTCAGCATGGTGGCATGCACTGTGCTATAAACAATAGTAAAGACACATCTGAACTTAATGTGCTTCTTGTTGTCTGCCAGAAGTCAATGGTTTGGTAATAGTGCACATTTTCTCCCAGACTTGCAGTCTGAGACCCCTTTTGATGGCAAACATAATTCTCAGACTTCTTTATCTTCCTCCCAAGCCACAGTAAACTTGTTTCTTCCGAAATAAGAGTCATTGCTTCTGGGTATGATGGGTTCCTCTCAGACTATAAATGCAAGTGATACAAACTAGTTAAATACACAAGACACCAACTAGTTTTCTCTAATCATACATTTAACTTTTAGTGCCTACACAAAATTAATTACCAGGATTCTTCTATTTATTCCTGGGTAATTTCAATTAAGCTACATTTCTCTAGAGGCAAATATTACAAATAAGACTATGCTCTCTCGTTCTGGAAAAAAAGACCAATATAAAGTGTGAGAACTACAATACCCCACCTGCAGCAAGACATGTACAGACAGCCATGCCCTAGACTAAATCCTATATAGATATAAACTCTACGAGGCGTACAAAGTCCTCAGTCATGAAGGATTTATGACTGGACATTTGGATTTTTTTTTTTTTTTAATGTACTACTTGTAAGTCTTTTTCTCATGCCATCTCTTCTACAGTGAGCCCTTCCCTCTCCGTATTTTTTTGTTTCTTCACCACTGTTCTCTCGGAGGAAAGTCTGAGCATAGATTTTATTTCTACTTAAATCTTTGAACTGTAGAATTCTTTACTTCAGGGGTTTAAACAACACCCTCAAAGCTACCTTGGCAGTCTTCTGTGGTTTTAGTGGACAGATTTTTCTGTTTTGTTTAAGAAGGTATCACAAGAAATGTCTCTCTAGAACTTTAAGCATGCAATAAAAAAAGAGAGATGACTAATAGCTATTTAGCAAGTAATGATGGCTTAGCAATATTTACCACTCCGATTTAGTCTCTGGCTCCATTACTTAGGATATTTTCCTGAATTAAATTTGCCTTAGTTCTATAGCCAGCAGCTGTCCACAGGAAAATAAAAAAAATGGCCTGAATCCTCCAGAAACAATGATTTCATATTTCTAATAGGTTCCTTTAACTGCACAATCAAAACGCTCTCTTGTGCCCTCTAGCATGTGGTATGTCATAATAAAAATATTGTCAAAGAGCTACAGAAATACAGGAAGAATAAATTAAAGCTTTAATCTTAATGGTTTTTCATGATGCTTCGTTTCTGTGTATGCAATAGTTGACTAGTAGATGGGGAAGCATATATATCCTTTGTCTGTGGAGTGTTGCTCTGGAGCTGAAGCTGATAACCACGTTGGGCCTATTTGAATGAGGATGTTCATATAAAGTCTGTGTCCACTCCTCACCCCCAGAACAGATTGTGCTGTTTTTCCATTTATTCTGAAGTGTCACAATATTTTGTTTCTAAATGGTTAGGTTAGCTCATCTTGAGACCAGCTGTTCCAAAGTATTTAAAGGAATACAAGGGCATGTATACTCAACGTCTTTTAAGCTCTAATAAATTTGGTGCTATAATATATTTAGCCTACAATCACCAGAGCAATCTCTTTCTGGTAACTTCAGTGGAGTTATATGTGAGTCCACAATACAGTTTCTCCCCCAGAAACTTTACATCATTATGATGTTTTAAGACATTTCTTGCTATACATCACTTTTATTTTTCTTTGTGGGCAAAAAGAAATATTTTTCTCCTTTACTATTTTAAGTGACATCAAAATATTTGCTAAAATTCTGCCAGGGCTGTTTGTGGCTTCTGAATCATTAATTTGTTTATTAAAGCAGTTGGTTTTAATTTAACAGAGGTTTCTTAAGATCCAAATGTAAATTTTTAAATATAGTCTAAACAAATAAATGAACAAGCATATCTTAACTCTTAAGGATCAAGTAGGGATTTTTTTTCAAAAGCTTTCATCAATATTATATGTAGAAAAGGACTGTACCAGCCACACATAGGCAGACCTGATTTGTAGCAATGTAAAATATTAGTAGAACTGCATTTCAGTTATACAAGAATTAATTCTTAAATTCTCTTATGTTCTGTCAAGCCACTACTAGTTGAAGCTAGTATTTTGATACACTGCTAAGTTATTAAAGATTTGCTATCATTCAAGCAGTGACAAAACTGAATGCCACCAAAACATGACAAATTATACCTTCTGTACATTCTAAACTGTAAATCATCCAAGCATGTATATTCAGGACAGAACACATTTCTTCTGGAGTAAATACATATGTCAGGGCAGAGATTTTAAGAGAAGATTAAAGTTTTCTTTTTCTAAGGAATCTGAGATATTAGAACTGGAGACCTCAGTAAAAAGGAGGACTCTTGACAACTTTAGAAGCTTTGAGTCATGCTCCACTTGAGAAATCCTCAAAGAATTTACCTAAGTGAAATTTGTGTAAGTCGTTTAGGTAGTCATTTGAAAGTTTCATGGCTTAAAGATCCATTTTTGTTATGTGCAGCAAAGAATCTTAAACTTAATAAATTGTTTCCCTAGTTCACCGAAATATAATTTATGGTTTAGACAGCCCTTTGAGATTTTAGTTTGCAGATTATCCAATAAATACATAGGACATACTTCCCCCCCACCCCCCCACCCCCAGTATATAAAGTGCTTGGCAATAAAAAGGCCCAAGGAAAAGCAATTTAAAGAGGTTTGCACAAAGCTGTAACCCGTTATTCTCGCTGAATCAGGTGCTTAGTTTATAACAGTTTGGAAGAAACCAAAAGTTCAAAGTTATAGTTGTTAAACAGTTTAGACCCTTTTACCAGAAGTACCCTACTAAACTGAGGGTGATGTTTAGCATGACTATGTAACTTTGATTTTTGTTTAAACTCATAAAACATGAATTTCCTGATTTTGCTAGTCCCACTGTACCCAATAATATGGAAAATGTTGCTCTCCCCAAACCTTAAGTAGTTTTCTCTTGTATAAAAATATGTTCTAACCCTCATGAGCATAGTAAGCTCAGCTGTAAAACCTTATAAATTTACATTTTTACAGAAAAAATAACTAACTTTTTCTAACAAATTATTGCTTTAAATGTGGCAACTCTTTTGTTCCCCAAACTAAGAAAAAAATCCTATTCTTATTCACAGTTTAGGAAATCTGTAAAGGGATGAGCAATGGGGAAAACTGTTATAACATTTCACAAACTCTGTGTAGTTTTTTTTCAGCTTCATGTACGTGCTGGTTCCTGTAAATGGTAACAAAAGACAGATATTTGAGGAGAGGGTTAAAATTTGTTTGATTGTAAACCAAAATGTGTATGTTAGAACGATATGTGCAGTATATTGTACTTTTTGCATAGAAGGCAGAACATGTTTAAATCATAGGAGATTTTCTAAATACAGAGTATGGGAACTGTGGTACTGAAGCCACTCAGTGGTCCACATAGTCTTATTTCTGATAGTGTTCAGCTGCTAGGGAGAAGGTTTTAACAGACCGACACAAAATCTGTCCTGGTTATTCTTAACCCAGTCACGTAGTGACTGACTTCTGCTTTACAATAAGAAAATTGATATTATACAGATGTAATGTGTTTCTATAAAGAAAATTTCCACTTCTGTTAAAATTAATTTTTAAAAGAAGTTATTGAAAATATCTGTCTCCTTTTTCAGTTTTAAACTTCTACATTTTCTTCTGAAAAATAGAAAATTTTGGAAAGAAGACACTTTTAATATTTTTTTTCTGCAGGAAATTTCTGTGGAGGTTTCATTGGATATTTGTTCTTGTTTCCAGTTAAACACTATAATTTAATATTCTTATTATTCATATATTTTTAATCTTGGTAAGCCAATGTCCTCAGTGATATTTTCTGGCAATCAAATTATACAATTGTGGATTTCTTGAAAAAGAATTTCCCTTATTCTGTGTGGTTTGCTCCATTTTCTTCAACTGCCATTCTGCATTTAAGTTGGAAGAAAAGATGAACAGCAGTTGCCCATGCAGTTTCTGTGCCCCGTTTGGCATTCTGCTTTGTCAGACTCTCTCTTTTTATCCTCATGTATCTCTTTTTTCTTGTGAAATGAAAGTGTTCCCAAGCCTTGAAACTTTCTTGTTTCCCAGTTCTTAACCCTCCTTGAATCTTCACACTGTATTTACAGCCAACATGCTGCAGTGACTGTTTCTGGACTCAGACCATGCTCCTATGCAGCAAATGGTGTTGAAGGTAAGGCAAGGTGATGGACTGAGACAGAAAGCATGGGAGATGGTGGAAAGAAGCATCTAGTGTACAGAGAAAATGAGCTAAATAGATTTGTGGAAAGGGCAAGGATGGGGCAATGAAATGTGCATACACGTTTAATAATTGCATGCACTCTGTTATCCCTGACAACACTGTGTACAATTCGCTTGTACAGAGAAGCAGTAGAAGGAATAACATCCCTCCATGCCATGTCACTTTATGTCGTCTCTGTAGCTGGTTCGGTTTAAATGCCCTCCCTGCTATAGGAACTCGGTAACAGCTGCTCTGTGCAGAGGTATCCACAGAGATATGAGCTAACATGTTTTCTTTAAGGAAATGGTTTATTTTGTTACAAAATGCATGCTCTTGCATTTTTTTGAGCTGTAAATAGGAATATTGGTTCAAAAAAAATTTAAAAAAATAAACAGAAAAATAAAAAGAATAAAAACCAAATTCTGAATGACTTTTCCTGTTCTCAGCCAACTCTAAGTAAACACTGGAGATGGGAGGAATGAAGGCCATCTTTGTGCCACATATTCCATTTACTAAGAGCCATTCACAAGTTCCATTATGTGCTCATAAATCGTAGAAGAGTTCCTTATGTTTGTTGTAATAAACATGTTTCACTGTCTGCTGATAAATTGAGCCAACCCCGCTAGATCACAGCTCTCAGGCCTTGTGACAAGGGAAATATGCATCTTACAGAGTTTGACTAAGCCGACCTCTAAACTGAGCTGGGAGAAACAACTGTTTGAAGTCTATTCCAGCAGTGACAAACATCAGTCGTCTGTAGGCCCAGATGTGTTAGAAAGGCAATCACTATTATAAAAATCTTCCATGAAGCATGCATGGGTGACTTGCACTCTTCCATCTCTCCTAGCCAAGACAGAAAGATGATCAGCAAGCATGGTAGCTGTCTTCCTAGGGCTCTTTCACAGGTAAAAATTTTTGCATAATGGTTCTCTTTAACAAAATAATTTGGTATAACTAAACCTTTTAAAATTACACTCAACAAGTCAGAACCACTGCATAGAAATTCCAACTGCAGCCAGTGCTTTTGAAATCCTATGCCACCGTTTGTTTTTTAAGACAACATATAGCTGCTAACAGATATAATAAATTAATATATTAAGTACTATCCCCCCCCCCCCCCCCCCCCCCCGAATTAATTCAAATTTAAAGTGTCTTACAAGAAATGCTATTGAGTTCACTCTTTGGTCTATTGTTTAATTAAATTTTTCTATAAAATTAGTAGTTCAGCATTACTCTCATTATTCCATTAATTCCACTGAATCTGTGTTATGGCCAAGGTTTCAAAAAGCATGCCTCAAATTAAAAAGTAGAAGTCCCTATTTCTATGTCTAAATGAATGCCCCAAGTTTAGAAATGACCTGGCCATCAAAAATAATGTCTTCCACCGCTGTTGGAAGTGGCTAGTACTCAGTCCCTACATCACATCTACGCTTGGGCTGGTGTAGATGCTCTACGTGGCCATTCTCAGTGGGGTCATTGGTTTGGGAGAATTTTATTTTTGAGACTTAGTACCCAGCTCAGTGTTTCAATTATGTTCACTGCATTACCATGCAAACAATTATAACTGTCTCAAATGAGGCAGCAGACAAAAATGGGGCATGGGGTGAAGGACTTGTTCAAACAGGTATAGCCCCAGAAAACAACTTTTGGGAACCCATGGCCATAGAGGACTTTTTTATATGAGCACAGTACTTCAGAGGAAAACTGAAATTATTTTGTTAGAGAGGTTTAAAATGTTAGTGTTTTCACGTCTGAATAGAAAGAATTGAAAATGCATTTTATTTTTTAATGATACCAGGAACAAAGTGAGCCATGTCCCACTGCCCCAGCAAGGGAGCGGGGCAGGACTGGCTATTCCTTGCTGTCGGTCACAGCCGGCCCCACAGCCAAACTCCAGGAGTGGGACGTGTGTGGGGTGCTAACTTTCCTTCAGAAACTGCGCAGGGAATGTAGATAAAACCCTGTGTTCATTCAAACAAGGCAGATTTTTAAACTTTCAGATTACTCAACATTTTAAAGCAGTATTTTGTTTGGGGCTTATCCCAAGTGAACGTCCCTGCTTGCCCTTCCCCTCACCCTGCCAGCCATTTTTCTGGCTGACTACAAAGCTGACAAACCAACAAAAGACCACAGGTATTCACATGAAGCTAAGCGGTATTTTGGGGGATCCAAGCCCATTTTTGAGTTGCCACAATTTGAATTTTAGCAATTTCATGCTTTGAGAAGAACAAGAAATGGTCTGCAATTGCTCTCCCAATATGCTTTTCTAATTTTTTGTATCTACCTATGTCTGCCAGCACAATGGTACTAGAGAAAAATAGATCCATGAAAGCAGCCATTGCTTTCACTTTTTCTCATAAAGGAGTATTGATTTTTGTTGGTAAGGGATAAAAACTTAACAACGAAGAAAAGATATACCTTTAGAGTGTCTGAATATGACATTAAAAATTAAAAGCATGCAATAAAAAAGAAACTTGTTAGAAATAAAACTCTATCATGATTTTATTTTTCAATGTTTCTCCATTAAGAAAAAATTACACTCTGTGAATATTATGGGGTAGCATTGTTGTCTTTTAAATAACATTAGAATTAATTTATACTATAATTTAAAAACCTGTTTTGGGAAATAAATAACATAGATTAACCAGAAAAAAAATAGAATGGTCTCACAAATCCAAGAAAATTAATTTTAATAGATTGAGTTACAAGTCTTCAAATTACTGCTAGCATTAATTTATTATTTTATACTAATACCTAAGAATGGTGGGTCAGGACTATGCCAGTCAAATGTGACAGAATGCATCAATCTCTGTCCAGTATTTTAACATTGCCAAAGAGAAAAGACAAGATAGAGAATGTTGGAGGTAGGAAGATGTATAAGGAAACAGGGAGACAATACTGGTTAGCAACACAAACAGTTTCATAGAATCATAGAATCATTTGGGTTGGAAGGGACTTTTAAAGGTCATCTAGTCCAACTCCTCTGCAATAAGCAGGGACAACTACAGGCAGATTAGGTTTCTGAGAGCCCCATCCAGCCTGACCTTGAATGTTTCCAGGGATGAGTCATCTCCCACCTCTCTGGGCAACCTGTGCCAGTGTTTTTCCACCCTCATCATAAAAAAAATGTTTTCCTTATATCTATTCTATATCTCCCCTCTTTCAGTTTAAAACCATCACCCCTTGTCCTGTCACAACAGGTCCTGCTAAAAAGCTTGTCCCCATCTTTTCTGTGGGCCCCTTCAGGTACTGGAAGGTGCTATAAGGTCTCCCTGGAGCCTTCTCTTCTCCAGGCTGAACAAGCCCAACTCTTTCAGCCTTTCCCCATAGCAGAGGTGCTCCAGCTCTCTGATCATCTTTGTGGCCTCCTCTGGACTCATTCCAGTGGATGATATCCTTCCTATATTAGGGAGGCCCAGAGCTGGATGCAGTACTTCAGGTGGGGTATCACAAATCCAGAGCAGATGGGGAGAATACCCTCCCTCGACCTGCTGGCCACGCTCCTCTGGATACAGCCCAGGATACGGTTGGCTTTCTGGGCTGCCAGCGCACACTGCCAGCTCATGTCCAGCTTTTCATCCACCAGTACCCCCAAGTCCTTCTCCTCAGGGCTGTTCTCGATCCCTTGATATACCAGGGGCTGCCCCGACCCATGTGCAGGACCTTGCACATTGTCTTGCTGAAACTTATGATGTTCATACAGGCCCACTTCTTGAGCTTGTCTAGGTCCCTCTGGATGGCATCCTGTCCCTCAGGTATGTCAACTGCTCCACTCAGCTTGGCGTCGTCTGCACACTTGCTGATTTTCAGTGCAGAAAAATCAGATAATTGCCAAGTCCTTTCCAGCTTCGTAGAGTAATACAGATTGAAAGAATCCTGCAATAGCTGTATTTATATAAACTCTTTCAAAAAATGTGGTATACCATAGGAAAGTGTAAATGTTTTTGCTGGAAAATTTAACAAATATGTATCTATGAAAAATTGTATAGGGAGAGGAAAAGCTGTGAAAGCATTTGAAGACACATGTTTGATAAAATACTGAACAAGGATTCAATAGAAGAATGTATAGAATGGAATGGAAGCATATAGATGGGTTTATAGCACAGGAAAAGGACAGTTTAACTTCCCATATTATTTTTATCACTTGTATTACAGTGAGACTTAGGAGTGGTAGTCATATTCTTGTGACAAAAATGCTCAAAACATGCGTGTCATTCAAAAATATTACAAACTTCTTTTACTACTTGTTCTCTATAGCTTAACTTTTTATGCCTTTGGGTCAGTTTTCACAATTGCTTCACAATGGCCTTAGTTTTGCTTGAAATGTTAATATGTACGTAAGAAGAATTTTAATAATTTTAAAACATTATTTTTGGTGAAAATTCTCTCACTCAGGAGCGCTTTGAGACCTGAAATGAAATACTTTAATTTTGACACCACCACATTTGGTAATTCCAGTCTGGAGGATATCTTTTTAGACATTCTCCATTTCATAAATATTAATATTCACTTTATGAACAGCATTTGCCCATTCTGTTACAAACTATTTTTAAAAGAAGTATCAAGTACACTTCAGAAATACCAAACTCTGAACTGTCCAGAATGAGGCTGTACCTCCCAAGTTATCTCTGGGTATCATGTCACATGTTTAAGTTCCAAGACCGTGAACCGAAGTCAATATTTGTAAATATTACTGATGTATTTTTTCAGTGAAAAATCCAACTTGATAATCTAGGATCCAACTGGATTTGGATCAGTGTTAGATGAAACCATGCATTATGTAGGAACTTTATGTGAAATAAGCTGTCTGAGCATAGCTTGTGGGTATATACACAAGGCTCAATTCATCTGGGGAGGACTTTATTCTTATCATCCATCAGCCAAAGTGAAGTTCTCACTGTAACTCCACTGTAGATTGTATTTAATATAAACTTCCTGAGTCAAATACCATTATTTTTAAAATAACTTGAAAAATCATTTGCATATTTCCCAGAATGTCACTTTGGGATACAGACTTTTAACCAGTATAAACCTGACAATCGTTTCTGCTTCCAAAATGCACATATTTTGACCATCCCAAAAGCTTTGTATGTTTGATAGAAAAACAGACTTTTGAAAGTAGTCCAAAATGCAGTATTACCTTAAACGAAAGAGTTCTCTCTGAGAACCACCATTAACTATCAGGTCTGTATACAAAAATACATTTTTTACTGCTGTATCTATAATAAACCCCGAAGAACATTGCTAAAGCCAAATACTGCATTTCTCTACTGTTTTCTTATGTCTGAATGTCCTTGATTATGCAACAAAATGGAAATACTACTATCCTAGGACAATAACGTGGATAGAACTTCAGAACAAGTTTACAATATGCTTTGTGGTAATAGAGTTTGAGACCAGTTTTTCTAACGGCAGAAATGCAGTCAGTCTGGAGCTGAAGATCATACAGAAATACATCGCAGAAGTAAGTGCACATAGACTCAGTAAAATGCCTGAAACAGCGGACCAGATTTAAGTGCCATTTTAGTACTGCTGTGGTGATGGAAATGTGCCCGAGGAGGCCTTTATAAAACGCTGCTTGAACTCATGCTGAAGTGAAAGGGTAATTTAATGTATGGTCTCCAAGGAAGATGTGTAAAGCAGGAATTTCAGTGTTGGGCTGGATATCAGGCAATCGTCAGTCTTCCCTGAATACTTCCATCACACCGGAACTGCTTGTCAGGTTTGAAGACGTTTTTCTACGCATAATTTTTTTATTATATTGTGGAATAATTATATATGTGTATAACTATTGTAATAGAAGGAAAAATGCATTTCTGCTTTTCAGTGATTTCTTGACCATTGTAGGCAGTTTTTCTCAGTTCTCTGCTTTCAGCAATAAAGTCCTAAAAAAGCAGAACTGCAGTATTAGGGGAAAATGAGAGGAACCCATCCCAGAACTTTTTATAACCTGATCGGTCTAAATTGGGTCCTCTAAAAACTTTCAGAGAACCAAATATAAGTCATCTTACATGGGCTTTATCTTTCCTTTTCTAAATAGTTCCACTAAATTAAAGAGCTGGCCACATCAATAAGAGCAGCTGTGAGGTTCATTTTCCTAGGTGGTGTGAATGAAATTCTCCAACAGATCTATCAGGTTTTCGTTACAGGTCCATGAAAGCAGAACTAAAATATCAAGTTTAAAAATATATCAATAGCTCCAATACATACAAAATAGATAATATATAATGAATGCAACATATATATATAATACAATGCATTATATATAAGCATACATCTTATTTATAAAAATAAACACATAATTTTATTGTTTACAGGTAAGATGAAGCAACGTACATGTAAATACTACCTAGTTCATCAAAGAGAAAATACAAAAACTAATTGGTTAAGCACCAGCCTATGCTTCAATGAAAACAACTGAACTAAGCTTGCCATAGTTATTTAAACTCTTCCTACAGATCCCAGGCATTTGTTATAACTTCCTCTGTTAAAGACTGTCAACAACACAGTTCACACTTGGACAATCTCTGACACCATACACATCTTGAAAAGAATGTGTATTATGTACATTCATTGTGAAAACATTTACTTCATAGGAACAAAACTTCCTTTTTTTGACAAATACTGATTTTTTTTTGAATTTGTGATTTTTCCACAGGTGTTAATAAAAGCGAACAATGAAAATATGACCATGGCCATGGTAAATGCAACTTAGCTGCTTCAGTGGTGGAAGATTTAGAAGTCTTGAAATGAATAAGTGGTACGTTGGAAGAATGGCAAGCTGTTTGGCTGCATGGTTCCCATTACCTTTTACTCCTCTCATTGTGTTTGCTAAAAGTCTTCCATAACTGAGCATTTGGGATTCAGTGTATAGGTATCTTTCTTAAAACTTTTAGGCTTCACTCTTGGATAAGCTTTAGCTCTTTCTCCCAGGTCTTTCAAGAAAAGCTGTGCTTGAAGTAAATGGGACTCTGTGTGCTCGAGGATCAGCTTGGGCTTCTGTCAGAAAAAGTGGTCAGCATTCTGTAGGACTGAGCCCTTCCGCTATTTGAAGGTACTGATGGCAACTGTATTGTCAGGTACTGTGTGAAAAATGCTGTGATCCAACATCATAAGGAAAAAGGAAGGAAGAGCAAGTAACTAGATAGTAACAGCTATACTTATAGCATGGTCCCTGTATCCTCTGCTCCACAGATGGGCACAGCATAAGCCAGACCCTCTTGAGTTGGAGGTTTGAACCCTAAAGCTGATCCCTAATACTCTGCTCTGAGCTATGAGAGAAGCAGAGCATGGAGTCCAAAGTCACAGCCTCCTATTTTCTCTTGCTTGTTCCAAAGCTTGAAATAAAGCCCACTTAGATGTTTCTTTGACTGGGCACAGTTGGCAGTCCTGGCTGGGATGTCCCTACAGACTGTTCTTCTGCAAGACCTGTAGGTCAAGCAAATCTTGAAATCCTCCTTTCTTGGAGGGTTCCTGCAAAAGGCTTAAACAAATTTGGAGTCATCCTTTGCCATCATCTTTCTGAAAGAATCAATCCTGAGCTAGCAAAGGAGGCTCTTACGGTCTTTTTGTGCCACTATGATACCTCTACATGGCCTTGAAAAGACTGAATCAGTGATAAGAATAATGTTCACAACACCTGACAATCTCTCACTGAAAATGTAGGGTCTTTTACTGTTTTCCAGGCAAGATTATTACTAGCTAATGTTAACATATGCTTTAGCAACTGTTACTTCCTGACATTTTTTTTTTACATAAATAATTTTTTTTTTTCATATTTATCTAGATTTCAACTGAAAAGTTTGATTTTATACATTTTTATTTGGAAAAGTCTTTCTTACCTTTCCTTCAGTGCCAGCCTCTGTGTGTTTCTGTGTGTGAATGCATACGTGAATCGACATACTTTTGGAATATATTTTGTTATTAATTAATCAGAAATGCTAGACAGGGTTGTCTAGCTGGGTGTCATTTACTTCTCAGAACTAGACCACTCCTTTGGATGATAATTATAGTCTGCAGATGCCTAATTACGGAAAAATGTAGTATTTTCCACATCGGCATCTGCCTTTGTGGCACTGTCTGAAAATACTCATGCTCGTGGTTTCAAGATTGTTTTCTGACTGTCATACTTTTTGATTACAGAGAGGTTTCTTAATTCTATCTATTTTCCTTGCCCTCTCCTCATAAAATAACCGTATTGCTTTTTTATTAATGTATGTAGAAATCTCTGTCAATCCCTTTACATTAAGGCAAAGATAGGGGTGCCTCCTAAGACTTCCAGCGTTCCTCCTCATTAATTTATTGGTACAGATTAATACTGAATTTGACAAAATGCTTTGTCTCTATATGATGATGCAGAAACTTGCATGATGATGTCAAATTTATTTCCATGAAACATTCACACTTTATGTTAGAAATCTGAGGCAATCTTTTGACCAACTCAAGTAAAAAGTTTTACTTTGTAAAACTAGATCTACTTTCAGATGAATACACAGTGATCCAATGCTATCTAATTATCTCAACTAGGTGAACCTCTCAGTCATTCAGAATGTGATTTTTAGAACTCACTTTTAAACAGACCATGGACAAGAACAACTGAAGAACTTGTGAAGGCTAATTCTGCCGATTTTCAGGTCATTCTGGAAAGACAAAATCAAGGGTTTTTTTTCAGCATGGTCTGTTCTGACTCCAGCTACAGAGTCAAAAGTTCAAGTAGTAATATTATATAGAAAACTGGGGCTAAAGTTTTCATACTTCATTTGGCATAATAGGACTATTATCTCAGGAACACTTTTAGAAGTGTAGACTGGTTGGTCTCTCCCATCTTTCATTTATATGTTTAAACTGCATGGCTGTGGGGAACAAATTAGGTTAACTGAAGTTCTGATTTGGAAAAGTCAAACGGGAAATGAGGTGCAGAGATGACTGTAAGGAATATAAGGTATTATTGGCCCTTGATGGGAACATGCACGTGTACAGCAGGTGCACTGATGGCTGTTCATCCTGCATACAGAAACAGAAAAATAAAATGGGAAAGCCCAGAGCCAGTGTAATCTCACTCATTCCAGAAGAGCTAAATCTTTGTTTTCCCATAAAGCAAATTAGTTATTATAGACATCAAATCACCAAATTCTTTAGCCAAGGAAAGCAGAGATCTATCCCATATTGCTTGGGCCACCTACTTGGTTCCTCCTTCCAACAAAAAAAAAAAGAAAGTGCAGCCTGATTGCGATAATTCTTAGATGCCTAGATTTTATTCTACTTGCAGGGTCTTTATCATGCTACTAAGCTGCAGTCAGGCAAGCTGGTCTAAAGTCACTCAGCATCATCATCTAAGTATGATTTGATACAGAGATTACTTGCTGCGAGGAAGGGTGGGTAACATTAGCTAACGCTGATGGTTTGCTGTGTCACTGCTTACATTTTCTTTGGAAGTGCAACCTTAAGGCCCTTTGAAATAACCTGCTCAGGTGGTGGGGAAAGAGGTCTGATTACTGATGGAGCTGGCAGAGTTTTTGTTCATAAATAATCTAACTTCCATTTGTGTAGAGTGATTAAATATTACTGAGTTGGATGTGTAGAGGGGAAAAGGATGTGCATTCAACACCAGTAGGTAACTGAAATACATTTGTGACGTGTTTAAATAGATCATGCTTCCCAGTGTTCCAGGTGTCAAGAAACATTGTTCTTTTCCCCTTCAACTGATCTTTCTGCTGTATTGACAGGGACATTATTACTAAAAAAAATATATTATAATAATTTATTACTTTATCACTAAGATTTACCTTCATTAAAGCACAATTTCCACTCTGGGCCACATTACAAAAAAAGCCCATGAAGAAATAGTGCTCTGGATTTCTCTTTGGATGCTGGTTAAATCAAATTCAAATCACTCTGTGACCTGGATTGATATGTTGTTGATCTCTGTAGTGATGATGTAAAAAAACCCCACATTGTTCATCATAGAGAATGTGATAGATATAGTGAAAAGGGAGGAAGAACCAGAAATAACAAAATAGCAACCCAAAATTGCAAATGTTTTATTTTACAAAAACATTCAACCACTAATCCCATAGCAACTAAAACTTACAGGAGATCTGCATTTTGGGAAATTTCCAGTGCAAAATGAAACTTAAAATGATTAACAATTGATTTTAATTAGCCTTAAATCAGCCATGACAGAATTACCTTGATGACATTTAAATTGCTGTAA
This sequence comes from Rhynochetos jubatus, assembly GCA_027574665.1. NCBI lineage: Eukaryota > Metazoa > Chordata > Aves > Eurypygiformes > Rhynochetidae > Rhynochetos > Rhynochetos jubatus. The sequence goes on along the minus strand of CM050651.1, from coordinate 56,309,091 downwards.
CCAGGTGCGGGAGTTAACACTCCCCTGAGATGACAAACGAGCATTTACACTGTCAGACAGTTCCCTGCCAGCCTACACTTGGCTCTCATTCAGAATTATTTTTTGGACAATTTTATTTTTGTGCTATCGGGGAATGTTTAAATTATGTGCCACTTTACCTGGAGGAAAAAATCTTCTTTTTCAGTCGTTGAAAATTGCAGCTTGTCGAAATCCTGCTCCTGTCACTGGAGTCGTGGACACGGGTTTGGAGTTTGTTAGCACGCTGCTGTAGTTGACAGCTGATGTCTGAGCTGAGGTTAAAATACAGAGGAAGGGGAAAAGTCAGAACCAGCACAGCAGCTACAGAAATATGAACAAAAGTGGTTTTAACAATTACAATACATGTGGTTTCCTGCCTATCTTATAATTTCCATAATTCAACACTGGCAGCGTATGGGTATATTACATATGTAATTGGTTCTTGGAAATCTGATTATTAGAATGACAGTCTTACAATTGTCTGGCTGTGGGAACACCACAGCTTTTGCCATGGGATGGAGAGCACACTCACATGGTATCTGTGGCCCAGGAGCTGGGAGCTAATCGCTAAATTAGTATTGTGGACAATTTAAGAACAAATGCAATTTGCAATGTACCCTTTTTAAAACCTTAGAGAGTAGATACAGCCAGAGTTAATATTTTTGCATAGAGTTTCCTTGTTTCTTTGCCTTTTATTACTAAAGCTTATTCCCTCTGAACTTTCTTTGTTTTGCTTCTTTCTGTTTTCTTTTCTTGCTATTTATCTTTTGTAAAAGAATTTCTTCCTCCCTTGAGGGAACCTTTTTATATTTTGCATCCACAGAGTGAACTCGTTAAACAATCAGAGAATATTGTTACTTGGAACTACAATTCCTTTAAGATTACTTTCTTTTTATTTCAATTCATTTTGATTACTTTTCTTTCTTTTATTAAACACCAGTCTTTTTCATTTAAATTTAACATCTTCAGTACAAGCGGCTCCTTATAAGTTTTATCTTTTTATTTCATATCTTCCACCTTTGTTGTGTTAGCTTGGACTAAAATGAATCATCATTTCCCTACCAGCACCAGTTGCAATTTCTTTTCCCATCAGTAGGAATGAAGTAGTGAGTGAGAACGGCAGGAGCGCTGTCAGTTGTTTATTCTGCGGCCAGTGCTATCTTAGAAGGCAGCTTCCCGAAGAAGCCGTGCTTACAGTAGCAAGGGAAGCCAGCGGTGACTCATGGCTCAGCACCCCACTTATCAAACCTGCTGAAAGCCGGACCATCCATTCCCCGCTGCCAGCTGGTGGGTCAACCGGACTCTTCGCCTCGCAGAGGGTTTGTCTGGAGCCAGCACGAGCCGCCTCACAGCAGCGGTGTGAAATGGTGTGTCCTGGCTTGCTGATCCTTCCAGACATTGTGGGCTGGCAAAGATCCACTATAATTACATTTTTATTTAATCATGTTATCAAATCTGAGGGCTGTGCGTGGCAGTTCCAGGTAGAGCAGGAAGTTTGGGAAGTGATGGTGCCAACTCCGCTGCTGCGTCTGTGTCGTGGGGCTCTCCCGGTGTTACCACCCTCGCTGAGGGACCTGGGCAGCAACACGATCAGGATCCAGCCTCTGCAGCATGGGAGGGAAGGGAGCCTTTCCTATTTGAAACAGTTCTTTCTGCTCCCTAAGTCTTATAGCTTACCTGTAACTGCTCTATGTTCTTAAAAAAATTTAAAAATCTGACCCCAAACACACTTTATCTGGCAATTCTTCAAGGATTGTACTTTTGACCCAAAAGAGCTGTTACCTTCCTCAGACAATTCCTGGCTATCCAGAAGATTATGGAAAACCCCCTAGTTACTGCTTTTGAGACTAAATCAAACTCTTTTCCCCACAGACATCAACAGCATCAGTGGGGAGGTCCCCAGTGTGTGCAACTCTAGGCAATATAGGAAAGCTGCGAGAGTAGAGCTGCCATTCCCTCTGGCCCAGGGAGCCAGCACTCCGGAACTGTATGTCTATTATATATGCTACATAGTAAATGAGTACAACTGAGAAGCTGGAAGTATGTGGGACATGAAGGATTGATATTGATGGTTGAATAATTTGCAAAATAAAAGGGTGCTTTAATTTATTTTTATGTATTTGTTTTGTACAGTACAGGTACAAGGGGGAATTTTCTAAAGGAAATGATGGCGGTAAGTAGCAAAGCGGTCTGTAAATGCTGCAGCCATGAATATTGGATACAGTTACAGGGTATTTATAGAGTAAACAAGGAAAGACAACACAAAATTGCAATAATAAAAAATCCCAGGAGTTTCAAAGGGTACATTAAACTTCAGGTTTCTGGGTTTAACTGAATTTTTAAACGACAGAAATTAGGGGAAGAATTTGGCATTTATATTATTTCACAGCTGCCTTTGTGTCTCTGGCAGATTCCTCCAACCCAATAGCAAGATCTAGTGCAGCTGATCTCAGGACTCTGCCTTTCTCCCCGCCCTGTGTTCTAGAGTTTCACGTCTGTTTTTTCAGGACACTATTTTGCATATGTAACTTATGTGCATTTTTTTTCTTTAATGTAGCATACAGGTTGCCTCTTGCAGAACACTTTGGGAATCTTCTTGGGAAGCTAGCAGGAGGAATTTTAATGTGATACAATATTTTTAATATTGTATGAAATTAGGAAACAACACGGTGTTATTATACCTAACTTTATTTGAGTCTGCAATTTTTCCTGTATGGTTTCATGCATATAAATGGAATACCCAGGGTCTGGCCATGTGTTAACATCTCACATTTCCTTTCCTGCCACAAATGCTTCTTATTATAATAGTATGAACAGAAATATGTATTTTTATTGCTGTTCCAAATGAATAAGAAAGTAGAAACACACAAATATGGATTTGTTTTCCAATATTACCTATGTCTGTTTTAAAGTCTGATAGAAGTTTTAGTTGTCACAGTGCTGCATAAATGCAGCCCTGTACAGTATGTTTATTCAAATATTTAACTTGTGAAATTTAATAAAATAACAATTTAAACAGATAAGGATTAGTCAAATACAAAAACCATTAGAAACATTCACACAATTCAAAATAAAATTCCCAACCATTATCAGATGTAGGAAAACCACATAAGAATCCATAAAAAAAGTTTTTAAGCTCCAATAAGTTAGATATAATAGACCTTTTTTGTCAAACACAAAAATAAATATTATTGATTTTATGAATAAATACATTTTCTTAAATGATTTAGAAAGCTCTGTTTATTCATATACAGACAGTGTTTAGAATATGTAGTAGCCAGTATGTCTGCAGATATATTTATGTTGGACTGTTTAGATTGGCTTCACCTCTGTAATAATTTATAACAGTTTCAATGTAAACCTGCCATTGAGCAGGTCATAAAGGTCCTGCATTTTAACCATCATAATTTCAGATAAACCCACAAAACTATTTCTTGCAGGAAAGCTCTAGTTAATCCTTGAATATCTTTGGGATGGAATTTGTTTTTTTATTTAGACAAAATTAAAGAGTAATAAAGGCTGCATTTTAACTGTGTTTGATATTCCAGTACTGGTGATAATTTAAAATATATACATTTTGTTTTGTTTTATGGCAGTAACTCTTCATTGACACTTATTAATACAAAAATTCTGCCCTCCAATTGATTTCAAGTCTTGCTCAAAAGAGAAAGCTACTGTTCATTTTTAAATGTTTCATTGTACACTAGAAATGCTAACATAAATACAGGAGTGTTTTTCCACACTAAATGAAGATAGATCAATGCCATTTGTTTTTCATTTGATAGAAATTTCTTAAAGGCATGGATTTTAGAAGTGTGAGAATTATTTATTTTCTAACTTTTAAAAAACTCCCCCCACCCTGGTTTCTCTAAATGAGCATTTTCTACCAAAATTTTACCAACATACTTAGCTTCAATTACATGTTCTTGAATACAAAAAGTTAAACATTTTTTTAAAGCTGCTATATTTTATTATGTATATTTTAGTATTTTAAACAAACAATGAAAAAGCAAAAAATGCAAATATAAAAATTGATTTGGTGCGCTTTTTTTGTTTGTTTTCCAGTTAAGGAAAGCTTCTACCTTCTTTTGTTCATCTTCCTTTTCCACCCCAACAACACCTAAGAGGGGTTTGCCTAATGTTCTTTCAAATTTCACATCTTACACAGGACGTTCTGCAGCTCCATGTTGATCAGTAGTAGTGCATGAGACCTACAGTTGAGCTCTCGCTCTAAACCCGTGCTGTCTTCTTTGAGAAATTCAGTGAATCCCAAGCTTATTTTCTGTAAATACACAAAGGTCTGGGTGAGTTTATCTTTTCATTCAGATATCTAATGTTGCTCAACACTTGCCCATTCTCCCCTCCTCTTGATTAAGGCAGCCCAGAGTTTATGGTGATAAGCACAGAGGATGCCTGCAGGATGGCTACAAGAAATTAGGTAGAGCTTTCCCGTATAAAGAAAATTAACTCTCTCCCAGCCAAAACCAGCATGAAAAGCAAAAAGTTTAAAACTGGTGGCTTGTTTCCTAGTAAAAGACTACGTAGAGCTCTGTCCAGGCAATGTGACTTCTGTTTTTACTAGTTTTCGATGCCACGTTATCAATATTTCTGCTAGTCCTTGTCTGACGTCATCCCTATAGACTCTGACGTCCAAAATGTCAGTAGAAAGATGATTGACTGCAGTGGGGGATATGGGGAATTGTGTATCTAGGGGAAAATTTAACCTGATTTCTCCGGGTTGAGGCAAGTTTTATATGGACTCCACTACTCAGGGTCACAATTAGAGTGTTATTGGGATACTTTACTGGTTGAAGTCTAAAAATTTTCTAGTTATGAGGCAAAACACTGAATGGTAGCTCCAGCACTGTAACCTTTTTAAAATGTATTTTCCTGGATTTAAAGTTAAATTGGACTATCATGGCAAACAAACTGTGTAGACTGTGTAATACTGGTCACAGTGCTTCACTTAGTACCACAGGGATGAACTCGGGATTTTCCAATGTGTGAACATAAATTCCAAAGCCATTTTACCATTGATTTTCAAATTAAACTGGGGAGTTTTCAAATGTCATTTTGTGCTAGTATAAATGCCCTGATGATGAACTGTAGCAGAAACATAGTTCTGCTGCTTTCTTTTTATAGTTAATCATTTATGCCCTGCTAATCCTGCTATGGCTCGGAAATCCCTTTGATTGATAGGAAGAAGTGTACAAGCATGGGAGAGAGATCTGGTGATACAAACCAACATTTTGTGTGGTTCCCTGCATTTCAAAACTAAGGAACATTAGTGCTTCTCTATGCTAGAATTTAAGGAGGTACTTCAATGGCCTTTGGTAGTGATGAATTGTTTTGTAAATAGCTCAGCCATCAGAGAAATCAAATACATTATTATTGAAACCATGCTTTTCTCAGAAGTGGGAAAGTGCAGCCTCCATTTAGAGGTATTTTTCTTTCTCTATACATGCATTAATGTGTATATACTGATAATGGATTCTGGTCCAAATAATGTAGGTGAGATTTCCTGTGAGACTGCTGTATTAAATGTGAAGGATTATTTTGTATGACCTGTTCTCAAAAGTACATAGACCTGTAAAGCATCACAGTCTCTCCACATTTTAATCTAGTTAATTAAATTATCTATCCTATATTGCATTTCTAAGGTATTTATGAACGTGAGATTGGTGTGCCAAACAAATGCGAATTTTTGTGACTCAGAAAAAAGAAATGACAGGCATCTTCCTGTAGCTCTGCACAATATAGTGATTAGCCATTATTGATAGCCTTTGTACAGGTAATGGTTACTCAGTGTTTCATGGACGGAATCATCATACTACTGGCCAGGGCAGGGGAGGGTGCATTTCTATCTGCCCCCATATGTCTAACTGTATCTCCATTGACTACTGACTGACCAGATGCTCCTTGTTTAGTAGATACAGGCAAAAACTGAAGACCTGAATATTGCCTTGCATTGAAGCATATAGTAAGTTGTGGTCTAAAAATACCTTGAATAGTTCAACCTGTAGTGGACTTGGCAGTGCTAGGTTAATGGCTAGACTTGATCTTAAGGGTCCTTTCCAATCTGAATGATTCTATGATTCTGTGACCTTTTCCCTAGACCCTGATTCATTCTGCAAATTAGTATGATCAGGAGTTGTTTAATTATTTCTGGGTGCTCAGATTCTTCTGAATGGTACAGTCTTCTCTCTGCATGTGGCTCTGTAGTCGCAAGCTCTCCAGGTGTGCAAAGTAATTGCTGTTTCTCTTCCAGGCCCTCCACCTTCGATCCCTGAAGGATGCCAGGTTTTGTGCTTATAGTTTGGTCTGCCTGATATCTTCCAATTAAGAACTGCTGGAATTAGACAGTGGTGTTCCAGACTGCAGTTTGATGGTGAGGATGGAGATGCGTGGCTCGTTAATGAGGATTTTCCCTTCTTCACAAATATCTAGGTGATCTTGACCAGCTACCATAGGGTGAGTTTCGTATTTTTTTTTTTCCTGATGCCACATTTTTATTAGCTTTACTTAAAGAAATATAGCAAAAAAGAAAAGGCCATACTGGCTTTGCTCTGTAAATATTTTAAGTATAGACTATGTCTATATAGTATAGATTGGACACATGGCAGGTATAAACCAGACTCGAGCTATCTGCAGGTTGGTGATGGTCTGTCTAATCTAAGTATTACTGTATGTGGTACATGGTGCCCCTGAATTTATCTGTAGTCACGGCATGATGACCCTTTCATTACACTGTTTGCCTAGTTATACTGTAAAACAACCTCACACTTGGCATAACAGAAGCGCTTGGCAGGAATGGTGTTATACTCACAGCACATGAGGCTGTTGTCTCACAGCATTAGCAAGGAAGCTGAATCATATGTGCTCTCTCTACCTGCATGCACACATAGAGACAGACAGATGAACTCAGCCTGCTCAGCTTCACTGTCCTTTCCCCACTGCATGCAGCTGACCCCTTACAGGGCTGTTAAAACTGATTTTCTGATATGTTTGTTTTTCTCTCAGTCTCTTGAGCTTTTTTTCAGTCTGCCTCTCTCTGACTTTGGAATTTCTTTTGCGTGTAGCATTATGCTCCCTTCACTGAGATCGTATCAAATTCTCTGCTGTGTAAATTGGCACGGCTGCGCAGCACTCAGAGGCTCTTTGCCAGTTTACACTGAGAATTTATCCCTAAACAATTATACTCGGCAGTACCAAAAAACCACTTAAATCAACAGAAAATGTAGGAGAACTTTTCAGCCCAAATCCCACTGCCTTCAGTTTCTTAGATTGAAGAAACTACCAGGAAACAAGGACATGGAAAGGGAGCTGGGGGAGAACTTGGGGCACAGTCAGTCTGTTCTCCCAGCAATCAGCAGAAAAAATAACAATACAATCCCTTGCTGTCAGTTCCATCGTCAAAGAGTAAACAAAAATGAGAAAATCAGTTAGTGCTTAAAATAAAATATTCTGAGTTTTTCTCTATTTCTCACCTTGGTTGTAAGTCATAGAAACCTGCAGATACTGTGCTTGACAGAAAGACAAACATAGATATGGGCATTTTGTCATAATTCCATGAAAAATGGTAAAAAGAAAGGGTCAGCAACTACACTAATGTGCAGCTAGCACAACATTCTTGAAGACAGTGAATCCGAACTGAAGAAGCTGTGAAACAGGTAGGTGTGTGAATCCATTAAACAGAGGGCATGATGGCCTTTGTCTGAATATCCTGGGTTTGCTAGTTTGCAAAGCCGAAGCACAGGATATTGAAGACATGCTGTATGACAGCTTTGTTCTTCTGATCACCAGTCAAATTCTGCTCATCTCATTCATACAAATTGCCCCACTGACTTTGGCAGCTATATTACCATGGTTATTGTGAGAAAGTTTTGGCTTCAACACTAACTGGGTCTTCAGCAAAACTAGACTTTTGTAGTCATGGAACAGGAAATGGTAATGTGCAAATATTTACCAGTGCTAGAAACTATGAATCTCACATTTACAATTACCCTAATGCCTGCCTAGGGTAGAATGAATCATGTCTTTTCCTAACAGAATGATTTATCCTATAAATATTTGTTGTAAAAGCAGGACTCACTATGCAAGGCAGCAAGGAAATAATTTCATCTCTTCAATTAGAAGAAGTACTGTAATTGACTTTTGACCTTGATAGTCCTATAAGGAGTAACAGAACCTCTCTTACCCACTTTACACTGTGTCTGTTGTGTAATGTTTAAATAAGGCTGTAATTCAGAGAAATGCTTCCCCTTGTTAAAGTGTCAATAAAGTTCTTATTGTTTAAGGAAACTCCTGGTCGAATGTCTTGTGCTTCAGCTGTGAATATTCCTTCATTCAAAAAAAAATATCCTGGCTGTCTTTTAATCTTTCCTCTTTCCTTCAATGTTCTGCAAAAATCTAAGTTGTACCTGGCTGCCTGTCGTGTGGACATGTGTGTGTGCACACTGCAGGCCAAATCCTCATACCACAGACAGGATCTCCTGAGGGATGTAACCGTGAGTTCACCCTATCTCTACCTTTTACTGTTGCTGATGGATTTTTTCTTTAATGGTTCCCGGTTGTTCATTCCCAGTTTTGTGACCATCCTGGGGCAATGTACAAAGAAACCAGACTATGTACTTTCATTATGGTTACATGTTTGTACAGATTTATTTTCTGTTGAGGAGAAAACTCACAGTCAAGACAATGATGGGAATGACAGAACAATTATAATCTATGGGGTCCAATAGACAACAAACTAAGAACTGAACTATCTCTGTAGAGAAAAATCTTAATTGATAGTCAACCTCACAGTGACCCAGAGACTATTTTTTTTTCCTGCTGGTTCATGCCATTTGAGTATCCTGAATGTGAAGGAAACACACTCATGTTTGTCACATTTCACAAGCTGACAAGCCACTGCCAGAAACCATGTGGCCTGTTTTCAGTGAGTTTTGGCCAGGTGAGGAGACCCATAGCGACACGTTTCTTCTCTACACATATGTCCTCCCTGCCAAAAATAGTGAGATTAATGAAGGGCACATGCATCTGTCATGTTTATATGAAGATTGTCAGAACTGTATTTATTGCAGTTTTGATACAATTCTTTCTAAGTCTACAGCATTGTACACTCTGCTACCTTTTAGTTTTGCTTAGTTTTAGATTGTTACTGTGTTACTACGAGGTCAAATATATTAGGCCTATGTAAAAAGTAGCAGAATTAGCACACATTTTCTTGTGAAATAATCTTACAACTTTATCTCATGGGACAGTTGTACTGCCTAAAACACTCAATTTTCATGTCTATGCATAAGATTAACTTTTCATTCCCTTAACTTGCCCTACATTTGCATATTATATGTTTCTGTAATTTCTTGTCTTTGTTTCAGTCCAGGACGAAAAAAGAAAACAACAGACAACAAACCTACAGAATGTTAAATTATTACACAGTCAGGTCTCTGAGGTGCATGCAGTGAACTTAAACTGAAAAAGTAGAGTTGTCACTAGCTGTAAAGATTTTCCTGAGCTAATATAATAAAAATACTAAGGATGTGTGTACTGTGTATGAACACAGGTACATCTTGCAGGGAAAGTCACCTCCAAGCTGTTCGCTTTCTACAGCCAAAGTTTTTCTGAAACACACAGGAAGGTTCTGCCTGCACCAACTAGTCAACCTTGACCAGTAATGACACAGATACTGCAGAAAGTAGTGAAGGAGATGGGTGTATCTAGGAGAAGACGATTCAAGAAGTAAAATCAGTATTTTGCAAGAAATTCTCTCAATCACACAGCTTTCCTGTATCCATAGGGATAGATGTAAAAGCAGACATACAAGTCTTGATTGACAGTGCTGCCATTACTAATGTAAATGAATAAGCTATTACAAAACATGATCAAAAGATTTTGGAGGCCTTCAGGGTGAAACCCTGCAGCAACAAGTATCAAGTCTGTACTTTTTATTCATGAAAATAAAATGTAGTAAATCTCCCTTCCTGCTGTGTTTTTTGCTTTCAGGATGGAGTGCGATGAAGGAGTCCTTTGGAACACAGGTTCATTTATGCACGTCTGGTCTGCCCAAGTCAGGCAAGTGTGAGAAACACTTACAGCAAAGCAAGATTTCCAGGTACTTATGTTTTTGGAAACTTTCTATTCTAGTTGATTAAAATCAGTAACAAGCAACAGTGTCTGCTGCAAAAGAGAAAGCTATGGACAGCCAGTGAGCAGTTCCTGATCTGATATCCAAAAGCAATGCCCCTGTTCTCTAGCTGGTAAGTCTGGAATCAATACAAACTTCTGATTGTATTATGTCATGTTAAGAAAAAAATAGCATGTTCTCATTTTAAGCAGGTCAGAAATACACTCTCAGGTTTTGACTTCTCACTTCTTTTATTTGTTTTCTTTCTATCTGTCCATAGCAAGGGTAATGGAGGCTTCTAAACTAGAGTATCAGTAGCCTGACATTATAATTAGCATGTCATATTCATTTCATAACCCATACCTCTATTTCTATTTTTTTTTCCTGAACTAGGGAGGAAACATTCCTGGACTTGCTTTCTTGTCTGGCATACATGCTAGGGAAGAAATTCTCTGGTTTTTGAATTTTTCTCCCTGTTATTTTAAGGGGCAAAAGTAAATGCATGTCCAAAACACTTTACTGCTTGTAAAGTCCTTCTGTATTTTAATGTGCCTCAGTATGACAAAATAAGAGGATATCTTTAAGTTTAGTAAGTCTCCTTTTCCTGTGTACTTTAATTTATTTTTCAGGCATTTCAAAGTGACTGTGCGGCACTCCATACATTGTAAAAAAAAAAAAAAAGGCCTCTAGAAATGCTAGTCATGTCTGAAGTGAGAATAATTGGCCCTGACAGAGAGGAAAGTAGTAATTGGAATGAGACTTGTTTAAATAACAGTTTAAATTTTCTTTCCTTACTTTTCCGATTATATGCACTATAAAGCAGGATTTCTTTGCCTTGGGTGTTTCACAGAGTCGTTTCTGTATGCAGCATGCCCAGTACTATAACTCAAGTAATAAGCCCAGCTATAATTTGGATTAGACTTTGAGTTTAGCTCCCTCACATACAAATACACCATTCAATTGGTATTAACACTGTATCATCAAAATACTCAGTAGGCTGAAGCAGGACAGGCTAATTGCGTTCTCTAATTCTTCTAAGTTATCATCATTCCTTCATTCTGAACGGTTAATGGAAATTCAGATGCAACACTAGAGGAGGAAAAACATGCTTAAAAATTTGAGGTATGAATACACTTCATGTTCTGCTAAACACTCTCCTCACTGTTAGTATCCAAGGAAGAGTAAAGTTGCTACATTTTTCAGCCCTTCCTCAATGTGATTTGTGTTGTTCCTAAATACAGCTTTGCTCAGAGCTATGCAAAACAGGTGTTTTAAAAAGCTTTGGAGTATGTCAATGTTTAGTACTCTAACATGACTGAGATTATTTTCCTATTGAGCACATCTGTCTCTAGCAGTAGATGCAGCCCCCATCTAAATAGTAGTGGGGGTCTATGTGGTCACATCTGCCCTCCTTCAAAATATTTATGGCAAATATAAATCAAGGCAAGGATTGACTTGAGAATCTGCAAGGATCAAGTGACATCTGCAGTGCAACAAATGAAATCTAAATGTGCCCTGCTTTGCAGAATAATATGTGAAAGATATTGTATGAGTTTGGTAATTTCCTACTGCAGCTTTAACGGACACAGCCAGAACATATCAGCCCTGCTAATATCACGGATCAGTTGTCCTTGCAACAACCTTTGATGTTTGTCTCCTGCACCTTTAGCTAAAACCTAAGTGTTCTCTAAGTGTCTTAGATGATCTCAGTTTAGTGTTTGGCTTTCTGGTGGGTTTATTTGGGTTGCAGGCTTTTTTGGTTTTTTTTGGTTAGTTAGGGTTTGGGGGTGGGGGTGGGGTTTGATTGGTTCATTGGTGTTTTTTTTAAAAGGAAACAAAGTCATAGGTGAAATTAGACTCCATTAATGTGAGTGACAAACTTCTACTGACTTCAATAACAATGACTTTAATTCTTCTACAGGCAGTGGCTAGTTCACTTTTTGAACAGTGAGTTTGCAGTGTCTGAAATTCAGGATTCAGAATCATTTGGATTCTTGATGCTGTCCAAGCTGTAAAACGGGGACCAATAATTATAATAGTTCAAGATTTATGAGGGCTGTTTTCCAGTTATATCTATTTGAACAAAAAAAATCTGAACCCTTAGCAGACCTATCTGCATGGAAAATAAAACTACCTGGGAATTTAATATTACAGAGATAACAAGATGAGATCAGGCTCTTCGGTTCATCAATATGTATAATTACTCAGTCTACCTTGTGCAATATAGATGATGTTAGATCAGCTATTGATGCTTTTTCACCTGATTTTCTTTAATCTTCCCAAAGGTATTCCATATTTTTTAATTACTGAATTACCTAGAAAATATTTATATGTGTATAATGCTAACATTTGTTTGAATAAACATCAGCATTAGGTTGAATGTCGGGATTTTGTCAAAATTTCTGACTTCAGTAGCAAAACAAAAATTTTGTCCATAAAAATGCTTTAGTTTCATTTGAATTTTTGTTCAGGTGTATTAACAAAATGCCTTACAAGAGTTTTAGTTCAGCTGCTCATATCTTTTTCTCTCTGACGAATCAGGCCTCTTCTGCTGAACTGCAGCTCCCATCAATGGACATCAAAGGCTCTCCAGTCTTGGAGAGCGGCAGGGGCTTGCCCCAGGCCCTCATGCAGAGGTGGAGAGCGGCAGGGGCTCTGCCCCAGGCCCTCATGCAGAGGTGCAGCTGATGAGGAAGGCAAACCGGCAGGGTAGGGCAAGTGCAAGAAGTACTCTGACTACAACTACTGTGCACGTTGGCCTCTCAAGAGCATCATGATGCTTTTTTTGCAGGAAATAGCTCTAGAGCTGGCAGTACGGTGTCATCCCCGCGGAGGCTGAAGTAAGTTTGGAAGCTGAAGAACCTTCATGCAGAAGGACAAAGCTGGGGTTGCATCAGACTGGTTCCAGTCTGGGTTAGCTATGCCTGGCCCTTCTGTATTGCAGATCAAGAGTTCAAGTATAAAATGACACTGTGTTTTAAATGGGTAGTTTCAGTGTAAGCAGCAGCTGTAAGTGCAAAAAGCAATGATATTGCCATCACACCCCTAACAGTCAAAACTGTTTGGAAATCTCATTTGTTTTTCATTAGTTACCGCAACAGTTTGAATAAAATCCTGTTCAATCTCAGCAAAGAGTACTTTGGAAATGTTAGTCTGTTATTCTTTAAACAAAGTTCAACAGCTATTAACAGAGTACTTGTTTATGATCTTCTATAAATATTATGTTTCTGTACTTCTTTGAAAATGTGGACTTTTTAATTTCATTTTTATTTTAGTAAAAACTGTAAAATTATGACTCACCATCTGCAGAGTGCCAAGACAGGATATTTCCCAATATATGGGGCAAACAACATTTTTATGTATTTTTGTTACCAATCATATAAAACCCAGCTTATTTTTATAAATGGCTCCATAGGCCTGCACCATAAAAGTTGCATATAATTTTATCCTGGTTTTCAGGGGTTTTGGTGCTCATTACCTTAGGAAATGTAAACTCTCATGTTCCTGAGCAAAGTCGACATTTTAGTGTTCAGTGAAACCCACTCATTTTCATGCAGAAGTGGCCACCTTTGTTCTACTCAGCCAAGGTCTCAGGACCCAGACAGAAAGTTGAACTGAACAAAAAATAGGAGCACATGCTGCTATGAGGTTTCAGTACAAAAGCTTAAAAGGAAGTTGCAAAATTAGCAAGGGACGAGTGGTGATATTTTTTTCTAATTCCTTGAGTGCATATTCTTGTGTCATAGCCACACAGATATCACCACTTACTTGTAAATCATCCAGAAAAAATCATGACTGAAATTAATGAAAGGAGCAAACTTCATTACATTATGATGGTTATAAAGCTTGCTGTAATAATACCTATAGTGGTTTACCTCCAGAGCACTGAATGTGCCTGACCAAAAGAAGTTCTATTGAGTTATTTGTATAATTAACGTGGGGATGTTAGTGGGTAGTTTAATCCCCAGATGTATATTTTATAATAGCTTAACCTTCTCCCTTATGACTACTGCTATTTAAAGCAGTAGATTTAGATTTAAATCCAAACTGAATGAGTTGTGGCATTGCTTTTACTTGTGTCTAAACCTTTCAGTGGCTTTCCTTAAAACAGATAAAATTAAATGTAGGTTTATGGTTTAGGACACACTAATGCATTCTAGTTTCACATAACACCTTTGGTTTTATCACTACTTGAACTATTTTATTTTTAACCTAGGTCTAGATCCATGTGTCTTAACTGAAAAAAAAAAAAAAAAGAACATGCAATTTAATTTTTGAAACTGAGTTTATGCTTTTTGTTGCAACTTGTTTCCATGTGGTGTCAGGGCACAATATAAAAACTCCAAATCTAACCTTAGTAGAAGGCAAATGAAATCTCAAGGATGTTTTTTTCTTAGATGCTAAGAGCCTGAGGAATAAACAGGAAAAGCTGTAAGAGTGTTAAACAAACTCAGAGGAGAGCAGGTTAAGTAACTAAGACATAAAATATGCATGTGGAATTTATCATGGGAGAAAGAAAGGAGGCTTAATGTAAAGGTTAATTGAGTTTTGATTATCTTCTACAGGGAAATCCTTTGATGACTCTGAAGAGGAGGTGTTTAAGGAAAATGAGACCTTCAAATACAGTAGCATGTGCAACATCACCACATGTTGTGGAACAGAAGTACATTTTAGCAGGTAATTAGCACAGACCAATGATATGCAAAGAGTGATTTGGAAATTTACCTTGGGTATTAGCCAAAGGGAACCTAGCCAGAGGAAGGTAGGATGACTGCTAAAGGCATTAGAAAGAGCCAGTACCTGATCAAAGGAATACAAAGAATAGGGAAGTGTCAGGAGCTTGGGCAGGCTTAGTAAAACAAAGGAGAGTGGATTAGACCTGAAAAGTCTGACAGCAAGTCACAAAAAGGAAATTTCCTTCACATACCAAGGAGTGACTAAGACCACCATTGCTTATAGCTTCCGTCTGTTGTTAATCTGCTGTGCAGGTGCCTCTCCCTGATGCCATCCTCCCAAGTACTGTGTGCTGCTGTTGGGTTCCACAGGCTGAACAAGCCCAGCTGCCCAGCCTCTCCTCTCAGGTCAAGTGCTCCAGAGCTCACCATCATGGCTGTCCTCTCCTGAACACATCCTAGGGTTTCAACACCTTTCTTGTATTAGGGAAACTGTAACTGGAAGCAGCATCAAGATGCAACCTAATGAGTGCTGACTGAGCAGGGATAATCCCTTCCATTGCTTTGCCCCTGTCGATACAGTCCTGTATCTTGGCTTTGCTGCTGCTCATGTGTATCTGCTGCCCACCAGTACCCCCAGGTCTTAGCAGAGCTGCCTCCCATACAGTCAATCCTCAGCCTGTCCCGGTGCTGGGGTGTCAGTCCCTCCCCAGTGCAGGATGTTGCGTTTGTCCTGGTTGAATTTTATCGAGTTCCTGTTGGCCCAATCCTCCAGCCTGACTGGGTCTCTCAGGACAGCAGCACTGCTCTTGAGCATGCTGTCTGCTCATTCAGTCTCCTGCTCATCGACACTGAGATTCAGCAAGGGAAGAGAGAAGGCAGAGAGCACTGCACACAGCAGTTTAGAGACTGGAACCAGGTAATTACTTTTTAAAGATCTTTTTAGACCAAATATGTTGATAAAAGCAACATAGTGTTTTGAAATTATGTAAAATTAGGTTTGATGTGGGATAAAAGTAATTTTGTGACATTATTCTCATTTTCAGGATACAGTATTCACCTAAATCTATTAGGTCTGTCATAAACTATCTCTTCAAACAGCAACAAAGTGTTGCTGTATCTGGCAGGCCCTCTCAAGTGACACTGCGTTATGATTCTGCAGGCCAGGTATGATGGAGTAATGGTCTTTGTGAAATACACAAGGTATAATTCTCTTTTCCTCTTGCATGGATTAGAAAAACAGGATGTGAAAGGAATGAAATTCAGACACAAAACCAAAACAAAATTAAAAAACCTCTTTGCAGTTCATGAGGTGACCATTCGCAGGCTCTCAGTAATTTATGGTTATTCCACAATACTGTATAAGATTAGTTCAGGTTACATTAGGCTACAATGCTTGACTCCCACTCTGGATAATCTGACATCAAACTCCGGGATTAATCTTGGTGTGATAACAAATTAAGTAAGGCTTTTTTCCTTTTTTTTTTTTTTTTTTTTTTTCCTCCTGTTGGATTAAGTTGCAGTGTTGTCTTTTTGTGATGCTCAAGATTACTTTCTGCACACATGATGTTATTGGAGTTATTGACTGTTTTTTGCCCAGTTGCAAGCTTTTTATTTTGTTTCACTTTACATATTACATATTCCTATAGTCATCTCTCTTTTTAAAATGTAATGTCAAAACAAGATTTGAGCCACTGGGAGCATGTAAAAGTCTGTTCACAGTTAACTCGCTGAATTGGAAACCAGATATTTCTTCAAACAGTTTGGACTCATTAGGCAGACTTTGGGCAACAGCAGAAGTCAGGGCAGTTAAAATTCACTGTGTATTGGGAAGGAGATGCATACCTAGCAACACTTAAAATCCATAGAATACAGAATGGGTTTAATTTTAATCACATTTATATCAGACCAGTTTATAACAGCAATGTCCAGTCAGGGAACTGAACTGTGCTATATGATCCAATATATTAGTCACAAAACATGGAAAACAAATGTCTCATGTGAAACAATCAGCTAAAAATAACAGTTTGTAGCTGAAATCAGACATGAAAAATTAGCACTTGAACACAGAATTTACAAGGTAAGGACTAAAATTACACGTGAAGCTTGTAGAACATCTATAGGAGACATAATTTTTTTAGATATTAATATTCAACTTTCAGGTACCATCCCCATGAAGAGCCCCCCATGCAGCTGCTGTCTTACTGTACAGAACCTGAAATGTCTATTAATAGAGAGTCCTGATTCCTGCATTTCTGAAGGACTTTCTCACAAAGACAAAAAGAGAGCTGAGAGCTGCTCAGTGTCCATTTTAACTATACACTCATCCAGGATTAATGATTTTTCTCTCACCTTGCTTGCCATGGTTCCCAGTTGAATAGATATATTGAAGTGCCTCCTCTCAGCTTGGTAGCTGCTGGGAAACTTTGTTCTCCACATGTGTTGTGTGAGGGACTCTGAACAAGTCTGTTAGGTGACAGGGTGCCTGAGGTTTTGTTACAAAACTCAGTATCTCTCTGTCTAAATCCCTGTTCTCCACCTAATGTTTTACTTTTGTGCTTGCTTGTATAAAAGACTTTAAAATCCTGCTTCAGGTTTCTCTACTGAGGAATGCCGAATGGTTCACATATGGCAGACTTTCTCTTGTTTTTGTTTTTCTACTATTTACTGAATACTCGAGGTATATATGGTTTAAGAGACTTTTATTGTATGTGGCATAGTTTAAGCAGTAGTGGTAGTTTCCAGATTGTTAGAGAAGGATATTCTCTTTGATCAAGAACATCTGCTTCTTCACCAGTTGTGCAGCTGTAGCCATCCGGAAACCCGGACTCAACTCAGCATCTTTCTACAGCAACAATTAAGGTGGAGAATCAGAAAAGGAGAAGAAGAAATACAGTCTGCTTGGAGAATATATTAGGCCTTCAACAAAGGCTTCCTTTTCTCAAATGAAAAAAACCTTATGATCATTCCAGCAATTGCCCTGCTGCTTCATGACTGGAGACTAAATCTTGCCATAAAATGTGAAATAAGTGATTTATTTTGTGCAGTCATACTTAACCTCCTTAAGAATGTCTTCATGTTCAAGGAAGTGACATGTTGGTTGTTCTATTGCAGGCTATAAAACCCAAATAATATTTACAGTGGAAAGTGCATCTTCACGAGTGGTGGCTTTCCTGCCTGAAGAGACTCTGCCTACAATTATTCTTCCAGGTCGGTCAGCAAAGCATTGCGTTCTCGTAATGTGAGGCAGCATCCATGAAAGAATGAATGCCGTAGGAACAAACCACTATGAAATGCCATATTTTAAAAGTAGAATGCCTCACGTGTTCAACATTAATCCGTGAGCTACTGTTTATTCTGAGGCAGTTGTTTCTGTCCATTTATGAGCCATGCATGCTTTACTTATCATTCTAGCTATACCTGGGTGGCCTGGGGGAAGGTATTAAAAATGTCATATGACCATTTGGATACTGATGTACTATTTAATTTTTTTTTAAGTAAGTCAAAACTTTAGCTTGATTTCCAAAAGCTGAAGTGGCAATTACTGATCAATAGTAGTTATTTGCATGTCTCTGCTTCTGAACTGGCAGCTTTATGCTTGGAAATTATTTTTGGCTAAGTCCTGATCTGAGTTGACACATGATCTTGTGAGACAATGAAATACTAACTGGTGGAATCCACTTCATAGACCTTCTCAATTCACCCATTTTGTTCTCCTCAGCCTTCATTTCTGTCCTTCCTCAGTTTCTTATTCATTCTTTTTATATATAGGTATGTATATTTTGATTTTGTGCTGAAAGTAAAAAATAATTTCCCATCCCTGAGCTTCTCTTGGATGAAAATTCAGACTAGCAAGAAAAAACTATAAGAAACCAGAATTATGTCTTCATTCTCTGCAACAAGAGAAACGCAACACTGTAAATCTTCCACCAGGTTTTACCACAGCATGGTTCTAGAAGTCCAATTTTGTTCCCAGATAATATTCCTCAGTAAATACTTCCCTTGAAATAAGAGGAAAATTAGAATGACATAATTATTCCTGTAATATCAGAAAGGAACAAAATAACAAGCTCTGTAATTTTTATTTTGTAGTTGCATGACTCCAGTTATCCCATCCACTGTAGCTTTGAATGTTTTCAAGAAAGAGGTCTTTTCACTCAAGCTCTTTCGTTGTCATCCTTCATTAAAAGTCTGCACAGTCCCTAGTCTGTTTGTACAAATAGTCAGCAGAAACGATCAGCAAAGTATAATATTAAAGCAATGTTGTCTGTTCTTCAGGTCCATGGGAAACACGTCTCTACAAAGAAAACTGAGAAGATGCTTATCCATGGTTCCCTGTCAAAACTGTTTTAGGAATCAATTGGATTTCTGCAATTGCCTATTCGGGGTCCAGGGTGTTCATCCTTTTCCTTAATGAATTGGAGGAAGAAACAATAATAGGGTTAGAATTAAAAAACTACTAGGTACATTTGAAAAATGGTCTGAAAATGTACAATGAAATTCATTAAGGGCAATACAAAATATAGGGAAAACTAGCTGAAGAAATATAAGATCGGTATGGAGTAGGTTGGTTTTTGTAGGAATACTGAAAAAAGAGATGAAAACTTTAAAGAAGCTGAAAATGAGTCTGCAGAATCATCTGTTTGTGGAAAAGATGAGTCCACACTGGGATAGATGACCAGAAGTAGTGTACAAAAGTCTTGTGATGTAAAGTTTGTGCTGCTGAACTGGTGTGTCTTTAGCTGGAGTGTGATGGCTTGACTTTGGCACTACAATTCAAGAAGGATGTGGACCCATTTGGAAGACACAAAGAGCAACAAGTAGAAACTTAGTGATAAGAATGGTAGAAGGAATTAGGATTGCTTGACAGTGGGAAGATAAAGCTGAGGGTAGATATAACAGGGATATTTGAATATAAATGACAACTATAAAGAGGAAGTTATTAAAATCTACTGCATTTTCGGTTGTGAAAACAACACAGGAAGCTTAGGAGATGTATCAGGAGAAACTTTTCAATAGTAAAGGTATTGAAATACTGAGACAGGTTGCCTGAGGAGACGAAACAACATCTATTCCTTTTTTTTTTTTTTCTCTGAAAGGGTAGATTAACATCTGTTGGAAAATGGCACAGGCATAGTTGATACTGCCTTCTGGAATCCCTTCCAGGTCTTTTATATGATTTCAGATTATACATTTACTATTGGCTATATGACCTCTGCTGACACTTTGCTGTTCTAAGAGCCAGTGCTTTGCTGAGCTGAGAGCTATGTTCTTTAATCAGGCATGAGGCTAATCTCCTATGTCTAGCAGAAACTACACAAGTCCACAGTTTTCTCTTTCTGGTTTTTCAACTGCTTATCTTCTGTTTTAGAAAATATAATTATGGATGGTGAACATTTGTTTCCTAGAAAGCATAATTCTGCTATTGTATCAAAGCTGACTCAGCAAAACATCTGGTCTTAATGTACTCACACAAAACAAAGTGGCCACATGATGATTATGACTCTGGGATCCTTAGTCATTTAGGGAACATTTATGTTGACTGAGTTTCCCAATATTTAGAGGACAGTGTGATTGAAAAGTATTTTGATGACACCAAAAAGCAAAAGAAAAAGGGAGATGATAGGCATTTTCCTGTTCTCTCAGGAATATTGTTTCTGAGAAAGAGGGAATTTAAATTATGTAAAACATTGGAATGAAAAATTATTTTCATGGGAAAACTTCCAAGAAAGAACTGTCCCTTAAATAAGAATATATATGACTTCATACATATTATTTCAGAACTCTTCAGATCCTCCAAAGTCCATGTTTCTAAATGACAGTAGTCTGAAAAGTATCTCATCTCAGTAAAAAGAGCATTATGAGGTTCTGTGTTTATTGTATTTTCATGCTTTCTGTATCTAATGCGCTCAGTTTAACTTGGCTGAGAACTCTGGGAATTCAGCCTCAAGTCAGAGTTAAATCGGCGGGGCTGAATCAGACTCACAGAGCCAAAGGATACTGCAGGTGGGAAAGCACCTTGCGAGGTCTCTACTTGCCAGGTTTCTGGTCCAACCTCTGCTGAAATTAGTGTCAGCTCATGCTCAGGGGGATTGCTCAGGGATGTATCAGATGGGTCTTGACGACCTCCAAAGATAGGGGCTACACAACCTCTCTGTGCAACCTGCTCCGCTTCGTAGCTGCCCTTATGTGGAAATCTTTTTCCTTGTATTAAGTCGGAACCTGTCCTATTCCAGTTAATGACCTCTGTTCGTTGTTCCACAGCCATGCACCTCCATAAAGAGCCTGGCTCCATCTCCTTGAAGCCCTGCCTTCAGGCATTGGTAGAGGCTGCTGTTGGGTCCTCCTGAAGCTGCCCCTTTTCTAGACTGAACAAGCCCAGCTCCCCAGCCTCTCCTCCCAGGGTAAGTGCCCATCATCATGGCTCTCTTCTGCTCTACATTTCTTGGGGTATCAACTTCTGCCTTGTATTGGGAGGCTCAAAACTGAATGCAGCATCCAGATACAACGCAATGAGTGCTGAGGGAAAAGGGTTTTAGGAGGATAAACCCAGTAGCAGTAACAAGTAGATAAAATAGGAAGAAAAAAATCAGCATTTAAATGAAGCACCTGTTACTGGCTAGGCACAGGGATAGTATGTGTTTAAGCAAAATAAGATTAAAGAAGCATGCCACTGCAGGGTTGCTTTGCTATTTGACAGACTATATGTGGGCTGAATCTTTTGTTTAGCTGGCATATTTTAATGATGCGGCTAATACCTTTTACTCTGAAGTATGACGACGTGGAGAAGGTTAGAAAGAGTGTTTGAAGACAGAAGTGATGTTACTGTCTCATAATTTAGCTAGAAGTCCTGTAGCCATTCCCAAAGAGCCAGTTAATCCCTCAAAACTGAAATAGCAAAAATTCAGCTTACACTTGGCCAGTGATTTTTATTTTAGAAGTTCACAGTCATAGTAAGAGTGAAAATACATGTGTATATTCAGGGACAAAAACCATCAGCAATTTCTTAATATTTTTGTTTTACGGAGCTGTCTCTGGAGCACTGTGGTTCAGAAGAGCACCTCAAGGTAGAAAGAATGTATGTTGTAACGATGGTCTTTTGAGACAAATTCAGTGCTAACGATTCATTTCTAAAGAAACAAGTTATCACTGCGGGAAGCAGTAAATACTTAAAAACACTGAGAAAGAGAGAAAGTAGAAATTAGTCATTGGTTCTACCCAGTTTGCTTCAGTACACCTACTGTGACTTAGACTTAGATGGTTTAGTTTAAAAGCTCTGTGCTTTTGAATTCTGATTTAAGAGATTTAGCACTTGCTGCAAAAAGGGTGGAATGAAATAACTGTATGAGAGGATAAGATCGCATTCATCCATCCTGGTTTTGTGTATGTAGGCAGAGGACACATGTGCCCAGACTGTCAGCGTGTGGCTGGGAGGCTGAAGCAAAAGCAGGAGCACTTGTAAGGGCAGACTGGTTTGTACATGAAGCTTGGGCAGACAGCGAGTTGCTTACCTTGCCATAACAAACTATGCTCAAATGCTTGTGTTTGGACAAATGGTTATGAGTGCTACTGTGTGTGTACAAATTTAGAAGCTGTCTTTTTTAAAACACTGGTCCCAGAATTTTGTTTTAAATGTCCCATATAAGGAATGGCAGCCTCACAAATGGTCAGTGATAATCACCAGCTAATCTGTCTCCTCCATGTGCCAGCTGACCAGTAAGCAGCACCCATGACTGAAGCGGTTTTATTCCTCTTTCCTGCCAGTAAGGGTTTATGGGATAGACAGAAACTAAGCAATGATCTTTACTTTGCATTTAATTTTAACCACAAAATGTTTTCTAGTGCTTTGTTCTATCAGATTTTTAAATACTTCAGAGATAGGCTTACAGTCAAAAATCCAAGCATAGCGGGTGGCTACTCCACAGCCTATTAGAACTTAACGTAATTTTTTTATTTTCTAGATTTTCAGTACTTTCTTTTGGAATTCCCTGCAGACTTCATTAGTCCTAATTGTGCCCTTCTTTCACTTGTCACTGTGGTTGAAGTTCAATTCCTTTGTGCCATAAGAGAATCTGAGCTGTATTCTTAAAACCTGATATTTAAATCAGAAAGTATTAAGTCACACCAAAACGTGTCTAAAAGACTATGAACATGTATACTGCTTTACATGTCAGCTGTCAATATAAGTCTCTCATTTTCCATTCACAGTGTCAGAAGGCCATATCAATCAGTACTTCAAGTCTGTGGACAGTAGAGATTTCTCTAAAGATGGTGTTTCAAGAAATACTAAGTATTAAAAGGTTAAAAACTAAGAAAACAGTAGCAAAAGAGAGAGAAAAAAGTTCTCCCATCAGGCCAATTGATTCTAAGGGCAGGGTCACTGAATGTAGCATTATTTCTCCTGGTCATGTTTCTTTCCTACCAGAGCTCCAAAGTAAGCTAACTGTGTAAGCAGGATTGAAATACACAACCCCCTTGTGACTGGAAGCAGTAAAGCATTCTCCACTTGCGGTTTTCTTCAAATGAGCCTGCATGGAATATGTGTTTGAAAACAGTGAAACTCTTTATTAATCAAGTACTTCACTGGCCATGCCAGCATAAAGTTTCATTTATGTCAAAACTCCCTTAAAAATGGTTTGGAGTAGTGTCTTGTACACAGACCTTCAACAGAAGAAATATTTTTGGAATTGTAAATACAATAATCGAGGCAAATATTTGCACCGTTTGAGCAGCTGCTGTAAGATCTTCGATCACAGGTTACAATTCCAACATTTTACTTGGGTTTCCTACTGTATGGAAATGAGGAGATTATATAGCTCTGCATCTAAAATACAGTGTCAGACAAGCTATCCTAATTACTATGGGAGGGCTTTTGCTAACCATACCTTGTTTTCATAAGAAATATGTCACAATATATGAAATAGCTCTCTCGATATTCCCTTAAGAAGTGGTTCCCAAAAGGAAACTCAGATTTTAGTATCTGCTCCATGTTAACTCAAGGCTCTAAACTGTTATCTGGTGTTCAAATTCTCTTTGAAAGTATGGATAACTGTGTAACTGAAGACAGCTTAAAAAAGATCTAGTTTCTTAAAATAGAGACCCCTAACACTGTTGAGCTAGCAATCTCTGTTCACAACACCCCACTTTTCAGAACAAAAGCTCATGCAACGCATATGCAGGTGAATGGCATTTTACTGGATTTTTTGTAACTCTGTGAGACATATCCA
The DNA here is from genome assembly GCA_027574665.1 of Rhynochetos jubatus. Taxonomy (NCBI): domain Eukaryota; kingdom Metazoa; phylum Chordata; class Aves; order Eurypygiformes; family Rhynochetidae; genus Rhynochetos; species Rhynochetos jubatus. Next base: position 56,285,047 of record CM050651.1, on the reverse strand, counting down.
TGGGAAAAGCTGAAGAGGGCATAAGGAGAGTACTGTGTCTACCCAGCACAAGTACACAGAGCAAGGAGAAAGCCCAGAGAGAAAGGACTTAACATCCCTGTAAATAAGATTGTATTAAAGAGATGCCTGACATCATTACCTCCTATTTCTTGTCCTAACAGGAAAAAACTTGAATCACCTTGTGAGTTTGGCTTAGCACTAGGATTAGAAATGTTATCAGCCCTATTGACAGCCCCAACAGACTCACTAGCCTGGACCCTGCTCTCAACAGCATCACCTTCCCATTGAGTATCTGCAAGGGAGTGTGGAGCTTAAAGCTCTGTGAGACACCAGGGACTGAGCTACAACTTGGACAGTCACAATCAGGCTGCTTTTTATCTAAAAGACAGCAGCAGTGGAGCATGTGTGTGTCAGGTAAACCAGGAAAGGCTGGTGCAAAAGTCATGACTGCTGAGCAGCTGTGGGGAACACAGCTCCATGGAGATGGAAAGGGTGCAAAATCCTGTTCAGTTCTCTGTGCACACACAATTTCATGGTGTCCTCAGCATGTTCTCCGTCGATATACCACAGAAGCATCATGGCTTTTATCATAGAATCTTAGAATGGTTTGGGTTGGAAGGGACCTTAAAGACAATCCAGTTCCAACCCCCCTGCCATGGGCAGGGACACCCTTCACTAGACCAGGTTGCTCAGAGCCTCATCCAGCCTGGCCTTGAAGACAGCCAGGGATGGGGCATCCACAGCTTCTCTGGGCAACCTGTGCCAGTGCCTCACCACCCTCACAGTGCTATAAGGTCTCCCTGGAGCTTTCTCTTCTCCAGGCTGAACAAGCCTAATTCTCTCAGCCTTTCTTCACAGGAGAGGTACTCCAGCTTTGTGGCCTCCTCTGGACATGCTCCTGAAGTTCAATGTCCTTATGTTGTGGGCCCCAGAGCTGGATGCAGTATTCCAGGTGTGGTATCACAAGAGTGGAATAGTCATGAAAAATCACTTCCCTTGTCCTGCTGGCCACACTTCTTTTGATGCAGCTCAGGATACAGTTGGCTTTCTGGGCTGCAAGCACACTTTGCTGTGTCATGTTGAGCTTCTCATCAACCAGCACTCTCAAGTCCTTCTCCTCAGTGTTGCTCTCAAGCCATTCTCCACCCTTCTGTAAAATGCTGTTCAGCTAGCATAAGGACAGCAAAGTCTAGCCCTTTTATATGTATTTACTTGCATGAACTGTTTTCTTTTTTCAGTGGCTTAAAAAAGACCAGCCACTGCTCATTCATTCACTAGAAAAGACCTGCTGATCCTTTGACAGGTATAGCAGAAGTTATTTTTCATCATGGCATGAATAGTTTGTTTTGTTTTACAAAAAAAGCACTTTACACCAAAGGAATTATCATTCTTTTTATGCTTGTACAGGTGCACTTTCTGAATTAGGCGCACAGACTCAGGCAGGCTCCTAATGGAGTGATGACACTAACACGGCAACAATAGAAGGGGCCTCCAGGGATGCTGGCTACAGAGTGGGGTTGCAGGTAGGAATGTGCTTTTTAAGAGGGCTACAACTTAAAGCATTCTGTGAAGCTGACAAAGCTTTATACTGACTCTGTAGACTTCTCACTGCACAAATAAACATGAGTACAGTAAGCCATATTGGACTGCAGGATTTAAATCTCCGCAGCTTGTGTGAGAAGAGCTTGCAAGAAGTCAATTTTCAACGCAGTTCACCTCAATGTGTGTGCTGAGACATCCAATCCATGATGCAGGTCTTCCGCTCGTGTCCTGTATCACCGATTATTGGGTTGTTTTCATCTATCCATCCATATAGCTATTTATTTATTGAAGAAGGGATCTGCACTCTACACAAAAACTGTGTGTGTGTTTTTGTGTGCGTGTGTTCGAAGAGGGTCAAGTACAGCCATGTGAAAGAAGGAGTCATGGAAAAACTGTTTATTGTGATGTGTGAAGGAAAGAGCTGAAGAATAAATAGTTGTGTGAGTGGCAGGGGCAATGAAGCCTGGTTTCCTGTAGAGTTAATGCTGAAGGCTGAGATCCTGTGTGGATTCAGTGGTGTCTAGCAAATGCTGAGGATAACATTGCGTTGTGTGAATGGGATCAATATGGTCTCTCTCTTCTACTCAGAAGCTTATTTTAACAAAACTTTCAGGAACTGGAACGCTTGGAGAAGAGAATGTCTCTGATGAATTCATATGGCTACTGTTTTCAAACGCTGTTAGGAGGAACCCAGCAGCAGCAGCAATACCACATATGTCTCATTTACTTAGGAAACCAAAATAATTTAATATCACAAAAAATGACAGTAATGATGAAGATGAAAGTCCCTGTCAGAGTATCCAAAACTTCACTGCTCATCCAGATGTCTGGGACTCATGTCTTGTTCATTTTTTCTGCTTATATTCTTGTAGAGCCAGGGGACACAGCTGGAGCTCAAGCTGATTGTTGCAATAGAATGCCTCTGAAACATTGGTTATTATTCGTGTCTTCAGCCCACTGAGCATCTTGATTAGCAAGGTACATCTAATTCAGTGTAGCTGTGTAGCCCATTGACTTGCATAGAGCCACCAACTTGCTTGGTATGCAGACTTGTTCAAGCAACTTGCAGAACTGCAGCCTTAAATAGGAAGTATGTGCTAAAAGCACGTGGATTGCATCCATTCAAGGTTCAGAGGGATTGTACAGGAAAGTTTGGAACTAGTTCAGGTTCTCCAGTGAAAATAAGGATTTATTCTTCTAGGTTGAATCTTGCCTCTGGTGTTTGTTATCGTTGCAGAACTCCCTGTATGTTTGAAAGCATGGAACAAAGGTCATCTACCACATATTTCTGATACGGGTTCCAGACAGGCAGATGGAAGTTGGCATTTACTGATATGATAATGCTCAGCTGTTTCCCAGATCCTTGTTCTTTAGGGGACATTTTGCCGAGCATCAGTTACCAGAAAGCTCTAGTTTTAAAATACTGCAGGACATGTCATCAATTTTCTCTGCAGCTTCTACATTGCATTTCCACCAATAATTGAAGCTAAAGTACATTAATGATACAGAATGACAATTTGGTCTCCTGTGGTTTTAATTCCAGTCCCAGGAACCTTTTTAGCAGCCAGAACCATTGGTTTTGCTGTTGTGTGTCTCATGTCACTGAAACACTTTCCTGCAGAGTGCAGATAGCAAGGGGTAGGTGTATGTGGGACTGTGACAGGCCCCAGTGGGATTTCACTCAAAGTAAATGTCTTTGTTTCTTGTTGGAAAACACTGCAGCTAAGAGCTTTTTGTTCCATATGCATCTGTCTAGTTCTTGGGCTTTTTTTCTTAATCCTTAATATCCTCAGTTAATACTATTAATTTTATTAATGTGGGTGAATGCCATTGGAGTGATGTGTTGAAAACATGATTTGAGAGGAAGCTGCTCACAGTAATTTGTGGAAGAATGATTTGAAATGTTAAAAAAAAAAGGTATTTACAACTAATCAGCACAGCTCAGCAGATCACTGAAGTGCTGCTTTGCCTGAGCTGATAGATAGATGTCTGCAGCTAACTTACTCTTTCATGGTAGTTAGATGTTATGATTGGAAACATACAACAGAACTTACTGCTGACAGGGTACATCTGTTTTCAAGAGATAGTGCTAATGCAGTGACACTCCAGTTTAGAGCTATCCAGTGTTTTGGCCAATAGTGGCATCATTTCATGGAGCATTCATGAGCTCCTCTTCTGGAATAGGCTGCATTCTTTCAGATCAAATGACAATGTAGGTCTTCAGCCTACGCCTTCTCTGAGACACAGTGCATTACCCATTCCTCCTTGTGTTGTACGGCCACCTCAGTGCAAACCATCATGGGAACACAAAGCAGAATTCATGCTGCCATTCAGCAAGTTGTAAAAATTAGTTTGAGTACTTCTGCTATCATGGCAAGGAAGTTTAAATGTCACCTCATAAAAGCCCAGAGGTACCTTTTGAAAGAAAGCAACATGATGTCTTTGCTTTTCTGGGTTATCTCAAGCTTGGTTCAATCCAAGAGCAGCAAGGTTAATTTTTTGGTTTGACTTCTCCCTTGAGGACCCACATAAGGTATCCCATGAGATGTTGTAGGATTCCTTGTGTTCTTTACATGTTCCATGTATTAACATCTTAAAAATCAATTAGGTCGATCACTGGATTTCTTGGTTTTAATTGTGTTCTGTCAATCCTCATAACTAGCAGAAACCCCAATCATGCTCTTCATGGTGAACAAGAAGTGTGGTGACTAATCAATCCCCAAACAATTTCTCTATTAGCATCGTGTATTTCCACATGTCTATCTTCAGTAGGGCAGCTCAGCAAATTGCTGGGCCAAATTCAAGTAAGGGTGCTCAGGCAGTCTGAAGTGTGTCAGCAGTTGTGTCACTCCCTGGAGCTTCAAGGACAGTTTTCATTTTGAGAGTTCATAGTTACAGCAGCTATCCAGAAACATTTTGAGAAGAGCAAGTCTTTGCTCCAAAAGCGGTATTTGGCACTCTGCCTGTGCTGTTTTACTGGGACAGATGTACAATGTTAAGGCTATGCTTATATTCCCAATGGCCATAAATCCCTGAGAAGAATATGCTGATACAATGGAAACACTGCAGATTTAATGGAATATGAATATGAAATATATATAACACATGCATATATGCACATAAAAGAGAGATTAATATAATGTTCATTAATAGTTAACACTAATATGCAAATAATAGAACACATATAAAGTAGACCTCTTGATTCACTGAACATTCTTGTGAAGGTATGTTAAGTTCAGATATGCTTTAGAAGAGTCTGTAGGAGCAAAGTTGCTCTAGCACAAATTCAAGTCTATTTTTAGCAGAGCAGTTGAAGAATTTCCTGCAGCTGAAAAAGACCTAAAGTTTTTACAATACAAGTTTGAGGGCCTATGTGTGAGTTACACGAAAGTGTCTGGGTGATTTTGAATTATACATTAATTGAAAGACACTGGGAATTGTGTTCCTAAAATGCTTTTGCACTTTACAAAATTCTACTGCGAATCCCTAACTCTGTGTTTAAAATTAAGCTGTAATGTATACTTTGCAAAAATGAGATTATGATGTACACATTTGTTGTCTCTTGAGTCTACATATTGAATGTGTTTAAAAATGTCTTTTCTAACTGATGGTCCTGGAAACTCATGAAGAAATCTGAAAATCAATATAGGATCCATATCAAATGGCTTCCATATCTCTGTATATGATACAGCAATGGAGAGATATGATAGAGGTTAGCAGCATTATAAGAGAAGAACCATTTATGAAGCCAAAATCTTAAACCAGGCAGAAGTCTCCTTTTCACACATCAGTATAATTAGCCATCAGACTCAATGCCACATGACACTGCAGTGGTCAACAGCATAAGGGAGCTCAAAAAGGGTTAGAGCATTATGGAATATGGGCTTATTGGTGACTGTTACACACATTGAGCCATCTAGAAGCATATGCCCAATAAAATCAAGAGCTATGGCTTGCTGGAAGCCAGGAAAAGAAGTGATGGAGGGGACTGAGTTATACAAGTAAGTTTTTAGTACTTGTTTCTCTCAATCTGTGCTAATTATCACAATGGAGAGAGGATTATACTCAGTATGGTACTCCTTAAGTGAATATTATTTATTGTTGCATAGATATTCCTGTGTAATAGAAGTGAAGAAGTGCAGACTGTTTCCATACAGTTCTGATTCATGAATACTGACAAAGGTAAAGGCTATTTAGTCATCTGATATTACTGATTTCTGTAAGAACAGAAATGTTGGCACCATGTCTTCTTCAGGAGATTGGTCCATGGGAACATGAAGAAGTATTTTCAGATTTCTGTGAAAAGTAGAATATGTTCCTAAGGTTCACTGTAATATGACTGCCTTGTCCCAGGTTCTTTGAGGTTTGTTGGAGTTCTCCAACTTTGGAGAACTCCAACCTTGAGGACAGTGTGACTCAGAGGAAGCTTCCTCTTCTGTCAGGTTGTTGTTTTAAGTTGAATTCTACTTTAGCTGACAGCTCCAGAGCTGTCCATAAAAACCCTTCCTTCTCAAATTAAAAGTGTTTCCTGAAGCTGCAGACTTTTTTTTTTTTTTTTTACTTTTTAACCAGTCTTCCCAACAGCTGTGTTGCTTGACCAGACACCATGTTCATGTTTGTGTGAGAGACATATTTTTGTTACGTTAATGGTGTTTCAGTTATCTCTTATTATGCAAAATTTGGAGTTCCAAGGAAAAATGGAATGTAAGGTTTTCATGGCAATGCATAAGCCTTATTTATATAATTATTAGATAAGATCCTTAGGAGTCCTCACTCAGTTTGAATTCCTATATATCACTCTGGACAGGTGCACATATATATTTGCTGTGAATGTGTAGTGAGTCCAAAGCTTCTGGATATATTTAGCCTACTGTCTACCCACAGAATTGAAGTCAAGCCCATATAAGGTATGTCAAACATGTTTCTGATGTTTCACAGATGCAGAATGATTTTGCTGTACATGCAATAAGCTCAGCCTACCTGGGATGCACTGACCTCACTGCCTCTGCATGCGTGGACTTGACCTGAGCATCTACAGCTGCCATCTGTCAGGGAATCTGAGCTGTCAGATAGCTATTTGGCTTACAAGTTAGATGTTTAAAGCCAGGACAAGTGCATGAAGTTCACCCTAGGCAGAACAACAGGAAAACAGAGATAATAGTTGGTCCCATGTTCTGACATTCCTGAAGCAGTCATGGCAGACCTATCATCTTACTTCTTTTACCTAGCAACCTTATTTGAAATAAATAGCATTTTCAGTTAACACGTGGCTTGCTAAGGCACACTGCTTAAAAGCTGAAATTAGTATTACGGACTTCTCAACTTTACTTCTTGTTTGAGAAATTGCAACTTTCTTCTTTTTCACCTCTCAGACTTCTAGTGTAGCTTATTTGATATTTATAAAGTGCTGGATATGTAATTGGCAAAAAAAAGTTCAAAGTACTTTATCAACATTTGTCAAAAGGTAGCTTAGGAAGCACTTTGTAGGTTTCTATTATGACCCTGAGAAGCACAGGAAGGACCCATACTACTGTACGTCCTTAGTAGCTGGGACACAACAGTCATCTCTGTGATCCTGTTCTTAACTTCTGAAACAAATTTCCTTGCTATTGTGTGGAGACTGAAAATAGGAGGAAACTCATTCTTTCAGTCCCAGTGAAGAAAGCAGAAGCTGAAAGCTTTCAAGTGAAGAATGCTGATGTCACTGTCAGCACTTCCCAGATGATGTGGAACAGTCTTCTATTCAAGACCATGGCATTTGCTGAGCATAATTCCCCTTTTTCAGAGATTTTAGATGAGCTGCTCCATTCTATCACCTTGTACAGGTTGTAGAGGCAGCATGAGTCCTCTCCTGAAGCAGTAAGACCATATTATGTCAGTCTTGTGTTCCTTAATGTGAATGCTTTTAACTCACTAAGGGCAGCTGTTCAGTATATTTAAGACAAGTCTTCTATAGACTACTGTACCTCACACTTGCATAGGAAACATCTACAAAATTGTCTTTGACAAATGCCTATTTTGAATGAAGTCTGGCCATCATAGATCATTGCAACTCATTTTGAATCAGGCATGTCTTTTCTCCCCTGGAAAATCATGAATACACGATGGCCATATTCATCCACCACACAGACTGGCTTAACTTGAATGTGAGCTCTCTAATTTGAAGTGAATTAAGGCTACTCTGTGTCATTATGAAAGGAAGGTTGCTTTTCTAGCCATTTGTGTAATTGTTGAAGTTGTCAGCTACTCCTATGTGTAAGCTATACTATGCTTTAGTACATATGTGATCTAGGCTACAGTGGGTTTCATTGAGAAGATGAAAATAACATGAGATGTTAGATTTTCTTCTTGGTTTGCAAACTTTAGGCAGTTCTTTTTTCTTTTTTTTTTTGTCCCACTAGACTTCATAATTGATGTATATATTCCTATTTCTTCATATCCAGACACAGAGCTTATGAATGGATATACAGAAGGTAGGTGCACTCTGCGTGTTTCTCCTTCCAGGCAAAAGATTTCCTTCTGACCTCTCAGTCATACCCAGAGTTTAAATTTTGCCTGTGGAGTACATCTGCATGGAACTTTAGGTGCGTAATCTGCCTGGCATTCGGTCATCTTATGTTTTAAAACACTTGGCTTTTAACGTTTTGGCTCAGAAGGAGAGATTTTGATCCCTACACATTTTATAACAGACTTCAAATATGGTCTAGGGAAAATTAAAATGTTACCCATATACGGAAGAAAGTTGTCAGTCTCAGAGCATGTTCTAGATGGCTGCTTTGCAATGTCCAGGGAAAAGAGCTGGGAGTAGCTCATTTTATAGCTAAAGTGAAAAATGTGGGTTTTGTAGTATGAACAGCCCACTGAAAACGTGATCAAATATTCCCTTTGACAGTATTACATTTTAGTTTATTTCCCATTGCCTAACACCAGGCATTTAGATAATGATGGCTGCCTTACAGGAAATTAGTTGGATGGATCAAACTTAAATTGAAAATTTTCAACAGGAAATCAGGTAATGTAATTTAATACTATGTATTGTTAATGACTATCTCAACACAGTTTTTGAATGTTTTCCTATAAAACAGAACCTATTTACAACCTATTCTCCGTTGTTTAACTTAGTTTGTAACAATAATTAAAATATGACCACTTCTGCTTATGCAAATACAGACATAATGGAGACCAACGCCTAAGTGGTTTGATTGCCTGCCTGGTTCAACCTACCATAGAAAGGTCCTTTTGAACTGGAGTACTAACACAAAAAAAATTGAAGTGTTAATGTGAATTATGTGTAGGCTGAATGCTTGAACACATATGAAAACATCAGCTTCTGATAGTGTTTGCTGTGTCATGCTACCTGTATGAATTGCAAGATCCACTTCTTTTTTCCCCCACTACTATTGCTGTTTGGTAGTCTATCAGATTTTACTTACGCACCAGGTAATACCTTGTTTACTTCTTTCTTTCCTAAGAATAAGCAAAATACTTCCTGTAGTCCAGAGTTCCCAGCTGTGTAAAGATGGTTAGATGACATTATTTGTTGAAATTGTTGAATATTAATTATTATGTTTAGATTTCTTGCTACAAAAAGAACATTCTCTGTAGCTGAGCTTTGGATTAGAAACATTCTCTACTGAATTTGTAAGTAAAATTATGTTTGTTTCTTAGCAGAGATATTAATACACCAGACGTGTACAAGCAATAAATGATAAACAGAAAAGTTTAGTAACAATATAGTTTTACTGTGGAACAAATTGAAACTGTTATCCTTATAGCTGTTTAAATAACACACACTAGGAGTACTGCTTTTTAATCTGTTTGTCGGTTTTAGTGTTTGTACTGTGCCCATCAGAACAGTGTAAAAAGTGTCTCCAGGGTATGTAAGTGCCTAAAAGCATTTAAGATCCCAGCTCAGGAAATGAAAGACCAACCCCCCCACTGTGATGGAGCCACTTATTTCGGTATGATTTTCTCCAGAAACTACCTTCAATGTGAATAATAAGCCTATGAAAATCAAGGTATTGACACTTCTCAAATATGTTGCAGAAGAGATTTATTTTGTCTCTTTAAAAGGACCGATGTGATCTGACTGTTCCCTGGACCGGGCTGGCAGCCTGATGGAAGAGAGGCACGGAGTCACACAGGGTGGGAGAGGAGGTACCACCCAGAAAGCAGTTTTGATTGATGGGGTGAATTCCTGTGCTAACTTTTAACTTTTCACTCCCTCTCTTCTAAAAGATTTGCTATTCCTGCATATTCTTAAAACTGAAGTATTTATCATAGTGACCAGCAGTAATATTTTCAAGGTGAGAAGCAATGGAAATTTCATGTGGTTGTTATTTTGCATGTATACTTAGCCAATAATAAATACGAGCTATTCATCATATGAAACAAATTTAATAAAATTCCTCCACCTTCTTTCATTACAACCAATAATTAACAGCTTCCATCATCTCACAAGAGTCATTACTGAGTGATCAACACTTACTACTGTCTGTTATAATATTTACTTAGTGTTGGTAAACATTAAGTTTCATGAATTTTATTCAGTTGCATCTTGGATTAATCTGGCACAAAATACTGCAACAAATAAAATCTGGGCTTTCATAAGTTGTGGATGTTATATCCAAAATTTTTCATTATACCTGGCAGCAACCTGGTGTAACATAACCTAGGAAAGCTTTATTGTAGCATTAGGCAAGCTCAGGAATAGCTTGTGGCAAGATGGTTTAGGACTGTTGTCTGAGTGAGAGCAGAAAATATATGAATCCCTTGGAGAGGTGGACAAAAGAGAAAATAATAAACATGCAATCTTACTAGAAACAAACTAGATCAAACTAGAAAAACGCCAACAATAAACCTTAAACACTTTGAAGTTATCCACTCTTGTGTGATTTTTACTCGTTCTTTACCTCACGATTAAAGCAATTCAATGCTGCCTGTGAAAATGCTGTTTTAAGAACACTAGTTTATTCTTAAAAGATTCTTCTCATTATGAAAAACCTTGAATAATTTTCAGATCATATTTTTTAAAAAAGCTCAAAATATTCACATGTACTTCTCTGCAGTGATAGCACTTACCACTTATAAAAAATATTTATACAGACACTGCAATACAATCTCCTTATTGTATTTCGTGTGAAGGAACTCTTCTGTTATTGTCTTCTTGTTCCTGGGATGCCTGATGTTGCCGTTCTCTGGACACTTTGTTGCTGACCATACTTTTTTGTTAGCGTTTAGCCAATCCATCTCACTACTCCAGGCACTCAAACAGGAGGTGCTTGCAGTACACAAGCAACAGGAGAATACAGGCGTGTGTTTATTTGAAAATGTAGGCACATCATATCAGGAAGTCATGCACTCCAAAGTGCTTAATGACTGTATACGCTGGAACATCATGGTATGATTTATTATTGTGGTGTGATTCAATGAATTACTTAATGACTGAGAGACAGGGGCTGCAGTCCTTAATGAAAAAACCTGTAATTTAATTAATGGAAGCCTTTCTCAGTCTGGGATCATAGCATTTTTACCTGGGGAAACAGGAAAGAGAAGATTTCATTGGTTCCAACCTTTGTCCTCAGAAGAGAAAGGGGTGATGGAACCTATATTCCTTTTGTAAATCTTCAGAAAAAAAAAAAAAAAAAAAATCAGACCACAAAAGGTGTTTAGTCAGTACTTAGAGGGAAAAGACAGGTTCAGTACTAAGATAACAAATATTTTTTTTAAGCCTGAATGTTTGTCTTGTAAAAAGAACAGACCAAACGATTGAAAGGCAGAACATACATTTATATATATTTCCTCTAAAACGAAAATTTTAAAAAATGGATAAAAATGGATAAAAATGCAGTAAAATCACTCTGAAAGGTCTTGTTAACAGAGCAACATTTCCCTCTAGCGGTCACCCCAAAGCGGTTGACGATCCCTGCGGTCGTGCCCCGGGACGAAGGGTGAAACGCGCGGTCCCCTCCCTGGCGCTGCTGCGCCAACCAAGCCCCCGGGGGAGCGGGGGGGAGCGGCCGGGAGCTGCGCTGGGCTCTCGCCACCCTCTGCCCGCGGCCGGCCCGCGGGCGCTGGCAGCCGGGCGGTGGCACAGGGGAGCGGGACACCCCCGGGCAGCTGCTGCAGATGTGAGCCATGGCCAGGCGGAGGTGTGCAGCGTTTGCCCGCAAGGAAAAGCGCCTTCTGCCATAATTTCTGCACGTGTCCAGTTTCTGTTTTTAATTTTATATCGATATATTTAAAAATCTGTAGTTGGAATCACAGGGGGTTTTATATTATTTATTTGCTCTAATTTTTTAAATTGTGATTCAAGCTATTGAGGAGAAACTATACTGCTTTGAAACATTTATAACGATAAATACCCAGCACGCACCCAACTGGAAGGGGCAGGGTGCACATAACCATATTGTACGAAGCACTCAGGAGCCAGAGGGAGCTGAAAAACAAGACAGGCACCTTGCGGCCGCAGGTCACACAGCGAAGGCATCTCAGCCTAACACAGCCGTGGTGAAAATAGCAGCCAACTCTTAATTGCGATGAGCCCATATGGAACGTTTTAGAGGTGTTAAGTTCCTAATTAGGGATACTCAGGCTTCAGCACGCTGTGCTGCGCAGATGTACGGCTGCTCAGAGCGAAATTGAAGGTAGGTAATGTGGGCGGTCATGATAAAAAGTAGAGTTGATTGAAAACATTTACAAATACCAGACAGCCAGGTCAAGGAGGGGCTGTGCCAAAGCAGGAAGGTTTCTTGTGCACTTTTAACTTATTTCCCTCCAGTACTCCATTTCATTTAGACAACCGTTGCACTCCCAAACCTCAGGTCCTGTGTAGCATTCAGAATGGTGAGTTTTATTCACTTTATTCACAATCAGTTCAGCTCTGAATTTTATGCTGTGAAAACTTTGTATGGAAATGAGACGTGCTCGTTTCTGAGATTTTTTTGTTCCTGAAGGCATAGGAAATGGATGGAGAGAGTGTGGAAGAATGTTCATGTTAGCAGAGACACAGATAAATGTTCACACATTCCTGTTCTGATGGGGAGAGGAAAAGCAGGAAAGAGATTAAAGGAGTAGAGGAGCACAGAGGAGGAGTAGGAGGAAGGAGATGAAAGGAACCTGTAGATGATGCGGGAAAAAGGAGCAAAACGTCTTAAACTTGGATATTTTCAGCTTTGTAATGAATCTACAATATTTGGCAAATGTGCTATGCCAGGGTTTTAGTAAAGAATTTGAGCTTTTCCGTCCCACCAAAACTGATATGCAGACACACCTCCACCTAATAAGATATATTCAGCAGGCATGAGCAAAGGCTGAGCGTACATAACATGACATGATGAAAGGAGAAGCTGCAAATACATTTTATCAGGCATAGTTTTACAAATATTTTTTCAGGCTCTTGTCTATTTGTGAATTGAGGGTTAGACAAGAATTAACAAGTTAGACCACACTCCATCTCCTTGTTGTAGACTTTGGCACGGGAAATAATATGTCTGGTCATGAGGCTGGAGAAGTTGGGCAATATCTCATTAAACTGATCCCTCCTTGGGATGAAACGTAAGTTACATTGCTTGAAAAATTGAATGTTAAACATGATGAATTACTTCTTAAATATCTACAGTTCTCAGATAGACAGGTCCAAGCCTCAAAAGCTGGTTCCAGATTCTGTAGGGGAGTTGGTTTAGCCAATTCCAGAGCTAAGCCAGGTGGGGCCTCTGTGAAGTTCACCAGTGGATCTACACTTTACTGGATTTTGGGTGGATTTTGTCAGGACATAAACATATAATGTATATACAATCCGTCATGGGAGCGAGCAGATAACCATATGATTTTGTGACTCAGTGATGCATGCTGACATTTTTATATACTTTCTCTTAGCCACCGTAATTAAAAACTACTTTCTGTTAAATGCTGCTATACACTTGTTTCATAGACCATTGGCTAGTCTCAGGCTCCTAAACTGTTATTTCTCCGTCTATTCCTCTTACTCAAATATAAGACCCCATAAATCTGTCGTCTTTAATGCAGTCAGAACTTGTCGCACTTAGAGCTGCATATGCTTTCCCAGGTTTCTGAACAGCGCTACGATGAGGCTGAGGTTATGAGATTAACTGCTCATCATCTTGACAAGCGCTGATGCGTGCCCGGCTTGCTTGTTGTAACCACCAGGAAATCTACTGTATTTTTTGAGGGGTTAATCATGGTAGCCTGCAGTCCGTAAAGCAAGGATTTGGCGTGTAGTCAGTGTCAGTGGTCTGAATTTGTTAGTTCTCAGATTTGTGCCTCGGTCTTTGCTAGAAGTGCTGGGAATCCAGAGTGGTGAGGTGTTTTTTCCCTTCTCTTTATTTTTCCTTTTGACATTTGAATGTTTTCATGACCCTTGAGTCATTAAATGGAGTTCACAGTTTGTCCTCAGAATTCAAGCCTGTTCAACAAAGATTGGGTGTACTGAAAATCTCAAGAATATAACACTGATTTTTCAAATTATTTCAATTATAATAATAATTCACTTACTTTAAGATTATTATTATGAATGTATATCCCATAAATGTGAGTGTTTCTGTACCTGTGAAGGTAGTGTCTTTATGTTAGCTGCTTATATTTACAACAGTCAAAAACCCAGAAAAAAAAGAACCCTTTCTGGATTTTTCTGCCCCTTGATAACCCTTTTACATTTTTACAGATTCTCGGTGTTGATTCCTGCCACATACAGTAAGTTCTCTTGTAAATTGTTCTTCAGGGGCTCTGTTCCCTTTAGATCTGCAAGACAAAAGATGATGCCCTGTATATCCAATGCTGGAAAAACACAGTGAAAGAATGCAGAAGCGTGTGACCATCTGGCTGCTTGTCCACTTGAGCACAGGCTATAGGGGTCACTGAGACCCCTCAGAGTGCTATTGATACCGGACCCTGGCAGGAAGCACTTCAGCTGGTCCCCACAGCACAGAGGCCAAGGCACTCAGAGGTGTGTTACATCTTCAAACGCTGGAGCTGGTGACAAACCAAAGGAAACTTCTAGCTGTTTCCAAATGCTCTTCTCCTTGATAATATGCAGAATGGTTCCTATCCCCTCCTGATAATCTATGGCTTGGGAAAATAAGTATCTCTCAGAGGCTTTTTCTTGCCTCACTAATAGCCCTGTTAGTGTGAAAGGCAAGTTAAAGTACCACTTGAGGGAATAACTTGTTAAAAACGCTGAGGTCATGATGAAGCAAGGAGTATGAAAAATAGGAGCAGCACAGGGATAATCTGACTGCAGGAGAGGGAGGAAGGAAAGGGACAGTGCAACGATGCAGGCACAAACCTTGTGCTTTATGTGGACCACCGGCATTTCTGCTTGTGCTTATCAGAGGTCCAAGGGTTGTGTGAAGATCCTTAGCCTCTACTAGAAAGCCAATTCCCAGAGGTTGATAGGCCCAAACAAAGGACAAAACTGTAAGCTGGACAGCAGAGAAAAAGCATTTGCAGCTGCACAACTCTTTGAACTCTGTTCCTGGGCCTCAGTTGAGTGCCAGGGAAGTGATTATAGAAATAAGAGAATGAGAGATGCTGGCTGTAAGAATGTAAAAGTTTCCTCAAAGTTTTCCCAGTTTTATACTGTCACAGTTGTGAACTCACACAGACCTTATTAGGAGGTCAATAGGCCTTTAGCAGTACTACGCATGCACTGCCAATAAATGCCCTTAGAGACTGGTACCCAGACTACCACTTATGGTCTATAAGTAATGCACATGTTCATAAAACCACAAAGGAAATACTGTACACACACAATAGTTTGACGAGACAAGATGCCAAGGTAAAAGTATTTTCTTTGTTGCTGGGTAGTTTGTTTGGTTCTGCATTTAATCTAATTCCTTCCAAAAGGCAAAGTTTTTATGAACTTCATTAGTCATTCTCCCTTGTCACGGCCTGTGTCTCAAAATCCTTTGTGCTTTTTTTTTTTCTCTTTTCTGATTCTATACTACTTTCATATATTCTTCTTATATATACACCTATACAGGCATACACAAATGTATATATAAATATACATTGGAACTAGATGACCTTTAAGGTCCCTTCCAACCTAAACCATTCTATATGCAGCTGGAGGATTATTGTGAAGTAATTGAAAAAAGACTGTGTGGTATTACTTTTTATCACTTTATGATACTGTATTTAATTGCAAGTTCTTGAATCAAAGATAATTTGTATGTATAATTCTTATCTTTTTATGCATGTGTTGCTTGGGATCATTAGGGAAGTGACAACAGTAGGTCAAATCCCCTCAAACATGACAGGATTTTGAACTTGTTTCTTATCTCCTTAGGTGAGCCCAAAACCTTTTGCAACACTGGACAAAAGAGAAAGCGTACAGTAATATTTTATCTTCCCCTGAGTCTTGTGAGAAGGATTTGGCATTTCATACTGGTTGAAGGTTTCACATAGGTTCATCGCAGTAACATGTGGCTGCCAGGTGAGGCTGTGCTACTTGAATGGTCGTGGGACAGTGCTGCTATGAAGAAAGGCCCTGGGTAAGTTGAGTCCTGGAGGAAATGGAGCTGTAGGTGCTGCTGAGTTAGTTCAGTGGGCTAAGAAGACTTGGACATCCCATCTAGAACGGTGGTGTGCCACAGAAGACTGGAGGGACTGGAGGAACCCAGCCACCTCCTGCACTGACGTGGTCCAGGAGCTCCTTTTCTCCTCAACTGTGCTGCATAGGTGACTTGTGTCTTGTGGCACTCAGCTTGTTCAAGGAAACCTGAACAACCTTGATCTAGAATATAGAATCACAGAATGGTTTGGGTTGGAAGGGACCTTAAAGATCATCTAGTTCCAAGCCTCCTGTCATGGGCAGGGACACCCTCCACTAGGCCAAGTTGTTCAAAGCCTCACCTAGCCTGGTCTTGAACACTTCCAGGAATGGGGCACCCACAGCTTCTCTGGGCAACCTGTTCCAGTGCCTCACCACCGTCTCTGGGAAGAACTTCTTCCTGATGTCCAATCTAAATCTCCCCACTTTCAGTTTAAAGCCGTTACACCTTGTCCTGTCACTATGGGCCCTTGAAAAACGTCCCCCCCCAGCTTCCTTGTAGGCCCCCTTCAGGTACTGGAAGGCTGCAATAAGGTCTCCCCAGAGCCTTCTTTTCTGCAGGCTGAACAAGCCCAACTCTCTCAGCCTGACCCCATAGCAGAGGGGCTCCAGCTCTCTGATCATCTTCATGGCCTCCTCTGGACTCACTCCAACAGGTCAATATCCTTCTTATGCTGAGGGCCCCAGAGCTGCAGGTGGGATCTCATGAGAGCAGAGTAGAGGGCGAGATCACCTCCCTTGACCTGCTGGCCACACTTCTTTGGATGCAGCCCAGGATACGGTTGGCTTTCTGGGCTACCAGTGCACACTGCAGGCTCATGTCCAGGTTTTCATTCACCAGTATAAAGAAAAGCAAGTCAGCAAAGACTATGAATTTAAAATTAATCAACTATTGCAGGTAAACTTGACATCCTTACTTTTAATGATACAATAATCAACTGGTATATAAAAAGTATGCAGCAGAGTGATTGATGAAAATGACTGAGACTAAAGTATGCCACATTGGAAAGTAGTTTGGAGTAACAGTATAAAAATAGAAAAGGAAAAATAAAGGCTGCATAGTGAAAGAAGCACCCTTGCTTCTAGTTGTACTTAGCTATGGAAGTCATGTAAGGGAAAAAACCCATAACATTCCAAATTCTGCAGCTGTATTTGAAATGCTAATGAGGAAAAGGTACATGAACAAGGAGTTAAGGTAAGTTTGTCTGAAGATCTTTTCACTGTATATTTGTTCTTATTATGATAAGAGAGAATTACTATTTAAAGCTACCTTTAATATGAAAGGTTAAGTCTACCACGTATTTTAAGATCTTCCTACAATTCTTATTTTTAAATCATTAAGGCTTCAATTAGTGCCAAAGGAAACAGAAAGTTTATTTTCTTCTAGCCTAAGTGTTATTGCCAATTTAACAAAGGTACTCTATTTTCAATAGCGTTATATCCTAAATTCATCTGAATGCTCTAAAATTTCAAGCTTTTGATGTAAATCTATGTATGGGCTTAGGTTTAAAATATAATACTTTAATTGCAGGAAGCAAATTTTCATCTGTAGAAAACACATTGCAACTTTACAGGTGTTAAAAGATTTTATCCTGAACTATGCCTCTAAGCATGCAATCCAGCAGTTTTGCATACAAAACATATAGATGCAGTTATGGTTGCGCTTTTAAAAATTTATTGTCCACGTAATTGCAGAGTTATTACAGTAAATCACATAATGTTCAGTGTTAAAGAATGGGTTAAGCATCTCCACCTGGCCTGTCAGCATCAAAATAGATACTTGGAAGTTAGTATGCATAACTTAGAGGAAAAATTGAAAACATATACTAGAGTGCTCTTATTTGATTAAAAGAGGGGATAATGGAAAGAAAAGATGCAGCATATAAGAACAACGTTGTTTCCTTGGTAAGTTACATTCTGCTCAGCTTGCTATACATCACTAAGCATGTCTCAGCCAACATAGAGATTTGTTGAGACAAATTTCTCTGGGAAAGGTGATCCTAGATCCCAATCATCCCTTGTTAAAAAGGCATAAAAAGAAGATTAGCATACAGCCAGCAGGGCTCGTGCGGTGGATTCTCTTGGCTCATCTTGAAGTGCTCCAGTGAGGTCTGGCTTGTTTTGCACTGTTCAGGATCATTTCTTTTGCCACTCATGGAAGTCTCAATGATTTAAAAATAATAATAGCACAAATAGAACACATGACCTCTAACCCATTCCTCTTTGATTAAGTCTCATTTTATAACAAAACTATGACTAATGTCTCTTCCTTTGCCTTCAGTAAACTATCATATAATCTGTCTATTATTCTTAATATCCTCTTGCCCCAATAAGACATTTGTGTTTTGTTTGGATTCCCCTGAATGGGGTGAATATTATATCTATAACCTACTGGAAAGCATTTCTTCTTAGACATATTGGCAGGGCTAATTTTGTTTTTACAGGTGTTTGTACTTGGACAGGGGTTAGCCACAGTCTTGAAGGCTCTACCGCACTGGTACATCACAGGAGCACAGTGTGCTGTGGGTCCTTGAGCTGTTAACGGGAGGCAGGGAGGGAAGGTTAAATTAATCATTTATGCTTTATTTATACTTTCTCTTACTTGTGAAGTTGGACAAGCGGATGCCAGTTTTCCTCAGCTAAGGGCTGTCTGGGTGACATGATGTTTGATATCTGGCAAAGTCTAATTTACGTAATTTATATTTTATTATAAATCAAAAAGAAGGAAATACATAGTGATTGCTGCAATGCTGCACTTTTCTCTAACTAAATCCCCAAAACTTGCCTTGAGAAATTTTGCTTTGACTCAAACAGAAGTACCAGCTCAATAGCGTTTCCTTATCTTTGCTAAGATTTCTCATTTCATTGTGCTATGAAAACTCAGTCATAACTTAATTTAGTAGATTTGTTGTGGGATGATCTGAGAGAGATCTTTCTGAAACGGATGATGCTTAACTACTTGATCCAAGCTGTCAAGCAAGAGTAGACAAAATTTGCTTGCCTTTTTTTTCCTCTACTATTTTGGTGTTCTAAATACACAATTCCAAAATTCAAATTACCCTAATAAGTGTTCCTATTCAGCAAATTAAAAGAATAATAATCACATTGCCTTAAAAATATGCTTATATTCCATCAAGGGAAACAGACTCGATGTTTTGCTGAATAGGAAGGGATTTAAACACATGTTTAAGTGTTTGCCAGCCTTGTGGTCCAAGGCTGACGATCGCCTCCTGAAAACTCTGTGCTCAGGCTAACCGAGTTCACCAAACAAATTCATCGTGCCAAAGGGATTCATGAAACACTGCTGGATGAGCAAAGTATCAGTCAAACGTACTGTAACATCACAAGAAATGCCTTTTTGGAGCAGAAGGAGAGTAGAGACAAGCTGGGGCAGCAAAGAACTCAGCCATAACATTAGGTTCAAAAGGGAGGTATTTGCATATCTTCTGTTAATTAAGATTTTTTTCACTGGAAGCTCTTCAACAGTGAATTTATAATGACTTGTTTTGTCTTTTACTCACCACAGTCCAATCAGCCGTGGGCATGTACCAGGCAGGGTGAGTGTGGTCACTGAAGGTGACAATCCTTTCTAAGAGGTCCTCTTTCTGATCTCACATAAGGTCAGTGCAAAGCAGGAATGACTACCCTGCAGTGTACTACCACTGCAAAACTAAAGATATCAAAGCCAGCAGTGCTAACCATGACCTTCAAGACAGCTCTACATGTGGAGTTAATGTACACCCTGGTTTTGCCTTGCAGTGTTTTGAATAAGATAGCAAGTACATGTGTTTATTAGTAAAATCATTGTTGTGGCAGTAGTTCATTATCATTATTTCATTCTTTTTTTGGGGGGGTGGGGGAGGAATTTGTGCCTTTCTTTGATACATCTAATACCTATTTCAGGCATCGAATCTGACAAGACATTAGATTTGTATATCAATTCCTTTATTCCTTGGCAAGGTGCAACAGTATAAAATCTTCATTTGTGTTTAGTGACTGCATATTGGAGCACAAAACTACTGTTATTTGAATTTATAATGACTATGCTTTTAAGTTAAAACTGGTTTGCAGCATATGTGCAGAAGCTGATAAATGCTGAAGTACCTATGAACAGACCAGTGTGACTTTACTTGCACAAATGTTATCAGAGGTTCTGATGAATAACACGTAAAAGGCATTTGACAGACAAATGAGCAGTTAGTCGAGTTTCAAGAAGTCTCATGCTAAAGATGTCTGGACTTCACTGTTCTCTGATGGAAATGAGAGTTTAACCTTTGGGGGCTAGGTGGGAGAAATTTGGGCTTTGTTTCATAGGTTTACAGGCTCAATTTAATGTTTACAAAATGGTTTAACAAAGGAAGTGATAGGCAACTCATAAAAATATACACCTGGGGTACAGATTATGCCGTGAACACATCTGCTGAAGATGACTATGTGAATAATGTTCACCACTTTCAGAGGCAGCTTTTCTAGGTGTCCAGACTATATATGATCTTTGATTCTCAGATACTCTAGATCGCGGATACTTCTGAGAGTTTAAACTGCTTAAGAACATTGTTACCTACTTGGAGAACAATGAGAAATACATAAATAAAAGCAAATCCAGAATTGTTCTGAGAAATCATTTCTCACAAACTTATTGTTTAGCTGTTCTGAATCATCTCAAGTTTAAGGAAAAACTAAAAGGAGATACTATTCCACCACACCACCAAATATATGTGTTCTACGTGCCATTAATAAGACAAATAAATCAGTGATGCTAATAGATTTGTTTGCATCAAGGACAACTTCTTACAGATGCTGATGTAAAATAATGGAATAATATTTGAAGGCAAATAATATAATCTACCAGGATTTCAGACTTAAAAATGAGTGTAAATAAAAGTAATGGAGAAAGTATTCTAAGGTGCCTTTTGACTTTGGGTTGGTCAACAATGTTTTATTTTAGACTATTAAACATAGTGATCTGGGTACATATTACCCACCAATATACTGAATTTGAGTGACACAGGAGGGAAGCAATACTTTGTATTTACAATCATATTTCTTAGGCTCTTTCCTTATTTCTGTGTTGCTAGCCACGGTTAGAAGTAGCATACTCCAAAATGGGTTTTGAAATGGCTGTATTCATGCTTTTACCCAAAAGCACATTTTTTCAAGATGAGAAACCCCATTTTTAGTGTTCTCTTTTAATTTCCTTTCAACACATGTAAGTAAGACCTCTCTCAAAATGTCCAAATTTACAGCAACTACAGTTAAAATATTTCTACATAACTCCCTTCCTGCAGATTTCTACTGCTGATATTCAGCTGTTAAGGGATAAAGCTATCCAGTGTTTTCTTAAACAAGTTATACAGGGAACAAAAAAATCTCTGTCCCTCTTAAAGTTGTTTCATTCTCATATTCGGTGGGCTTTCTTCATTAATCAGAAATGCAATCTCAGGATTTCACTGGTTTTGGTGAAACTGCTACAACCACTATGCATATCTCCACCACCATCACCTGGCTCATGCCTTTGCACATTCTGCAAAGTCATGGATACATAGATCTCAAAAATCGTGGACTACAAAAGTCATAGATATTTTAAAAGCAAACAAACAAAGAGATCAGGAACCCAGGACTCCAGTAACATCTGCAACACACATGCAGCCTTATTTTTATTCATCTCTTTTGACCCTACTTCCTCAATGCTCATCTGCAACACCATTCCCAAACCTCTGTTGTCACGGGGTGGTCAGACACAGATCCTGAGTGGGATAATACCGTGGCATCTAAGCTGCACTTGTAAAACATTCCACTCAGATTTTGTCCTGCAGCACAAGTCACCAGCTATGTGTCCTTGAAAAGTGTTTGATTTTGGTTTTTATCTTGCTTAACCTAACCACATAACAAAAAAGCATCTGGGTATGGATGATATTTTGTTTGTAAAATCAAGCTCTTCAATGCAAGAAGCTTTGACTCTGTTCTGCTGGGTGTCAGTCCCTTCTAGTGAATGTGGAAGGATGCCATGGAGAAGCAATCTGTAATCATATATTGATATACCATAGGGCAACTGTAAGCTGCCTCCTGACTTTCAAGTACTTGATATTTCTAGCTAAAATAAAACTTTCTTAACATAGGTTTCTGCTTGATGTGTATTTTTGGTGAGATTATTTTTTGTTGTTTTAATTTCCTAGGTTTGTGGTGGTTGAGACATTTTTTCTTTTAAGAAGAAAACACTGAGCTGCCCCTATAACATGACCTTGAACTACAACACAGATTTCTGCCCTTTCCACTACAAAACGTATTACTTCATCAGCTGGTAACATATGGTCATTTTCTTTAAAGTGGAAATAATTTATTGGGGGTATTGTACAGTTGGAAGTGGCTGAAAATGGAATAGTTATGCTTTTTTCCCCCTTAAGATTCCAAATTAAATCAGGAAAATAGTAATGTTCTTGTGAAACAATCTTTCACTGCAGTCAGGACTAGGCTGAATTTTGTCTGGTAAAGAGAAGACATCTTTAATTAAAGTTTAACCTAAATTTAATCTCTTAAAAAATATCATGAAACAAAGGTGACGAGTCCTCTTGAAAAACACTGACAAGTATCTGACAATGGAAAGTATCAGGCAAGGAAATAGGTGAGGTCTTCATCAGCTCCTGTATAATAATCACTGACTTGAATTATTTTCCTGAAATCTACCTGCTTGAGAAGAAGGAAGACTGAAAAGATGGATGCACAGCGAAACTCCTCCATCCAGATAAGGAGAAATGAGGGGAGACTATGTAAATGAGATAGGTGAAATAATACCCTAATAAAAAGCTTAAAAAATAGTCATGTTTTCCTATGAACCTCTCCTGGGAGCTCTGTGCAAATCACAAAGGAGCAAAGAGGATTGTAATCTAGAAATACGAAGCAGCTTTCTTAGACTTACAGGCCTCCTTTGATGTCATGAGTTAAAGAAAAGCAACAGAGCATCCCCTGCATGACAAGAGATGAAAGTACATCTGTTTATCCCAGTGAACAGCTCGTATTTTCCCCACTGTTTGATTATTATGATGAATGTTCATTTTAGTGCCAGTGATATGTTTGACCCTGCAATAGACAGAAGAATAAAAGGCAAAACTTATTTAATTTGCATTTTAAAAATATACTTTTAGGACTGTGGGAACCAGAGATGGAGTGACATTATACAGTATGGAATTATTTGAAGTTGCAACTAAATCTCTGGGGCTCTCTATAAGAGAAATCATGCTCTTCAGACAGGTCTACCACAGGTCTACACGAGATAAGACTGTTATAACCTCATTTCTTGTTGTTATATGACATAGTTCACTTCTTGCTATTTCCAGTAGTCTCACATGCAAAATATAAGAGTAATTTCTTGGCAGTATAACACATTGTTCATAATAATGTCCCAGATGACTTCTTTTAAAAACAACCCTCATCTTAGGGGGTCTACCAAATCAGAAATTAATTTAATATCCTCTCAAAATTTAAATAAAATCCACTGCCCTCAACTCTGGCCACTCTGCTGGCTACAGCAGAATAATGCCTGATCTGCCCTCTCCAGGGTAAGGCCTCCTATTGTCACAGTCACAGTGAAAGTTATATGCACAGTGTGATTTTGCAGTACTTATAAAAATCCATAAACTGGCCAAACCAAACACACTAAATGAGAATGAGAGTCAGCTTTTCTATGTGTAAGAATTGTAATCCACTACATTTAAAGTCAAGGTATAAAAAAAAGATGTCTGGCCAGAAACTGTGTAGTTAAGATTCTGTCAGCATGTCATTAGGAAGTCCTGCTATTGATCCTGAATAGTAAGTGAATGTTAAAAACTTCGGCAAAAGAGTAGCTGGTGCATGTAGACTGTAGCTTGTTTTACAGCTCCAGCATACGTTACCAACCAGTGTTTCTTTAAAAAAATTAGTGCACGTTGTAGTCCTGACCTTTATTAACGAAAAGCAGCTCCTAACTGCCGGAGCAGAAAAAAAACCACATGAAAACAATAAGCTGTGTTTATTTCCATCTGTAAATAAATTGTTCCATACTACAGTGTTACATCAATTAAAAATAAATTGCAGCCCTCAATGCCACATCTCACATTGGAAGTTTTTTTCTTTTTCTTTTTTTTTTTTTTTTCCATAATGAATTATTTAAAATCTCTAAAATCAGGTAGCTGTAACCGAAACTCACGTTGATCCTTCATGTCATTAGCAATGGTGGCTGATTTTCTATAAAATGTGCCGTTGCAAATTCCTGTGTTCCAGGCGAAAAATAATTGTGGGAAGAAATAAAGCCATGTTTCTGGTGAGACAGAAAATGTCTGTGGGACAAGGATGGAAGGCTGCTGGCACAAATGCGCTGTGCTGCGCTGCTTGGGGGAGTCCAGCTCCATCCACGGGCAGGGATCCACAAGGGAGAGGTCATAAACAGGCCATCGAGACACAAGAAGGATGAAAGTTACCAAATAGCCTTTGGGTCTTATCCTAGGAGAGTGCTGCATATATGCCTGGGAAAGCCAACCGTGCCTGAGTCTTCTGGCTACACAGGTCCTCAAGTTGTGGAAGTGGTAGGATGCTCACACGGAGGAGCTGTGAGTCCTGCTGCAGAAGTCCCCAAGAAGTGCGATGATGCCCATGGAATGTCTCCCAGCTTGCGATCCTCCTCTCTCAGACCTGCTCACCTCAGACCAAGGACTTGAGCCATTTCTTGGAAGAAGAGTAGGTGTTTGTCACTGCAGATTGGTGCCCCACGGCAGGATTTGAAAGCAAAGGAGAATTGCTTATGGGAAGTTCCCTTGCCTTGGGTAGGATCAGCCCCTTCATTTGCAGCCACGTTCAAAAATCTTTCAGCTAAAGGCCGATTCACATTGACATCAGAGGAGTAGAAAATTAATTATGTCCACAGTGAGAAACTGTAGAACTAGTGGGAAGAAAACCAGTAAAGTTGTTTTCGAGTGGCCTTGGGGAAAACAGTGGGAATTTGCTGGTGAGTGGAGCTTTTCAAGAATCAAAAGGATACTCAAAATCCCTAATTAACTTTAAAGCGAATAGCCCTGCTAGTGCCACAGTTTTCTTCTAAAAAAAATGATCCAAACACTTTGTCAGGTACTTGCCATTGATTTTGTCAGGACACAGAAAATTTAATGCAGGGACAGATGTGCTTTAGGGAGTTTTTATATCAGGCACACCTTTAATTTGTTGATTGGAATTATTATTTACTTCCTGGGAATAAGAAGTGTAATAAAGTCTCATTTCTGCCTCTAATGGGTATAGTGGCCCTTTACAGCCTGGCCCGGGCTCAGCTTTTTAATGCTTTTGGGCTGAGGCTAAGTCTGAGCTCAAAGAATTGCTGTCAGGCCTTGCAGGCACTGGATCAAGAAACTGGGAAATTCTCTTCTCTCCTTACTCCCAGTTAGAGAGGCAAAGATACGGTAAAATATGTCCAAAGGACACAATCTGTAAGAATTTATAAGGCATGTGAAAACTGATGCTCTCTGCCTCCTCCTTTGCTTCATTAAGCAGTAATTTCCCATGCCTTCTTCCTTTTTGGATTAGATATTTTCCTTATAAGATAACCTCATATTATACTGAAGGTCACTTCTGCACCAGCAGTATCAGAGGAAGATGTTAATGTGTCTCCTGTAACTGGTCTTGCTGAGAGCTGTTCCAGTTTGTGAAATCAGTTTCCTTTGCCACAGGGCTAAACTGGGAAGAGGACAGAGTACATGCCTTTTAAATTAAGAAGCCCTTGCTGTGCTGCTAATCAGTTTTCAAACTATTTTTGCTGCATGCAGGCATTATATTTAGCCATTCAGCTTTGAACATGAGGGATGAACAAATCTATGGGACGTTGAAACAGTATAGCTTTACAGCTATTTCATGGGTTTTCGTAGTGCCGCTGCCAATGCTGGGTGTTGCAGAGGCTGCATCTTTGATCAACTGTGCAGCAGGAACAATCTGAGCTTTTAGAAAATGTTGCCATACTTGTCTGTGAAAAGCTTAGGTTTCTAATACTGTTTTGAAATGTATTATTAGTATCACGGCGACATCACTTTCAGTACACCTGCCATTTTGGAAATCTTACCTGAAATTCTCCAAAATATTTAAGTGGGAATTGAAACTGATGCCAAATTTAGTGGTAATCCTCAAAAACATACCTGAGTTCAGACACAGTAAAAACATGCACCTGGTATGAGAGTAAATCTTCAATCTAGGCTATAGCTCAGTGGGGCTGCATGTGTGCACCTGGGGTCTAGATGAATGTGTTTGCTCTTAAATAGCTCTTGGCAATTACAGAAGCCCTGGATTGAAAGTGCCAGGCTCTGGGGGTATCGAATCCCTCTGATACATTATCAAATTAATGACGCACAATTAATGGTGATGGGAGAAAGCTGCTTCGAGTATCCCCACTGGGAATTCCTACAGACTGCCAGGATCTGACAGATATAAATTGACTTCAATAAAAGTCACAACAGGAGAGCTGAGACCTTAATTACCAACATGCCAATACTCAGTGTGTTTGAAATGTTTTGGTCTGAATACAATTATTATTAGCCTTCCTATTAAAAAGAAAAAAAAAAAGGGAAAGGCTTTAAAAATAGAAACAGAGATTGTGGGAAAAGGAATAGATATGAACATGAACACACATATTTATAATTTTATGTACATTTTTAAAATAAATTCCTGAAGAACATGACCTCATGACTATGTTTAAAAAACTTTATAAGTCTGTCTTCTAGTTTAGCCTCTTGCTCAGCTTTGTATCCCTCACAAACCTGTCATGTTCCATCAGTTCTAGGAGATATATTAAACAAACAGCATCTTGCATTTTGACACTTTATTCCAACCTTGTTGACCTTAGCTTTGAGCATGTCCACTTAACTGGAATTAAAATCACCTAGGATTTTCATATTTTCATTTAGTTTTCTTCTATTGTCTGGTTGCCTGTTCTCAGGTTGTGGTCCCTGCATAGGAAGGGCAGGCTTCCTGGGGTGTTTGAGAAGTACTAGCCACAGATTCACTCTTAAAAATATGTTTTTCATGACTAGTGAGATGAGGAATCTGTTACGCAAAATGCAAGTAAGGATTAAAACAGTTCAGTACTGCATCAGCATGTATGCTAAATGCATTACATATGACCCAGGAAGGTGATGACCCAAATTTTAGAGTTGGGTTTTCTTTCCTTACTGCAGTTATTTTTAAAATTTCTGGATTGTAGAACCAGGATCTCTGAGTTACTCAGTTTTATATAGTTACATAGCTTTATATGGCAGCATATTGCTATGAAATCCGTTTCTGTGGCTGGTAGCACTGTTTCCCAAATCCTTAGCCCTGTGAGGATAAGAAATCTTATTTTAGTGCAGATGTCTAGTACAGTGGGATCCTGCTTCTTCAATAGATTTTCTCCAGCTAATACAACCACATAGATATGACATTGAGGTCGAAATTTTGAAATAAATTAATTCCTTTTAGAATTAATTTGTTTCAAAAGAGTGTACAGAACTGTAACATATGTCTACTGAGACTTGGGAAAGTATTTATGGAGACAGAAGAGGTGGTGGTGGTCATTCAGTGCTCTGAACAGCTTCTGCTTCATAGTCCCAAGAAAATATGTAAAAGAGAACCATGCGTATAGAAACTATGATAAAAAAAGCAAACTTCAGACACTTTTTTTCCATTTTGTCCTTTTCCATCTACATATGCAATTATACAACTTTACCATAACCAGTGAAAAGGCTTGTATACATAATTCATATTAGCCATTCATCGTAGGTATGTGGACATGCTTGAAAGGACAGAAAGGTAGTGCTGAAGGAATCTCGAGATATGGAATAGTGTGGACAAGCACTAAAATTAGTATTCATTAGAAAGGATGCTCACTCATTCTCTAGCAATTACCAACATGAACTCCTTTTGCATTCACTAAACTACGAACACCTATGTAAAAATTTCCATTTAAAAAGGCTTTAAATCACCTGCTGCTTATGTTGTAAAGCACTGACAAATTAATTTTGACCATGTCTTTGTGCCAAGGGTACAGACTTGTGATTGGATTTTTCTTTTTCTAGCTAGAATTTTATATTACTGCATCTATGCTGACTTCTGGTAGCAATTTCCCCCTGTTAATTTAAAGGCTCAAACACATCTAGGAGAGGTTGTATTAAAGAGAGAATTTTCTTTTCTAGACAGCTACAGGGTTTTCTTGATGAAGAGAAAAGTAAATCTGTATGTCATCAACCCAGAATAGCAATTTAATGAATGGCTTTCCCCAGAGGCAAGGTGTGCACGCTAAAAAATATACGAAGTACCAACCAACCTAGTTCAGGTCCCTTTGGGACTTCACAAAATGTAAAGTGTAAAAGCAAAACAAGACCCCTGCTTCTATCAAAAAGTGTCTTGAAATAAAACCAGTTTTTAAAACGGCTTGTAAGAGAGAAATTAATCTTTTCCATTGTTTATACCCTTCCGTACCCCCCTCCGCCGCCCCCTGCACTTTTATTCTGAGAGCAGGTTATACTTGTTATTGACAATGAGATAGATACTCTTTACTCTTTTAGGCTTTTCTTCAGAGGAGCACTGAAAATCAGCCACTGATATGTTTATTTGAGAGCTGAGGCTGGGGCAGAGAAAATAAACACTGTCAATATGTTTGGTGTTAAGGTGAATGGCATCAGGTCCTCCCAGTTTGACTTGTAAAGTCTCAGCAACTACGTTGCTGTCCGCTGGTGTTTTAGCAGGCCGTAGGCTGGCCTCTAAAAGGAAGAGAAAAGTACATGATGTTTGTACAGCTGAAAACAAGATGAAAAACCACAGGCCCCCTCTCACACTCCATTAGACCCTAAAGTCCATGGAGTACTGCACTCAACACATAAACACTCAGTTTGTGGAAAACTTTCTCAATGTGTGAAAGAAGGGAACAAAGCCTGGAGTCAGAACAATGAACATCTATGTATGAAGTGAGCAGCCAGTGCAAAATGCAATGGCAATGCTCAGTTAAACAAACAGCTGATACAGAAGCACATTAATCACATTAATAACTCCCAATAAGAACTCTTGGGAATGTGTCTTGATATTCCGAGTGGACTATGATGTGCGCAGTCTGCAGACGATGCAGTTATTCCTTTCTTCTCACTTTTTATGAATGAAAATAAGAAATAATGCCCCTGGCACATGCTGGCAGACAACTTGGCATAGACCATAGGAGAGCCTGGTTGTATGTGTGCTTTACTGGCAACCCTTCTGCTGCAATATTTTGTAAGAGTATAGTTAAAGAAAATCAATAAACATGTAAACTTGATATACAGTTGTGTATATTGGAGGTCTGCTCTAAACAATCTTAAATCCAGTATCTTGTGGAATAACAAGAGAGTACTGCCATGTGTCATTACTTTGCAATAGGAAAAATGGGATACAGGGAAAATGGTAAACAGGAGTGCTACATTCTGCTACAAAACCCTTGCTGTTTTGTAAAAAGCAGTAAGAACTTTCATTGTCCTGCTGTTTGAATTCTCTGGGGATATCTAGCTACAAACTTCCAGAACATCAACAGGTTATAAGTTGCATAAAATCATATGATATGATTATATAATCATATAAGGCATGCAATCAAAATCATGATATTAAGAATTACACCGTATAAAACCTTGACTTTAGGACTAGCAGGAAGGTAAAAGTCAGTGTTCACAGTGTTTGCAGCTGGATGAGCAGTCTGAGCAAAATAGCTTTGCTTCTCCAGATTTAGGAAAATATTAAAACCTTATTTCTATTCAGGCATCAGGATTGTTTCAGTGCTGTACTTTCCAGTGTTTCAGAGCACTGTGTGTCTGAAAAAAAAAGAAAGATCTTATTCTCCCAGCTAGCAAATTTATTTAGATATGGAAGATCAGCTGTTTAACTTTCATGGTTAGATGGTGGCAGCACAGAGTTTCATAATGTACAGCCTCTTGTTCAGTTACAGCACTTTGCCACTACTCTCTCACCCTTTAATCTGGACATAGGAATTAGAGCTGCAGCAAAGGCAGGACGAAAGGAGCATGACAAGAGGGAGAAAATATGCCTAAACCATACCAGCTGCTGGGAAGAAAGAGGGGCTGACAGTTAACAGAAGGAGACAGGGCAGGAAGCAGCCACAGTTGGGAGGAATCTGAGAAAGAGATCCAAGGAAGAGATGGGTTTTAAAATGCCTCTCTATTACCTCCTGGGGCTCCATTAATAATAGTATAGCTTCTGATTAGTTTGTGTTCAATTAAAATCTATACAGAGAGAGAATGGGATTTTTAAACCTGCCTGTTTATAGTCAGTAGGGAAGAAAATTGAATTTCAGGTGACGAGCTGAACTTCAGTTGAGATTTTTCAAAAAGACCAGTGATCACTGCTGATATCTTGAATCAGCTTTTCAAAGCTGTACAGTACTGTCTAAAGATCAAGCCAATTTTCATGGAGGTATGTGTGTAGAGGAGGATTTAAACAGCCTGTAGAAAATCAAACGTACTTTTCTAACTCCTGGCCATGATCTTCATGCAGCTCTTCTAATTTCCATTAAGAAAGGGTGAATTAATTTGGGTTTAGGCTTAATTCTGGAGGTGAGCTTGCCTACATCCCTATACTTAGTTTCACACATCATGAAAGCCAATATACAAAAATGCATACTTTTTAGATTTTACGCTTTTCCCTGGCTGGAAGCTCAGCTCCATCTTTTATTAACATCAAACAGACAAATATAAAATTATTATTGTTGTGTCCTAATGCATTACTTTAGGATTGATGTTACTGTAGCCTGGTTAGAACTATCTTTTTACAGACATCCCTTTCTTGAGGTGCTCCAGCAAGCTGTCCCCAAGGAAAATCCTCAGCATGATTCAGAGTATAGTTCACCTTAAAAATCCATCCCAGTCAGCAGTATGGACAAGGCTGCATAAGGATTAGTTTTCTCCATCCCACACATTTTTCAACGCTATGCCAGCAGGCTGTGTACCCTAAACAGCCTCACACTTCAGGGCATATGGCACATACCTTCGGTTTTATGTCATACCAACACCATGTTGGTGGGCTGTAGCCTGACCCTCACGTTATTTCAGATGCATTGAAATGGGACCTCCTCCCCCATCCTGCCAAAAAATCAGGTGAGTTTGTGTAGGGCCACATGGGCCCAGAGGAACCCAAGGGTCAAGTAACGTGTAGCGAGGATGTGGCCAGGGAGCACTGGAAGGATCCTGCACTAACCAACGTGAGTATGGGTCACTTGTGCCACCTGCCACAGTGGCTAATGATGGGTACCCGGCGTGTCGAGACAGAGATGTTTTTTTATGGGCCAGTGACCACTGCAAGTGACCCTGGGACCAGGAGTGGTCCTTGGAGCGGGCAAGGTCCAGCATCCTCCCCTCTCACTCTGAGCCTGCTCCAGCACAGGGCTCTGCTTCACTGTCTTACAGAGCTGGTAATTATTGTGACTACTGCAAGTCTAATGATACAGTTTGTTTTGTTAATATTGCAGCAATTGCAATTATTACAGGGTTTCTAGCTGTCAGGTTTTCAGAGAAGGTTTGAAGTATGAGCATTTAATGCTTAAAGATGAAAAAAACCAAATGTGAAGTGTATTTACTTTGATGCTTAAATTTCATGACTTAAAAGCCAATCTCCCTATTTGGAGATTACTCCAGTAACAAAGCATTATGAATGTAATAACGAGAAGAATATTGCAAAGGTTTTAAATAGCCTTTTGTTTTTCCTCTTGCATTTAGTCTTTACAATTCATTATATACAAGACAAATTAGCAGCAGACCTCTGAATGGTTGCCTTAATTTCCTAAGCTAGTAAGAGTCTTGAAATAGAAAAAAATATAAAGCAAATATTATCTGAGATAATAGACATGAATTCACATCCCAACCTACATTTTTACATTTTACAATTTAACATATATATTTTTGTTTAAGTTCTCTTTAGAAAAAAAGTAATGAGTGGCATTTGCTGAATAATGTTTAAACATTTTTGTAACGTACCTCCCTTGCCAGCCCCCCTCTTTCTTTCTCGGACAGCATTAAGTCCGTAACACACAAATCCTCACATTCTCCAGATGGTAGCATAAATTTTCAGGTCAAGTGATATTAAAAATAGATAATAGCCCAGACCTCATGAGTCTCTACAGAAAGACTAAACAGTCACAATAGGGAATATCATTGTTTTGGTTTTCTTTATGAGGTTTTATGTACTCAGCTGTTTCTTTGCCGTGCTCTCAGTGCAGAGAGAGCCTGATCATTCTGAATTCCAGTTCCACCTCACTTCCTACCCTTTATACTTTCTAAGCCCCATGCCACACAAGTCAAGGGAAATATATCCACACAGCTGCACCATCAGCTCCTAATGTGGTCTCCACTGCCGATACTCCCGCCTGCACTTCAGAGTATTTATAACCAGCAAATGCGTTCTTGAATAACCTGCTCTTACAGCTCCTTTGGAGGAATACAGTCCACTCCAGGGCAGTTTGCATTTCTGATTAATGGATGGGACCTCTCTAAAAATCTACTGATAATAAACTGATTTAAGCACATAAAGTTTTGAAAGTGCGTCATAATAAATATATCTTTGAGTAATCATATTTTGTAGGCAGAGAATAGCTGTCACCTAGGGGGTTGAGCTTGTCTCGGATGGCTCCCCAGCAAGTCTATGAGGGGCTATTAAAAAATGAGAGTAGCTTCAGGGGTGACACTGAGCCCCACCAGCTATTTTGCCTTTTTTGTCTGGTTCTACTTGGGCCAGATCTTAAATAGATGTCTCTCACATGGCCATTTGCGGTTCAGAAAAAACAGCCTTTCAACCATGAAGGCTGTGTTTCACACCCAAGTGGAACTGGCAAATAGCCAGACCATGTGCACGGTTCCTATTTACACAGTAATAACATTTTGGGAGAGAAAGAAGCTCTGTGGCTTATCAGTTTCCTTTGACCGGTATGCCTAGTGCGTAGATATTTTTTGCCAGTGCATATCTGGTGCTTTTGATTTTTTCTTCAAAAGACAGAAGATAATGAAGATAATGATCAGCCTTCCATAATGTCCCATTCTAATGGGATGGATATGTCATTCATAGCTTGACCTTGATATCTACTTCATAGTTACTGCCACTCCAGGAGATAAACACTGCTGGGCAGAACACCAAAGTGTGCTCAGGAATTGCAGTGAGGAGCTATTTTTAAGAAATAGGGATAGGCTATGTCTACGTTAGCAACTACTGTAGCTCAGCAGGAGCAAATCTGGTGGGCAAAATGGTTGGTGCTTAGGACATGACATCCATACTGTTCTCATTTCAGGGGTGTTTCTTCAGCTTCAGTAAAGGCTCTGACCCCTGGAACAAAAGCCTGTGAGCAGTTGGAGGTTTGATATTGGTCTTAAGGTTTAATATTGGTCTTAAGGTTTAATTTCATCTGAAAGGAATTCAGTTTGTGTACTCTGAGGTTGCTCCATAACATGGCCCATCTGTGGTAAGTGCAGCCATTAGATGACTCTCTTCAAAAAAATTCTGATCTAAACCCTAACATTAGTATAGGCATGGCCAGCACAGAATGGGAGCAGAGCTCCCTCCTGAAATACTGCTTTTCCAGTTTCAATATTACACGCATAAATCCTAAAATCCCCAATCCGCAACTACCAGCGGGTGGGAGAGGGAGAGCACATGGGCCTTCAGAGGCGCAGGTGCAGGCTTTGAGCAGCAGTTAGCCGTAGTGCATCCGAACTGGCTCGGCAAGGGCAGCAGAGGACTACACCTCTGAGCAATGGTACCCACTGTGGCCCCATAGGCATGATGTACGATTTCATACCCATGAATCACACGGTAATGCCAAAATCTGAATAAATTATGCTGTGCTGCCAGCTCTGTAGAAATGCAGTGGCAGGATTTGTAAGTACATGTCCTGTATATTATTGCTGTATAGCACTGTGTCGCCTCTGATGAATTTCCTTGTGTTGCCTTAAATTTCCCTCCATTTAAAGCTATTTGAGTTGGTATTTTCCCTTAATTTTTTTTTTTTTTTTAACCAGGCAGCTCTTCTTTACTGTTGGCTTTCCTGTACCAGAATGATGTTCCCAGTTGTAAGAGCCTGCTCCTAAGCTCATGTTTTCGCTCGCTTCCTTTGTGCCTACACTAGAGTTCCTGTTACGAGATGCCCAAAGCAGCATGCAGGGCTCCAGGTGTGGCCACGTCAGCTCTTTGTAGCGGGACACAGTTATCTGTTGAGATCTGTGCTCTGTTCCTCTATTTACACTTCCCTATGTTTTGTTTGCTTTCCTAACTGCTACCAGACATCAGGTTGCTGTTTTAAAGTGTCTGTCAACAGTCATCACCAAATCCTTTCCCTGATCAGTGTTTTGCAGTCTGTGACTGCAGAACATACTTTCTACTGTTTTTGTCAACACTCCTCTTGTTATTTGCTGTTTATTTAATAGCCTAGTTGATCTCCTCTATCCGTGCCTCCCTTTTATTCCAGGTTTGTTTCATCTCCTTCCCAAGGGTAGAAGCAGCCCTTCCTGTTTGATAGCTTTCTTATATGCCAGCTAATTCATCTCCTCATCCTTTGAGGACATACAGAGTAGGCTTAACATTAAAATTTAGTGTCAGTGACTATTATACAAATAATCTCTGCCTTATCAATACTATTTTCATCTTGTTTTCATAACCCTCCCACAGTTGAATATTTCCATGTCTGCTGGTACTGTTTTTGCTATCCAGTCAAATGTACAAAATCACCTTTGGCATATCTAGTGCTTTAAATTATCTCTTGCTCTTAACTAATGGGATTAGCAAAGGAAAACAGCTCCAGGTGAGACCTATATAGGGGCCTGAAAAAGGCACCTGAAAAAGGATTTTATTTGCCTGGTGCTGGAGAAACACAAGGTTTGGTGAGAGGCTCTGTAGCACTAGGAGGTTTTGAGACACACCCAAGGTTTCTCATTACAGCTGATTCAAGTTCTTTAGTAATTACATTTTGCATAGATTAACAGTTCGGGAAAATTTAAATCTGTCTCAGTAAACAGCAGAACTGTTTGCAAATGGAATCAATATTTTCTGTGTGAGAGAAAATTGTAGGTGGCAAACAGCTGGAAATTTGTAAGAAGTTTATCATCATCACAGTATGTATATCTCAGTCATTATACTTCTCGTTAACATAGAAATGAATGAATCGCTATTGATCACATAGTAAACGAGCTACCTTAAAAATTCGCTGTTGGGCTTTTCCCTTAGTGGCATGTTTAGTGCATGTCTGAGAAGCTGCTGGAGGAGCGCTTTGAGTAAAGGAGTACGAAGAATGCAGATATTTAGTTTAGGATGGACTTTCGTATACGAGTAGTAGCCAGTTTTGAAAACAGACTCCTTTATCAGTATTAAGCTCAGCATTTAGAGCAATGTGGTTCCCCTATTAACCAGGCCTCATGTTTTTGTAATCTCCAGTTACTTGATTTTGTTGCAAAGAAACAGAATTTTGTTTTGCAAAGGGGTTTGACATTTAGCTGTGTATTAAACTGGCACAAAACCTGGAACATTTAACATTTTCCAGAAACCAGGCTTCCCAAATGTCTTCTTGTGTTGGATTGATGGTTCTTCATTTGACAAAATGGAAACATTTAATTTTCTTATGGTTTGTGTGGGCTGGATTTTGATCATATGTTATATGAGTATGAGGTAAACGAAGAAAAAAGTAAATGAAAAGTTATTTCAGAATAAAAAATTGAAATATTAAATTGTGAATATAGCCACAAGGCATGTTTTGAAATTGTCAGAAGTGCTATTTTCTTCAGAATGAAATTCTAGTAAAGCAAGCTGTTTCTGTCAAAATTGCATATTCTTACAAAGAGGATTTGCATCAGGGTTTTTACTCATAAGCTTTGCCATTTTTAAAATAATTTTCTTTCATCCTGAACCTTAGGCAGGGAAGGGTGGTCTGGCTTTTGAGACAGCCCTCCATTGCATCCCTTGCATAATCATTTCTTCTGATTGTGTTAGTATCCAATTAAAATAAAAAAAAAGACCAAGTTGCTTTTCCATGTGCTTGACAATTTGGTAAAACAGACTGAGTAAGATAATGAGAAAGACATGCAAAATAGAAAAAATAGAAATAGCCTGGCAAGGAAGGCAGGAGAAACATTCTTATGCAAATGTTCGTGTGTTTGCTTTTTTTTTTTTTTCCCTTCAGTCTGAGCTTTTCCCTTTTTGTTTATGTGTGTCTTACCTCTCATAATTCATGTCACCTGTCACTTTCAGACCCTCTCAAGCAGCATTTCCAGTCCCCTAAAGATGGACAGATTTTTCTTCGGACTTCACTGAGATCTACAAGGTCATAACATTCAGGCTGCCTAACAGCAACTCTTATTTGAGGTTTGAAGGATTCTCTTTAAGTTGAAAATGCAGACTGCAGGGAAGGGAAACATACATAGGTTTCATACAGAGTTTAGGAAATACTTGCTGACCCTGACAGGTACAGCCCCACAGAGGATGTTTTATGCCATGTTCACAGAAAAGTCAGATGACCTTTAAGAATGTTTTGAAAAAGAGTAAAGGTGAAAATAGTTGCATAAAGACATAATAATTTATTTCAGAAATTTATTTTAGTAGTTCAGTAAATAATAATTAATGCAAGAATTCACATCTAGCTAGGAATATTATAACAGTCCTGAAAGTCTTTTGAATAAAACCTCCACATTCTGGGGCCAAGAGATTATGGCAAAAAGACAAAAGAAAAAGAAAGATAGAAAAAAAATACCCCAACAACAACAATAACAAGAAAACCACCGACTGTGACTTGAGCAGACCACAGCCTCGCAGTGACAGCACTTGGCACAGAGTGCTCCTGCACAGCTCCTTCAGAGCATGCTGTGTATGTCGAAGTGATTTGAAAATACGTATCTGAGGCCTGAGGTCCTTAGAGAGACTGTGGTTTAACTTGGAACCATTTCCACTCGGGGCTTCATTTAGTCTAGTCTGCTCTGGGTCCTCAACGACTTTTGAGGATGGAGGGTCGAAGAGAAAGATTTAAGAGACTCCAGGGTGCCAACATCAGTTGCAGGATAGGACAGGACAAGATTTAGCACACTCACAACACCTGAAATATAACCGTGCACTAGGGAGTGACCAATCATTTAAACAGTTACTCCCTATTAAATACATGTGCACATTTCTCAGCCTAGCTTAACGCTTTAAAAAGCCTTGGCTGCCATACCAAGGCAGCTATGAAGCATGTACACCTCCTTTTAAAGATAGTGAACCACAGGCCATGTATTATTCCATATGCACATGGTCTAAATACTTACATCTAGTTAAAAAAAAAAAAAGGTGGGGGGAGGAAAAAAAAGGCAGTGGTACAAGCAAATACCACCTACAATATGTGCATGGAAAAAGTTTTCATCTGCTTTATGTTTTGATACAATAGTCTATATTTTGACTCCAGAGTGTGATGACTGTATAACTTTTCACATGAATTTCATTTTTCCTGTCAAGGTACATTATTTTAAGGGTGACAATAACTTGGCTTCAAATGAGGTGAAACCATCACAGTGATAAATGAGTTTCTTGAGGAGGGAGGTTATACCCTGGGAATACACTTTGAAAGACCACACACCTCTGCTTAACCAAGCTTGTTAGCTTTACAATGCATTACAAATACTCCTTCTAATGCACATGGCAGTGAAGAGACCTGAGCACTTGACTTTTGAAAATAGAGTGTATGTTGCATGGGGAGATTAGTCTTAGTTTTCACACTGGTCTTTTGTGTGAGTCTGCTGTTTAATGGCTGAATGCTGCCTTTGGTCCCTTCCTTGTTCTGTGGATTATTTTTTTTTTTTATGTCAGATTCAAAAAAGACAGGCTGGGCTTTGACGTGAAACTTCTAGCTGCAGCCATGAGGGAAAGCCTCACTTAATTGCTGTAAAATTCGTATTGTAATACAGGGTGAAAAAAACCCCAACAGCCATGCCAAATGGTATCAAATCTTTAGAAGCATTTTTAGACATCATTTTAATAGTTAATGAAACAAGCTGCTGAACTTTACTGGATGTGTGATGATCTTGCTAAGTCATTTTTGTATTGCTACCCTGACACTGTATGTAGCCTCTGAAACAGTAGGAAAAAACCAACCTGGCACAACCCCTGGACATTCAAGAACACAACTGCTATCCACCATGGGGAAAAGTGCATCATGCTGAAAATATTACTTCTGCTCTCCAACAGGTTTTTTGCACTTCTTGTAGTAACAGCTTGATTAATGTTTGAGAGTTGTATCGAAGAATACCTATATGATGCTTTAGTCCATTATATGCTTCACACAATGACTTTAAAGAAGTTAATAGCACAGCAAAAGATAGAGGTTTTTGGGTTTTGTTTTCTTTTTTTTTAACCTTCATTTTCTTCTTCAAGGATTTGCCTGAGGGACAGTCTTGATTTTTCTGGTGATTAGATGCTGAAAGAATGGCAGAGCTGCTGTGTTTGGTAATGTACTTTCCGTAGTGTTCTGGACAGAAATAGTAACTTAAGCGACAGATTTGACTGAGATACCCCAATCCCTATTCCCACCGTGCAACCTCTGGTAAATATCTTTCTCCTTTTCTTGTTCACTTTGTCTCCCTTTTCATGTCTTAGGAGAGTGCTTTCAGGGCTGAACAAACCTAAATATAATGTAAATGGAACTCAACTGTCAGATGTGGTATTTCAGTGAAACTTGGGCTCCTCAGCTCAAAACCTTTTTCAATATTAACTACAATGGAGTCCAAGAGCCTCAGAGGTACTCGCTCCTCCAAGGCAAATGAATAACTCAGGGTTCAGGCACTGGAATGGCATGCCGGCTCTCGTGCGGCGGTGCTGCGAAGCCTGGAGCACTGGAGTCAGCTGGGATCCGGAGGCAGTAGCATCGTTTGAGGTTTGTCTGTGTATCATCCCAAACCCCCATTACCCTGGGTGGTAGTGAACTGGTCATATTTGGAACCAGGAAAGCTTTGAAGATGAGGAGGAGCAGTATTCGCAGCAGGATCTTTCCCTTCTGAACTGTAGGATGTCAACACTTCCAGGGGTGAAGGCCAACCCTCTCTGCTGTGCAGGTCACCCCAAGCCCTTTCCTTACATTTTGACAGGTAGTTGGCAAAGTGATGACACTGAGAGCAGGGGAAGGAAAAGAACCAGATCTGACACAGAATCTCGGGCTGAAAGAGATCACGCTCCCTCGTGTGCCACCCCTCCATTACGGGCCCTCTCCGGCACGGCCTGGAGCCTGACTCGTGGCGGGCAGGTGCTGCCGGCCCTTGCGGGGGAGGCTGCCCGCGTCCCGGCGCAGCGCTCCCGGCCGTGCGGGCGCTTCCCGGCCTGCCCTGCCCTCTCCCGGCGGCGGGGAAGAGCCGGGCTGTGTGTTTCCAGGTAGAAGTCTCCGATCCGGCACCCACCTTAACTCCGTCTCAGCCACGGGGTTGCTGGGCGAAGCGGTAGAGCTCATAGGAGGTGGAAGATGCTTTTAGGCAGGCAGAAGTGGGAAATCAGAATTAGCCAAAACACTTGCTTCTCCCTTAACACAAGCTATATATATGTATATAATAATATAAAAGTCTACGTTAGTTTCTTTTTTTTCTTGCCTGTGAAAGGTAGGCCCTACCCGCGGTGATGTGTGCCAGATATAACACAGGCAGGTGCTGTGCAAACTTCCCCCTGCGGCTCAGTCAATGCCCCTCAGTCCGGGCCGGTTATAATCTCGTGGCTCTCGTGATGGACGAAGTGGTGTTTTTATGAAGTGCATAAATGCCGACTGCCGCTCTCTCCCACTCACCGTACGCCGGGAGGTGGGAGAAGCGAACACTGAGCCATTCTGCCCTGAGCGTCTGCACTAACCCCAATCAATTAGCACCTGCTTTTCGGGGCCCGGCCTCTCCTGCTGCCCAGACGTACCTACGCAAGCACTTCTGGGCCACTCACACCTGCTAATGCAAGCCCTGCATGCCACACACAGGCAGTGGGTGAAGCTGGGTCGACAGTCAATTGTAAATCAAGCCCTTATTTTACCTAGTTTCATCCCACTCTTGCTGAATAATAATTTTTGCATTGGCATGAAAGCTGGGCTGATGGCCGCCAATATTAGAAGTGAAAGTGGCATTCATAAGAGCTGAGCTCCTGGCCAGGAAAGGCTGCTCGAGTGCCACAGCCGGCTGCTGCGAGGGAAATGCTGTCTCCTCTGCCAGGATGTGCTGGGCTCGAAACGAAAGCTGGAATCTAGAGCGGCTCTGCAACTATTTGCTCTTGAAGTGTTGGGGGTTTTTTTGTAAAGATGTGACAGGTGTCTTTTTTTAGAAATCTGCCACCAATGGTGAGTGGCAGGTTTTCAGGGTGAGGTTTTTTCCAAGAATAAGCTCTCATCTTTGCAGGGACAGCAAGTCCCCAGGTGCAGTTGTGCCTGGAGCACTGCTCTGTGACAACAGTGGTGCAAAAGGCTGTTTCTGCAGGACTTTCTGAGCCTGTGATAGTCTGCTAAAAAGCCTGACTTCCCTGGCCTCCCTTTGCTGAGGTGGAGTCCAAGCTGGTTTAGCTCTTGCAGGATCAGACCCAGAGGCTTCTATGCCATTAACTTCAAAGCACTTCAGCATCTGTTCAGCTAGTTCATCCAAAAGAAACACAGGTTTTGTGCTCTGTGGCTGCTCCATAATGTGAACCCAACTGCCGTTGAGTGGGCACCACCAAAAGATTCACTTCAAAAAAGTGCATTTCTGACCTGACTTAAACCACCCTTCAGAATATCTCTAAGGCTATTAGGAAGATTAACTTTCTATTTTTAGGCCATGTTGAGTACCCCATCTGTTCCTCAGTTTGGCCTATTCGTGCTTTGAACATCTTGAGCTTTCCATTATAGCCTAAAAATTCTTAAACACACATGATGTGCCCTTTATCCAACCTTCAGTGCCAGTGTCAGCACTCAGTCTTTCTTTGGTGGGATGACTTTGCTGTTCTATCCATCTTTCTATTTTTTTTCCCCTCTGATCTATGTCTTTTCCTTCCCTTCTGTATCTTTCTTATTTCTCCCTTTCCATTCTCTTGATCACTTTTTTCCTTGTTATTCCTAATCTTCAATCTAATCTTTTGCTCAGGACTGACTTTTTCAGGTACATAAAGGATTTATACATGCCTGATATAAGTAGCCTCACTGTTAACTTCCTGCTATTCATCATAGCTGCATTTTGGAATTTTTTTTTCTAACCTATGCCTAAATAATTTGATTTTTAGACAGACTTGTCATTTTACTTTACTTATTTTAGAATGTGCATGGACTGATAATAAATGCAAAATACTATGCTGACAGTGATATACCTGAAACTGTGAGTTTGTATTCACAAGTCTAGTTCAGGAGAACATTTGGAAATATTGAATGAAGATGCTTAGTTTTGTCTGATCCAGCTTAGTTTCATTTTTTCCTCTTTCAGGAGACAGCTAAAAACAATAAGGCTTTTTAATAATCTAAGTACTTCTTTGGTTATGTTGGAAAAATAAATCACCACCTCTTCAAAACAAAATGCTAGCATTTACAGGTGTTGTTTTCATAGAGAACTTCCTCAATAATTTTGTCAAAATGAATACTATTCATGGAGTTTTCCACTTCAGCAAAAACTCCTTTCCATTAAAACCTCTGATGGAAATTCTTGACCAGCTTGAGTCAAAAAGTTCAGCCTTTTTTAACACAGCTGCCAGTGTGCTTTTTGGTCATTGTGATTTTACAATTTGGTCATTAGATGGTGCTCAAGAGATTAAATTCATTCTAGGTTGTCTTTCTCAGTTTTTATTTGAAGGTGTAGACTGGACACAGTTTCTTTTTCTGTCCTCAGAAAATATATGTAATGTGTAGCTTTGTACTAAGAGTGGAAGATTTACTATTCATTTTGATGGCAGCAAGGCCTTTACCCACTAACTGGTCTGATGGAGAACAGATACTGAGAATTACCACGTTGTTAGACTCAAATGTAGCCATTGTTTTGGCAATATTAATTAATGTGTAAACTTTCAGTGTTAACATTAGTGGACTTTTAACAAAGATTTAGCAAGGGCTTTTGTAATGAAGTAATTAAAGCTGTGAGACACATCTGAGGTTTGCTTCTATTGGTTAAAAGCATAAATGTGTTTAATGATAAAGCTTTCACTGTGAACCAATCACTTCCATGATGATTTTTATTGGAAGTAGGACTGGAAAAGGAGGTCATTTATGAAAATTTATCATATTTGTAATTAACACACCAAAGTGAATAGACCATGAAGATGGGTCCCTTTGCATAATGTAACTTACTACTGGTATGTGGGTTTCATCGCTATAAGTACGTGAGCGAATGATAGTTTTTGCAGCCTTTGTTCTCAGTTCTGCTCAGAGCTGTGTTGTAGGGTGTTGCATGCAGACTGTTGATCGTGTGGTGTCTCTGCCTTGAGCTGGAGGTGCCCAAGGAGGGACTGTGCCATCTACCACACAGACTCTGAAGGAGAAGGTAACATAGATGGAGAGCGGTAGAGTGGTACCACAAGGCACTGTGCATCCTCAGAATGTATTGAGCTGGAGATGTTGAGCAGGAAAATATATCCTGCTTATTTCCTCTTCACATCTTGATTAAGCCATTCTTGCACAGAAGAGCACTTTTTTTCCACTGTATATTGTGTCATTTTTGGTGTTCTGAACTGTGTCCATGAGGAGGAAAGTCAAATTCACTCATTCTTTATTTCCCTTCATCTGTACCTGTGAAGCCTGAGCTCTAGGCTGTGCAGTTAGCAGTACAATGCTGGAAGACAGGCCTATATACATTTGTTTGCTATGCAGGTTTTGGTTTTGTTTTTGTTGAAAGTGTTGGTGCTTTCACTGCTGAACCAGCAGAGATTTGGCAGATAGTATTTAGGTAGGAATCTCACATAGCAAATATTTTAGCAGTTGCCCATTACCACTACTTTGCCTGGCTTTTTTTTAATTTTTTTTTTTTTTTTACTTTCACCTGTTTCTTATTACAGACTGAAAAGAATGTTGTTATCAAAGTACGAATGACATAGTGGTGTTTGCAGTTGCCATGAAAAGGTGTTGAGGGGATATTGCCCATAGTCTTTTGTTAACATCAGAATCCATGAAAGATCATAAAGTTATCTGGTAAGGCCTTTCATGCCCCTAAGCAAAGACTAGAAGGTAATTAGCACCTGGTATGAGGATGGTTTTTCTCCACTGACCACCTTAATTTGCTGGCAGAAAATATTAACAAGTCTTGAATGTGTTTTCAAGCTGAAGTGTTGAACATAAAACTATGCAGATAGAACCTCATAAATACTGTTAAGGTAGAGTAGTAGTAATGTGTTACTGATTCTGTGGTGGATATATCTAACTTCTCAGTGAGCAAATACAAAGGTCATCCTGAAAGCACATCTGAAGGTTCCCAGTTAGCGCTGTCAGAAAGTTGGCTGTTCTCTGTGGTGGTGGTTGCAAATTTAATGTTGGAGAGATCAAAAACTACATAGCTTGCATTTTTATTATGCCACTGTTTACCACTCTATCCAAGGAAATCAATGGGATAAGGATGTGCCACGTTTCTTTATCTGTGTGCTAGAACTGAGATCATGTTTGGGGGTAGGGGATAGAGGTCTCACACATTTGTCAATGTTTTTATCATGTCTATTCATCTTGTATACATCAGTTATGACAAGGTTTTCCAAAGGAAGGCTTTGAAACACTTCCCAAAGATGTTTGGATCCTCAACTAACTTTATTTCCTTCTGGCGACTGATTATGAGCATCATTTTCATTATATACATTATTCTAGAAGAATTTGATTGGCTTGGTTCATAACTTGGTGATCAGCTTCTAATGTCACTTAGTCCATTAATGGCCTTGAAACTTAAGGAAAAGCCTAAAGAAAATGTATTCATGGTTCCTGTTTGTGGATGTATAAGCCATGGCAAAGGCAGGCAGATGTATTGCGTATTAGCTAGACCCTGAAGCTCCTCTTCATGTTCAGCATCAACTAATGTGGAACACTGTAATCCAGCCTGACAGTGATAAACGTAAGAGTTAGATTGACTTGTCCTCACTTGCAAATGAAGATGAACATTTCTTAGCAGCCTAAACGTGAAGTGCTTTTTCATCCTGATCAGCACTCATTTCCAGTTACTGGTGGTTTGTTATCCAGACGTGTATGTAGATGTTCTGACATTTAAAGACTAACAGCTGCATAAACTGAGACTAAAATATGTGGCTGAGTGCAGAAGAAATATGTTTGGCAACTAAATCCACACTCTCTCATTCCCTTTCCCATTAGTATCCTTGGGTATTGAAGACCAAAAGATGCAATGAGGATCTCTGTGAGAACTCTATAAATGAAGATACTTGTAGGGAAGGATTTGTAATTCATCTCTGCTCTCAGCTCTGTTGGGGAAAGGAAAGACTGCCCACTAAGGGGCCTGTCTTGGTCCATCAGTCACTCCCGCTG
Organism: Rhynochetos jubatus; assembly: GCA_027574665.1. Classification (NCBI taxonomy): domain Eukaryota; kingdom Metazoa; phylum Chordata; class Aves; order Eurypygiformes; family Rhynochetidae; genus Rhynochetos; species Rhynochetos jubatus. Next base: position 56,240,495 of record CM050651.1, on the reverse strand, counting down.
CATCGCATGAGCATGCCAGCAAACCATTATGGCTCACTATGAAATGAGACAGAAAGGGCAGGATTTCTGGACTCATGCATTTAGTGTTCAACTATGGCCTGTATTCCTCCTCTCCAAGTTTATCCCCTTATCTGAAGTGTCTGCTTCCCCAAGGCTGCCTGTGTAATTCAACGGAACGGTTACCTCCAGGTGGCCGTTCAAAGGACAGATATGTCTTCAGGCAAATTAACCCAAAATAAATCAGTGCTGGTTTCTATCCATGATGAAAGATGGTTGTTGTTGAGTATCATTAATTAGTGCCAAAACCTGCTATGTCTACAGCCCATTATACCAAGAACAAGTGACGAAACTAAAGGCTTAGGGGAAGGGCTGTGTTTGTATAGATCTGAGTGAAAGATCACAGTTCCAACATATACAAGAATAAGAAATTGCTCAAAAAAATCAAAGAGAAGATGGCTGTGTTTTGTATGCAGCCTTCACATGGAATTTGTAACAGGGTGGGGGTAATGGAGAAGTCAATGAGAGTTTTACCATAGTTGTTATTGCTGAGAGGATGAGATATATTCTTGGTGTCAGGTAGGGGTTTATCAGAAGGTGTTAGGAAACATTAAAGCTGTTGCCTTTTTAATCCTCTCCTGCAATTTCATCATTAAATTGGCACCATCCATTGTGGGAACATGAAGTCCAGGACCCTGTCACAGTTGCAGCTACACTGGTGCAATAGCACGGCTGCGTGTGACCCTATGTTTCAAGGCCATTCACACAAGTAATTACAGTATCATATTGATGGAACTTTTTTCTTTATTTTGGAGGGCAAGGAAGGAACAGAATAACTTGAGAAAGTCAAATTACATAAATCACCAGGAACCAGCAACTCTCATTTGAGGATTTTGGAGGAAATGTAATGCCAAGGAAAAGAAATAGTGGTGAGAACGTGCAATAAAGAATTGAAAGTAGAAAGTTGTTCTGTAGTCTAGGAAGATAACAAATAGAGCAAATATAGAATGATGCTGAGGGGAATTTGGGAAGTTAGAAGCTGAATGCCTTACTGCTGTGTATGCAGCATATAGACGTTACTGTAAATAAGGTCGAGGTAATGCCAAGACAAATCCTTCCTTGAAAGCTTTTGCATTTTTCACCTTATAAGAGAGCAATATTAGGTTCCACTTTCAAAAAATAATCCCATTCTTATTTTCTGACAGACATTGTACAAACTCTCTTGTGGTTCATATTCCTCCATTGCTGTAAAAGTACTCACAGCCAGGAATGAGCTTTCCTAGATGGAAATGTTACTGACATGGGTAGCTAGCACACAACAGCAAAAACCCCCACAGCCAACCATCATTTGGGAAGACAGTACTGTCAATTCTGCACCTATCATCTACAATGTCTTCATATTAAAATACTTCCAAACTTGGATTCTCTTTATTAAATGATAACTCAGAAGGAGTAAATAACTCGTGTCATTTTGCAGCAGACTGTGTGTTCAGGGTAACTCAAACCAAGTGAACTACTCTTAAAATTGTAAGCCAAGCTGATCTAAATGCAGGGGTTTTGGAACAGATGAAAGAAGGACATGAAAATAAGATCTAGTCAAAGGAAACAAGACAATCAAAATGTACCCTGCCAATTAAAACACCCTGTCCTGATCCAAAACAAATTAAACACCCAAATAAGTATTGTACATTTTAGTTTGGTTAGCTTTATCAAGATACATTGTTTCTTAACCCCTGGTCTGCATCCAGTCAAAAGAAGTGCGGTAGCGCAGAGTTCAGAATTAATTTTCAAAGAATGAAAAAGACTTAATTTGAGCTGGCACTAAAGATTGGCCCAGAAAAATGCTTCTCTGTGGCATGTTGGAAAGGAGAACAAGAAAACAACAGTTGAAAGAAAGTGTGGGAAAAGAGCAAAAGTATCACTTTCAGCTTTAGTGTTTAATGGCAGTCGGCGGTAAAGTCAGCACAGATGATATAGCACCAAGCTGGGGTTTTCAGATGTGGAAGCTGGAGGCTGTTCTGTCCCCTTCAGATGCCTTTTGGGTTCTTGCTGCTTCGGTGGTTCCAGTTGTACTTTATTGTCCCTTACAAGCTTACTGTTACCCATTTCAGTTTACTGCTGCAGAGCCCTTTTTTTTTTTTTTTCCCTTGACAGTCTGCCATTTATGATAATGAAATATTTCACTTTCCTCCTCAAATTTTATAAATTCAATTTTGCCTGAAAAATGTGTAGCTCCTTTTTTCAAATAAAATACCACAGATACTTTTGCTCTTGCTTTGATACTTCTCACTTGCCATTTTTATAAATGCTTCCAAAAAGACTATTGATGCAATATAGGTCTTCATTATTTTTACAGGAGCAAAACAAAAGTCCTACTGTTTGTGTGTGAAACATTTCTACATTCCATGCAAGGTGCCCCAGATCGTATTTTTGAAGTCTTTCACTTATGAAAGACAGTAACATTTTTTTCTTCTTCAGACCAAAGTCTGACCTTGCTTTTCAACCAATAAAGTACATATAGTTGACTGTCTGCTTCACATGCTGTGCTGTATTGATTTTTTTCAAATGACAGTGGAATGCGTATATTGATCTGGTATATGTGGCAAGATGTAAATGGTGTGCTAGGAGTAAACCTGCTAAAATTTTCAGGATTTCTCAGAGTTAGTGGCTGCAGAGGACTCTAGAGATACCTAGGGAAATCTTGCTTGAATAGAAATAGGGGAAACAGTTGAATTTAATCCTGACATTTATAATTTCAGCATTAGAAAGCAGCTCTTTTAAACTGACAACTTCAGATCTGCCTCACTTTCTGGTCTCCCACAATAACTGCCCTTGAAATACGGAAATGCATGCTTTTCCCATCTTGTTTAAAGAAAGGAACAACACTAATGTTACCTGTGTTGGAGGTGGGCTGGTGTTTTTTCATCTAGCCAGCAGGATCCCACACCTCAGCTTGGTTCTCCCAGGCGACTGCTGGGGCCCTCCCCCTTTTTTCAGTCTCGCTGAAGTTGCTTGATTCTGCTCAGAATTTTTCCTGTTCTGGTAATTGGAAGACAGCTCTTAGGTTGCCTGGAGACTCTTAAAATGGATAGTTCAGAGTTTTAACAAGAGAATGCCAGAAGAATATTTTGAGAAGAGGCAAATTAACAATTCCCTTTCTCTACTGTCTCTTTTTCCATACAAACTCCTGCTGAGCTGTCCCCACAGTGACTTCATCATCATAGCGGTTCATAAATTATCATATTGCTATTCCAAATCCATCAGAGCAGGATATCTTAGAATTATTTTGTTTGACATTATAGATTTTTCTATCAGGAAAACTTGTCAATACTCAGAGTGATTACCCATGTCAAACAGTCTATCTACAAATGAAGGACTACTATAATGAAAATGACTGAAAAATTAAATGTGTCAAAATAGCTGTGGATAATATCAAATGATCTTTCTCCTTGCTAAAAAGGGATTTGATGCAAATACTAGAAAACATTCCTGTTCCATCCTGGATTTAGATTAGCAATTGCAATCATGTAGAGGCTGCCTGTTGATGTATGCTATTTTCTTCTTATTGTGGCATTTTGAACTTTAGATTATCATAAGCTAATGAAAGCAAAGAATATTAAAGCTATAAATTGTAAATTTGGTGCTCCATTTTACAAATACATAGGAACCTTCATGCCCCAGATTTCCTTTAAGCACATGTCAAAAAATTAATACTTTGTATTAATTAAGTCTATATTTTTTAGTTACTGCTGTCAGGGGTGAATGAAAAGAACTTACATTAACTTTTAAGGGCAATAACATCCTTGGAATATTTTCTTTACATATAAGGAATAAAGTAAGCTGGGTGACTGACAATCTTTCAAAAGATGAACTATGCATATTCCAGACAGTAAAGTCTAGTGACTAGTTCTGTGAATAATGAGACTGAATGTAAAACCGAACAAATTGTAAAATGGCAAAACATCCTAAACATTATTATTATCCTTAAAGTGATAATTTCTTTTTGGCTTATGAAGCCTATTTTTTTTTTTTTTTTAATTTTGAATATTCTTCATTATGTGGAAAGCTGGCAGATGGGTGCCTTTTATTGTTTGACTATGTGGTGCATTGCAAGACTTAGAGTATATGGAGAACATTGCCACTGAACAATGCCTAGGAAGCAATTGATATCTGCCTGCACCTAAAAGAAAGGGAAATAGAGAATAATGGGGAGTTAGGGATTACGGTGTGGCTTTGGCGTTATTATTTTACAGGGTGATGTACTGAACAAAAAAATTCTGTGGCGTTTGTGTGTCTGTGTGGTCCTGCTCTCAGCTGTGGTCTCAATCAACTGGTTTCATGCTGGAATGAGCTGCCTGTCTCATGTTCATGGAAGAAGAAAAAAGCCCAGCCCAGGAATATGGCACAATGCTGCATTGCAACATCTCTCAGGTCACACCATCTGTGTTTTAAGGCAAGTGAAGTAGCATAAATTTCTTACAATGAAAGAATATTTTGACTTGTGGAAGGAAAAAAAGTTGTAGTTGAAATGAGCTGGAAAGGCCTGTTTGAGAGAATGTTTCAGAGTATCTGTTTTCTTCCTGAAACCATTGACATTGAAGAAATTTCCACAGACTCTAGCCACTAGGCTCTGACATACTGTAGTCCAAACAGCTTTTTTTCATTAATTGCTTCAAAGCCATACGATGTGTTTAGGTCAAACATACCTACCCGGGACAAAACTTTGCTATCATTAACAGCAGTGCAACTTCCACTGAAGCCACTATGGCACAGAAACAATTATTTTGCACTAATGAAATATCACTTGCCAATTTCTGAACTGCTACCTTCCTTCCTGATTGCTCCCCAACCAAGGCTTACACAAGAGACACTTAGCAGCATGGGTTCCTCTCTCCAGGAAGCCAAGTGCACATACAGTTTATTGTCAGGAATAGCTCATGTTCTCACCTCTTGCAAAGAGGTGCAAACCACTTTGATACTCTCTGAAAAATTGAAAATGATAGAGCTTGAGGGAAACTCCGCTTGCTTCTCATAAAGTTATCTAGGCTTTTTTCCTTTAAAATAATATAGGAGTGCAGTAATTCTCAGTATGACTTGCAGTGATGGTCATGAAGGCTTGATTTAAGAAGCTGTCTGTGAGTCCACTAATTTTTATCCACCGTTTACTTAGATAAAAGACCCACCGTAAATCATTGAACCTTAACAGCCCCTATTGCTGTGATTTAACCTGTTGGATTTCAGAATATGCCTAGTTTACCAGCAATAAGAAACTGTGAAGTTGCCAGTCGGACTGGCTTTTCCTTTTATCTTTCTCTCTAGAGTTTTCCCTCTCTATAAAGAAAAAATTCTTACTAAAAAGCTAGCAGTGCATATAGCTTTTGTAATAACTCTGGAGAATACTGAGTATCAAGGACTGCCATTTTTGTAGCTTGTCTCCAATATTCTGTTTCATATCTGTTTTACAGCCGCAGAGTTTGAAATCTAGGGGCTGTGGCTGAAAAAGGGTGATGAAAGCTTGGGCTTAAGATAAAAGCCAAAAATTAAACAAAAGGAATGGCTCCTTACCACAAGTAGCTTTTCAGTTTAGAAATGAGGAGGTGCTGACCAGGGATACTGCTTACCCTGCTCCTCACGTTGCTCAGGAAATAGATGGTTTGCACTGCGTGAGCCATCTATATCTGATCTCCCTAGGATTTCTTAAGGTACTCACTATAGTAATATTTGGGAACTAGCAGAGGTTGGTGGTTCATTTCTGTGTCAAGATAAAAGCTGGATCAAGCCTTTTCTGTGCTGTAAGCAAACATGAATTTGGTTATGGCCAAGATGAGGAAAAAGTCCCATGAAAGGAAAACTCAGTATTGCAGGAGAGTGAGGTGTCAGCAGAAGGTGGCAGGGGGGGTGGGAAGTGTTTATGTGGACCTGGTCTGGGAATAATTAGCAGAAATGGAGTTGGAGGATAGTCCTGGGCTCTTGGAGGTGGGGGTGTGTGTGTATCTTTTGTTGGAATAATTCCCTTTTTTTCCTTCCTTCTTGCTGAGCAGTGAGTCCAACCATCTTTTTTTTCACCCTGTGATGGTAGGACAAGAGGGCACTGATAGGCAGCTACCACCTACCAAGGTGGTAGGGTGTATCTCCAGCTCATGGGCCCTATGCCACTGCTTTCCTCACCATCCTCCTCGAGTAGGTGTGACCTCTTTTGGGCCAGGGTCTGTGGATGAGGGCTGCACTTTTTCTTCCTCTGTCTTCCCCTGTTCCCTCCCCAGCTAGCTTATAATTCCCAGTGGTGGCAGAGGCACTCCTGGTTACATGTCCAGCCCAGAAGTAAACACCAGGATTTAAACTACTCTGCCTCTGCTTAGAACTGACCTTACAGAAATGGCATAAATGTGTCTGCAATGACATGCAATTCAGACTTAATTTGATATTCGCCCAGTTCTAGTTGCTATTGGCTAAACCACTACAGTAATGCAAAGCAGTAAATTTCATATATATCTATGTGTGTGTTGATTCATCGCCTTGCTTTAAAATATTGCTTTGGTATGCTTTTTAGGTAATGAAATCTAGATTGCTGAGAAATGGTTTTCTTCTTGTTTTTCCATTTTGAGAAGCCACTCTGTGAATCTTGTGTGCCCACTAATTTCCCCACCACACTCCCAAGAATCCAACCTTTCTGTTTCTTTATGGTTGCTCATTAGTGCCTTGTTTGCATATCTGTCCAGTGCTTTAAAAAACAGCTTCTATTAAAAAGCTCCACACAGTCCACAGCCTAATCCTCTGCAGCTTCGTGTGGATTATCCAGGCTGTGGATTGCTGTTCCTTAGTTTTTCTGCTACAGCACTGTGCCCTAAGGAGCTTGACAGGGTACGTGCCACTTGCCAGGCTTCCGTTGCTCTTCAAAGGACCTATCTGCAAAAGCCTGCTTACAACATTTTTTAATTTAAATGCACACAGCCAAACTTCTGTGTGGTTTTTATTACCAAGAGGTTTGTTTTTTTTAATATTTAAGTTCTCTCTTATAACCTGCTAATATCCAATTGAGACCTGAAGGAATTAAAAAAAATAAAAATTGCACATTAAATATGATGAAGGAGGAAAGCAGTTGACTAGTAAGAAAATCACCTTTGGCGGGGTTGTAAAGACAAAAAAGCCAGGACTGTAAATCAGAAGTGCTACTCAACCCAAAAGTCCCATCATGTCTGGAAGAAAGAAGGAGGTTAAAATGGGTGCCCTGAAAAAGAAGAGACAAAGGGAGCACAGAAAATAGAGGAGAATACAGTAATTAAGAATAGAAGGAACGCTCACATGTAGGCACTCTGAAATAAAAACAAATACAAAGCTTTAATGTACTGGGGAATGGAAAGTGGTAGAGAAATCCAAGATCAGCCAAATAACCTCTCTGCAAAGTCTTTTCAATGTGACAATTCTGTCATTCCTTGCCTATTGTGAGAAGCTGTCTGTGGTAATGTAAGGGAGGATACATGCAAGGCAACTGTGCGTCTGGTGTGTAAAAACCTGCTTTTTCCAAGAAGCTTCTTTCGTGCATGCATTAAATAATGTATCGCTGTGAGCAGCAGGAGGAGCTGTGGAATTCCAGAGTGCAGCTGGGAAGATTTTTGCTTCTAAAATCCCAAACCTTCTGAGCCTTGTAAACCCTCTTAAAGGTTTAATTATTCTTCCCCTCACACCCCCCCCCCCCCCCCCCCCCAAAATGACCCACAGCAGGCTATTTATCCATCACTGTCCTATGCTCTAGTTACAACTACCATGTAGCAACTGTTCGGGGAACTGCCAGATATGGCTGGATTTACCAGCTTTGTTGTTTTTAAACACAGGCAACTGAGCTCAGGGTAGATGCTTTTTGCCTACCGTGATGCAAATCTTTCATAAGCTAATCATAGTACCGGGACATACTTTCATGATGTAGTGTCTTCTGTTTGGTACCGACGAGCTGTACCTCAGATAGAAAGAAAACATTGCATAGCGCTAAAATGTGGGTTTCTGATTTATATATATATATAGTCATGACCTGTAGGCACAGTCACTATAGACATCAGGGCAGTAGATTTCAAAGTCAGTGGCCTTTACACACTATTTCCGTAGGCTCAGAGTTAAGTCAATGCTACATTTAGGAACTTTTTGAAAATCCTGCTCTTTGTTTTCCTATGGGTAAAGCAGTCGGTAAATGCATAGCCTTTGAGATGTCTGTGGCAGATTTTGTTTCTATGTTTTCTATTGATTCTTCTAGCCCATTTTGCTTTGTGTAGGAGGATGAGCATGCAGAAAGATTAGACAATGCATGATTGTATTATTGTCTGAAACAATCAGGATATGTTTTCTGTAGTCATTGCTTCTTTTGAGCTTGCCAGCACTTATTATGCCTCAGGAAACATCATCTCGCTAAAGAGTACCCTTGTGTCAGTGAATATAAAGCAGCAGAAAATATTCAAGAGAATATGCCTTTCAAGTCTGATACATTTTAGAATTAGTGGGACAAGTTAGATTTGAATCCTTATCCATAACCATACTTTCTGTTAACAGTCTTTTATCTTTTTTTAATGTTAAAAATATGCGTGAGAATGCAGATTTGTTTAAGGTTTAACTGGAGAGATGAGAAAACTAATTTTACTCCATGATAATATATTAGATAAAAGTTGTGAATATTTGAAATGAGGAGGTTGTGTTTGGAGCTTTCTTTGTACTAAATTAAATTAGCATCCAATATCCTTGAAAGTATAATTACTGCAAGGTCTAATCCAAATTTAGCTGAGTCTAAAATTATCAGGGAAAAACTATTGTAAACTATTGTCTCGCAGTAATTCATATATTCTGTCAAATATTTTTAAGAGTTACAGCTATCGGACCAACATAGGTTTCATCCCATGATACTCAGTAGTTTCCTGTAGCAGAAATTCCATGTTTGTGTGTGAAGTTCTGTGTATGTGCAGACGTAGCAATTACAGGGCTGGAGGCTTGTTGGGAGGGAGAGGATGGAAAGGCACTTAGGTTGACCTACGTACACAAATCTGTGCACACTTCACAAACACTTTAGAGTAAGACTCCAAGGAGCTTATCTGTTTGTCCATTACCCTGAAAGATGCTAACGGAGATTTTCACCTGACTAAAAATAAAATTTGTCCTCAAAGAACTGTGTTGATGTGGGAAAAGCAGCTATGCAGAAAGATGATACTCTGGAGATTATGACCCATGAGATACTGTTATCCCCTGATTTGCTTTAAAAACTTTTTAAAGAAAATAAAAACTCTACAGGACATTGTGACATTAAAAATATAAATGCCCTTATAGTTAATTACCTTGATGGATATGCCATAGTTTCATTCTAAGCTGAAACTGCAACATAAAAATATTGTAATGCATTTAATTTATCATTGAAATATGATTACATTTTTTTTGAAAACAACAACATAAGTACAAATCTATATTTAAAACAAGCTTTGCTTGTCACCCAGAAATTTTCACTGTTTCTCATTTTACTTGAAGACCTATTAAATAATGAACTGTTTCTAGCAATTAATGATTCCCTCAGGTAAATGAAAATGTAAATCATAGCTTGCTCAAACTTCTGTGTTCTATAATTTGTCTCAGAGCTAAAGAATATTTCTTCTCTGTAAATATTTCAAAAGATTTAATGTTACAATAAAATCTACACTGCAATGTTATTGGCCTTAGAGATCTCATTTTAATCCTCTTGGTATTCCCTGCATTTACTTAAATTACTGTTTTACAGCTTCATTCTTATACCTGATGAATTCCAAGAGATCTATTGCTAATCCATTTGGAAAATGTAAATCCACAGAGTATTCTCTTTAATCATGCTAAATTACTTGTATGTGAAAAAAGTTAATGGTAATTTAATTTAAATTAAAAAAAAAAAAAAGACCAGAATATTTTTTAACTTTGTGTTCATTTGCTGTATATGAAGAATAAGGTACTGTAAGACCAGATGCAAATGGATGTTTCTACCTTAACTGTAAGATTGAATTTTCTTTATCTGCATTTGTGATTTAAAAACTAAATTTGTTTTCCACTGAATGAGTTGAGGGCTAGGGACATTCTCAAACCTACTTTATAAACAGGAATGTATACAGAAAATATGATTGATATATAAGAAGAATAATTTGCATAAAAGACCTGATTCAACAAATTCCATTAATCTAGTTAGGCAGCAGGGGCTGGATACACCAAAAATAACCAATTCATTAAGTTTCATGTAATAAATATTTTGAATAAACTCTTCATGAACAGTCCATAAGCCAATTAATATTTATGAAAATTATTTAACCCATGTAGAATAACAAGTAACTCAGAAAAAAATACTATACATTGTGGGTGAATAACATTCAAAGGGAAAGGAGTTCATGTCACTTCATAAATTATTCATTGTGAGTTATTCTCTTGACTGTAAAAGCTGAGAAAGAAAAAAATTAGGCTTATTTTGCATATTCTGTTCACTGTTTTTTGAAGTGCTTCACAGGCATTAAAGCAGTGTTATCCCCATTTCATAGGTGGATAAAGCAGAGGCACTTGGAATTTGTGATTTAGCTAAAGCCACAAAGTCAAATACCAGGATTAGGAACTGAAATATGATTCCTGACTTAATTTTTTAATCTTTGCTCAGCAAATAATTCTTCCAGACTGATCGTCCACTGAAGGAAACATGAAGATGGGAAGGCAAAGCTTTTGGTTCAAGCACCAGGAGTAAGAATGAGGGCAGCTCCTACCTCGTTGGTGGCTTTTCCACCTCTTTGTAAGGAGATTTCATTTGAGATTGATAAAGCCTATCTTCTGGTTATCCCTCTCCTCATGAATGACATTCACAACCCATGTTAGCGGGTTTAGGATGGTGAGAGTATCCTAAACCCCTGGGTGATGGGATATCGTGGACATCATTGTAGTCTTTCTGTTTACGTTATTCTCCTTCCTCCACCAACCCAGCTCTCTCCTCGTCTTTATCCTGTGTGAAGAAGTGCTCCTGATGGTACACCCCCCTGGCTACCGTGGGCATGAAGAGCAGCCTCGCAGTGAGCGGTGAATTACAGTGTCAGTGGACAACAGGGTCACCTCCTCTTCTCTAGATGCTCCTGCTGGTGAGGCCAGTAGAGTCACTGCAGGAGGAAGGGGAGAGCTTTGTAATCTCCATATAGCATCCATTGCCTCTGGCCCCCAGCACCCCATTAAAAGGCTTGCTTTTGAGCCTGACGGCTGAGTTGTACCAGACAGGCTGTTTTAAATACTTAAGGGAATGACCATTACTTTCCTTAAGACCTTGAGACTGCAGATAGTCTGGAAATGAGCTCCTAGAGAGTGTGCATGACAGTTTGCTATAGAAACACACTTCATTTTGGCTCCATAATTTTCATTCATGTACTGCCAGCTAGCCTACTTCCCAATGCAATCCTTGCTGGTCTGAATGCACGTGCCTAGTCCCCATCTTTCTTCAGGACTTCTTTAGCTGACACGCTCTTCCAACCCATCTCTATTTTCTCCTGGTGCCTCCTCCAGCGTAATCTGAACAACCCCAGGCAGACAAATGGTTCTCATTTGTCTCATTGCTCAGCAACTTCACCAACGTCCAGGTGAAGATAGATGTGAAACATCCTGGTGCTTCCCTATTTGTGAAAGACTCTTGATGCTTGTATGGGAACTGTTTGGTTTAGACCCACCGGACCACACAAACCTGGTCTTAGGCATGACCACAGGGAGTCTTCTCTTTTGCCCATGCAGGACTCCTACAACTAACAAGAAATGGGTGACTCTTGATAGCTCTTGAGCAAAGATTTAGACAACTGTATTGGCAGTGGGATGAATTTTGTGTAGAATATGATTTCATTTATAAATCTAGATAGGGACTGGTGCGTTTAGGTGTTAGGCTGGTAGGTAAGCAGCGGCACAGATCAAGACTTAGCTCCACAATCCTCCTCTCATAAACTTTTTCTTCTGTGTTTTTATGGGTAATTTGGAACTTATGGTTCACTCTGCCTTAAAACTGATGGGTTCAAAGCGCATGTGTGGTGCAGTGATTGCAGCTGGTGTCCACAGAGCAGGAGAGTGCTTTAAACTCCAGGGCTTTTGATTAAATGGGGTGCAGCTCACCCCTGCTTAGCTGTGTTTTCTCTGAAGTTGGGTGTGATCAATCACTCAGGATATGCCTTCCAGTGAATTAAGAGCAGAGTTTTCTCAGTTGCCAAGACTTGAGCAGTCCTACACAGAAGCAGGAGCAGCTATAAAAACCTCCTATTCACTGCAAAGTTGACATTTAGGGGACACAAAATGAGGTAAGAGATTAAGAATCACAGAGTCACTATCATTACTTTTCTTAAAGGGCTGATCTCAAATTTTATATAATTTGCTTCTATCCACAATTTTTTTCTAATTGTTATGAGTAAATGTGTAGGATTAATTTTTCTGTGGTTGTATTCAGTTTCACTTTCCAGTTTGGATAAACAACCCTGGTTTTCTAAGAATGTCTTTTAAGAAAATTCAGGGGAAGTTGTGTCTTCTTGCCTCAAAGACAGGCATTATCAACCTAAAATCTTGAAAATTGTAAAATTAAACACTTAAAAGCAGTATAGTATGGCATTCCTACCTTTTTTGCTAAGCTTGTGGGATCACATTTTGTGTTTCTTCTCCTGTTTTGCTCTTGAAGGATCCTCCCAGACAGGAGGAAAAACTGGCCAATTCAGAGACGCTCCAGGTGAAAGTTTAAAGGGGTATGTGTAAAGAACAGCCAAACCCCCAAAAGTAAATAGAGAAAGCAGTTTGCTGTCCTTCTGCCTGTAGTCCAGAAAGAATTTTCTTCCAAGTAACTGCTTCTGTTTGATCACATATATTCCAATCTGGATAAAATGGAGAAAAGTGAACGATCCATAGCTAACTAATTGAATCTGATCTTAAACTGTTCTATTTTCTCCAGCGTACATTCCACTTTGCTTCTTATATCTTGCCTATCGCTGTGGCATCTGAGTACATTTGTTAAGCCATTTAAATAAATAAATAACAAAAAACCCACAAAGCCCTGAGGAATCATGGAGAAATTGCTTTTCATGGAGCACTTGTTTATACAATGATGTGGAGTTTTGCTGCATAGTTGTGGGTGGTTTGGATACTAGTTGTAGTGAGCTGCCTAGAAAAATCTGTGTGTGAATAAACTTGTAGACTTCTGTTGTGGTAAGTATTTAGATACATAAATACCGCTAAGTAATATATGAAGCTTATCTATCCCTCAATGGCCCCAGGTGAGCATGACTCAGAAGGGTACTTTGTAACTCTTCATTTTCACTGCTTTACTGTGAACAGTGATGCAGATTCTCTTGTACATAAGAACTACAGAGAAAGTGTGTATGGCTGACGAAAAAAAGGAGAACTGGGAATTGAAGAATGCAAAAGAAAAGGAGGAAAACGGAAAAGCAAGGCATCTGAAGATAAATGAGAAAAGAAGGGCATAATAATACAAGGTATTTATTACAGCCCTGTTCCTCTGATTGCTGTAGCTTTGAAGAGGTTATTTACATCTGCAGCGAGGGCATTCTACCACTCATCCCGTATGGAATATTTTATTTGATTTTGAAACTTTGAAGAAGCCCAGGGAGAGAGAAGAGGCAGTAGAGATAAACATGGCTTGAACAGTATTCTTGCCCTCAACTTACATTTAAATAAAGATGGGATAGGCTTAAAGGCTATAGGAATTTACCCAATAATAGTACCCATGTTCCTTCTATGTTCAAAGCTATGCCATGGCCCCCAGGCTCTATATCTTACTCCTGAGAGTGCACAGAGGGTCTATTGGCCCTTGGGTATCAGTTATTAACTGCCCACCTTTTGCACTTCACTGCACTGAATCCCATGGGATTAATTTCCCTATCACTCTAACCTTATTTAAGTTAAAAAAAAAAAAAAGGTATAATTCTTGATAATTTACATTTTTTTCTGCTGTCAGACACAATAAAATGTTCCTAATAACACATTAAAAGACAATGTTTATATAGATATGGCTAATATCTCTATGAGGACAGCCTTTTCCTTCTCTCTCACTTTTTTTTTTTTTTTATTACGAAAGAGCAGCAGTAAGGAAGCCCGTAAACTCCTGTACTGCAGGAGCGAATGTCTTTTGCTCCCCCGAGCAGCGGCCAGCGCTCCCCGCCCGTCCCCGCTGGGTGGCAGTGCGCGGCTGCTCTGCGGGACCGCACCGCCCTGCCCTGCCCTGCCCTGCCCTGCCCTGCCCTGCCCTGCCCTGCCCTGTAGGACAGCCTCTGTGATTTGCCAGGTGCCTGCCTCCTGAGGATCATAACCAGAGCATATCTTCTAGGAAGACGTCGAGTTTCATGTCAAGATTCCTTGTGGAGGAGAATCAAAAAGATCCCTGTGTAAATGGCGTCTGTGTTTAACTACCATTTTTATAAAAAACCCCAAACTTGCACATCTCCTTTGGAGACAGGATATTAATGTATGCATTTGCCCTTCAAGAGCCCTGTAGACTATTTGGGAATTAGAAGGAATCTAGCTACCCTAAAGCACTCGACCGTATTAGCACCACTTTTCTCACTCAGTTTTTATTTAAGAGACCTCAGAATATCTCAATGACAAGTTTCCCAACAGGGGATGCTGTCAACCTACAATTTTTACTTTATGGACCCATTAACAAAATCTGACAGCTAAATTATAGGTTCCACCTCTGGTCACCCCGATAGTATTTGTGAGTGGGCATGAACGACTGCAAGCATTTTATTTGTGGATCCAGATGATCTCTTTGGCTTCAAACACATATTGAAATGAATATGCACAGCAAACAGAAATGTCTGCTTTTTAAACAGATATCCAGAAAATGGAGAGTCTGTGCAGCCACAACAGAATTTCAAAGCACAGTGTCCTGGCATAAAAAACATATTTTATGAATCAGTACAGTTTGGTTTTAATCACTTGAATCCACAGAGCTATCCCATTTACAGTGACTGGTGGTCTGGCCTCTTTTGCTATCTGTCCTTCAGCAGTCTTTTAGGAGCATTGAAAATATATATAAACCAGACAAGACACTTAATGGTGTAAAGCAAGACAGCCAGGGACTGCTGCAGCCATAAACAAAAAGGCTGAGTGCCTGGAGCAGAACAGGAGGGACAAAACAGCTGAGAAGAGAGAAGGGGAAAATTGCATTGGGGCTGCTGCATCAAGAATTCATCTGGTATCTGAGATGCCAAAAGGATTATCCCTGCCTTTACCTGGGTAAATATATAAGTTAGGTTCATTCATATAAAATATGAGAAAGATGCAGTCAATAGTGGATACGGCCTAACTGCCCGTATTTGAGTGTCAAAGCAGATCCCTAAATGATTATACAGATCCCCTAAATAACACTTACTTTTAGAAAAAGAAAGCAACTCTGCATTCTGTTGTTTTCAAGATGAGCCACAGAGCTCAGTATTTTTAATAATCAACACTGCTAGCATGTGAATAAAAAAATACAGGTTTGGTTATCAATGCTAAGGGAGCTCAGTTTTAACATGTTTATTATTATTCTCAGAGTAGAATCCAAATCATTCAGAGTACAGTATTGTTACTCCTGTGAAGCGCTAGACAGAAAGTTGCAACCTTTTATGTATAGTGAGATTTGTCTTTAGTTAACTGACATTGATCAGATCGACCCATCTCTCCTCTAACGTTGCAGAACAGTGTTTGTGTATAAGGCTATGGGTTTTTTTTTCAGACTATCGTCTTTAACATACTAGAAGTTTGGTACGGATACTCAAAATCATTTGGTACAGTTACTGGGTTGTCTAAACTAGATATAATTGATCACTTAAAGGGCATCCCTCTTTCTCTGTTTAATTCACAATCTTGAACTTAATGATAACTTTAAACCAGTAATTACATGACTTGAAAACAGATTATTCCTATTTTGTCTTGGCCCTAAATTGTTTATCATGCTCCATTTTCCTACGCAGTCTTCTCTGTCGTGGGAAAAAATTACTGTCTTGTAATAACAAAAGACTTTACAGCTAATTGAGTCCCCTTCATATTTTTCCTCATGAGATGACTTCTCCAAAGTAATTACAAATCCACTTTGGTTTGATAACATTACATTACAAAAGATTATCTTTGGTAGGATTACTCTTAATTTCCGACAGCAGAACTGAGTTCAGCAGCCAAACCCAGTGGAGTATTTACCACTAGTAAACTTAGACGACAACTTTCCGTTGGTCTTGGGTTTGGCCCTGCCAGTGCGGCAGGCTGAGCCCTTCTGAAGGGCAGTGGCATACACTGCCCAGAACATGGCTGATCTCTGTGGTGTATTATGAAGAAGCACCAAACCTGCCAGTTCAAGGAGCATCTGGATGATGCTCTTTCTCATATGGTTTAATTTTACATAGTTCTCGGAGGAGCAGGGAGTTGGACTCGATGATCCTTATGGGTCCCCTCCAACTTGAGATATTCAGTGATACAGTATGATTCTAAGAAGAAATGGGAGGCAATCTTTGAGAGGCTCAATGCTGGTGATTGCACATAAAACGATTCTATTACAAAATATGCAATATGTTT
Organism: Rhynochetos jubatus; assembly: GCA_027574665.1. Classification (NCBI taxonomy): domain Eukaryota; kingdom Metazoa; phylum Chordata; class Aves; order Eurypygiformes; family Rhynochetidae; genus Rhynochetos; species Rhynochetos jubatus. Next base: position 56,223,950 of record CM050651.1, on the reverse strand, counting down.
ATATAATAAAAGTGGAAAATCAGTTATTTCCACTCACTTCAGTAAGCACCTGAGCATAACATTTTGTCTGAAAAGTATTGCTGCTTTATCTTCTGTCTTGATATAAGGAGGAAAAATGTCATCTCCTACTATTAGTCATCAGATGGACTATTTTCTTCACATTTAAACTGAGAAATTAATTACTACTCTAGTTGTTTGTTTATGAGCAGCATCAGTATTTATTAGTGTTCCTGTAGGTGGTTTCCTTCTCATAGAATTCTGTAACACTGAACGGTATTTTAATTATTATATATTAATTATTTAATTATTGTAATATGGTTAGCTATTCCACTCTTCTGATTTTCAAATGGGCTGATGAGGAAATTTTTTTGTAGAGTCTCATTTCTCGTGCCCTGCATGTGAGCTGCTGTTCTCTGGTGTGGGTGAAAGAATCAGTCTCTTGGAGTTACTGCTGCACTGACACACTGTCCTGAATTCTCCTACAGCTGTGTGGAGTTTGACCCAGTTAACATCCAATTTACCTCTACATAATGTAATACCTTCAGACAGATTTGCTTCTCGCAGATTCCTGCAGCTCCAGCAAAGCTCTTCATGCAATGGACACAGAATAATCCTTAATCTCTCTCCATCACTTTGCCTTTTCAAATTCTCTAAAACTTCCCATTACATGATTTTACAGAGCCTGAAAGTAGGATAGTTTCATATTGACTGAAGTCTACAGCATTTGCTGTAAAAGAAGACTGACTGAATCCATTTCCATGGGAAAGGATGTATCCAGTAATACGTTATTTCACATTCTACTGTTCTCTCTATCAATTCCTTTACTTGTTGGTGAGAAGGAACCAAAGCTTTCATTGATTGACAGTAAAAATAACTAGTCTGTGTTTTGAAGTAGGACAAGACTGTGGTTGATGACTTTTTTTTTCTTCTTTTTTTTTTTTTTTTATATAGCTTCTCAATATTCTATAAGCATCTACCTCCAAGTGGAGGCAGAGTACATAAAGAAAAAAGTTCCTTCTAGGCCTCAGGGCAAACCCAAAGCATTCAGGTTGTTTTTGGCTTCATATTCATCCTCTGAAGCTCAGTGCATACTAAAATCTCCCAAAGACACCAAGGTTTTTTGTTTTTTTCCTTCTCTATTTTCCTTGGCAACTAAAACACATTTTACATAACCACATTATGTGCTTCACAGTACTATATGAGATTTCATAAATGATATAAATGGCCTCATACAAATTCAAAACAGCACAAGAGTCAATAAAGTTATATTGCAAGAACTCCAGACCACAGCAGGGAAATATCTGAGCCTTTCAAAATTGGTTCATTTTTTTCTTAAAAAAAAAAAAAAAGCCCTTTCCTCTAACTCCCCTAAAACACTGAAATTTGGGTATATTCAATTTCTTCACTGAATGAGTTTCCTAGGGGCTTTTTTGATATCTTCATCAAATTATTTTTTCCCCTTGTATAACATTATTACTTACACATACATATCCAAATAAATCTGAAATTGTTTTTATCGGGCAACAGATATGCTATAAAGCATATTATTTAGAGTGTGCAAGTTTTGGCTATACTGAACTGCAAATAATTTACAGAGAAATACTCAAACCCAATTAATGTCATTCAAGAGCTGCTGAAAGAAAATCTTTGTCCCATGATCATATTTATTACAGGTATACATTACTGAATTATCTTCATGTTTATCTTCGATGGCCCAATTACCAATAGGGTGTTGTGTGGTCTGTTTGTTCAACTTCTGTTTAAAAAATATGAAAATATAAATTCACTTGTAATCGAAAAAAACTTACTGCTTTGTTTTCCAGAATGTTTTTTTGTAACTCTCATCCATAAGCTGGTTCATTTGAGATTTGTCCTCTTTTGTGTTCTTCTTGGCTCTTTAGCTATTTATGGTGTTCCAAGTGACTGTGTTCTTAGAAAAGGCCTCCTAAATAGGAGAAAACTAGATTTTTATCTTACTGACTCACTTTAGAACTGTACATAAAAACATGTGACACTTTGTGGCCTGATGCCGTGCCCAAAGTGGTAATGAAAAGACTCTTATTAATCTCAGCAAGCATTGGATCATGGTCTTCAGTTCTTTGTTTTTAGACTTCATAAAGCAGCCTGAAGTCAAGCTGTAACTTACTTAATTCGGCCATTTGAAAACTGATAAGCCCCATGTTCTTCCTTTTCTTCCAGAGCCCACATGCGTATAACTTGATAATTTGTTTCTTTCCAAATAAATAATTAAGAGTAATAATAATATTTTTTTAACAAAATCATACTGAAAAGTTATCTATTTATCATTTTTCATTTGAAAGGAAATGGAAGTAAACATTCATGAGCAGTACTCTCACCGGGGAATAATTCTGTACCTGAAAAAGCAAAGGATGGAAGTTTCTTAAACCAGTTTCAGATTTTCAGATCTGATGAAATTATATGAAAATTCTTTGACAAATATTCTTTACCTGTGGATCTTACGGGCTTGAATAAAGAGGAGGCAAATGAAATGTACAGAACCACTTCTCTAAACCATCCAGGTAGTATCTGGTTTATCTTTTGATTTATTATTCTGGGGCAGAAGGGTTGTAAGACCCCCAGGACTTCTGTTATTTTTGCTAAGCTTTCCTTACACAGGGCTGCTGAGTGAGGGTTAAACCAGACATTTCTTTATCTCGAAGTGACAAGTGTATCAAGCGCTTCCCATTGTTTTAATTTGCTCATCAGGCTGCCCCAGATTCCACCTGGGCCTCTTCATTACAAATGCACCATATTCTTTAAGATATGATTCCTGAAGGAGCTGGAAAAACAAGGTTGCTCATGAGTTTACCAAAAGGAAGGTGCAGATGCAGGTGAACATCATAGAAACCTTGGACAAGACACAAAACAAAATCAATAGGTTCTCAGGAAATTTTATGTTTCTTTTTGGCACCACGTTTAGCTTCACCTGCAATTACTTCTTTATTCATCCTTCTTTGCTAATCTCTGACTTGCTGAGCTTTGTCACAGTATACGTGTGGCTCTGCAGCACGTGCCTTTGCTAACATTTGAGGAGACAGTATGACATTTCCTTTGACTTGCATAAGATGAAGAAAATTCAAAGCCTAGTACTTTTATAGAAAAATCTGCCTGTTGGTTAGATTAGTAAAGAATGAAATTCGTCTAGGCGCTTGGAAGATATGGAAGCAGAGAGAGAATATATAAGCTTGACATTCAAACAAATTCAAGCAACCTAATTCCTTTTAGAAACCCTTTACCACAAGTTGCAATTGTGCTGAACTGGACAGAAAGAAAACCCTATGTGAAATTATTTTGCCTCTACTGAAGAATTTCAATGTATGCTGTAATGTTTCCTATTTTACTAGCATACTCATTTTTGTTATAGCAGCAAAAATACAGACTTTTCAAAGCAATTTTATTCCTGACATTTTATATATATATTTATATCTGTATGTGTATGGATGCGTGTATTCAATGCAGTATTGAAATGCTGCTAAGAAACCAGCTATGGACTTGAATGCATGAATATACAGCCATGCCCCTTGAAGGTACCAAAGTTAATTCAGCCATACCATACAACTTTGGCCTAACAATGTCAATCTTATGATAACTTTTCAAAAAGTAAATGTCTATTTTTCATTACTTCAAAGTATTTGATTTTACCACTTAAACCATGCAGTTTTCTGACTGAATCTTTCAACTCCAAACAAGCCATTTAGATACTTTGTGTGAAGTACTTTATGAAGTTAGGGAGCTTGAAGTTATTGCTTTCCAAACACCATAGAATATTTTGCTTGCTGGGTTCCTGCTTTCCCTATTGCTGGTCTGCTCGTCTCTGACACAAGCATAGCATCCTCTACCAGATGTTTGCAACCCCATGATCCTCTTGACTCTGAGTAGAAATAGAGATTTAATGAAAGGAAATTGCCCTAAAGGACTTGGAGGGGTTGCTCCTTTGAGAGTTAATTACAATATTGATCTTTTAGGGTCAATAACAGCAGTGTTTTTTCCCCTGTATAGCTTCAACAAATTGTATCCCCATTTTATTTCTGGCACTAATTAAATAAGCCAAAAGTGTGTTTCTTGGAAAGCTGAATTGGACTCACAAACCCTTTTTCATTGAGATGAAAACTAAAAGAAGACAGATTTATGCATGGACTTAGACCACCTAAAATACAGATTAGGGTATTTAATACAGTTTACAAAGTACCACTCTACTGATAATTTTCTAATTCTCATCAGGTACTTATGTGGACTTTTAGTTACCATCATACCTTTTTATTTATTTCATAATACTATTTTGACATTAAATATATAGGATTTTTAACTCTCATGGTAAACCAGGACAGAAGCTTTGCAGTTAAAGGAAACAAGATGCATACAACAGACTATTTTATAATGTAAGAGCATGTTCCTGCAAGACAAAGCCTGTGAATAACTTCTGAAGTTAATTGGCTTATTCACATAATTAAAGTGATTTAGGTGCTTAAGCTTTGCAAGATTAGATTTGTCAGTGGTGATAGTCATTATAATAACGGTTGAAGGCAGCTCAGTTGAAAAGTAAACCAATAAAAAGTGAAATGACTAAGTAATGGTGTTTATTATGCAGTGTGTTAAACACATGATCACTGCTGGTTTACTTTAAACAAGGGTGTACTAAAGTGAATTCTCAGGATTACTGAAAAGAACATTAAATTGATCTCTGTTATAGGTTAAATCTTCATTTGTGCTAAATAATTTCTTAGAAAAACTGGGAAAAACAAGCAGATCTGAGGTATATTTCTATTAAATTTTATATTGTAGAATTACCTTTACTTTGTTTGATATGATTGGTTTGATAACCCCATGTTTCCTATTATTTTTCAATATTAAATTCTGTCTATAGATGGCACTAACTACTTGCTGTTTTGGAGATTCCAGGAGCAAGCTTCTATGTCATACCCAAAACACTTCTTGGCAGTATGTATCCCATAATCCAGCAGCAAGAATATAAAATGACTGGTTTGTAACATAATTTAAAGCCATAAAAAAGAGTTCTTTAATTTTTTTTAAAGATTATAATGACTGTCAATGTAAAAGAGGATCAGAATGTCAGCTGTACATTTGTAAAAAATATTTTAAATGTCTTTCATACATTCAAAGACTCAACCTTTTGAAGACAAGTGAAATCCATTTAAAAAAAGGAACCAGAATGCTGTAAAATATAGTCTTTTGCTGGCAGTGTGAATGTAATAATAGAAAATATTGATCTAAATACTTCCTTTTCAAAATTTACATTACATCATCGTATATCTCTTCTGTTTCTATATCTACATTCATTAGACGAATAAAGCAGTATGGTTTCTGTGTTAGTCTGGAAAATGGCATTTAGAGGCTTACTTCAAAACAGTTCTACTGAAGTTAGTGTGTTTATGTATGTTAGAATACACATATAGCTAAGCATTAAGACGTGGCCTTTACAAATTGTATGTAATAAATAGAGAATATCAGGCATTTTAGATACTTTTCACAGTTATGAAGCACTATGCCAATGTAATGCACATTATTAGCACACTGCTTTCTGCTTTTAATCCCAATTTAATTTAAGCTTGTTTATGTGAATCAAAGTAGGATGAGGCACAGAGCTCTCAAGTTATCATCTTTTTATTGCAAACACAGTTATTGATTCAGAAATAATCTATCTTGTCTCGGAAATTATTAATAATGAAGAAGAATGCTATATATTTCTTGACATTTGACAATATCAGTGCATATCACTCCTTTTAGCTAATCTGAGAAGATCACAACTGGTCAATAATAATTTTCAATTTAAACATATGCTCCGCATGTCAGATTGTTACCTTACGTAAAAAGTTTGTTACAAAAATACCGTTTAATTCTATATTCTCCCACCAATTTTTGTGCAAGGTAGCTAAACCAATCCTCCCTGAACTCTTGTAAAATAGAGTATAGAAAACTTTTTATAGTTCACATTCAACAAAGAAGACCTCACTACTCAGACATTACTAACCTCCTGTGGTTCTGAATTGCAATAAACAGCTGTGGTTGGGATGTTGGGGCTTCTTCAGTACAGACTATAGGGTATTTCTGGCAAAGCAAAGCTATTAAGGACTAAGACAAAAGAAAATATATTGAAAGTATTAATTTGTGTGCTGATGTAGAGACCTCCACGACATAGGAATACAAAGAAAGTGCATGTCGTACTTCTTTTTTTCATAATTTAACCAAACTATGTGTTTATGCAACTTGCTCATCCTTATTAGGAATACAGCCTCCAAAGCAGTCTACATGCATACCACACTGACATTTCAAATCCAGATTTATACACAAAATTTGGAGTTAGTGTCTATCCCTTCTGCCTTCAGCTATGGTTTAAGGAAACATACTGTGATAGAATTTCCATTGAAAGCCTATTGCTTCCTTCCTAATGGCTTAAGCTTTTTTAGAACTCTTCCAACATGATACTACATTATTTAATACTTCGTTTTCAGGTCAGAAGTTTCAATAATGACATTTGCTTTAATATTCCAGTCAGTATAACTAAGACAATTGAATAATTGCTAAGCATTAAAATAAATCAAATGATAGAGAACCAGAGAACAAAGGGGAATAGAGCTGATTAGGAAAGAAAGTCTTTGGGCTCAGGAAGTACTGAGTTACCTCAAGAACTGTTGAAAGCAAATAAAATAAACAAAACCTTAGAATTTTCCAGGAAGTGAACATGAGCATCAAGAGATCCTTTATCCACTGATGTAAAAAGAGAACAAGAAAAGAAGTGGGACAACTCAACAATGAAGATAGAGTCAAGATTGAAAAGAACTTAATGCTGTTGCCCTAAGTGGAGAAATTCTGTCTCAGACTAAAGATGATAGAAACAGTGCAAAGGAAGAATAGCTGGTGGAAACATGAGATGATAGAAATAAAAACTCTGAGGAGGAACTAAGGTGCAGAGCTTAAGGCTCTTAAACAGGGAAGTGGTGAGCAGATATCTCCATCCTAGAAGACTGAAACCACATGAAACCACAAGTCAGGCTGCAAGGGTTTAAAATAACCAGTAATTTATTTGAATTGGTACCTTATGACTGAGGTGTAGCAAATGGCATTTGTGTTAAAAGCAAGGTAAGGAAGCCATCAAGGCACTACAGACCCATCAGTCTAAACTCAGTAAATACAGGCTACAGTGTAAATGAAAAATATTTAAGGATATGGATATGAATATAAATAAATAACACTCACCCCTGAGATAAAATGGATTATGGGTTTACCAGATTAAGCTGATGAGTATCCTTGGTAAAAATGATTTTCTACTTTATAGAAATGCTCATCTGACCCTAAGCCTGAACTTCATACAATAATAAGAAATAGATGATTACAGACAGCACAGAGGTACAGATTAGCTGACAAACAAGAAGGACAATGAATTGTGACACTGAGGAACTATTAGGCTCATGGAGTTTCTTGAAGTTCATTTTTGGTGCTTATCTTATGTAATATAATGGGTTATATAATGTGATAGGTTTAAATTGAAAGCAGGAACATTTAGATTAGATATCAGGAAGAAAGTCTTATTGGAGAGGGTGGTGAGGCACTGGCACAGGTTGCCCAGAGAAGCTGTGGATGCCCCATCCTTGGCTGTCTTCAAGGCCAGGCTGGGTGAGGCTTTGAGCAACCTAGTCTAGAGGAAAGTGTCTCTGCCCATGGCATGGGGGTTGGAACTAGGTGATCTTTAAGGTCCCTTCCAACACAAACCATTCTATCATTCTATAACATTTTCAAAAATGAGATTGATATGAGAAGTAAGTTTAATTAAACCTGTTGATGTTCAGGAGCACATCAAAATTGCAAACAGAACTGGAATATTGATGATAAAGTCTGGAGAGATGAAGACCAGCATTGTGAGACAAGATATTATGAGAATAGTTTGTGATATAAACTGAGGGATCCTGTGATATGTAAGACTGAGAAGAAGAACCTTGCTGTATTAGTTGTTAAATGGAGGTAATTTTTTAATGTCCCATAGACACAAAAAGAGATTTGATGCTACAGAATATCAGGAAAAGTATGTCTACTATTCAGTGTATAACGCCTTGGAGATAACATCTATAATACTGAATATTGTATAATACTTTTCACACTGAGATATATGCACTGAACTGGAACAAATACTGGGAGGGACTTCTACAGAACTCTGAGGAATGGAGTAGCTATCATTGGTTATTATCTCAATAATTACATTAGTTAACTGTCTAACTTTATTTCCTTAGCATAGGATACCAGAAATTATAAAGCTGTTCTTGATAACATGTTTAGGAGGAAAAACAAGACTAGAAGTGATTTTAAAAAGCCTATTAGCACAAAACCTAACAGAGTTTAATTTACCATCATGCATTTATTGTGGAAATTATAAGAACGTTTCTAATCATCATTGCAGAGAAATTAAATAACATCTTTTTAATAGATGCTGTGGACAAAATCCTAAATCATGTTAGGATGGACATTTGAAGGTTTAGAACAGGTTATATTACAAGTAAATAACCATGGTGGACTAAATTTGATGACCCAGGAAGCCACTTCTCTGTGTGGCTGATACACTGAGTAATCTGTATGTGCTGCCTCTCCTTCAGGTCCACTGATTTTTGTCATGTGTATGCATGGGAATAACCCCTTTCTGTTCAGCAAAGCACCTAAGACTGTTATCTTTTGATGCATGACTAAGTCTAATTAATTTCAAATGCTTTTCAACAAAACTTATGGAGAGGTTTCAATGCCAGTTCCTCCTGTGCCTATGTATGTGGACACTAAATGTGCACAAACATCATTCCTACAAATTCTGAAAAAAAGTTATGTTACTAAAATAAACTACCAACATGTGAAAATAATTGTGATATTCAATGGTTATGATATTAGACATATTTTTTAAAAAAAGCCAATTTAAATAATTTTCAAAATAATGAGAAATAGCAGTGAGTGTGAGTCATATCAGAAAAAATATTTATTAAAAGTGTAAATTAAATTTCCAAAACATTTGCCATGCTGTAAACACAATTCAGTTCATCTTGCTGAATTTTTATATTCTAGAGATAGGAATACTGTGTCCAAGGCCACTTTCTTTTGTGTTTCTTTAGGTGTAATTAGATACTTCTCATTTTTCAAATAAAATAATAATTTGGAATGATGTCCAAGAAAGACACAATGGTGCTAATGTGTTCTCAGAACCTGAAGCATGTATTGATAAAATGGAAATGCTCTGGGGAAAGTTTATTTCACTTGCAATTCATTTGGTTCCTGCCATAATTGGACAAAGGAATTGAGTAGCTGCCAGAGAAATTGAGAAGTTGAGCACTCAATCACCACCCCTGCAATTCCAAAATTTTAATTGCATCGTTCACTGCGAGACTTTGGGGCGGGGGGAAAGTTCTGAAGACGGAACATGTCATGAGTATTGTATTGCTGACAGAGTCTTTTTTCTTATTCCAGATGTCTCAATCACTGCCAAACAGCGCAACTCAGCTCTGAGGAGAGAAGTCTCTGGTATGAACAGCTCCTGCATCAGTCACTGAGGAAATGCAGGCAAATTATGCAGATGAAGAACACGATCATGTGGATCTTCAGGGAAAAGGTAGAACAATAACATTCCTCAGTTATGTTTGAGTATTTAAATGAAGCTGAACCTTTCACATGCAAAAATTGCAATAGCAGGGTCCTACTGCCTCCTTTGTAACTACTTGACTGAGATGTTGGGAGCCAGATTGACAGGACAGCTACTTAAATGTGTAGACACCCACTGCCATGAACAAAATTTGTGCCTAGCCCTGCAGGTGCCTAAAACTTTCCATCTGCATCAACTTTCCTCTGGGAAAGAGGCTGGTGAATTGTTATGACCACTTCACAGCATTGAGATATCTGGCATATGACTAAGGCCTAAGCTCTGCCAAGGTTCACAAAATATTCACCTACTTTACCTTGAAGTCCCAAGCCAACAGTTGTGTTCAGGCATGAAACAATTAACAGTGCATTGGCCTAGAACAAGAAAATTAAAATATACATGAATGTGTCTATTGTTTTCAGGCCAGGATAATCACTTAGAGGTGTGAGAGCTGGCTTCCCACCTCTGTGGCAATTAATGTTCTAATCACTAAATCACTGTTTCCCAAACTGGCAGGGAATATCTGGAGGGTAGAGGCAGGAAGGGGAAAGGAACAAATGAAGAAAATATGTTCTTTCTATTTGTGATGATGAAGGAGGGCTAACTGGATTGTTTCCATTTGCGATGATGGAGGAGGGCTAGCTGGCTTGCAATGGGCAAGTGTAGCAGTTGTGGAGCTGTGAGCTGGAGCTCTACACCTGTGAGCAATCAGCTTTTTAAAGGAGGAAGGTGCTCCACAGAAGTCATTGCAGCATCTCTGCCTTTCTGCCAAGCCCTTGGCCTGTGCTCTGGCTGAAGTGGAATACCTCTGAAAGGCATGAGTGAGAAATTCTCTATGCTGGGATGCTGCTTGGCTCAGTTTGCAGCATTCTGCTCTCGAACTCTTGGTGAGTAATCCCAGTGCTGAACTATTGACTATTAGCTCCTCTTGTGTTTTAAACAACTTGACGGGTTCCTGGCATTTGAAAGAAAGAGCTTAGTGTTGTGAATCTCTGAGAACATTAGGATACTAACAAGAAATGCAGCTTAAATTACCCTCTTCTTCAGTGGTATCTACCATACTGACAATCTAAATCCCTGTTCAAGGAATTTTGAGCCCCCAGTTGCTGAGCACTTAACTGTGCTCATGTTGAGGTGGCTAATTTGGATGGTCTGCGTCTCACAGTGTAGGAGATCATGTAAATGAAGGTCTCTGAAATCCCCAAGATTCTCCTATGAATTTATTCTTTTATGGTATTTTAGAAATGGCACTCAGCACACTGAGAATGTTAACAGATACAAATTTAAGTGCCACTGAGGACATTTTTTAAGACAAATAAGTGTTTTTCAGAATAACTTTCAGCCAGAGTTGGAGATGTTCCACAGCAAATGGAGATGAAATTTAGTAAGTTGCAGCAGGGCAGACACAGAAGTGGTCTAGAATTTTGCTAGCACATGACAGGCTTGTTAAACCTTCCCCAGTTTAGTTTGTGTATGAAATAACTTAGCGAAGAGCCATTTCTATTAATGCTATGAAAAAAACCCTCCATTTAGATTAATAGGTGCTTAATACCAGTGATAATTATTACATCAGAGGCACTTGCATCAGCTATGAGTACTCAGGGCTGAAATGTGGAAAGCTACTTTTACTTTGGGGTTCATTAAGAAGAAGCAATGACATTGGGCACACTGCCTTACAAGAGAACTTATCAACAGGAATGTGTATTTTTCAAACAAATAATTCTTACCTCAAAATTTACCATTACAGTTTCACTGAAACTTTATGACCCTTCCTGCCCTCCCATTATTGTCTTAAAACATTGGTTTTCAAATAAATACAATGACAGACCTGCTTAAGAATGTTCCGTAGGTTTGTAAAAGAAGGAGCATGGAAAACAAATCTGTTTAAATTGAATAGCAGAGCCCTAAACTGGTCTGTGAAGTAGCAGCTTCTAAATTTCTCATGCAATGCTTCCTCTGTTTTTCTGGTAGCTCAGATTTGAAGGCATTTGGCAATAGACTCAACAACTTAGAGCTGTGTTCTAATCTGGACACAATATGTAGCTTTTATTTCAGTTTTTCCCCTGAAAGATGATGTATAGCTGGTATGAAATCTCACAGGGCATTCATTCGTGTGAAGTGTTTATACTGGAGTTCAGTTGTGTAAAGTCCGTATTCTCTGGTCAGTCTTTGTTTGGCTTCTCTTACTTTTTAATGGGAAATCTTGGAATTAAGACTTTAGTCAAAATATTTAGGTGTCAGTCCTACTTCTTACTTTTAGTTGTCATTTAGCTAAAACATTACGAGTGTCTATGACAAGGAGGTGATGCCTGAGGCAAACTGGTAGAGCACAGTGGCTTACTTTTTTAATTGCTGGCATAGAACCATTTTTAGCTGTTGGGGGTATCCTAAACAGAAGGCCATATATTCTGTGTGCCTCATACGGGTAATTTGATGAATGTGGTACTCACTAAAACCTTCTTAACTGAAGGATGATTTATATCAGGGTAATAAATGAATGATGTGGGCTCATTTGAGCCTGGTGAACTGTCATTCTGCCATGTTTTAATACACCTTTCGTAAGTGAAAGAGAAAACAGTAATCAGATCTGTTCTTATCTCAATCCTTTGAGCTCCACATTGGGCGTCAAAAAGGACTGTCGTGGTTTAACTCCAGCTAGCAAAATACCACGAAGCTGCTCTCACAAATCCCCCTCCCCTCCTCCAGTGGAGGGGAAGAATTGGAGGAAAAAGAAATAAGGAAGCTCATAAAATTGAGATAGGAACTATTTACTAATTGAATCTAAATCAATATATAGAGATACTACTAATGATAAATAATTAAAATAGTAGAAAATAAAACCTATAATACAATATATACAATATGATACAATTTCCCACCATCCACCGACCAATGCACACCCAGATGTTGAGTGATGAAAATCAGACCCAGAGAGCCCGAGAACCGCAGCCCAAGAGCGATCGAAGCTTGAGGGCTGCAGCCTGAGGGCCGGAGCCTGGGAGCTAACGCAGCAGATTCTGAGCAAACCCTGTCAGTGATAGCACGGCCAGAAAACTCAAAACAACCCACCAGCTCCCACATGAAGGAGCCAGCACAGGAGTTAGCAAAGCAGCTAACGCAGGAGGGTTAGCAAATGCCTGGGAGTAGATGAGCAAGGAAGTAAAAGAGAGAGAGAAGGGAAGAGTAATGGCTACTGGACCCCCTTCCCCGCCCAAGAGACCAGAACATGATGTACTATGGAATGAAATACTTCTTTGGTTAGTCTGGGTCAGCTACAGTATCCGAAGCGGACAAAAGACCCTGAATTCAGCACAGGCCATCCCCAGCACCAGCTGAGCCCTTATCAATGTTTTCACTTACTGTCCAGCAACAGAGTTCCCTGGCAACCAGAGTAAAGGGAGTTAGCCCTTTCCTGACTGAGCCCAGCACAATGAACTATCATGTGGACTGATGTTTTCTTTCACTGCAGCTTTGTTGTGTGCAGCAAAACTGCTTCCCCTTTGAGTACTGATAAGTAACAAAGGACAAAGTTTTGATGTAATTAGAGTTTAAATGTTCTATAATAAATAATTTTCTTGTTAGTCTGATTTAATCTATAGTATTTTTTTTTTTGCAACTGGCTTGCTCCTAATGGTTTGTTGCCACGCTTTGAAATGCTATGCAAATGATATTCAGCCCTGTAGTCAACAGAAGTGAACATAATTTAAAAATATACTCCATATTTAAAATGTATGGCCTGACTATTGTTTCTCAGAAATCTGGAAAAGCTTTATTTTTTTCTGTGTATGTTTTGTATATAAATAATAGAGGAGGGAGTAACACAAATAGCATATGAAACTTGCTGAAATGATCAATGTTTTTTTATCCCACTGGATTGTTTGTTTTTTCCCCTGTTCTCTTCCATGAACACTGCAAAAGTAATTTTTTCAGCATGAATTTTTATCTGTCATAAAGTCGCTTATTCTGTTAGTCTGTGTTTTACTTAAGAAATGTGGCAGTGACCTGCATTACAAGTGTTTTCCCTCAAGCTCATTTCAAACAGATTCTGGTACTGGGAATGGCTGATACATGGTTCTTCTAGTTTTACAGGTCTGCTCTTATTGGTAACGTGTGTTATTGCAAAGCTCTAGTGAGTAAAGAAAAGTTAAGCCATAAAATAAAAATGATCAAGACCTCAGTGAGGTAAAACATATCTGGTTTTGTAATTATTCATTCTGTCAGTCTGACATGGAATTAACCATTCACCTGGATGCTCAGCTTGACATCTGGGCCTCAACGATTTTCTTTCTGGATACAGTTCTATCAGGATATTGAAACAGTTAAATACATTAAATGGGAGGTGGGACTATTGCTGTAGCATTTAAAGTCTGGCAAAAAGGAGGAAAATGAAGTAAGGCTTCTTCTAGGTCCTTTTTACCACATTTTTTTTGAGGATTGCCTCCTCCTACCTGCCTTTTGTGATGGTTGCTCCTCCACCTGTCCTGATTCACTGAACGCAGACTGTTGGATGTAGGCTGTTGGCTCTGTAGTCAATCCGCATGTTGTGAGGGTAGAGAGACTTAAAAATAACTAACTGCGGAGTCAGCTAATGGGGAGCTAATAGTCTGGAACAGACACTGTCCCTAATGCCTTGCCTAGGCAGTCTTTGCCCAGGAAAATATGGTGATGCTGGAAGCTGTGCTCTCCATGGAGAATGGCAGTGCTATGGCAGCCACCCCTGTCCTGCCAGTGTCTCCACTGGGCAGGTAAGACTTTCTGGCTCTCAAAATCTATTCCCAAGCCTCGCTTATAGCACTAGTGATACACAAACCAGTTATTCCAGCCATAACATGGATGTAGTTATTGGTACACTGCTGCTCTTTGGCTGGTCAGCAATTCTTGAGGATTTGTCTCGTGGCAGAACAATTGAAGTTATTGTGGGTTTGCTCTTCACCCCAAGAAACAGGTTGTGGCTTCTAACCAGTGAGACTATCCTACTGTTTTAGTGCTGTACAGAAAAGTTCCCTGACTTCTAAGCAGTAACAGAAGATCTTTGTTGTGAAATCACAAGAAACCTCTTTCTGGCACCCAAGAATCTTGTGCTGCAACTGCTTTATATGCCAAATCTGTCTCCCATGTGAACATGTTATAAATCATCTGTGTTTTATTACAAAAGCACTACCAAGCTCTGACAAAGGGTAGTCTCAGTAGGTTCAGTTGTTTGTTCCCGTCTTAAGAAAGGAATGTTGAAATCTGTTGTGTGAGCAGGAATTCCTGGCAAAACAAACCCCGGGAATGTTGGAGACGCAACAGTTTCTGTCGGCTAATAAACATTGCAGGCTCTTATAAACTATTCCAGCCAGCACCAAGGCAACTTTTCCAAGCTTTGCATTAACTGCCAAAAAGGAAGAATAGATGCACTTCATGTAGAAGGGGTAGTATAGCGCTTTCTCTTCAAGGTGCACATACCTGCAGGGAGATGGGTTTAGTGCTGTACTCATGGGAGCCAGGAGAAAGGCTGCTCTTGGATTCAGTGGTTTTGGAGAGACTCCCCTATCCTCTCAACAGTTTTTACTGTAATGAAAATATTGAACTCCCACAACACTGACATTGCTTTGGATAAAGTCTCTAAAGTAGCACCTAATCCTGAGCTGTTTGGAAGTTAAGTGTCTCATGGAAATAGGCACTTAGCACCTAGGGAGTGCAGAAGGCAGATCTTTGCCCTGAGTTAGTCTGGACTAATTTATGTTGGTGTTCTGAGCTCAGTGTGTGCATATTTTTCCCCTTAACCTTAACTGTTAGGTTAAAGCTACTGGCAGATGTGCCACAGCTGTCAAAGGGATTGAAGTCAATGAAAGAAGTAGAAGCAATCTGCTCAATGTCACTGTAGCTTTTAATCACAGTTAAGGAAAAATTTAGCTATATTTCACTAGTATGGATCTAGACTGATTCCATTGAATTCACACAAATTACAGTGACTCCCTGAACTCCGTGCTTGAACTGGTGCTGTGAAATTATGAGGGAGATGCAAGAGAAAAGCCTGTACTACAGGATTTGAGGAAGTCTGGTTTTGAAAGAACCAAAGACACTGAGGATACTGAGATTAAAAATCTGGGCTTTTGTTGATTTTTTTCTTCCTTTTTCAGATAAGACTGCGCAGTGAATTCCAATGGAATTTTTCATAGTAAGAATGACTTTTGAGGGACAGATAGTGTATAAAGTGCAACACACTCTCCTAAAAGTCACTTGTGAGAAATAGGAGTCCTCCTCTTTCAGTGAGGGTTGTGACTTTCTGGCTTTAATGCATTTAATAACTAAGATGAAAGAGCAATTCCGCTGCAAAACACAGGAAAAGAAATAGGCTTTAGGTTTACAATGTACAATAGGTGCAGTCAATTCTTGGAGTACAGAACTAACTTTTGCAAGACCATCTTATTGGGTTGTTATAATGGATTTTTTTTTTAACTGGAATTTTTCAGAGAAAAGTTATTCTTTACAACAGAAAAGCAGAGATTCAAAAAAACGTGTTTTCATTTTGCATAAAAATTATGTTAAAATAATTTTGGAAAAAATTATTGTGAGAAAAGTCAGAAGGTACTTCCTAGTTTAAAGCAAAAGATGATATGGGAAGCTTTGCCTCAATCTTTTTCTAAAGCAAATGAAACAGGACTTTTCTACCTAATTCCATGTAATGTAAAAATTTGGCAACAGAGTTTCTGATTTTTAATAAGAAACTTATTCTGGATCTGATCAATATCACTTTGGCAAATGTTTGCTTGTACTTGATATATTTTGGCCAAGAGAAAAAAGTTTATTTTATGAAATTATATTTTTCAATGGAAAATTATTTTCAAGATATCTCAAGAAAGGACTTACCTGAGTTAACGAGCTATAATTGACATATGCATGTGTCTAGTAGTTGAAGGCAAATCTTTAAGTTAAAAAATAGTGAATATTTTTTTTTATTGCCAGGACTTCTGTGTATAAATCATATGTGAGTAGAAAGCCATAAACGCAGCTACTTCATCAGCATGTGAAAGTTAGAAATCTAAAATTGCCTTGCAAAAGCAGCAGAGCAGCATTTAAAAAAAAAAAAAGAAAGAAAATAAACACTTACTTTTACTTCTGAAAGTATGAATAAACCCCTTTTAGATCTGCTGGACTAAATCACTGCCCATGGCCTTATGCTCCATGGAGCAGAGTTTACGTCAGAACCCCAAGAAATATAGAGATGTCAAATTTCATTTTTCCAGAGGAAAAGGATATTTTTGTGGAGTGTTTAAATTTTCACAGCCTGTCACTCAAACGATGCTATTGGCAAGCTTGACCTGCTTTTCCAGTGCTAATGGAAGAGTGCCAGGTGGCAGCAAAGGATGGGAAAGAGAGAGAAGAAACTTAAAAAGACCACTAGAGAAGGTAACTAGAGAAGCCTGTGGCTGAAATTCTTTCATTGTGTGCATTATTTTCCACAGCACTTAAAACTCTGATGGTTCTTAGTGGACGGAAGAGATCTTTCTAAAAAAATGTAACTTAGAGGAAAACATACATGCAACACATCCTCTAATTTACACTTAGTTTGCAGCTTGGCATGGAATTTCTGCAGGAGAAGTGTATACTTTACTGTCACATATGTTTCTAAAACTGATTTTACACATGATTTAAGTTCTCTCTAAAACTGGGAATAGTGCTATTTTGAAATTATGAGATACTCATAATATGTTTTTGCAATTTCCTTAGCCTCCTGCTTAGTTTTCGGTATGGTAACTCTAGTAACATGTCCTGTGCAAGAATAAAAAAGTATCAAGATACTGCGGCAAAAAGGAAAGAGACAACAAAACTCCCCCTGAGTAAGCAGACATGGGGAATGACCTCCTGTCTGTGCTTGACAGTATAAGGTTTTGCTGACTGAGGGATGCTCCTGGTAGCAAGTGACAGGACGATCACAGAATATGTAATTTCAGAGCATGGTAGTTGTACTAGCGTCTCAAATCCAAGTTAGCTCATTGGACAGTGTGTCTGCACACTTTCTCATGGTCATGGCAAATCTGTAGCTGCATCAGTGTCAGGAAAACTTAAGCAAATAGTTAACTGTTTAAACAGTCTGTGAAAAATATGCACGCAAATTACTTTGAGAGTGTCCATAGTACTTCTCTGTGCTTCTTAAAATACTGGTTTTTAACTCGGCTAAGAACATTTTATTGACAAGAATATTCACAGAGATAGTGTTTTCACTACCTCTGTGAACAGCCACTTGCTAGGAGTCATTCCAGAAAAGTTTGCACAGGCAACTTCAGTGCCTCTTGTATTTTCAGTTGCTTATTCATAGAAGATAAGGAGGTTGGTGCAAAACACATAAACAAGAAGTACTGACTTTTCTGAACACATTGTAAAGAACCTGTAGGTTGAAGTCTTCTGGCATGAATCTTATTTTTTTAAAAATATATCAACATTTTCATTCAAGAAATGGCTTGACAATAGGTAATTTAAAAATAGGTAGCACATAATATCTCCAAGATAGAGCTTAGAGTCTGAAAGTTGTTGAAAAAGCTGTAGAAAAAGGCCTAAAAAGAGCGTAAGACTGAATGTTGGTGCAGCATAACTTCATTTGAGAAATCAAGGACATGTTAGTCATCAGAATGAGCAATAAGTGGAATTGTGAAACAAGTGAAGTTGTAGGTCTTCTGTCTATGGATGTCTTCAGATCCAGAAAGGTTCCTTTTTTTCTTCCCAAAGACTTATTCACAAAGCACCAACTGTTGAGCTTACTGGGGGGGTTACTAGATGAAGTTTTATAGCTGCTATATTACGAATGGACAGGCTAGATGATCTAATGGTACATAGTCTTAAAATATATTAATGCAGAGGTCTGGACTTCCTGATTACATATATTAAATAAATAGTTTTCAAAGAAACCTTTGGGAATTAAGCCCCTAAATCCCACTAAAATTAAATCTCATTCAGGGTATTTCCTAGTCACTTCTGTCCAACTCCTCTGTCTCCACGCTATAAATGCAGTATAAAAGTCTCCTGAAAGAAAACAGAATAAAGTTCTAACTATTTTATACTTTCTGGAAGTCAATGAATTTCTTTATGGACTCAGAGCTGCATGTTTCTTATTAGAGGACCAGTAAAGTGAAATCTGGTCATGTTTTCTAACATACAATAGAGATATTTGGTTTATAAATATTGGAGTATCTTCAGCTTTTAAGCTAATCAAATCCTGACAATATTTAAGAAAAAGGGATTACTGATTCCCTTTTCTTTTATTTTTTTCCTGAGACTTGACAATCCAGTGGCAATGCTGTAAAATCAAAACCTGCTGTCATTTCTCTGCAGCTAGATAATATTTCTACATCAATGCATGTGAAATGCAGGGTGGATTTTTCCATGTCATCTCACCTGACATGACTGGTGTCATCTGGGTGTCACCCTTTGTCCATTCCAACCGCCATTTGGTATTGTTTAATGGAAGCAGGTGTGAGGTTAAATAGACCAGAGATTCTTGAGTAACTGCTTTAAATGCTCTGGTCAAAAAAGAGACTTTTATGCTGGGTTTTTGACCAAAATTTCCAGTTCTGAAATTTTCTTCTATATTAATACCTACTCCCACAAGATTCTGGGCCTTAGCTCTTCAGGTCCAGTCTTTAAAGATCTGCTGGCCCATGCTTAGGAACACCTCTGTCGAAGTGTTTAACTCGCATACATGCACTGTCACGATCCATACACTAAGGTTCACCCTTATCTGTCTGTCCTACTTTCAGAGTTTGACCTTGCAGATGTTCTCATAACACATAAATTAGACTGCAAAAAAACCCCCACAAAGCCCCCCAGAAGGGACTCACTAGCTTTTAAAAAGATATCAGGTAGAAGTGCTTTGCTGTGAATCATGGTCAGTAGAGTTGAGGCAGGACAGTATCTACTGCTATGCCTAAATTGTCTGAATGAACACAGTCTGCTGCAAACAACATTGGCTTAGACACACACTGCAAGGGTTTAACCCCTTGTCACTGCAAGGTTTGCAAAAATATTTTGTTCCTTAATAGCCCAGATGCTGAGCATGCACCTGCGGCCTAGGAGGCTTCAATTTTAACAGCTAGCTATTTCACCTCTGTACTTAAGTGCAGTGAGAAGATTTAGATACCACAATTCCTAAAGCTTCTTGAGGAGTACATCAACACCTGTAAAGGGAAGTTTCCATGCTGTTTCATTCCAGACTTGAACGCTGATTCCCCATTTAAACACTGAACAGGTTTCTCAGCCCTTTGACTTTCACTTCATCTGTACTTGCCAGTTTGGTTCTTTCTTGAGGATTTTGCTTCCCAGCCACAAGTCAGAGTGAATAATCTTTATCATAGCCGGGAGCATGTCTTTGAAAATTGCACAGCTGCTCCAGGCTGTAACCACCTGAACTGAGGGTATTATTCGGGTGTATTTTCCCTTCTATTGCCCAGGACAAATCCCTGAAGCATTGTGGCGAGACAAATTACTTAGAGGCTGTGTAAAATTAGCTGATGAGGTTTCAGTGAACAGATTTGTAGCACAAAAAGAAGTATCAACGATTCAGCTGGCAGCCCTATTACCTCTGTCACAAGCCCAGCGTGACATTGAAAGCACTGGAGAGTTTTCTGTTTTGTTAAGCAAACACCTGCATCCTACTCATGCATGGGAGGTCGCGTGTCTGAAGGAATATTTTTCAGAAAAAAGTAGAGGGTGGTGTTCTTCATAAATTCCAGTGTAAGTAATTACCTTCTGCTAATGCAAAATGCCGTATGTTTTCATTCAGGTATGATGTTTGCCACATTTTTCCCTTTGCTACCTGTTTCTGGAGCATTGCTCTCTGTTCCACATTTTGGAAGTACTGCCTCTTAGTATCTCTATAAAGTTTTACCTCAGTTTGTAAGGCCAATTTGTTAATGTAAACTATAATTACCACTAAATTAAAGAAAAAAAATCATCATTTTATTTGTGCCAAAGATAGTTAAAAATAAACATCTGAGATCCTCCATTCAGTTTTTCTCCTGATCTTATTTGGGCAGACTTGAGACAAATTAAATGATTCATGCGTTCATCCTGGATGGATATCAGTATTTTTTCTGATACAAAAAGGTTAATGAGCTAGGAAGTGGGGATAAAAATATTCTAAATGCTAAGTCTGTTTTCAGCAGAAGTAACTTAGGTGCTGGTGATTTCCCTTCAGAGCTGCTGTGCTCTATGATGTCAACAATTACTTTAGGGACTGATTAGTACATGGATTATCAACACAACAGGCTGTATTGTAATGCCCTTTCAAAGGTATTATTAGTACTTTCCAGAACATACATTTCCTTGTACTTCACTTAAAAAAGACTTTTTGGGTGTTTCTGGTGTCACAATTCCTTTCTACAGCAAAACTGGGACAGGGACTTAAAAGGTAACAGTATACTTTGGCTAACTAGGAATAACTAGGCTAACTAAATAGTTGAGAGAGCCTATATCAGTTGGCACAGTCCACCCGTCTGAAGCTATGTAAACCACACCTGGATCCAAGACCAAGATGATTCCTGTTATGTGGGAAGTTCCAAGATAGTCCCAACAGGTGCTTTCTCTTTTGTGAGAGGTGCTACTGAGCACTGAAATGCTTAGGCAGAGGCTGCAGGCTTCTTCGTGCATTCCTGAATTACCCTTTAATGCCTTCCTTCAACTGCTAAGATAGTCATCTGCGGGTTTTTCCCTGTATGCTATTTTTTTATAAAATACCTTATCAATAATGTTGTAACATGTCGATCTCTAACATCATCTCATGCTGTGAATGTGTAGAAGATAAGCACATTACTGCTAGAAAAAATGTAGTGTGGGCTTTTTTGTTTCTCAAATTGTATAAAAGATGAGAACATCTCAGTGCTAAACAGTGCCTTAAATCAGATAGTTTTGTGCATAGGTATATGAAAATCAGTAACAGATGACCAAATGTAAAGTCTGACTTCCTTGCATTACTATTTCTTGAGCACTGAAGTGTGTAAGGCATCTCTGAAAACAAAAGAACAAACTTATAATGAATAATTATGCCATTTATGACTTCCACTGGATATAATAGCTGGAAATAGCTGCTATGAAACACCTTTGAAGACTGTACTGTAAGTGTGAGTGTAAAGGCATGAGATTGAAAACCCTTGAAATGTAGGTGACTGTTGCCTAGGCAATAGGAAGGGCTTTTTCCATCTTCCTTATACAGTTTTGCCTACAGAATCTCTTTCTTCTCACAAAAGTGCAACCATGCCAGGATGAGAAAACAGCAGTGAAAAATAGTTGTTCTCTCAGGGCAGAGTGACCACTTACGAGTTTAACTTTTAGAGGAGAAATATTAGATATGAATCCAAAAACAGCTTTCTGGCCCTGGCACACTGGGATGCACATCTAGAGGGAATATGCTGCAAGGGGAAATAACACCTGCACAGACACCTTATTATGAAACAGTGGTGTCTGAGCTGTTGTCAGGAAAGGACTAAAAGTCCTTGATCAATACTTTAATTCCATTAGCTCTAGAAGAGCCTTCTGACACCCTTTTTTTTTTTTTTTTCCTCTCTCTGGCCCAAGCAGGGAGAAAAGAGCCACCTGACCTATGTTTTCCTCCTTATGCTGGCATTTCTGGAGCATGTTTAAAATTAGCTCAGCATCTGCAATATTCAAAATAGCTTTGTGTCACCATCCCCTTGCAGAGGAATCCCAGCCCAACTTCATGAGAAGATCTGGATAATCATCTTAGATATTCTTCTTAGTTCCCTGAGAAGGAAAGACATTTATGCAGGCCAGAAATGATCTGTGGGCTGTTCCAGGTGTGCTCCTCATCTGGACTTCTAGGGGATTAGCTCCCTGAGGAGCTTTCACAGAGCTTAGCTGCCCTTTAGCTTAAATAGAATTTTACAAAATTTGTCATCATACTGCAGTAACAAATATTCTCTCTTCCCCACAGCATTGTTTTACCGAAGTGCTCTGTTATTAATAGTTCATCATCGTTAAACGTTCATCTCAAACTTTACACTAATTAGTGATAAAGATCAGGCAGCATGGGTGTAAAGTGCAAGAGGCACACACTGTGAACTCAGTCCTGCAAACATTTCAGGCAGGACTTGGGTCTGACAACAGTGATCATTTGCTGTGACTCTGGAGTCTTGCAGACATCTTCATTATTTAACACTTATTACTGCACTTGAGAAAACATCTTCTGTTCATTTCAAGTTGTTAATAATTCATTTCTTATGTCCTAACCCAAAAAACATTCACCACCTTTGAGGATCACTTTCAGCATTCACATAGCCATACATGGGTTCATTATGGAGCCAGTTTTTGAATATTTAGATCCAAAAGCACAACAACAACACAAGCAGCTTAGTTTGTCATCTTCTTTTTCATCACTCCCCATCATCCCTTACAAAAACTACCTACCGGTGTCATAGGGTTCTCCTTTGATAGACACAAGCTATAAAATAACAGCAATTAGGCGTTACCTGGAACATTAAGTGAATCCTTCAGTTTTTGTATTGTAAGCAATAATGCAGGCAGTATGTAAAAAAAAAAAAAAAAAAAAGGCGTAATTCAGTCGTATCTGCTGTCACTGGGCATAAAGAAAATTAAGTAAGAAGTAGAGTTGTATGTATCATTATCAGAAGACTGAAAGGAATCACAGTATAATGTCACCTGCATCTAAGTTCATGTATTCCACATTTACAGTAGCTGCACATAGTGAGTTCTTACAATAAGACCAACTTTCAGCTAACTTGACAGAATAGATTTTCTTTGCCATAACTGATAAATGAAACAAAACTTGCAGTAATTTTATTTTGAAGTCAGTATCCAGCTCCCTCCACATGTCTGCACCTTGGGATTAATAGAAGAATAACACATGAAAATTATAAAGTGTATATCGATATGTCTGTTAGTATCAAAATTTAAGATTCTCAGAGGACGGAAATACAAAATACTTTCTGATTGAGAGACAGCTGTTAAGCAGAAAATACCTCAACCAATGACAAAATGAAAAGCTCAATACTAAAAGTGGCTCCCAAGCGACCAAATTGTTACTGCTGTGAAATGCCATGACTGCTGTGTGATGTAGTCCAAACTGTTTTTTCTTTTTTTTTTCTCTACTAATGGCATTAGCAACAAGAATACATTGACCTTATAATCATGTATTGACTTTTCCTTGTGTCAATATTTGGAGAGAAAAGGAAAACAGTAATCAAGGGCTCACTCCTGCAAGGTGCTAAGCACTCTGTGTCTGACTATGCAGAACATTGAAGGCTTGTGATTTAACATAAGGAGTTGTCCCCCTGACTTTCATGGTAACAACACAACTGTGACATTCCTTTCAATTAAACATGTGCTTTCTTGTTTGTCTGGATTATAGAAAACTGTTCTAGGAATCAAACCCTAAATGTAGAAATTGATTTGACATAAGACTGTGTCCTTTTGCCCTGTTGTCAGTAATATTAATGTATTAATTTAAATAGCTCTATGTAATTTTGTTGACAGTAGTGCTTTTTAAAAAAATACATATACTCTTAATAAAGGAAATGTATGTTAATTGGGCAGTTGCTTGTTACCTAGGCTTATGTATAGCCTACATCAGTCCTGGGAACTCCAGCGTACATCTAATTTAGTTGGTTTCATACTGCTATTCACTGTGAGGCTTTAAGAGTATAAATAATGTCCTTGGAGAGATTAGACTGTTACTGCTGTTGATGCCTCAAGGGTTTGGCTTGAATAAACATTCTAAAAAACACACACACTAAACAATAAACAAATTATGCAAATTAATGAACAGCAATAGTGATGGAGACTGCTGTCAATTTATATTACATTTGTCCTTGACTTTCAACACAGATTTCTAATTTGCGAGTGACACAGCTTTTAAAAAAGAGATCTCATTTAGAAATTTCATGTTAATGACGCAGTATTGCTAAGTTCCCACAGTGCAGGAGGGTGTTGTGAAATGTACCTGTTTGATCCATTGCACAAAAAGCTGCAGATGCAGGTGTGTGTGTGAGTTTTAGGAGGATGCTTAGCATTTGTGGTTAATCCTTTACATTTGTAATTAGGCTTAGCTATTCAATCTGTGGAAGATGTGATATGAAATCCAACCTTATCTAGCCTATCATATGAACCAGAATTCTTCCTTTTATGTGTTTTAATTCTTTGCTGCTTAATTGTAGCTAGAATTAAAAAATAATGCGATGGAATTTTCACAGAAATAATTAATGAAATGTTTGTATACTGCACACGGTCTCTCTTTTGTGAAAACTATTAAGGAACATATGGAAAATTTGTCATATAATGGTGGTGATTTTTATTAGCTCTAACACAAAGAGAGGTAATAACTACTCCTTACGTAATGTTTTGCGTCTCCGTGTATCCTCTTTAAACACAGGGAGGCTGAGATGCAGAGAAATAAGAACAAAAATTTCTAAGTCAGCACAAACCTTTTAAAAGTGAATTTATATGAGAGGCTGGATTATAGGAGGAACCTTTGCTAATATCTGCCTCAGTGATTTGTTCACTGCTACTGTCAGCTTTGCCACTTTGTCATAAAATGCAGGAGCCTTTCCAAATTGTTCCCATGGGAACTCAAGCAGGATTTCAGGGCCCCACAGGAAGGGTATCTTATGCACAGGAGGTCCTTGTGCACAAGGCCAACGCTCTCATGCATACGGTGGGGAACTTGAAGTTGTTTTCAATAAGCTTTTCCAACAAAAGCGTACATACAAGACCTTTTAAAAAAAAAAAGTGTTACAGCCTCTGAAACTAAACAGAGTGTTAGAGCAAAGGCAGTCTGGCTCTTCCATCTGGAAGAGGTAATGCTAAAGGCTGAAATGCCTTTATCATAGTCTTCACTGCATCCCCCAGGTGTCTCTGGAGGAGCTCTCCAAGTCTCAGAGGAAAGCATCGATGTGGATGATGGCACTCTGAAGTGCTATTGCCTGAGATCAGTTCTGTGACACTGTCCATATAAAATATTCTGTCTTTGTTGTATCATATGGCAAAATAGCAGGGAAAATGTCCTTGCTCTAAGAAGGCATCTTATCAGGAGAAGTGATGCAGTCAGGAGGTTAGCAGGGAACAGAAAACTGTGGCATTAGCTCCTGCAGATCTGTCAGTCTGCAGTGGATTGGAGAACTGAAAGGGGGAATTTCATGCCCCAAAATGTGTGGTGTTTCTCTGCCCTTGGAGTTTGATGAGGTAGGTGGAACAGTGTGCCCTAGTCACAGAGAAGTAAGCTAAACTAATAATTTAAGAAGATGCGATAGAGCTTTCGACAAAACTGTAGCAGACTGTATGTGCAGAGTGCAGACCCTGTACACAGAATGTGTTTCTGAACCAGCATTTGTCACTACAGGTGATACAATGGCCAAAAAAATTATTTTATTTTAAAGAGATATCCCATTCTTTCATTTAATATTTCCTCCCAAAGGTATATTTAGCTAATCATGTGAATGTCATTTCTTGAAGTGTGAGTAATAAAGCCCCTAATGAGATACTTGATTGCAAAGCGTGGCTGCTACAACATGAAAGTTTTATGAACGGTATAGCACTGGGCATTTTGCCCACATGAAAAGTCACCAAAGGCGTAAAAGTGTTCTCTAACAGGCTGTTAACTTGTTCCTTAAGTGAGTGAATCATCAACTGGTGGAAACTTTGGCCTCTGCAGGAGTTCACTCTTCTTGAGGACCATTAGAAATACACTGTCTTGGCTGAGATTGTCTTCCAAGGAATAACAAAAAACCAAACATTCAAAACATAGTTTTAAGCAGCATTAGGATCTTTTTCTAAAATCTTGCCTTGACTAGAATTAAATTTATATTAGTTAATGTATTGACTTATAAGCTTCAGTAATCTGAAGAAAAGGTGTTCAGCCTCATGCATGTGTTGAGTTGGACCAGAAATCTCTCATCAAGCAAGTTCATCAAAACCTAATTAACACTTTAAACTTAATTTAGAGAAGACCAAAGAGTTCATAAGATTTTTGTATGGAATGTATCTCTTTCACAAGTTTGTTCTTCAACAACTGTTAGTGTTCCTGCTAGAAAATTACATACTGAACTTTCAATCCTTAAAAGTCTGTCTTTGAAAACTGAGGTCTTTCTCTAGTAGAAGCAAACATAGTAATGTAGGGCAGAAGGAGTGGAGCAAAGGGGGCTGACAGTGGCATCGTGCATTTTCTGTGGTCTCTCACCTACTCCTCCACTGGCTGCAAACAGCACACTGAAGTAATTTATGAAGAAAAGATTTTGCTTCCTGCATAGGAATCTATTGCATTGTTCAGGCTGGTGCAGCCAGTCTTATTGCAAAACCATTATGAGCTATGATCTTCACACGACAGGCAAGGGTGAGTCAGTGTCTTACACCTGCCCTCAGGCTCTTTCTCAAGGAAAAAAAAAATAAAATCTAACTACTTTCCTTTAGCATTTTGATACACATCATGCAAATGAGTCATTAATTCCCTTTGAATAAACATTCTGATGTTACCTGTCTTTTAAAAATAGTATAAACAGATAAAATTATAAGAAAACCCATCTGTTTAAAACAGAAATAAAGGGATATTATTTGGAATAATTTTATTTGCCAAATTATTGCGTTAGGTATTATATCTACGTTATGTTTATTTTGATTTTATATAAATGTTTCTCTCCCCTGTGGCTGTATTACACATCAGAGAGGAAGGTGAGTGAAGACAGTGGGAAAACACTTGGAAAAACAGTGAAATAGCAAAAACTTTCTTCCTTCCTCTCACCTCTCCACAGTCCTCTAAATATAGTCAGCTTCATGTCATGTTAGGAAGAAACTTCAAAGACCTAAAGGCAGGGAAAGGAAAGAGCTAAGAAAAGGAGTAGTATGCTCTCACATTAGAAAAAGCTATGCATGTTTTTATCCCTGACATGTCAGGCATACATCAAAAATGCTATCCAGTCATTTGAGATGAACGCGATCTCTACCCCAACATATGAGCAGGACCTGTAGAGTAATTGGAGTGGCTAAAAATCTTGGGCTGTGTGAATGTAGTAGCTGATCCTCAGCAGTGTGCTACAAGCCATTGTGATAGTCAAGGTTGGACATCACCAGCTTAAATTAGCAGTTTATCTGAGTCCAAAAGGATGGAAACAGCTGCAGGGATAAAGGATGATGAATCACATGACACAGGGTAAATGTAGCTGTGATTAATGGGACATCACAAAACAACAAAAAAAGAGAACCAACTGTGGAAAGAGATAACTACCACCACAAAGAGCAAATTATTGTCGAAGGTGATGTAATTAACTTCAAGCCTCCCCATGGCTTGGATGGCCAATTCCAATGAGCCTTGCTATTGTGCCCACAATAATGACAAGGCTGTGGATTCTTAGTTTAAATAGTGGGCTATTAAGTTTCATTTTACCCAATGCACAGAACTGATAGAGTGTCAAAGTTGAATATATGGCAATTTGTAATAGTACCATTACAATATGCTGTTGTGACTCATTCAACTAACATTCCCTGAGGGAGGACCATTGGAAAAAAACCAAACACTTAAACACAGTGCGCCATGATTTATAGGGTTCTTTAAATGTTTATATTCAAGACTTACTCATCAGTTACAATTTTGTGACTGTATGAAGTCAAAGCAGCTCCCCAAAAGTGTTCTGTTATAGTAGGTGTGGTTAAAAGTGTTTTTTGTTCTTTACCCATATTAGTTATATCCTGGATGGACAAGTGGTATTTCTCTTGTTCTTCCCAAAGAACTGTTTTAGCCCTGGGAATCTCTCACTGGATAACTTGCACAAAGACATGCTGATTCTTAGTATATCATCATCATCTATTTAACAAGACAAAAGCTTTATTCAGATCATTTGCTAGCAATTCCTGCTGCTTCCTTTCTTCAATTTAGAAATGAAGATTTATATCCACCTGAAGGGAATTTGCTGACAACTTAAAAAATTGGAGTATTTCTAAAAATTCAGTACCTGAAAACTGGAAAGTGGAGCCAGGATTTTAATTTTCTCTGCTGGCTGTGATACTTCAATGGTTATTCTAAGCTGTCTTAAAGATAAATAAGTTAAATAAGGCTCTCTCTATAATTTGCCATTCTAGTGTAGAAAGGAGAAGTTTTAAATTGTTTGTAATTTTACGATGAAATATATTTTGGACTTGATTCATGGGAATTTTGCATTAGATTCTGTTGTGGTAACAGATTATCTTCATGCTGGCAGCTGTGTCTATTCATCTCTGAGAACTGTAGGATGATCACTGAACCCTAGATCAAAACTGCCAAAATTTGAAAGACTTCTAGGTAAAAACTGAGAGAGTCCAAACTGCTTCATGGTTGTGTACTTTCTGGATCCATTGGTTTATCACTGTATTTTCCTTCTGACTTATTTTTCCTCTGTATCTAATTAAGCATATATGTGTCTACTGTGGTTCTACTGACAGAGTGCTTGCTGTGTCCTGCATGGAAGTCTTTTAAAAGCCTCTTGATCTCTGGAAATGTAATGTGATTAGTTTTATTAAACTTGGTTTCAAAATATTAATTTCTTCCAAATGTTTTGGAGCTCTTACAAATCTGAGATCCACTTGGCATACGCTAAAAGATGATGCATAGGTGTGTCTTTGCTGAGATAGCTTTGAAATAACACTGCGGGCTATCAGTTACATACAGCTTTTTGCCTACTAGAGCCAACGTTTTATTGCCTGCTGTCAAGGTTTAAGATTCTGAGATTCTTGAGATAGATCTGTCACTGTTCCATTTGTTTATAAAATATATTGCACGACACAGCCCAATCTCTCACTTGACCTGTAGGTATCATGGCTGTATAAACAGAAGACAAAGAGCAATCACTCTGTGTAATCACAGCTATGAACTGATGCAGCTTTTAAAGCAATGCTTAAGGGAGAGGTTTCATTCTTGCTTTTCATATTTTTTCCCTTCTGTACTTCATGCCACATATACAGTAATAGTATATTGTTTCAAATGTAGTATACAGAGGAAAATAGCTTATTGCTAAAATAACTAAGAAAAACTAATAATTACTGTTGGTTTTACAGCCCACTACCACATGGTTATTTTTATATCATGTACTACCTGTTTCAGTTGAACAGATATTGATAGAAATCAGGCTGGGATTTTACTGGTACTTAGGCATATACATGCAAGCCAGGATCAGAAATTTCCCAGTATCTGTTTTGCAGAAGGAGAAAACTGACAAGTCAATGCTCTCTGTTTTAAAATTATTCATGTAAAAATTATGCCCGTAAAAGTAATCATTACATAATATTTGAGTGAAGCTTTTATGTTGCAAAATGAAATGCAAAAGTTCTGAAGGAAAATATTTCTGATTCGCAATTTAAACAAATTTTTGAACAAGCTAAACTTGATATAAATGCCTAGTTTTAAATAGCTCTTAAGATTATGTCAGAGCAACTGCAGTCATCCATGGTGAACTTGAGTTTGGTATCCAATGTTGAATCAAAGGGAATGCTTACACAAGCTATTTTTTAATTTTGCTTATAGTGGCAGGATTCTCATTAGGAGAAATCCATTGCTAGCAAACAGTTTACTTGCACTGGTTCTTCACTTTAGTTTTCTGTGTTAATAAGCACTAGATAATAAATAAAATTTATGAAGGACTAAACCAGCAAGTCCATAGCAGAATGGTGTACCTAATATTATGGCAGGTAGCCATCAAGTTTAGGATCTGGAATTGTCAGAAGTATTCTTCTTTAAGAAAAAGTGAAGTATATAATCCCATTACAGGATTAATCTGGTACAGATACTTAAAGGAACTAAAAGGAAACAATGCTAACTGGAAATCCAGTACACTAGTAGTTGGTAAAAACCCAGGAAGCCCATCCCATGATTTGTCATGGAAAAAAATTAATAATACTTCTTTATTTTTCAAATGATGAATTGGATGGTTTCATAAATTCCTGTGTCTCATACAGTACATGCCTAACAAAGAAAACTGTAGCAGTTCCATGTAGGAAGCGGGCAGAAGAGTGGAAAAGATGTGCAGATACAGATACTTTAAAAGCTGAAAACCAAATCATGCTTGGAGCAAATTCTGTATCTTGCTGAATGCAGAGAGAAAAACTTCATTGCCTTTCATGTGCTCAGTATTGCACCTCCTGCATTTGGAGGCATTCATGGATTCTCACTCTGAGCATATTAACATCCTTGACTAGGTACACTAAGCAGATCAGTGTGTGGCTCCATTACAGATTTTACAGGACTTCTGATGGCTATTCCCACAGATTATGTCATCTGGCAAAGGTTGGAGTCAGTGTGAAGTATAACCTTGTAGCTTTCTCCTCAATTTATGGTTATCATTGCCATAAGTAACCTTTCAAACATCTTTAAAAATAGGTTCCAGACACTAGTAATTCTTAAAAGCTTTCCCAATATTATGTCCCCAGACAAACCCTGGCTCAGTGGTAATTACTATTTAGCATCCATTCTGTGTTTTGCAAGCAATACTGACAACCTGCTAAGAGTGCTCTTAATTTTCTCCTCTGGAGGAGATACACTGTGAGAATTCATCTCACCAAATGACCTCTGAGCAAGCCCTGCCTTCATGACTGCAGCTGTACAAAGCTGTGTCTGTATACAATCAAGTTAATAACAAGGTAATGTGGTGGGTTGACCTTGGCTGGACACCAGGTGCCCACTCGGCTGCTCTATAACTCCCTTCCTCAGCAGGATGGGGTGGGGGGTGGGTGGGAGAAAATAAGAAGGAAAAAAACCTCATGGGTCAAGATAAAGACAAATTTAATAAAATAAAAACAAAGACTGTGTGTAGAAACAAAGGGAAACAAAAGATTATTCCTGATTTCCCACCAATGGACGATGCCCATCCACTTCTTGGGAAGCAGGGCTTCACTATGCATAGCAGCTGCTCTGGAAGATAAATGTAATAATGAATGACCCCCTCTCCTCCTCCCTCTTAGCTTTTATTGCTGAGCAGACATCACTTAGTATGGAATATCCCTTTGGTCAGTTTGGGTCAGCTGTCCTGGTCATGTCCCCTCCCAAGGTCTTGCCCACCGCCAGCCTTCTGCTGAGGTGGGATGTTGGAGGGACAGCCTTGATGCTATGCCAGCACTGCTCAGCAGCAGCCAAACCACTGGTGTGTGATCAACACCTTTCTGCTACCGACACAAATCACAGCACTATGGGGGCTGCTCTGGGGAAAATTAACTCCGTCTCAGACAGACCCAATACAGGTAGATGTGGAAATCTGCAATCCCTTCTCTGTAGAGAGATGTTGGTTACCCTGGGAGTCATTCAAGAAATGGAAGCAGTACAGGTATCACCCACAGCCCTTGTAAGACCAACATCCTTGTACTTTCTTTCCCAATACAACGGTTTCTGCAGTAAGGGCTCTATTGGCACAGCACTCCAGAAACATTTTAGGAAAGGAAGAAAACTGCTTGTGGACCACATCCACCTCCAGACGGTATTTCAGCATCCCAGGAACTGCATGGGTTATCGAAGTTTTAAAAAGGGAGCCTAATCTTGCATTCATCAGCATGTGTGACTGACACATGTTTCCTAAGTAGTTAGACGTGGAGATCTCCCTTGTGAAGCTTCATCCTGTTCCCCGAAGATAGTGTACATTGCAGCCAGAGAGATTACGCAGAAGGTCATGCAGGAGGGCTGGGACAGCTGTACTAGAGATAGGATGTAACAGCAGTACATTTGTCACCAGACTTCATCCCCAAGCAATTTTTCTCTAACTGAAACTGTTTGACTTCTTATCTAGTAATTTCCCAGAGTAGTAGAACCTAATTAAAACTTTATTTTTTTTAACATTAGGAAAACAATACCAGCAGAATGTTGCATATTTAACTTTTTTCTTTTTTAATAGAAGAATAACAAAACATGAAAAAACCCCAGGCAGTAGTTATCTTCAGATGAAAGACACAAGTCACTTGGATATCAGCTGTGTCTCAGAGGAAGTGTTCTTTTTTTCACCCCCCAAAAGAATACTAACCCTTTTAATCTTATTCAGTCTAAAACCATTCAAAGCCTTCTCAGTTCTGGCACTGGTGTCACCTAGCATTCTACATATGACTCATTAGCTTCTGTACCACAAATATTTCTGCTTAAAATATGTAGGTTTGCTTTTTTTTTCCTAATAGACAGTGATGCTGAGTGCTTCTCACAACAGTATGCCAGGCTTGTATGTCACATCTAATGCATGGTGGTGTTAATCCTTAATTGTGTATTTATAGTTTAGGTTATGGTTAAATGTGAAGAAAATAATTTAAAAGTACTTACAGAGTGACAATAGCTTTCCTCAGGGATTGAAAATTTCCAAGATTAATGTCTCTTACAGAAACGGATTGTAGGAAAAAAAGACCTACCAAATCAAAGTTCGGTCTATATATATCAAGTTGTTCTTAGTTTAGTTATTACTGAATAAGCTATTGCCACCCTCATTGTGTGACCAGTCTTATTCAGGAAGAAAAGTGATTTGTTCCTGTTTAGTTTAAACCATTTTGGAGATTCATTTCACTTGCTCTGAAATATGAGCATGAGCAGCAAAGTTGCTCAGCTATCATTATTCAGATTAAATCAGGGTGTTACATTAAATTGTCTTTCAAATACAGGAATATATATTGATTGTAGATTCCCTTTTTTCCTCAAGTGCACTGAATATTGACTGCTAGCTTCCACTTTCCTCAGAGAATGATTACAGATATGAGTAGTAGAACAAGTAGTGATTTAACGCCTTAGACAGCACATGGTGGT
This sequence comes from Rhynochetos jubatus, assembly GCA_027574665.1. NCBI lineage: Eukaryota > Metazoa > Chordata > Aves > Eurypygiformes > Rhynochetidae > Rhynochetos > Rhynochetos jubatus. Next base: position 56,190,570 of record CM050651.1, on the reverse strand, counting down.
ACACGCCACTAATAAGTGGAGAAATCCACAGTGCTACAGTCTGTCCTTTTTACTGTGCCTTGTTTTCTGGTAGGCCTGTGCTGTCTGCAGTGACCCTTAGGTCTTTTCTGAGTTTATTGTGTTTGGTTTAGAGCTCAGCAACATGAAAGGATATTTCATTTTTTTTACTCCTGTATATATCAGTTTGTGGTTCTCCACCACTAATTTAATTTAAAAAGAGAACTGTCCAATTAGGATTGGAGGTACACATTTCATAGATGCAGCAATATGGTTATTGGATTTAAGAAACATGGAACGAAAGGCACATAACCTGTGGCATTCGCATTTTTCCAATATTGCTGCTTTCATAACATATTGCAGGAAAATATTAACTAAATTGAATGAAAAAAAAAAAAGACCTTCAGCTCCCCCTCTCTTGTACTGGCTTTAGATATCCCTATAGAGCTGTCATTCCTTCATTCATGTGCCTTTTGCAGGTCATGCCTTGTGCCTTAGCACATTACACACTTTAGGACTCCCATTTGAAATTGATTAATCTATTTTCAGGTTTTCAGGTGTTCTCCTGCAGTCAGAGTTTCTAAGTCTCTAACTGAATGATGGTAATATTGTCATTTGAAGTGGGGTAACACATCACAGGTCTTAAGTTCAAAGCCACTGTGTTGGGTGAAAGTTACTTATCTGCATACCTGTTTTTAAAATAGGTTTTCAGTGGTTCTAGAAGGCTGTGCCACAGATGAGGGGAGCTAACAGTGAGCGCCAAGCAAAGCAACCGGTAATTTCACCTTTCTGAAAGTGTTGGCCATTTGTGCTATGTCCAAGGAGTGGGTTTAGGTTTTAATCAACTTGCTGTATTCTAGGCATTCTTCAGAATTTAAACTTTTGATTTGATGGAAAACAAAACTATTTTTTTATATATCAATTACCAACTCAATTCTACTTTCCACAAATATAAATTTTTAATGGAGAATGCCCTTAGTAGGCAGCCTCCAGGTAGTTTACCAAGCTGCAGCTACTCAAGACCTCCTTTAGCAATTGGATTTGAAGTCCAGTTACAATGAAGTGCAAACTACTTGTGTGTTGTCTACACTGGGATTTCATGTGAAGTTACCAGCCTAGTGTATAAAAAACCATTTCTGCAACAATATCCCAAGCCTACAGGATGCCTTTTTTGTCCCCAAATGCTTTTTCCTCACTCGAGTTTTTCAACAGAATAGTGATTGCACCTCAATGTGCAGCGTGTTTATCAGGTAAGCGGTGTGCTGGAGCTGGGGAGTTAAGGACCATTAACTGATAAATCTTTTGGGACTGGCTTAGTAGGTGCTATTGGCCAAGTTAGTTTTTTTTTCTTTTTGTATGCCTCAGATGCTTTATCTTTGTGCTGGGACTAACAATACTGTCTTCTGTTGTATGTGATTTCAGAGCAGCTCCTAAGTAGCACTATAAAAAAAGAAGGCTATTATTACTTCCTAGAGGAGGCACAGACTTTGAAGCTTAAGTTCAAAGCCTCTGTATTGAGGTGAAAAATCACTTTCTATGCATTGCTTTCCCTCTCTCTTCTGAAAAGGCAGAGCAACAGGATGGAGAGTGACTAAAGGGGCTGAAGCACATATTTTCTTTGCCCAGCAATATGTACTAAAATGGATTTAACCTATCTCCTAATTGAGTGGCTTTCTGAACAACCAGCAGAGCATTACAATTATGCATTATAAGCAGCAGCAAGCTTGTAGTTCAGCCAAATGTTATGGTACTTGAGGTAAGCATATCATAAATAGTTTCAACTGTCAGTGGTAAAAACAAGTTACCATCCAAGACCTAGGAAAACAAAGCAGAATAATGGAAGGGGAATAGGGAATAATTTATCAGAAGCTTTAAAGAAGGAGGTGGAGTCTTGCTCTTCATGCTGAGATTGTTTTCATTAATTACTTCCACTGGTGTACCGTAGAGATATTCAGAGCTGTGTCAGGATGTTCCCACCTTTACCTGCTCAAACATTCTGTTCAATTCTTATGACTCATATGCCGTATGGGATTTTTTTCTTGTATAAATTTGTCGAGATTGTCTAGCCTGAAGAAAACAGGATGTTGGACAGATCTGGACAGGTTTTACAAGAAATTGCAGCCCTCTAAAATAAAACGCAGTAAATCATTATGCGCTAAAACAGGAATCAGAGTGGCAGTAGTTCCGTTTATCAAGATCTCTCCTGAACAGATTGTTCCCCTTTACTACTGTCCTCAGGAGAACAAATTTATATAATGAAAATGTTTTCCTCTTAGATTTGTTAATGTTCTGTTAAATTGATACTGGTGGCTTTTCAGAACAATGTAAGGAAAGAACTGGTTTTGTTGACCAATTAGACATGGGACTTGCGTTAGGGTCAGTGTTGCAGTAATGATGAGAATAGTGGAAGTTTTTAAGGTGGGCAAAAATAGCTATATTTTGATCAAAAAGCTGAAACTACACATTCAAAATCGTGGTGTCTACCTACACCTCCCCACAGGTGCCATATGTTAGTGTGCCTTCTCTATTCTTCATATGTGAAAATACATTCAGAAAGAATGTTATTTTAAAACACTGCATGTCTTTTGGTTTCTTGTATTTGTTAGGCTTGGAGTGCCTTAAAATCACAGTTTTGCTTTGCTGCTCATTGGGATTTTTATCTCTGGTTATTTGGAGCAAATGAAATGTGTCTTTAGTTTATTTTAGATGTCAGGCACATCTAGAACCTTAAATTCCTCCTCTGTGAAGATGGCCTGGGATTATCTTAGGCACTGAAAGTTTAGGAAGGCAGTTTTTATAAGAGTTGCTGTGTCAGCTCTCTGCTGCCTGTTTGACAAATCTCTTGTATAAGGACATTCTCAGAAGTCTGGTTAAGCTAGTTTACAGCTGTTTTGTGCCACTGGAGAGGGCCTAAGGATTTCTGAGATTACCTCCAAGTGGACTTGAACGTGAATGCATGCAATGCTCTTCCCCGCCACCCCAGTTTCTAAATATGTTAATGAAGATTGGATAAATTTTAAAAGCCAAACCAATATTTCAGTAATACATAAATGTACAATGAAGGCTCTGAATGCTTTCTTAAACATCTACAATGGAGAAAATAAACACCACATCCATGCCCAGAGCTTAAATTCCCAATAAATTGTCATACAGAACTGCATCACAATCTATAATGTCACCTACTTAGCCCACTGACTTCAAACAAATGATTGTATAGCCTAAAAATGTGCTACTTAAGCAAAGTCGAAAGCTCGTCAGGATGTGTTTAATCCCCCCCTTCCTTAAAATTCAGGCACTAAAAGCAGTGAAAACATTGTGCTATGCAATTTGTCCTGGCCTAAATATTTCTTGATCTTCCTTCAAGTGTTTTTCCACCCTACCAATTAACTTTTCTCCCTAATATTTAGCCTAAATCCTCTTTCTTGTTAATTAAGCTGGCTGTCGTCCTGTCTTATACACAGTGAATAAGGCAAAATGATCTTTCACAAGTGCTCCCCACGCAGAGCCCTCCTTTTTGTCACTTACAACCTGATCTTGAGTGAGACTGCACTGGCTCACAGTCCCTGGGCGAGGCAACCACTGACAAACTGAATATGAGTGAAGCAAAGTAATAGAAAAACATATATACAGATGCAGTGCACTTTAAAAGGAAAGATGAATTTGTAAAAGCTTTGTCTCCTTGCACAGATGGTGAGGCTATCCTACACAACAGAAACAGCTTTTTCAAAGGTGTAGTTTGCATGCTACACTGTCCCAGTTTCATTGCAGAAAATTATGGTTGTCTCGGGCAGTGTATTAAAAGAGAATGATGTTTTGAGTGTTGTTCTTTTTATAGGACTAATTGATATCATTGGTAGGCCTCCAATCCATTAAAATATCTGCTGTATCAGAACTCAGTGTATATACACAGGACTGGAAAATTTAACATGACACGTTATATATGTGTTATAAATAATCAAAATGTGGACATAAATTATTTATTTGTCACTAGCTGCTCAAGTATAAAATTTAAGCCCTCAGAATCTCTGGTGTGTTTTTAGGCCTGTGAGGGCACATGTTTCCCATGGGGCAAATATGCAAACGCAAGAATCCCGGCTGTGCCAGGTTGGGATCTGACCCCGGTTAGTGAGACTGGCCACTGAGGGACCTGTTTGTATTGCCTGCCACAGTGGAAGCTATAAAAGTGGTAGTGGTTACTGCACTCGCATGGGATGAGATGCCTTCAGCCACCTTCTGTCACTGGGATATAAGTGGGTGTGGGATGGATAGCTCAATCTCATAAAGCAGGTAGAGGCTTGGTAGCACAACCTAACATCACACTGGCTAATTGAGTTCAGGTAACCAGTCTCCTTCACACATGGAAAGGAGTTTATATTTCTCCCTAGAAGAAATGTATTCCAGGAGATGAAGCATTTTGCAGTGTTCAGCAGTGGTGGGTGGTTCCAGATGAGCTGGCAGGTATGGTCCACTGGCAGGCTATTATCCTACCTAGGTTGTGGTGGTAAAATTAACTGCCCTGTTCACTGTGTAGTCTATCATCAGCTTGGACATCAAAGGAGGAAGAATTGCACAAATATTTGTAACAAATGAGACAAACCTGCAAAGGAGTAGGATGGGCAGCCGAGGCATGCCATGTTTTCAATGTCTGACTAAATCTTTCTGATCTACTGTCAGGATTTTTCACAGCCGTCTAAGTTATTCGACATGCAGACCTAGTCTGAGACATCCAGCATTTCATCAACTCCAGTGCAGAAAAATGACTGAGGTGGGTTTGTCACGCATCATCCAACTCTGCCAGAGGATCAGTTTCATGGATTTCAGGGACATTACCTCAGGTTAGGATCAGAACAGCGTAGGAGTGACGGGATAACAGGTCGCAATATACAGCCTACCACTTTACATTTTGGTAAGCATGGCATTTATGTCATTGTGGTGCATTTGAATTATGTGCAAGATCATATTAAGGGGTTTACACTTCATTTCTGTGTTCAAACTTAATAGATGACCACAGGCTGCAGAAAGTCAGCATGGAATCCCAGACTGTCAGAATTTTATTGCTGTAGATAAGATGCCCATTTTCAATAACACCTTCTTTATCTTAAAAGATAACTAGGGAGCTAGTAACAGTTTGTACACTTAGTAATAGTCAAAAATGCTCTTCTAGCTGGGTGTAACTTGGTCACAATTTGGTCTCATTAAAATTTGTCCTTCTCTGTTTATATCATCCATATGCTCTTGAGACATTCACAGACACATGGAGACAAGTATTTTGATTGTTTACCTGCTCATTTCACAAACAAGTCCTTTTGTTTGTCATACACATCAATGTTTGTGTTGCTCTAAACAGTTAGAATCCCTTTGGCCTTTCTGTGTGCATATGGTTCCCTTAAAAATGCTTTTTATATTTTTTGAGACAGCTAGACTTGCACACTATTTGTATGAAGAATCTCATCTGACTGATGGATATGAAGTGAGCGTGGGGTGAAAATAAGTTCGCCAATATATTGCATTTAATAAATACTAAGTGTTTACTTATGTGTTTGCACGGCTACTTGTACACAACATTGAAGACGACAATTGAGAACAGTGGAGTTTTGCAGTTAGCATTGTCACTTCAAGAAAGTCTCATTTTTAACACAGCTGTCAGAACTACGTATCCTGTAACACTCCCTCACATCCATTTCTTATGTGTATTTACTTGAACCTCGACCCCTGGGAAAAGAAGACTTAGACGTGAAAGACTAGTTAATAATCACAGAATTTCAATTAGCAGAAGTGTCTGCAAAATCCATTAGCAAATATTTAACAGTACAATGAATGTTTAACTGAACAGTGGTTTTCCTTGAATACAGGGTATACGAAAACCCCAAACTCAAACCAAAAATTCTCAGTCTGGGAAACAAGTCTTGGTCTTTGAGGGCTGTGAGGCAGTGAATTGGAGTTTCTTGTTCTACAGCAGCTGAAATGTTAGTGAATTTTTTTTTTTTTTTTTTTTTTTTTTTTGCATTTTGGTGATCAAAAATAGTTGCAGCACTTGTACAAAGACTAAAGTTATAAACAACATCTTTTTTACATTTGCTAACTTAAAGGTCAACTGGCACATGCCATTGATTTATTTTTTCAGATACTATAGTTAAACAAGTTCTACAAACAAATTTATTACAGGTGATTCATTGAATGCTTGCAGCAGCACAGTAGAGTTTAATTTTGAATGCAATCAATAGGCCTCCGTATTTCCAAAACAATGCACAGCTAAAATAACTTCAATACATACAGAGTGGAACTCATGGTCACTGACATTTTTGGTCAATAATGTTTCTGAAAAACAACAAACAATATGTTTTAAATCAACTATGAATTCGTTGTTTTTCTGGTACAAAGGTAACTACTTTAGAAATAAAAAAAACATGCAGGAAAACAGTCCTCCCTCACCCCCATAACAAAAAGCTCCTGTTACGATAACGTTTATTTCTTCTGGAGGAAGTAATAATCAGCAGTACAAAGCAGCAAAGGATGATGGCGAGAATCACTTATGGTAATATCTGGAAAGCACTCTGCTCATTTCCTTCATGCTTTTCTTCAGATACATAGGATTTTTTTTCCCAAGCAACAAAAGTTACTCAATGGTCAATCAACTGAGTAGATTTAAAAAACTGTTCTTTGGAAAATAACATATAGAAATAATATGATTATTTTATCTTCTACTTGAAGGACGTTGATATAACATGGGTATCTTAGCTTCTACTTTGATCTTCTACTGTAAGACTACAAAACAGAGCTGCCTTTTTATAGAAATCGGTTTAAAGGTGAAAGGTGAGTAACTTCTGAATATACTGTGGAAAACATTTAGGGATTCCTTGAAATTCAGTCTAACTTAAATGTTGGCTTTGCTTCCAGTAGGAGGTTGGACGAGATGATCTCCAAAGCTTCCTTCCAGATGGAATTATTTTATGATTCTGTATTATGATCTTCAGCTGAGGGTCTCAAAGACTCTAAAGTAAAGGTGATATCAGAGCCCAGGAGCACAGTGTTTAAAATTTAAACTTGTTTCTCCACATATTGTTTAAAAGCCAGCAGTTTCCTCTTTAGTTGCCCTTATGCATAGTAAAGTGTCATAATCTCAAATCCCTCTAGCTCTTTTACAAGTGAGGAAAGGGAAGTTGGTTTCAATTTAATAGAACTATTGGAAAACTTCAGTTTTGCTTTAATACCATGGACTGTCCTTGCCATATAAATTTTAATATAGGAAATATCAACAATTTCCACTCTTTGTTAATCTCATGGGGAACACTACAGAGGGCTTTGTTCCAGATCTCATCACTTACTGTGAGTCTTGTGACTTGGAATATGAAATGTTTCTTGTCATAAATTGACAGTTCTTGTTCCACCCTAATCCCATGAGGCTCTACTAGAAAAAGGAAATGTAACAATCAAATTCTATGATAGGAAGTGACAGGTTGATTTGTAGTATTTAAAAGACGGCTGCTATTATTATTAGACAATTTGATAGAGTGGAAAAATGCAATTCTCTATTCTACAAACACTTTAGTGCAGTTTCAGTAACTGAGTTGCATTCTACTTATATTTTATTCATCAGGAATTTTGTCCCTACTCCAGGAAAGTGGCAAATGTCTTGTGTCAGAATATTTTTATAGCTCTTTCTTAAAACTCTCCAAATTTTCACACTATGTTGTGATTCAAGCAAATATGTGGGGAAGCCCTGTTTTAGATTAAATGTTAAATAGTCACTATCCTCTCAAAAGCATGTGCCTGTGTCACAACTCATTCGGTTCCATTTGTCATGGTCTAACTCCTTTCCCATTATGAGGTATTTGGTCCCTGAGCCTGTATAAGTTGCTGAAAGGTGTGTCTCAAGACTACTGAATTTCACAGCTAAATTACTTAACCTGATTTTAACTTTTCTATTTTTGTCTTCCCAATTCATAGGAAACACCCCTTCAATTTTCAGTCCTTAGACACAACAGGTGGCATGGGAACAACTCCTGAATTTCTATGATTTGGGGAACTGGCCTGCTGCCGGCTGTGAGACAAGACACATCTAAAAAGAAGGTATGGGCCATTCGGCACATCCAGCATCCTCCTAAATGCCTTCCCTAAAAATTTTGAACTGAATCTGACATAAGTTACGTGTGATGTGTGAGTCAGTCCAAGCCATCCACAGCAGTGATGGATGCTGCCTCCGCTTCACTAAAGAAAGAACCACCTGGTTTTGTGCTGTGCATCTCTTTCCTCAGAAATGACTTATTAATATACACTAAAAGGAATTCACCATTGTGGATATCTCTTTTCACTGCAATTGAAGCCTGAGGTCTTTTTATGGTTTTCTACCACTTTATTTATTTGATTTAATTAGATTTACATTGGGTTACTCTTGAATGCAGTTTCCATTAAAACATATCTGGTTTACCCTCAGTGGTGAAATACAGACAACTTAAGGGTGAGCAACGGGCACCAAGGTGAATGGGCTGGTCCTTTGGTTTCTTTGCTGCTCTGATTCTGCCTTACTCTGACCCTTCTGAATAAACTGAACTGCATAAAAGCGATGTGGACAGTCAGTTCTCAGACTTCAATTTCACTTTAAAAAAACGAGCAATAAATGCCAAAAGAACTGACAAATAGAAGGAACAACCTTTTATCCATTTTTAATCCAATAGAGAGGACTTTGGATCACTGCATAACTAAAACAGTGAAGGATGACTGAATTTTCATTTTCCAAATCAATCATTTTCCTTTATAGGTTAAAAAAGACAATCTCTTGTCTCGCTGATAAATGGCCAAATATCATCCAGAACTTATAACATTTCCCAGTGTTCAATTAATCTTCTTGTACTGAATGTATTTACTCAAATAGGCAGCAAAAGAGAAAGAAGCGAGACCTGGGAACAGAAAAATATAAAATGCTATCATTTGTAGAAAGGGAGCATTCTTGCAAAATGCAACATCCACCAAAAGTAACATGCTGCCACATTTTCACAACTTGAAGACAGAAATCAAGAAAGTATTGCCAAATAGACTTTTCCACATTTCTTCATGTGAATTAAACTCGTATTCCATAATTACATAATAAATACATGTCAATTATCAATCTGTAGAAACTGTCATCAATTACTCCACAAACATCCAAGAGCTGAGGCCCTAAATCCATATGCATATTATCTCCTGGCTTATGACCTGCAGAGACAACAGACGTTGAAACACAAACCCTGTAAGAAAGGGAACCCATTGCAGACCAACTGTTGCCAGCAGCTGGCTTAGGTGCCGTAACTACCTCTCTTTGTTGACTGTACAGCATGTCTGGGAACACTGGAGTGTAGGTGACTTGAATTTCTCATTAAATCGTTGAACGTAGAATAACAGCAAGAGCTAAGCCACAGCTAGCTGTACGTGGCTCTTCATCTCTTCCACCATCCACAGGCAGTCTGCAGGAAGGCTGGGAACTGCATTCAGTTCTCCTAAGCGCTAATTACATTTCTCAGTTGCAAAGCAAATGTCTTGCAAAACCCAAATAAACTTATGTGAGATACTTACTAAATGTGTCGTATAAATGTCCAATAAATCAGGGTACTTTCAAATATATTTGCAGAAGTCTGCAATGTTTGACTATGAAAAATACTTCATTATTCCACATCTGTGGCTGTAAAATCTGCAGTCATTTTATTATAATGTATAGTTCTCTAAGCTATTAATATGAGTGGTGCAAATGGCTAGATGGGAGACAGGAAAGAGTATCAATAAGTCCAGTTTGAAGATGGTCACAGAGATATTTTGTGATGCTTTTTGTTTGTCTGTTTCGTTGGTTGGTTGGTTTTTAATTAGACTGATAATATCGGTATCATGAAAATAGGCATTGTTTGAAAAGGGCCACAGTTCACAATAAAATATGCTTATTCCTGGCCAGAGATGTGCATATGTGTTGTAGCACTTTCAGTTCTGGTCCACGTGATCTCCAGGCAGTTTCACCTTTAGACCTCATACCAGAAAAGCGATGTCTGTGTGCCATGTTTGTGCTGTCTGTGAATTAAAATTATTTCAGGGGTAATTTTTCTAGAGGAAAAAAAAGACAAAAATGAATGTGTGAGAACATTAGTAAAGGATGAGCAGAAGAAAATCTGGTCTGACATAAGAATACTTCTGTTTTTTTCTACCCTGGGCCACAAACTTAATATCGTATGCTATTCTCCTCTTCTTAAGTTTATCAATTTCCACTGCAGCAACACAATCAAATTATAACATATTTTGTTGTGAGCACTTCAGTAAATGTTGTGAAGAATGTTTTAATATAGAAGATTTCCATGAAGACTCTTTCTAATTGGTGGGCTCTGGACATTATAAATCTGTTTTAAACTCTGTGAGTCCCTACCAGCTGTGTGACAGGAATGTTTGATAAGAAACAACATTTAAATGGGTAAAACTGGATTTCCCCCTCATCTCTGACTCTCTGCTGATAACTCGGCCTGCAATGCCATTGGTACTCCATTACCCATTTAAATGGAAGAGGAGAATTCCCTTTACTAAGGTAATTAGTGCAGTAAGTAAAGGCAGACTGCAAAGCTGAATTCAGATTGGATGATCATAGCGTTAGCCCTAGCCCTCCTGGGCCTAAGTATGGTTTTATTTCAAGATGGTAAAATGCTGCCCTGGCTCTTCAGGAGTAGAGCATAGCCAAAGCATTCAAACATGCAAAATGAAACTGTTCTGCATCCAGATATAAAGATTTCTAAAGTTTAGAAAGACGTAAGACAAAATTAACTGTAATTTCATAGTAGTCCATAAAGACAGTAAAAGCAGAATGATTGAGATCCGTAAGTAACACTATAATTTCAGCTAATGTTTCCACCCCAAAGTGCCATTTTTAGAGCTAAAACACCAGCCACCCGAGAAACATGATTTTTTTTCTTGCACAAGAATATTCTCTAACTCAGAATAAACCACAACAAACTACCTAATTATATTCAGATCAGGCACTCTCCACAGATGTTACACATAGGATCAATATCAAACTGTAGTTACCCTGATACCCCACAACTGTAATTATGATCTAAGTAATCAAAGAATAAAATAAAGCAGAGAAGCAGATGGAAAGTTCTGTATAAAAGCAATTTCAGATACTGTAACATGACAATGCTGATGAGCCCACCACACTTAAATAGGTTTTGCCAGATAGTTGGGCACCCAGAGCATATGTTGGAAATAACAATCAGGAATCATAATTATTGTCTAGAAGGCATAGCACTGTGACACATAGCACACAGCATTCTTGATTGGAGTGAATACTGAGTCTTTAGTCCCTTAACTTCATGGTTTTGAACTTCTTAAAGATAAGAAATTCATAACCTGTTGTCATGCTACTCTTCTGCAGTCACACATATATGTGGCAGACTTTAAATCACACAGGATAACAAAATATCCACTGAAACCAATCTTTACTAAAAGCTCCTAAAAGAGATATTTCTTTGGTGTTAGTGGCAATTGTATGTTTGAGTGGAGACAGAGAAAGGCATCAAATGGTAACTATTAGACAAAAAATGAGGTTGATAGCCGATCCAATTGCTTATGAAACATATTTCCCAGTGAAATGAAATGTATTTTTATGAAACATAACATAGTTCACAAACTCTCTCTCAAAATGGCATCCCTTTCATTCTGTTTCTCGTACTATCTAGCATAACGATCTCCTGAGCATGAATGGTGGGATAACCTAGCACGCTTAGCTCTGAGATCTGAATGTTGTGAAGGGAGTTGCCTATTGCTAGATATTTCAAAGTGCTCCAGAGGAGGGTTTGTCTTAAACTCTCTTCTCTTCAAGGCAATTGCCCACAGTATTATTAACCCAATATGACTTTTCTTAATATATGATGTTTAGTTTTCAGATTGCTTACAAGGGGCATACTTTGACTGTTTTCCATAGCTTTCAACAGCTTTTCATTTTTCATATTATGAGATATTGCTCTAAATCACTCGCTACATAATTATGAGAAAATAAGACTTTGCAAACGCCAACAGTAACAATCTACTGAATCTACCTTTATTTAGGGTGAGATAAGTCCTTGATTTGGGAAAGTGGTCTGAATTCAGAGTAGAGCAAAATCCCTTCCAGTTCTCTCCTGCCTCTCCTATACAGCACACAGAGCAAGCTAGGTACCTCTATGCGACCAACTCCTGAACTTCAACAGATTCCTTCATGTCAGGAAATTCAAAGTGGTCGAAAGCAGTACATGCCTAAAACGTCACCGAATATTCAATCTATCCAGCTGCCTTAGGAAACAGGAAATGAATGAGAAAACTGCACTCATGACACTGTGCTCACAGTTTCCATGATTTAGAGAAGAGTTTAGTGTTAAAGTATTTGCTCAGGCATCAGAAAATTTGGGTACTCTTCCTGCCTTACTTGATACACATCGCCACCTACAAGTGCTCAAACAGAGAAGCATTATTCCAAATTTTCAAAGACCAAAGGAATTAGTCCAATCTAGAAAACAGCAAACAAAAAAAAAAGGGACAAACCCAAGTAAACAGCTATTTAAAGATATGCATGAGGACACTACTTTTTCAGTAATTGCTTTTGATATAAGCATGCTACAACCGGCAGTGTTACACAGACAGACGTGAGCTAACTCTAAACAAGTTTTTCTACCACCAACAGTCTGGTCATAACAGTTTGGAGTTCTCAGCAGCTTAAGTTGTCCTGCCTTTTGCTACTGGAAAACAGTTTTATTGGAATATGAAATTGTTCTTATTCATAAGAAAGGTTTTCTCTCTAAACACCTGATAAAAACACTTATAATGCTTTTCCTCCAGTGTCTGATTTAGTCGTGGTGCAAGCAAATCTAAAACCAAGGGAAATGTAGTTCATGGCACCTCCTGGAGGGGCCTTGAGGCAAGGAGGTTCCAGTTCTGGTCCCGGATCATCGTATGTCACAGATGAGAGGGAAAAATGCTGTGGTCTTGGCCAGAAATAGTCACGTAGGAGCAGCAGGTAGGAAATCCTCATGTTAATGTTGCTGTATAAACTCATACGATATGACAGCCTCCAAAAAATTTAAGGGTAATTAAGCTGAGGAGTGACATATTTGGATCCATTTTGGAATGGAACACTGCAATTTCAAGCTCACAGATCCAAGCTCAGCTGCAGGGAAGCGGACCCTCTTTGCTTCTAAAAGAGAGCATTCACACAGGGGTCTACTGTGCTTTCACTTCCCTTTCCTGAGCATCCTAAGGTCAGCAATCCCCCTGCTTGACTTGGGGCTTCATGCAGGGAGAAATGTCACTGGGCTGGAGAGGGAAGGCAGAGCTGTGCCTAGCACAGCACAGAGTAAGTGCTGACGTGACACAGGCATGATGCACTCCACGTCTGATTACACTGCAGCATTCCTGCTGTTTTAATAAGGCTTCTCCTCTTAGAAGAAATAACTAACAGTGTCACATTGTGGGGTGGCTTTCTCACAGCTCTCAACAGTTGACACTTGTAAATGACTTTCACCAGTGACCTGAATTAAACTCAATGAGAACCTGATGTCCACAAAGTCAGAGGCCCCACTCTGTGCATGTATAGCTTCCCCTGCATCATCTGGGGCAAATTATTTGACTCATCTGAATGTAGACATGCCAGCATGGAATTAATTCCCACAAATACACATGTATATGAATGTTGGGCTTTGGCTATGCTCACTGCTTTTTTGTTGCCCTCATCCCTGAATAGCACACATGATGCAACTGCAAACGAGTGATGTCAAAACCACTTATATAAAACAGTATATTTATTTAAAGGCAAAATAATTTATTTGAATAAGATTAGAGTAGAAGAATTTTATTGCAGTTAAACTGTAACTGGCCTTGAAAACCTCGTCAAGCGTATAGGTATTACGATTTTATAGTCAGAGAAACTGAGGAAAATTGAAATTCAGAGTTTTTCCCCTGTCCCTATCGTATGATAATGAGCAACCTGGTCTAGTGGAGGGTGACCCTGCCCATGGCAAGGGGGTTGGAACTTGATGGTCCTTAAGGTCCCTTCCAACCTAAGCCATTCTATGATTCTAAAGTCCTCCCAAATTCCTCTTTTCTGTGTAGCCTCTTTCACCTGCCTTCTAGCTTATGTGCCATCTGCAGGTCTCTTCCTTGCCGCTTCCCTTTCACCCTCCCTTCCCCCCCTCTGGTTCTACTGTACTTTCAATAGCCTTTTATCTTATGTCACCACCAATCTGTCTCCTAAGGCACTAAATCAGCACTTGGGGAAGGCGATCCTCCCCTGACTGACTGCTGCCTCCAATGCGGCTCAGCGGGAGGCTGGCGGCCAGATGGCAGCAGCAGAACACTTTTAAAAACTGTGATTCTTCACTGCCCCCCTAGAAGGGGTGGACTTACAAGACCCAGAGTAGGTGGTTCTGTTTATGTTCTTGTATTAAAAATTAATGTTGGGCAGATTTGTTTATTTGTACTGTTATCAGTGCAGCTTGCCTAAGTCCTGAGCATATTGACTCATAATATGCTTATCAGAGTTAAAAGTAATGTTTTCAGTAGAAACTGACACCATGTGAAATTTTCATAGCTCCGTATTTTGTCAGAAATTCTGATCTCAGTCTGTGGCTAAATAGTATGAACCTGTGAATAGTCTGGAGAGAAACTCAGGGTCACCTGAGCTTTGATGTTACTGAAAGTCACGGTTTCACCAGTATTTGCCTGGGGACGGAAGGCAATGTGGCAGCCTGTGATGGCGAACCCCGGCTTGTTCAGACATGGAACACCACGGTGAGACCTGGAGGTGCAGGCTGCAGGCAGGGTGTAGGTAAATCCCAGTGGAAAATTCTGGTCCACTCTCAGGGTTCTGAAAAGAAACTGCACAGGTTATCAGAAATCCTGCAGACCATGTGGGATCTGAGCATATTCTGCAAAGACTGTGCATACTCTGCACAGTCCAGTGCTATTCTTATTAGAAAGGATTTCATGGGTTTTTTCCTATGGAGAAAAGCTGCTCTAATCTGGAACTGAAGTAATGTAACACTTGAAAAAAAGTAGTGTAAAAAAAGTATATAAAAACAGACACGAATTCTGCAGGATCAGTAGTTTATTCATAGGGAATTATTTAAATATTGCAAAAAATATCCACTACTTTAGAGTGAACTCTTGGTCTTCAGGTGAGTTCTTTCCAGAAAAGAAAAATATGTGTACTGAGAAGTTGTTACTGGCATTACCATGAGAAGGAAATTTCTGATCTCAGGTTTACAAATATAAAACCTTACATAAGACTTTTATACTGTTACAGTGATACTAATCTCTGTTTTATTTCTTGCGTGGAAAAAACTGGAAGGCCTTGCAGAACAGAAATTAATGGATTATTTTAGACTGCAATAATGAATTAACTTAATCTGCCTTTATCTAGATTTGCATTTTTTTTATTGTTAGAGCTTTCAACAGAGGTGATGATTAAATATTCCAAACAGCATACTGTACTCTTCATATTTCAGCCAAGAGCTCATGTATGTGGATATTTAGCATTACTCTCTATTTCCTGCCTATGCAGTTTCCCTGATCTGTTGCTCAATCTGCCTTTGTTATATTTTGTTCACAATCCTTTTGCTATCTTAAAAATAATCCTCAGGACTAAGACACAACCTCTGTTGTCCCAATGCCTCTTTTGAATATCAAATGCACTTTGGCTCTGAGTTTCAGATGATTAGGTAAAATCCTTCTTGAGCTGCTGTGGTCTCATTGCAGCGCCAAAGAACACAAAATTCTTATTGGAGGTAACTCTGAGATACTCAGTGGTTAGAACAAAATATGGTGAAAACAGTGAAAAGAAGACACTGCAATGTTGTGAGGTGATGATTCACCAGGGTAGGCACTCCACTCCTCCCTAATCTATGTTACAGGAAAACTGAAGTCCTTTATCTTCTGTCATATGCATGGTAATGTTCATACTTCAGCCCAAAGGAAGAAGAAAAAAAAAAAATAACTTTAGGTCAGTGAAGACAAGATCTAAAGTGGTTTGCCTAACCCTTTAGAAGTTTAAATTGTTTGACACTAAAAAGAAACAGTTTAAAAGACAAGAAGTCAAGTACATTTTGACCTTACTTTTAAATTTCAAGATGCTATTACCACTGACTAGCTATCAACTGCAAATTAAATTCAATTTATTATTTAATAAATCCCATTTTCCTATGACTTTAACATTAAAAGTATCCTAGTTCTTTGAACAACAGGACTTTCTTTAATACTGCACTTGCTTCTTTGTCCTGTATCCCTTGACGTCCTTTCGACATTACTGTTACCCTTGTCCTTTTTCCTTTCTCAAGCTGACCACGTGTTTGTACCACCTATCTGAAAAACAGTTTCCTGGTACAATCTCTTTGAAAACCTCTGCAGTAGACTCAACTGCAAGTTAAGTACCTGGTATCCAGTAACCAAGGTCAGATTTTCTAAGCCATTTGAAGCTTTATCAGTGGATGAATAATATCAAGCAAAAGTCATTGTAGAATGAGGACTTTCTAAACGCATTTCCCCTGTGTTCCTTGAAGTCAGCTCTCAGTCAAGAAAGTTTTAGTGTTTCATGGAAAGTATGAAGTTTAAGGCAGATTTCCTATAAGGAATGAATATAAGTAGATCCAATGGCGAGTCAGTATTTGAACCTTTTCCGTTTCCATCTCCCTAGACAGTTCTAGTGCTCTTATCACTTTAATATCCAAGTGCTTTATAGTAAGCCCTTGATCATCATCTAGTTTGATCAAAACAAACCTGTCTTTGATCCTCTTCCCCATATGTGAGTGCAAATGAGGAGGTTTGTACAAAAAGGAGTTAAATATTTCATCAGTGGGCAAAATTATTTGTTTTGTCAGTATGCTTTCCACTCCTGGTCAGCATCTGAATTTTCAATCTTTCTTTTTGAACAAAAATATAATTCCTGTTTTCTACAACTTGTAAGCTTTGCAAAATGGCTTCCAGCTGAAACAAAGTTATGACAGCTTTCCTAACTTCATTTAGTAGTATTAGCATATACACATAAAAAGGTACCTATAATGTAATTCCAAAGGCTGAAAGAGAAAGTCAACACTTTATACATAGAGAGTCATATCTTAGGCTGCTGAAGTCAATGGAAATTCTTCCTATGAAATTTATATGAAAGGAATCAGTATTTCACTCCATACAAACATCTAATATTTTAAAAAATTTAAGTTAAATATAGGAAAGCTATGCCAAAAAAATAATATTTATGTTGACACAGGAGTAGCCAGAAAAAGAATAGAAATTTTGGCACATACAGCAAAGCATTAAATCTATTACCAGAAAAATGTCATCAGGAAATGAAAACAGCAAATTTCTGCTTTTGACTGAACTATCTTAAATAGATTACTTATGTCACTGGACTAAAATATCATCTAAAAGGTAGTACTTAGGACTTACTAGGTGTTCTATAGAGGCCAGAGAAACTTAAAAATGACATACATTTCTGTTTTCACTGAAGTTTCATCTGAAATTTTCCACTTGTCATCGACAACATAAATTTTTCAACCAAAACACTTCAGTGGTAAAACCCCCCAAATCTATGGAATGGAAGGATGTCTTCCTGTGGAAGGAAGACAACCTTTCCAGGGTAAAGTGTTTTATCAAAAAGCTTGTATTAGATTGAAAAAAAGAAAAAGGAATTTTTTTGGAAGAACCATTTTTTTACATTATTTTTGAGATGAAGACATTAAGTAATGAACAGAAGTGAGTAGAAAATGGTAACCTTCCTCTTGCCGCTTTAAACCAACCTTTACATATTATAGCAGGGATATAATTAAGTTCTACAGAATTATTAAAGAATTCTATAACAAGGATATCATTGTCTATAAAGCTAAAGTAATTTCTTTCACGTTTTTCAGTTTCATTGGAACACTCTTGTTTCTGTCATAACTTATACTGTCTTGGCCTGCATGACACTGAACCTATTTTGGAAGTTGGTGTGTCTTCCATTGTGTTAGTAGAATGCAAATTATTGAAATAAATTCTTTTTCAGGAAGTCTTGCCTCCAAATAAAACTATTAAAAACAAAAAAAAAAAAAAAGAGGATTGCATCTTCCAAAACAAACTATAGGTAGGCTTTAGGTATCCGCATCCAAAATCCGAAAGTCCTCCTACAGTGTGGCTACAATCAGGAGGCAAATTTTGGTCTGAAATTTCCCCAGCTACCAGCGTGCACATGGGCCTTTGTGCAAGCATCCTGGAGCCTCTCTTATGCTGGGCCAAGTTTCACCTCCACCAGGCACAGACACCCACAGGAAAGCAAGCTCCCAGCCCAGCATACCTGTGGCATGAAACACACCCATCAACATTCGGTCGTTCAAAACCAAACAACCACCCCAAAACCCAGTGTATAATTGTTTTGTGAAGAATAGAACAGTTAATGAATTTCTGTCCTGTGAGTATATTTTCAGGTCTAAGTTGCACAAGGTTCTTCCCACTTGCTCTGAGCTCCTACACGAGCTCTTGCAGCTCTGGGTTCCTCTGCGCTGAATTAGCTTCACCCTCCAGGGATATTCATAGACACTCTGTTCTGTGCTTAACTGCCTACTTTCAGTATGCTGCCAAGAATTAATGTCTTCAAAATCTTCACCTCTGTCAGATTTGGTTAAAAGCTGTTGTTAACATGTAACTTGTGGGAAAACACACGTCCAGACATCCGCACACACACATGCACAGAACATGATTTCCGAAGTCTTGTTTCCACTGTGAGTCAGGCTGTAGATAACTATTAGATAATAAATACGGTTATATTCCACGATGACTTATATGGAATCTCTTTAAAGCAGCATGCGACTTGGTGCTGTAATGCTGCACATTTCTCATACTGCAAGGGATGGCTGGGGTGATGTCTCCACTTTCATTTTTACTGCTTGTCTTCATAGACTGCTACAAAGTCAACAACCTTGTCAGCTCCTGTTAGATGTAAGTCCCTGCTAAACTCTGTTTTCAGGGGAGAACTTCATCTTCAAATGTTTGAGAAAAAGGGCACAGACATCTTAAAAAAACCCACCAACTTTGATGTTTATTGACAGATGTTTATTAAAATGTCTCTGTCATCTTCTCAAACAACAACCATAAATACAATTTGCAATCTCCAGTGTTTTAAACCAGCATAGAAGTTTCTCCTTTTTTCTTTCTTCCAAATGTCATATTACGATTAATTCAGTATTGAGGTTTTGTACCCCTTTGGGATGTGATAAGATAATGGTAGTACAGACAGACCTAGTTAGGCTGAATCAGTTTGCAGATCATTTTTATAAATATTAAAAAGAATCCCCTCCAGACTAGCAAAGCAGTGGCACATACAGTGCCTGTCGTTTGCACTGCCTGCCACTGAAATGTTTTGGTTGCTTAGGCACAACCAGGCACAAATTAATCAGGTTTGACTGAGCTACATCCTAGCTAAATTCTTATCTTTTGCAACATGGATTTCAAAGCCTACAGTAGTTATCTCCTATATCTTATCGTTATTCAAGACCCTTTAGGGGAGTACCCTAATTTCATAAACATATTACGGTTTTTGGAAGGAAAAGTGAAATGTGCTGCAGGGGGAATCTTCGTAATTTGTTTTGCTTACAAGTGTGCTGAACTACTTGTACTTCATAAAATAAAATAAAAAAAAAAAGAAATATTCCCAATGTGCAAAATTATTTCCTGGCAAACAACTGTTATTTTTATTCAAGTAGATAGCCCAATCCAGATCTGATCCTCTGAAACCGCAGGCCATTTCCCTCAAGTTGACTTACCCTACAGCAGAGACCTGGGCTGACTCTCACCCTTTACCCAAATTCCACTCTTGATACTCAGGAAAAAGGGAAGAAATGGTGTTGGAAAGTTACTGTTTTCATTAAAAATGGACAGGAAATTCTTTGAGCACTGATGAGTGAATGAACCTTGATGCTGCATGGGTTTATGTGCCAGGATTGATTGACCTGGATGTTTAAGAAAGCACCAGTTCTAATTCAAGCATCTCTACAACTCCTCTGCTTGTAAAACCACCTTCAGTGTAGATTCTCCAGTGTGCAACAGCAAGCAGGGTTGCACTGAGGGATTCCTTTCAGTTCAGGCATCTGTAAGATGTTCTTTGCCTCCCCAAATTCCTATTGTCATGAAACTTATGAAAACTTCTTTTTAAAATGCATCTACCCTGTGTCAGATTTGATTGAAATGAGCAATTTGACTGAAATAAACCTACTGATTCAGAAGGTGGGGGGAAGGGATGACTCTGACAGATGCAGACAACATAATAACATAAGCCCTGTTCCCTCAGGAAGAAGAGTCTAATAAAGAAATCCTGTTCTTTCCTAAACCAAGGAGAGAGCTGTCAGTTCTTCTATTGAGGTCAGAAACCACAAGCCCAGGATGAGCTGCCAGATAAGCACAGTTGCAGGAGGGAAGGACCCAAGCACTGGATATCATCCCTCCACCAGGAGAGTATTTTCAAAACAGAGGAGAAGAAATATGCAGGGAAACAGAGAGAAGAAAATCACTTAAAAGGTCTGAGATTAGGGGAGACAGCAGGTAGGAATTTGGGTAGACTGAAGTCAGATATTAAAAAGACAATGAGCTGTGGACAGGGCAAAAATGCTATGTCTGAGAGGGTGGAATAAAGTGGAGATCACAGCGACATTTGGAAGTAATTATATTGAATTTATATGGGGTAGAATTCTTGTCATAGCACACAGTTTGTGACAACAGAGAAAAAAAATAACAGCAGAAAATAACAATGAGCACATTGCTGAAACACTGCTTGCATTAGGAAATGCTACCTGTTTAAAATCGATTAGTTCTGTCATCTGGGGCTAGAGAACCTGTTGCATGGATTTTTGGATGATATAGGGAAAGGGTCATGGCTTTCCTGCTGTGTTCTCTGTATATTACCTAGTAATATCTCTTTCTTCTTGTTTCATTTCTTATTTATAGATTTTTACTCCTTGCCTTTTTAAATCTTTCCCACTGTTCTGTTTCTCTTGGTTTTGCTTGTTTTTTCAATACCTACTGCAGTCTGTTAAGCAGCCCCCCTGTTCATTTCATGCAAAACCAAACTGAAATGCCACTGAAAGCAGAAAAACAAGGTGAAGGTGTTATTTGATACCATCCTCACTTTTCAGATGCTTTTTTTCCTTGCATTTTCATTATCGTTGTATTGATTACTGTTTCCTGCCTAGCCTGCATCCCCTCATGCGAATTTGATCATTGCTGTTCATGTGATTAATATTTAGATTAAATGAGACAGCACTAGGGATTTGCCTAGGTTTCAGTGTTATTGCCATATGATGCAGAAGAAGTGCCATATTGGTGGCCTGGAAGGTCAAACATCTTTTTGTGCACAGGCCAGGTGATCAACAGGCAGAAATAAAATCTTCTCAAGGTGTGTTACTGCTGATACAAGTAGTAATAGTAAAATGCCCAACAACAGGATTCCAAGGAAAACAAAAAGGAAAAAAAAAAGAAAAAAACCAGCAACAACCTAAAACAACTCTCTCTCATATTCCCTAATAAATCCTTACTATTGTTATTTGACCTTCTCTAGGAAACATGCAGAAAATGGATTCTCCTTTTTAAATCAAGATCACGCTAGGCCTCTTGGTCTTGGTTTGGTCTCGTTAACTCTCCCTTTCTTTGTTTACTGATCACTTGAATAAGGAATCTGGATGTTTTTACAGCACTCTTCTGGGTGGCTGCTGTTTGCATTGCTCGTTGAACCTAAATAGCAAACACCTACCAGAACCTCAAACAAAAGGCTGGTTGCAGATGCTTGTACTAAGGCAAACTCCTACTTAATAAAGGGAGGATTTGATGGGGAAAAGCTTTAAAAGAAGTGGTGGCTGACGTTAGGACAGGGACAAAGCAATTCAGAGTGCTGTGCAGTCACAGTTCACCAAAAGCAGGACAGTCAGGGCAAGACCTGTGATTTTTTTTTTTTGTTTAGCATGTTCCCTGGGAAGAAGAAAAACGCACTGTCCATTACTGCAAGTTGATAATCTGTTCTTCTGAACAGAGGGATTTGGTTGGCTGACGAAGGTTGAGTTTTTAGACGTCCAGCAAATGCACAAAGGTCATCACTCATTATCTACGCTGCCCTGAGAAATCACTCATCCCATCTCTGCAGGAAAAATAGTAATATGGTATCTTATTTAAAAAAACCCTGCTTTTCTTGAATATATATATAAAAAAATTAAAAATGCAATGAAAATAAAGGCAAAGGGCTTAAAATATTAATTGCAGAATCATTTCCTCTCGCTTTATTTTCATAGATCAGACTCTTCCTGAGGAAACGAGAGAAGAAAGGCAGCAGGTAGCCAGCAGCAGTCGGTGCTCTCACTTGTCACTGTCAGTGCCTGCTGCGCAGGGAGAATGCCAGTCTGCCAAGAGCCAGCCAAAGCCTCAAGGAGGCAAACTGTTCCGAACGGCTGCGAAACTTCGGAAGCAAACAAAAATACAAGAGGGCAAAAGCCCTGCATTGTGTCTGCACACTCAGAAGGGCTTTTCTCAAACATCTTTGAGTCTCTTTTGTTTCAAAATAATTTTCTAAGTGTTTTGTAAAATACTGCTGTGAACTCTAGAGGATGCAGAATATACCTGGGTTTTGCCTGGATTTTGCAAAGCAGCAAGTGTTCGCGAGGCCCTGATCCTGCTCACAGCAATTTCAGAGGCTCACACACAGTGTGTGTGTAAGTCTTGACGCCGAGAGTAATCGCAGCAGTTCTTCAGGAGGTTTCTGCCGGTGTTCAGTGCTTCATGTGGTGTAAGTAACAGAGATGAAGTGTCCCCATGAACAAACTTCAAAAAGTTTAGGCTTTGGGCTTTGTTCAAGGAATGGGTTCAATAAGGGTGCCTAAATTTGTTCAATATGGGTGCCTAAAACATGGAAAGCATGTTAAATCTTGTCCAATATCCTCAGTGTGACAGTAATCCACATGATAACATACACTGCTGTAAGGAACCCCCCAGGAGGCGCATATTGCACAACCCATCCCTCACATCCGTCTCTTCTTGGTCTTCCATCACTGGAAGCATGATCAACCCAGTGAAGAATTGCATGTAATTTTCAGTTCTTTCCAATTTTTCACTTGCTAAGTAGGCCAAAAGATAAAGCTTCCCAGCACATATAAAATAAATGTCTAGAAGTGTTCTTTTGTTTTAGGGGCTCCTCCCCTCAGCCTCCCCAGAACCTGTGGATAAACCACCAGGGGCTGCCTGATCACACAGGGTTGGCTCCCCTCCTGTGTCTAACATGAGCCTGTGGATAAACTACCAGGGGCTCTCTGATCACATAAGGTTGTCTTCCCTCTTTTCTCCAACACCAAGTTTTTAAGAGAAGGTGAAAATACATGGAGGCAAATAGTAGCATCTCATACTGCATACTAAGGGTGTAGAAGATCGTTATATTTTGTTATGTTGTTAAGTACATTGCTGATTGTGTGGTGGGAGGCCTTAAAAAAAAAAAGAAAGAGTATGACAAAGAACAAGTTGCATAGGACATAAACTGCTCTTTTAGACTCTGAAATTTCACCAAACTTTCATTAGAACTTTTTGCCATGGTTGTATGAATCATACTAACTGCACCCAGCAGAGGGCTAGAATTCACACTTCACCACTGAAAACAAATGAGAAAGGAGTGGGCAGAAAAATCTTTCTGAAGCACTGTTGTGGTTTGACCCCAGCCGGCACCTCAGCCCCACACAGCTGCTCGCTCACTCCCCCTGCAGTGGGATGGGGGGGAGAACTGGAAGAGTAAAAGTAAGAAAACTCATGGATTGAGATAAAGACAGTCTAATAGGCAGAACGAAAGATGCACTCACGCAAAGCAAATCAAGGGATTCATTCACTGCTTCCTGTCGTCAGGCCGGTGTTCAGCCGTCCCCAGGAAAGCAGGGTTCCATAACACATAATGGTTACTTGGGAAGACAAACACCATCACTGTAAACGTCCCCCATTTCTTTCTTCCCCCAGCTTTATATGCTGAGTGTGACATCATATGGTCTGGAATACCCCTTTGGTCAGTTGGAGTCAGCTTTCCTATCTGTGTCCCCTCCCAACTCCTTGTGCACCCCCAGCCCACTCACTGGTGGGGTGGGGTGAGAGACAGAAAAGGCCCTGACTCAGTGTCAGCACTGCTCAGCAGTAACGAAAACATCTCTGCGTTATCAGCACTGTTTTCAGCCCAAATCCAAACCACAGCCCCATACTAGCTCCTATGAAGAATATTAACTCTATCCCAGTCAAAACCAGCATGAGCACTCATGTAAAATTAAATTGAGGCATGCTTGTGTTATTTGGGTGCACAGACATGAACAGTGGCACCCTCTCCTCTTAATTCCAAGATATGCTTTTACTCTTCATGCCTCTTAGTCTCCTTGGAAGAGTGGCCAGCTGCTTTCTTCCTTAGCCAAGAAAGCATGGCAACTTTATACCGTATTCAGGAAATAGCATATCCACATTTTTGTCCTTATTCTTCTCAAAGGGCCATCAATTAGGTCTCATTCCCTTCAGAATTTTTGTTAAATGAATGTGATATGTCTCCAAGACACCTTTCTTTCAGCTAATATTTTATCATAAATCTCATTCTTGCCTCCACTGGCTATCAGGGATACTACTCAGCTCCTCTGATAGATCAGGAAGGCCTAATTCTAGTTTCAGTGTGTGTCTGAAACTTTAAGTAGCTGCATTCAGCAGCACAGTGGCAGATTGGGAACTCCCTAGGTGCAGATTTGCCACAGCATTACAAGTCTTGCAAAGTTTCAGTTTAATGACATGACTTGGTAAGACACAAGAAATGGCCAGAATCATGTGGAAAGAGGGGAAGAAATGTGGGACTGTGAAGAGGAATCTTAATGAGATGGAGGTTTCTTGTCTGAGAGTAGGATGGTTGCTAGAGTTGTTATTTTTGGTGTCCAGCAGTCTCTGCAAGGGGTGGTAGCACCTGACATTTAGATTACAGAAAACAGAAGTGGCTGGAAATTGAAAGAGCATTTTCACTAAAATATTGATGAAAATACATTTTCTGTGCTAAAAGCTTGTTTCAATAAAAATTTTCCAACCAGCTCTAATAGCAGGCAATAAAGCCGAGTGTATTGAACTAGAACAACGGAATTGTTATTATGATACATGTTATCTAAGAATGAAGGAAAAGTACTGGAGTGCACTTGCAGACTGACAATGACTTCAGAAATAATAACATCACCGAGAAATATTTAGGTAGATTGGAGTTGATTAACACAGCCAGACGGGACAGTGCAAGATAGCCAAAATATGAGCTGTAGCAGGGACAGATAGAGAACATACAATGCAAGCCTTTGTGTTCTGGACAAGGACATAACTTTTAACCTCCTTATTATTTTCTCAAGGCTATTTCTTCCATGTATACTCAAGAAGTTTCTTGAAGTGACAGCTGGCCCTCAGATGTAACTAATTCCTTCACTGAAGGCCATATTGTGGCAGCAATTTTAAGCAGTGATTTTCCTTGATGTTAAGTCTACATGATTTATCTTTCTTTTACATAGAGGAAACTCACCATTTTGTCACATTTCCATCAGCCAGAACAATCTTCAAATTTCTAAACAGGTTTGTGGGAGACTGCCAGCATGAATTTAAAAATAGAGTGACTAGAAAGTGTGAAGTGTACACCACGTGTAGCCCACTCTTCTAAGGAATGATTACATGCCAATTAGCTAAATTCTTCCATGTCCATGGGATCTTTCAAATGTGATCAAGGGACAATTATTTTCGACTAAGAAGTGAAAAGAATAATATGTGGATTTTTTTTGTACTGAAGCAATACGAAGGGTAAATGAATATGGAGTTAGCTTGTATTTCTAATCAATTAATTATAATATTCAGAATACTGATTACTGTTTGTGGGTAAAAATAAATTCATTAAAAAGTAGGCTGAATTATTGGGGAGTTTTTGGTTTGATTTTCAGAAAGTAATTAATTTCTTTTGCATGTGATAACCTGTA
Source organism: Rhynochetos jubatus (assembly GCA_027574665.1). Taxonomy (NCBI): domain Eukaryota; kingdom Metazoa; phylum Chordata; class Aves; order Eurypygiformes; family Rhynochetidae; genus Rhynochetos; species Rhynochetos jubatus. Next base: position 56,164,594 of record CM050651.1, on the reverse strand, counting down.
AGATTTAGCCATTAAAATACTAAAGTAATTTTCAATATCAGCATTTAAATCACTCAATCACTTTTAGGACATTTCCATTCTACCTACCCAGTCAAAAAGATAATAAAAAAATAAACACTGGGAATGATTCACATTGCTCCTTTTCTACAGTTATTGATGTAGACTCTAAGATTAATATTCTATAACTAATACAACATATCTAATATAGTATTTGCATTCTTTAAATACGTTGATGTATGATGTTGACATTGTCAGTAACCTATTTATTTATTTGTTGAGCTGGACATCTGATCTTGATTGCATACGAAAGGATGGGGGAAATACATCAGAACTGTTAACAGTTCTGTTTTGAAGCAAAGAAAATGAGTACTCAGTGCTGGAAAATGACAGACTGGCACTTATTAGGATCAGTAACAATCACAAGAAATGTTGATGATGAAATGATTTTCTCCCTTGATGAAAATGTCAATGAAAACCAAACTTGGATACATTTTGCACTACCATATCAAAATACAAATACATTTTTAGATTGCAAAGGCAAAAACAAATATCAGTTTTATAAAAATTTTAACTATCTTTGGGTACAGGCGATTCATAATCTTTTTAATGAAACATTATATTGCAGTCAAACGTCACATGCTCCGTTTCTTATACCATTTATAGGTTTGTAATGTTGATCACCTCTGATGTTTATCCATTGAACATTTTGAAATTTTGTGGCTGTAATCCAAGTAACAGGAGAATCTGCAGAAAACATTTGGTTTAGGATTTTGAAGCCATAGAATGTTACAAAGTATCACATGCTGCTACTAACAGAAAACAGGCACATTTTTAAAAATGCCTTAACAAAAATTTATTTGTGATTGTGAAAAGCCAAAGACTGCAAAATAATCTGACAGCCCTTGTTCTAACTCTGAGTGCTTCTGAAAGGTTTTCCATGAGATCAAATGGTCTTCAGCCTTTGGTTGTGCAGGAGTTCACTGGTTCTCTACCTGTGGTGTGAAAGGAGCGCTTAAGGAACATGACTTCGAAAGTGAGTAAGCTTGTTTCCTCCTCACAATCTGATGTTGCCTTTTTGGAGATTTTTCCAAAAATTCAACTTTCATAGCATTATGAACCATTTTGCAGCAATGTCTGTAGTTGTTTTTGAAAGCTGTCTGTAGTATTTCTGAAAACAGCAAACACTTTCTGAGACACCACTATTATTTCGTTTGATTTTTCTTTGCAGCTGTGGGACAACCGAGCTCAACTTCTCTTTTCTATAGCAACCTTCAGACTGGTTTTGCCATTCAGAAGTCTATGACTTTGATACTTTTCTACACTCAAGAAGCTGAAGATTTTATTTTTGGCAAGTTTAACCTTGTTTTTTCCATTTCCCCATTTAAATGCTTCCACCAGAGCAGAACATATTCATTTGTGGTTCGTTAGATTATAAAACTTGGTCACCTGTTTGCAAACCAGTTCAATCCACTGCCTGAGGATCAGTATAAGAAATATTTGGGGCTTTACAAGTAACAGTCTCTCTAATGTTCAGTCCTTACTATTCTTTGCTATGGCAGTGGATGCCTTACACTCAGTTTGTTGTTGTTGGTTTTTGGGTTTTTTTTTACAGTGACATCAGCAATATCACATCTCTTTAACAACTTCATGATTTTCCAGCATCTGCAGCTGCTTCAATATTGTTTTTTGCACTTGATCGATTGCTTTGGTAGGTCTCTTTGGCAACATGCTGCATGTTGTTTAGTTGTCATTTTCCTGTTTTGCCTAGCTACTCAAAGCTGCTGGCATATTTCCTTCAGACTTGCTGTCTTGAAAGTAAAAATATTACTTTGTTTTCTGAGGTCAGAATTCAGTTTCCTTCCTTTCCCTTTTTGCCCACTGGGAAATGCACTTAACTTTCCTGCTTTTCTCATTCTTTCATTGCAGTACAGAATGCCCCCAAAGTATGTACTAATACAACTGTTTTCCCTGTTAAACTGCTGAGAATATCTGCATAAAGTATGACGCTCTTCTTTTTTTAACTTTTGACCTTGGTCATTGCAGGTGGGAGGTACAATATCTGGCATTCTGGAGTTTCTTTCCAGCTTCTGCCCACTGCCTGCCAATGTATTACAGCGCAGTATGGTTTGTGGGGCTTCCAGCCAGCTTTTCACACCCCACAGCTGTCCAGCAAAGGAGAAATCATCTTTGTTTTCATAAATTTCACAATAGTCTTAGAAGATGCATAACAATAAATTGCTCTAAACGAGTAAAGAAGAGTGGGATAGAAACCTGTTTGAGATGCCCCAAAAGCGAAACATCCTGTACAGAAAGGAACAGATAAGCCTGTAAGTACTGCACCAAGAAACAAAAGACCTGATATTTTAAGATACTCCACTCCTGCTGATGGTGAGAATCTTTTCCATCTCACCACCTCTTGGGTTTGGACCCATGTGGGGTTGAAGTAGTTTTGAGAGTTCATATGCAACACAGCGTAGAAAGTACTTTAATGACTATAATAGCAATTTAAAACTTTGGAAACCTTGTTTTCACAACACACTTCTTGTGAGGATATTCTGGTTTGATATATAATGTACCAGTCATTTTTTTATCAACCATAGCTTCTGTCATATTTTTAATTCATATAATTAGTATGTCATTGGTACAAGAAATAAATTTCAAAATAGCTTTCTAACATCAGGGTTCTAATGAGTTTCTAAAGCAGAAAGATTTTCATATAATGGTCAAATTCTTCTGAAACAACTTGAGGAGGTGAAGCCTGATGGTGTAGAAAAAGCATAAAATAAATCCATGGATGAATTAAGAACTATTTTTCTGCATTCACAGACTTGGAGTTAAATTACTTTCTGTGGTACTATATATGTCATTATTTTAGGAAAAAAGCAGTATTTAGAAAATATCTTTGTATCAAAAGTAAGTTTGAATGAGATGTTAATGCACAGACATATTATTAACATCCTGGTATACAGCAAAGCTACAAATGGAGAGTGACAGCCTTGATTTAGATTGGGCATCCATTCTACCCATAACTCCTCTCATCCTTTTCCGTATAACAGTGAGAATAATGTTAATGGAGAGCGAATGGAAAACAACTTTCTTCTCACCGTTCACTTCCCAGCTGCAGCATGGGATTTGTGAAAACCTGGTTCTGCCTGTGCTATTGCTCAGTTGAGTTAGCAGTGACACTCGAGTTGGCAAATTCTCGCTCTGGCTCCCCAGTGCAGCTCTGAAGGTGGTGAGATAACCGTCTCTGCCAGATGCCTTGCAGTTAGTCGCAGTTTCCTTCAATGACACCCTGCTGTGTCCACACAAATGCCAGTTTTTGGGGCTCAGAGTGGTACAAAACCGCTTGAGATGCCCTTTCAAAAAGTCTTACGAGGTGAGTGGGCACAGGTCTGCCATCTTTCACGTGCTCCCTTCTTCCCACATGCCCAGGGCAGCTATTCCTTCATTAAACCAGTTGTGCCATTGCCCAACTTAACCTAGCGTGTGGCATGCCAGAGTCAGGCGGGGACCATGATGTGGGGCTCTTGTGGGGGGTACCAAGTGAGAGCACACATTTCCCAAGTGCAGTCTCCAGCGGCGGTCCCTCTCCCACCTCTTGTCCCACTGAACTGCCCGACGGAGCATCACTACAACCAGACAGTGCCGTTGCTGTTGAAGAATGACTTGGGCCACCCAGCTCTGCTGCTTAGCTACAGTGAAAAGGTTACTGAGTGTGTTTTCATGGGGGAGCATTAGGGAATTTACAGATGCAGAACTGATGTAAAGCTCTATAAGATAATAAGTTTAGTAACAGACAATTAGAAGATATTGAATAACAAGCATAAAAATGTACAGGTTACAGTTTGTATTGGTTTTGAACGTGTTGTCATCTTAGTTAAGCTCGCTTACCATGATAAAGGCTGTGGAGCAGACAGACACAGCCACCAGGAAAAGAACTTATAGTATATTTCTATAATCACTGCGTTCCATTATTTTCCAAAATCTTTTGGTTATTTTTTTCCTATTTAAGGATTCACCTACTGAGTTTCTTCTACTGTTTCTTTTATTATCTTTGGATCTGTCTACCTAGTTGTGTTCCTATGATTAGTGTTATAATTTTTGCAGGTTTTATTAATTTTACACAAGTTAGATTCAACTCATAGGTTCAATTTTCAAGCCTTGCTTCTTTTGGACATTAATAATCTCTATTTAATTTCTTCCCTGAAGTTAAATTTTTATACAGGAATTTATAATAAATGCTATTAAATAAATGTGGTGAATTGTAAGGTTTTAACTGGTTGGGAAAAGTCTTATAAGATATTATGGCATGTTTAACTTATAAAATGGTTTAGTAGGAAAACAGGGGGGTTTTGTTCACTATTACATTATTTATTTTTAAGTATAATTTCAGGTGAGGCCTAGGGATTAGATGTTTAGTGCTACAGTTCTGATTGTCTTAGTACTAGGCTACAGACAACAGAAAAATAGTCAAGGAAGTTCTCTCCTGATAGGGTAAAATACTTGGGATTATCTGTTCACACATGGGAGAGTCGTGCTTTTGGGGAGTGTTCAGTTATGTCTTATATAAGCAGCTGCAGTTTTTAGATATGTGTAGGTAAAGAGAAAAATGTGTTTGACTTACAATTCTTATCCCATGTTTCACATGGATCATATTGGTTTGGGTCATTTGAAGTAGCAATACAATAACCTAAGTAAGATGTGTTTTCAGTCATAGGGAAATTATATGAAATCCAGCAGTAATTTTGAATTCTGAATAATTCTAGTTTATCCCTAACAGCGGTTTTGATTTCACTATAGGGTCCTGAGAAAATTTAGTATGGTCAGTTGTTCTGTTTAACTGGATCTAATAAAAAATTCTGTGAGTTGGTAACTGAATACTGCAAGAAATTATAAAAATATTTTTGACAGTTAACTCTTACTGATCATTGACACAATGATTCCTCTATGTGAGTGATTCACTTGGTTGGCTTCACAAGATGTCATTTGCCTTACAAATGGAAGTGCTTGACTCAGAAATTATACAGATTCTTACATATAAACTTTTGTCCCTGTTGAGAGCAACAAAGGATGAGTCTCCAAACAGAAATAATTTTACAATACATTGTACAGAGAGGCATCCCACTGCAGCTTTTCAATTACTGTCTTTCAGGTGACTCACCAAGTGAATTAATAACAGCTGAATGGAAACAACAGACCCTGGGTCAAACATCGATAATGAGACTTTGAATTACACTTAACATGAAATATAGTAAGGTGAGCTTCTCATGAGCTAGTTTTTCTTAGTCATATATTTTTAGACGCATGAAAACAATAATTTTCTTTCTTTACGTTAAAAGGGAAGTTCAGCAGTCTCCTTGATTCCATTAAAAACCAGAATAACATTTCTGAAAGAATTATAGAGGTAGTTTAGGTATTTGTACAAAGTAAATTAAATAACTTGATAGTGATTTGTTGATGAAATTCAGTTACCTCAAAGTACCATCTAATAACAAACTCTAACTTCCATAAATTGTGACAAATGCAGGCAGCTCAGGATTATTTACATTCTGCAAATAAATATTTTTTACATAACATCACTTGACTTGTATAGTATCAATCAAATATTCATTGTGTATATATTTATATAATATCTTTATGTATCCTTTGTGTAACAAAGGATCCTATAAATCAAACCAAAATGGCAAAAGCATCCTAAATATAGTTCAGGAATCTTGCCTGTTTTCTGGATTATCTCTATTTCATGATGATTCTTCAGTGATCTATAAAAGTTAATAGACTAGAAAATGGGCTGTGCCATCTGTTTCAGTTGTGATGAGTTCATTAGTCTTTACCTGAAAATTTGAGTGTACTTCTTAAACAGCTTCACTGCTGTCTGTGAATATCAGGCTCATCTGTGTGAAAACTGTTCTCAGTTTTGAACCAGTCTAACCAGTATTTCACTTCCTTGTAAAGAGAGTAATATGAAAAACTTTATTATGCTGAAAATAATCAAGGACATTATGAAGGGGGAAGACCACCTGCATTAAACCAAACTCACTGAGTGCAGGTTGTCCCTCATGTATTTCAAACAGGCTTTGAACACTCATCTAGTGAGATGAGCTCTTCAGACTTCTCCTTGATGGTAAATCTCCAGGGAATGAAATGTTGCTCTGCAGATACACTGATGCAGTTTTTTCCTCACAATTTGGAAAAAGTCAGCCATAACCAATAAGGACACAGTACTTTGAGTTTTAATTAGGGGATGACTTTGAGAAATGTTCTTTTGAGAAGTAGATGAATTACTGGGAGGCACAAGAGCCAAATCTCAAAAAACTTCCCAATACCTTTTTAAAACTCACTGGGCATCCCTGAAAGGGAGATTCTGATCGCTTTTTTAAGTCAACTCAGTTAGCTTCAAAAGGAATATCACAAATCAACTTTTTATTTTCTAAACAGAGAAGTCATTATACCTGTGAACTAGGACCTCTTCCCTTGTGAATAACAGGTTAATATATTACTGGTGATTTTTTGTAGTTCTAATGAGGTCAACCCTTTACTCTTTCTCTCTCTGGTGAAGACATTTTAGCATATATTTTTTATAATTTCCCTTCTGCCGTGCTGGCAGACCAGGCATACCTTCCCCCGTTACACACAGTGAAAACAAGGGCTATCACTCCCAGAACCCACCTGTCTTGTGGACTGACATGTGTCTCACATGTTGGGGTTGCAGTAAAATTTCAGTGCTACAGGTGCTGTAAACTTTTGATTTAATGAAGTGTTAGGGATGTCATGACAGCTGCCCTATTTCCTTTAATCATTAGGATAAAAGGTTTTATTTACAGTAGCAGATGGTGAACTGCTTCGATCCACTTCTTATGTCTCTGTAAGTTTTATAAACTGTTAGAGTTGGTCAAATATCTTCAACTGAAATATAGATCTCTAAAACATGGATTTTGTCCAACCTGAATTATTTGATTTTTATGGAATCCTTTTGGGAAAGTAAAAAGAAATTGTTGGGCTTCAGGTCAACATCTCATTAATCTGTAGTCATACTCAAACTTAGTATCTGTATGAAGCTACATAATAAAGCTCTTATTCGTCTTTCCCATGGGCGTATGGTCTGCTACTCAGACCTTATTCCCTACAATTCTCAGATCTGAGTTCATGACATGATCTCCCAGTCACAGCTATTCTCTTGTACTACTGCCTATCTGCCACCAAAGGCATGAAAGTGTGTCTTTCAAAAGACTCTGGCAGCTAAGACATAACTGAGATGGCACATTGCTTGATAAAATGATAGGCAGAAGTGTCAACTGAGTCCTGAAAATACTGCAGCCACACAGGCTGGAATAGCCTGACCAAGCACTGCACTATACCGACACTTTCGCTGGGGCTCATTCTAAAATGTTAAGCTGATTTCCACTGTATGATGTAGACATATTCTGGCAATTGAAGCCTGGATAATAAGGACTAAAGGGCAGATGCTTTTAGGATTCTTTTTCCTTATGTGCCTTGGTAATGGAAAATCACTATTTAAAACACACAACATAAACTTTGAATTCATTTGCTGTAAACCAGTACAAGAAGTGAAAATGAACAGGTTTGGGTTTTTTTACTTGTGATAAACTTTGCTACTTGTTTTCCGTAATTTAAGGCAACTCCCCAGAGTTATTGCTGACGTTTCTTTTATTTATTGTCTCGTGTATTACATATATTACATACATTTTAGGAAGGTAGATTTTCTTCATTATTTTTGAGTGCTTTAGTATTAGGGAGGACGAATTAAAAAATTTCAGCAAGCAGGAAAATCAAAGCACAACACCTAATCATGAGTGTGTAGGATCACACCATCTTTTCCTTTAGAGGCAGAAAACACACCCTCTCATAGCTAGTATCTCTTCATACTAACGAGACAGTAGTGAGGGATCAACCAGTTGGGGAAGTCTGAACAAAATGGGCATATGTCAAAACATAACCATCTTCTGGGTCACTGTTTTCTGATTTTCAGTGGCAGTAAGGATGGTAATGTACTGTCAGCAACATCAAGATTTGTTTTCCCTATTAATCTGGACCAAGGTTTCCTGTGGGGCCAGGAAAAGGGGTGACAAAGAAAATGTAATACCAAGACTTTGCCTTCCCACTGCACCCATGCTGTCATCTTATTTTAGGAGCTTGCTTGTATTTTCTACGTTAAACATCACATTGGAGCACTAAACAGGTTCCTGACTCCACTTTGTCTGTGGGCAAAGAACTCTTCAAGATCTAGGCTGATTTCTTCAGTCTGCTGAAATGAACAGCCAGGCTGTGGGGGGGAAACATCCTGGGGTCAGAGCTCCTGATGTTGTGGAACTTGAAGGGAAGTTCCTTTGAGGCTTGAAGCTAAGTCAAAACCCCCACAGCTATAAAGATACCTAGAATGCTTTAAAATGATCTTTATCCTGCTCAGCCTAGAACGTGTTTAAGGGTTCCAACTCAGGATTTGAGCTGAAGTGTTAAATCTAAAGGAAAGGTTGACTTGGTGTATTGGCATTTAGCGGCCAGGTTTTGGTAGTGGAGGCAGCTATGGCAGTGGATTCTGTGAGAAGCTTCTAGAAGCTTCCTCTATGTCCAACAAAGCCAATGCCAGCTGGGTCCAATACAGACCCACTGCTGACTAAGGCCAAGCCCATCAGTGACAGTGGTAACACCTCTCGGAAAACATATCTGAGAAGGTATAAAAAGACCCCTGTGGAATTGCAGCCAGAGAGGAGTGAGAATATGTGAAAGCAACAGCCCTGCACACCCCCAGGCCAGTGGAGAAGGAGGGGGAGGAGATGCCCCAGGCACCAGGCCAGTGATTGCCCGGCAGCCCGTGGTGCAGCCCATGGTGAGGCCAGCTGTGCCCTGCAGCCATGGAGGGTCACAGGGGAGCTGAGACTCCACTCTGCAGCCCAGGGAGGACCCTACACTGGAGCAGGGGGATGCCCGAAGAGACTGTGACCCTGTGGGCAGCCTGTGCTGGAGCAGGCTCCTGGCAGGAGCTGTGGCCCATGGAGAGAGGAGCCGAGGCTGGAGCAGGTTTGCTGACAGGACTTGTGACCCCAGGGGGACCCACCCTGGAGCAGGCTGCTCCTGAAGGATGGCACCCCACGGGAGGGACCCACACCCAAGCAGTTTGTGAAGAACAGCAGCCTGTGGGAAGGGCTTATGTTGGAGAAGTTGCTGGAGGACCGTCTCCCGTGGGAGGGACCCCACCCTGGAGCAGGGTCACAGTGTGAGGATCCTCCCCTGAGGAGGAAGGAGCTGCAGAGACAACATGTGATGGACTGACCACAACCCCCGTTCCCCATCCCCCTGTGCCACTTGGGGGGAGGAGGTAGCAAAATCAGGAGGTAGAGAAATCAGGAATGAAACTGAGCCTGGGAAGAAGGAAAGGGTTGGGGAAAGGAGTTTTTAAGATTTGGTTTTATTCCTCATTACCTGACTGTAATTTCTCTGAGTCAGGTCAGGTGTTGGCTGTGATGGTAACTGGTGAGTGATCTCTCCCTGTCCTTATCTCGACCCAGGAGCATTTGTTATGTTTTTTCTCCCCTGCCCAGCTGAGGAGTGGAGTGATGGAGTGGATTTTGTGGGCAGCTGGCCTCCAGCCAGGGTCGACCCACCACACATGGGGAGGAGGGACAGTAAGACAATAAAAATGGTAGTAAAGAAAGGATTTCACAGAGACTTGTGAAGAAGGAATGAAGACACAGGTATGTCTTTTTTTTATTTTTTTAAATATTAAGACAAACATATTTGGTATTCTTCCTGGGCTTCGACTTTTGGAACTCTGTTACCAGCTAGAGACCGTTAGGGTGGGGTATGAAGGTATCAAGTCAGAAGACTCAGCTAGCCTTTAGAACACAGCTTTGTATAAACACTCTTCTCAGTTTGGCTTGGAAATTTGTCCTTACCAAGAAAGCAACACTGATAAACAAATACCGCATCATCATCACTTAGTTCATCAACTTTGTAATTTTTTATAAAATAAAGCCTGGTTTTCATGAAGGGGGTCATCTGTAATTCTCTGGAACTCAGAAAAATCCCTTGCCGTTGCTGTATTTTTAGCAAAGAATAATGAATAACTGATAGGATGAAATATAGCGCTACATAATTGGCAAATGGAGAACATTTTGCAGAAATCACTCAAACTATTTTGAATTTCATTTCTAGTCATGGTTTATTTAACACAAGCAGAGTGCTGGAAGAGTTTCACAAAAGATTGATGATCCTCTAGAGCAATTCGTAAGCGTAATATTATGTCTTAAAGAATTATGTCACTTTCTTTAAGGGTGCTGAGAAAGATATTACTATGCATCAATAAAAATTCAAGTTTTACCAACCATCTGTATTGCATAAATCAAGTAGAGGGTAAGGGTTTCCCCAGAAAACAATTATAGAATGGAATGAGATGGCCCAAAAGGCATTTACTGTACTAAAGCGTGTTGGTAAATGCATTATACTGCAGCTACAAAGAACTTCAGAATAAATTTTAAGGACAACATCATTCAAGGCTTTGTGCCCAGGGCCCTGTTTACATGGAAAATGGTGTTTCTTATCCTTTGAGTCAGGACTTGTCTACAAGGTAGACCTGAAGTGTGGTTTTCAAAGTGCTTTAAAGCTTATGGGATACACTTTTCAGCTCAGTTTAGCTATTTGATTTCAAATGAACTCAAACTCAATAGAAAACTTTCAGCTGAACGGAAATGAAATAATTTGAAAAGAATAATGCATATATGTGTGTTCCTGTATATATGCATAGATAGGAAATTTTCACAACTAAATAAAGTGAAAAAATGTTTAATTAAAACTAGTTTTTGGGGTTTTTTCTGTAGAAAAGAGTCCGGTCAAATTAGCTCCATGCTATTAATTTAACATTTATCTCCTTGCTGGGAATCTGGGCCACTGTACAACCACTTCACATATTTTGGAGGTGTTCAAGGAGATTAGACAATGACTATGTAAACACTTCAAAGCTGATTAAATGTATGCTGTGTTCCATTTCCTGCACTGAAGGTGCCACTACATTCATGTGCAAGTAAAATCACATCTAATAAATGCCACATGGATAGCTAAGGATGAACGTATCTATTATTAAGTAAAGTTCTGCTTGTCAGTGCCTGGATTATTTCTGAGATTTCTTCAATAGCTCCACAAATGTGAGACAAAAGTGCAATTCAGTGCATTAGAGTTGTTCACAGAGAACCAGAGTGAGATGTCTATCTGTTATTTAGGAAATACACAGGTTTTTGTTTCATAAAGAAAAGAATAATCTCAAGGTAAGAATGTCAAATTTAAAGTCTATTCAAAAATATTTACTTTGACACTAAAGAAAACCTATTTAAAGTAAGGATTTATAACATAAAATGTTTCTGAATCTTTTAAATAGAGTGAAGTAGGAATAGCATAGGATTGTTGTCAGAATACTGGTGTAGTTTATATTTGCAAAGGTACCTTTTCATTAGAATTTATTTTTTAAAATCCAATATGCAGTAAACAAAAGTATGTTTTGGAATGAGAGGAACATTTCCTTGAAGCACCTATCACTTGGACTGATCAAGAGTACTGATATGGTGTCTTTCAAGGCATTGCTAAAGTATCATTAAGTGAAAGATTGATAGAGACTGTGAAAGGCAATAATGCATGTTTTATCTTCTCAGCCATCAGTGGCCCTTGGGACCAGCTCTACCCTGAGGAGCTGTGTTATCCCAAGACAGTGCCATATGTGCCTGGAGGCAAGGTGGACTGTCTGAACACCACACTGACACTGGGAGGTGCACTAGAACCATCGTATGATTTCATAGGCATTTTTTTGAGCCATTATTTTCCATCACTAGTGAGTTTGGGGTGCGACTGGAACACCTTATAGGTGACAGTGGAGTCTCTTTCATCAGTTACCCCAAATTAGGCCATTACGTCTTGCTATTTGTATTACAGTGTTTGTCAAGCTGCGATGGCTGTACGTCACTCGTGCTGTGACATGCCAGTCTTTCTGCTAGGTATCTACAAAAAAGCTTATCAATCTCATGTAATTTCCTGAAAACTCAAGACCACTCTACAGCCTGTTGAAGCACTGGGGGATATTAAGCAATGTTTACTCAAGAAAGATTACAATGCTGATCACCCTAGGTGGTGTGTTTTAAAAAATTCAAAGCACAGCTCTTGTGAATAAAGATCATTCTCAAGTGTTTTGCTTTTTAAACAATAATGGTCATCAAAAGCATCTCTGTCTCAAACTGGTGCTTTGTTACTGATGTTAACAACCCAGAATTCTCTTGCGCAATCTCAGTCTCAACCCTGCCGTCAGATCTAGAAACTTACATAATTGTTCTAAATTCCACTTCTAGGTTTTCATTCTTCTTTATGCGTGGGCTTGGCTCATGGAAAAGTTTATAGATACCTCTTTCAAGAACACATGGTTTTATTAAAAGCTAGTAGTGTTCTGATGTCTTTGATGTGGTAGTGTCTTAACTAGATACAACAATTTGTTGTATTAGAGGCAGATTCAAACTTTCCAAAGTGATTGGGAAACTGTTTTAATGTTAAACAGTTTTAATGTTTAATATTAATAAACATCTGATTCATAAATAATGAGGAAATATTGCTAAATATCTGAGAAGTCCATGCTGACACATTCCAGTGAATTGATACAAATCTTTACGGGAAAACTACTTGAGCTTCAACGTATTAGTAATTGAAATATTATTAACTTGTATTTAAAAGCCAAAATCAAAATATGTCTCAATCTCTATGATATATGATGAACCAAGCAGATCAATTTTCACAATAAGACTCTAATTTTGATATTTCTTCCAAAGTCTCAAATATTCTTACAAATCAAGAAACAATATTTTTCATCCCACATTTTTATTGTAAACTTGCTAGATCAGCCTCTCTTACTCAGTGCCTGTACAACGCCTACCATGAAAGGACCCTGACATGGGCCTTCTTCAGGCAACAAATAAATGTTATCACTGCACAAGAGCTTTTGACCCAAAACCTAGAAAATTCTTTTATATGAGAGGTGAAGAGACTTGCAGGTATAGAGCATAGTGCTCTGTGATTTAGTACTCTAAATCTGTAGCCTAAAGGTAGTTTAGCCCTCAGCTTGGTTAGCAAAATCAATGATCCCTATAGTCTAGGCTGCCAGTGTGTTTTAGGTATTTCTCAAAATAAAAAATCCAGGAACGATGTGGTGATATAGACTCAAAGCTCTCTAGTGAATGTTGTAAAAGATAGATTATAGCACTACCCTGAGCTGTCTTTGCTAGCTTCAGCCTCTTTCACGCCTGACTTTGCAGTCACCCAGATTCAGCTGGAAGATGTTCTTTGTCTCCTTGGCACTCAGTTATTAAAAAATAACTGTAAAAATCTTGTGAGCCAGAAACCCTGTTTTTTGGTAGCTCTAACGTTATTCCCAGACAACGTGATACATATTCTCCATTATTCATTTAGAATCGGTCCAAATGTAGCTATCATCTTATCCCTCCACTTCGGTATTTTGGAAAAAAAGATGAGTATCGAAAACAGACTATAATAGCGAAGTGTCTCTGCACAGCACATTTAGAAAAAATAACTAAATCTGTGCAAAGATGCCAGTCTTCCTTGGGACTGCAACTTCAACTAATACCTTTCAGTCAGGACACATTGCAACCCTTGAGCTGACGTATACTGCAGCGCTCCCACGTGGGGAGCACTATGTTTTTTTGGTCCTGCAAAATAACTGCAAACAAGCACATAACAAAGAGGTTTGTACTGGTTTACAGACTAAAGGAGACTACAGGTTTTCCTGAGGCAAACAGAAATCGCAGTGCCCTGGGTGAACCAGCACAATTAATAGATATCCAGCCACCTAAGACAACTGTGCATGGATGCAAAGTGTTCCTTTTCCTGGTTTTGCTCTCAGCTTGATGCTGCCAGTTACACTAGGGATCATATCCAAAATCAGAACTGGTCAAGCATTTGGCCAAACATTTGAGCAAGTTTGGGAAGTAATTCTGCCAGCCCTTTCTTCTAATATATTTGGTGGTTTGGGCAAAGCTTAAGAAAGTGGGATTGAGTTTCTAGGCTAGTATGATAGGTACCTTTTTGGGTTCTAGTCAAACCTCTACTACTTCCCTAAGCCCACACCAATTCATCCTGTGACAAGACTGGAAACACTAGGTAGGTCACACACCTGTGGTGCTGCGTGGTGTGATAGGTCATTTTGGAAGGAAAGATGTAGATATACATGCTATCAGATAGAATAGGTTTTGGCTCTTCATTTTCTGGATAAATATCTAGCCACCAACCAGTGAAAAAGAGGAGAAAGTACTGCCAAGTCCAGTGCAAGAACCGTGCGAGGAAGTTTGGTAGTTGTGCACCACTGTGAGAGGAATATCTGGTATATGCATCCTGCTGGATTTAGGCAACTGTCTGCTTAGCATTATCGTGCCCAGGAACTTCCCTTCAGGCACCTACGTACAGTTTCACTTAGGGAAAACCATCTCTGTACGTAGCATGTATGTGTCCACAAAGCCAGGCAGAGGCTGAGTACAGGTTTTGAGGATCCAAATTTTGGATTAGATGTTGGTGGTTTATGGGGTGGGATTTAGAGTTTGTCTCTATTGAAGAGACAATACTGAACTGAACCAGAATGATCCACTGCTTAGTTCTGGTACTTAAGCCTGTCTGTTGAAACATGAATTACGTGATTCTGACCTATGAGTTGCAGACTTCACTTCTCCAATGTCATAACTTTCTGCTAGAGGTTATTTGCTTGATGGAAGAAGTAGCAGAAAAAAAACTACAGCAGTAGTAGGTAATGGTAAACTATCAACTGGGTTGGTTAAGAAGCAGGCAGGTATCTAATTCTGCAACCAAGCTACAGTAGTAGCGACCTCTGTTATTCTAAGTAAGACCAAATTGCTAATCCAAAGACCTCCCACCTCTTTGACAGCACTCCACTCAAACAAAAGGGTTCCGATTTAAATAGTCACTGCTGAAGTGAAAAGAAGGAATGATAATGAGGTTATTAAAAGTAGCTGAATACCAACCAGATTCATATGGTTTTCCTTAGCTTTTCAGATGAATTAAAAGTACATGTGTAAGTGACATAGTAAGAACACCAGAAGGGTTACCAAAAGGAATAGCACCACAGTGTGATGGGTCTGACAACTAGATATGGGATAATAGTTTAAAGCATGGGCCAAGCGATCAGCTCTGAGACCACAATGGATCACTTCTTGGTCATGACAGACAAACCTGGAATTATTATTAACATTAAATTCCCACTTTGTTTTACTAACTCATATTCTCAATTTACACAATTGCATTATGAATGCATGGAGTTTTGAACAACTGTAAAAAACCAAGTCCTTCATTATTAGAATAAGTGTTGGAATAAGATATACCTAATTTGAGGTTATTTTGTTTCAAAATCATGGTTAAAAAGCATCTTCATCTTAGTCTCTTCAAAACTGTAATGTAGCTTAGACAGGAAAGATTGAATGTCATCAGGAAGTTTAAAACACTGCTATTAATTCTGAAGGTGATGGCTTATCATTATAAGAGGAAGGAGGTTTCAGCACTTCTTTTTCATTGTCATATATTTAATGTTTCACAGAATATTAAGATTTTACTAAATATTTTATTAAAATGTTACATTTTTAGGACAAAACTGTGTTCTGGGGCCTGCATAGTAAGCCTAAATATTTTATAGTATTTTTCCTATTTTTTATAGTAGTTTTCCTAACCCATCTTAGGAAGAAACAGATAAATTATCCTAGACCTGTTATTTCAAACCATTTCAGCAAGCCCAGATCATTTTAATTGACCTGAGTTAGACATCAGTCACAGCAGCAGCTCTAAAAGATGTCAGTAAGATCTTGCCGGGGGAGGGAGGGAGAGCCAGAGGGTGGCATGTGTTCACAACTGAAGATGACATAACAGGACTGGGGAGTGTAAGCTTAGCTTGAGCAGGAAAAAGTGGGATTTGCAGCCCCATCTCTTCCTGTGCACAGTGCCAGCCTGTCTTTAGAGACACTTAAGCACAACATTTTTGGTGAGCGGTTTCCCCTGCAGTTTGTTGTGTCATCCCCAGCGCAAGGGAAATGTGCTTTGCAAATGTTTCCCATCTCCCATGTTTTTGTTATTCAGCCTTCTCTTTCCCTAGTGCAACCTTCAAGGAATATCACTGAACCCACAAAGCTTCATTTTTTATCAACAGGGTATGAAATCATGTGCGGTGATGAATGGGCAGAATAAAACCGGCATTCTGCTGTAGTATATTCATTTTGGCACACTTGTGTTCTCTTTCCTGTCAGGCTTTGTCTAAAATATGTGCTAGGTTTTTTTATCTATGCCCTACTGGATTGTTCTTTTTCCTTTCTTTCTGTGCTCCCATTCATTAGAGTATTTATTTATATAGCTTTTCTTCTGAGTCTCTGTAAGAACATATCCCTTGTATCCCCGTTCTGCACTGCCCTGGCATCCCTCCTCCCCACCGCCGAAGCCACACAGCCAGTTTTCTGCAGACAGTTGATACTTGTCTTAAAGCAAGCTACAGCAGGCCTGTTCTCAGTATTTGCGTTGCGACAGAAAGCCCCAGTCTCTGAAAAACTTCATTGGCAGAAAATATCTGTGTATTCCTATAATGTTAGTAACATCTTCCAGTGGTACAAGACGTTGTTGAAAGTACTTATCTCTGAGGTGGTTCAATAGCACAGAAGAGGAGAGTTTTCAGGAGGGGCTTACCTCATCTGCTAACTTTCTAATGGTTAATTGTGATGCAAATTTGAGCATAGCCACAAAAGGAAGAGTGATAAGGGAAGATTTTAGTGTCCCTTGTTTCTGTGTTTTAAGCACTGTCCAGTTTCTGAGGTTTACGGTGTCGTGTTGGGAGTGGTATCGCATTGCTTAAACCAATGGCCAGGCGTTCAGGACTATATGGGAACCTTTTCATTATATTTCTTGTACTGGGAGAGGAAAACATCTTATTCCATAAGCTTGGAAAGTTGGATTTGGAAAGTATTAACATAGTGTTATTTTAACAGGTTTATCCAGCATTTTATGGATATTAATGTTGCCCAGGTTTGTCACAAAGAGATCTAAAGTTCTTTGGCAGGTGAGGTGTGATGAAACTTTCTGAGTGATGCAAAATGCTACTCCTTTCAAAAATCCTTATTCTGCTGGAGATTACTATTGGATCTGTTGGCCTATAAGACAAGGCTAATATTTTTAAACTAAGCTCCTGATGAATGTGATGAATGGCCAGCTGAAGTGGCCGAGGACCGTTTTCTGCTGACTTCTCTAAGAACTTCAACAGAGGCAGAAAGAAGAGACAATGTCTTAAAATGAACACAGTAAGATTGTCTAGAGCTATGCTGTCAAAGCCCTCAAACTAGTGCCTAAGAGCATATACCTCTAGGTGTGCCAGGTGTATGCGAGATGTCACCAAAGCTCATTTTATCTCTCTACCACACACACACACACAAATGATTTAATTAGTCTCAGTATTAAATAGATACATAAACCGATGTGTAAGCCAAATGTACTGATCTGACACATCTAATAACATCTAATAACAATAGTAGATCATTAGAATCAAAGTTACAAATCCAACGTCTGTATTTCAGCTAAAAGCTTGTCAGTCAAAAAGTTTAGCAAATAGGTAGGGTTTACCAGAAAACCAGCCTGGGGAATGAATTGAGTTTATAAGGCATCAAAATAGCATAGATGTGGGATGGACTAGATTAATTCAGAGCTTCATGAGTACTGAGTAATTTCAAATACAGGCTGAATCTCTTCAGTGACTTCAAGAATAAGAAAAAAAATGTAAGGCTGATGTTTATATATAATTTTTACCATAAAGTATGGTCTCAAACCAACAAAATATTTTCTCCCCTCACAACAGCACCATTTCTGACTATACAGTTTCCTGCAATAATAACCTTTATGTGGTTTATAATACCACATGGTATGTTTCATCCATACATCCCAAGGCACTTTCCTCTGGAAGATGAGAATTGTCAAACACCCTTCGAATCAGAGAGGTCCCAGAACATATTCACTTCATGTCCCTTTAAATCAGCAAGATCTCAGAATATCTTCACTTTATGTCACGAAGCACAATGAAGAGTCCTTCAAGCAAGGAAAGACTCAACCTTGTAAAGTGCATAGTGTAGCACCACACGAGTATCAGCAGCTCAGGTTTGCCCTAGCAACACAGGTGTGTAACCCAGGGCTGAGCCCAAGCTAAGAAACTCCCTTCCTCAGGAGGTCTAAATAGTAGTTTGCAAGGTGATAGTGGTGTAGCCTTACTGCCTCTTGGTTTTACAGCCAGTTCAATAAACATCACCCTCAAGAACTCTTCACAACCTTTTATTCCAGTGCTGATATGGCAGAGGTAGTATTGAGGCGATATTGCACAGCCTAGGAGTTGCAGTAAGGCCAGTACTGAACACACGTTTTCTGAGTGCTTCTCCATATGGTTTCATTTATGCAATCTGCAAAACCCTAAACATGCCAAGTAAAAGGTTCAAAATACAGTTTGTTATCTCCAAGGTGACTTTTGGGATCTTCCTTTAGCAGTGGTATCAGGGTTTCCTAAAATTATTAAAAAAATAAGGTAGAGCCATTTCATCATCTTATTGTGTTAAAGCAAAAAAAAAAAAAAAAAAAAAAAAATGCACACTTCTGCTTCTAATTGCTGATTTACTGGTAGTAAACATATGCACAGTCTTTTCCCCTCCCATGCTTCTAGTTCTGCAGACAGATTATCAGTGATGAAGTTAGCTGGTACCCTGTTAATTTTCTATAACAATTTCTGAGTAGAGAATATTGCCAGCTCAGTCCAAAGGCAAGACGTTCCCAACAGGCTGGGAGCCTTCCCAGCAGTTTCTAACCCTGGAGCGATACCAGCATTTCCCTTGCAGCCTAAATATTCCAAGGAGATCCAATCTCTCCTTTCCTATACTAAAATTTTGAAATTCAATGTTAGTGACGTTAAGAGAGTTTTAGGAGTTCATTCCAAAGTCAGTACTATATATAATGGAAATGCTCCATCTTAAAATGGATGTGAGAAAGCAGGTTACACATGAACTAACATTATGGTATACTAAAGCTGCAGACTTTATTTCTAGCTGTGTTTCAGTAAGAAAAATATGTATTGCATCATCCCTCGAAGCTTGTTAATCATATCCACATGACTTTTACATTCTTATCCTGGAGAACACTCTTAATCAGAGTCAATCTATTAAAAAAAATACCACCTAGCTAATTGAAACTTCCTTTTGAACATTATTTTTAAAATATGTGTATGTGTCTTCTGGAATAAAAGTAATGTGATTTTTTTTTTTAAATTATATCAAAAACCAAAAAAGAGGAAATGTAAAATTTCAACAGTAACAACACCAAGCTTCTTAATTTTGGAAGGAGTAAAACGTACATGCGAGACTCTTGGTCCTTGCTCCATGTTGAAGGTTAGGACTGCCAAAAATGAACAATGAACATTGTCATTGTTAGTCAGGTGTTCCCTGACTAACAATGAAACCAAATCAGGTGAAACTAAGTTTCACAAGCAGCATTCCTATGGAGGAGCCCTTTTTGTTTAAGCCAGTCCTGTGATGTTGACAAGCTGAGGCAGGGACACCTGCAGCCTTCCAACCTGCACTAGAACTGCTGGGAAAGGAAGGTTGGTGTGTTCTGTCTTCAGAGGGGTAATCAAGAGGTCAGTCATGACTGAAATACATAGAGAAGATCTACTTGTTGCTCAGTTATTTATTCTGAAAACAGCTACAGCTTTCACCTAATCTCACTGACTGTAGAATTCAGGCCAACGTGTTCAAGACTGAGCAGATTACAGGGTTATTGCCTCTGGAAACAGAGCTGTCAACACCTGCTGAAAGAAGCTGAGACTTTCCTATGGACATTAATGAGGGGAACTTCAAAACCTGAAGAAACAGCTACGGTCTCCCAATGCATTGATGAGAAAAAGGTCCCAGGTGACAGGAAGCCCTTTCTGAAGGGCACATTGCTATTAGGATATTGACTCTTGAGACATTCTGTGGTACTGTTAAGGTTTTCTAAGAAAGCCAACAGAAGTGCACACTGCTTATGTGACACAGTAGGAGAATTTAGTTACAGAGCTCTTCAAGAAACAGAGAAAGTTGATCTTCCTTCTTGCTTGTTATTCCTGCTAAAGGGGTTTGAACTGACCAACAGGTTACAAAAATACTGTAACTAAGATACAGAGATATATAGCAACCTGCCTGAGCATAGACTGACTTGAAGTAAAAACTGTATCTTAATTCCCTTTGATGAACCTGGTCTTCAGCATGTGATTCATCCTTTCTGTTTGTCGTGGTTTAACTCCAGCTAGTAACTCAGCACCACACAACTGTTCACTCACTCCCCACACAGTGGGATTGGGCAGTGAATTGAAAGGGTGAAAGAGAAAACCCATGGATTGAGATAAATACCGTTTAATAGGTAAAGCAAAATCCATACGCGCAAGCAAAGCCAAGTAAGGAATTAATTCACCACTTCCCGTGGGCAGGCAGGTGTTCAGCCGTCCCCAGGAAAGCAGGGCTCAATCACGTGTAATGGTTACTTGGGTAGACCAATGCCATCACTCTGAACGTTGCCACCTTCCTTCTTCTTCCCCCAGTTTTATTGCTGAGCATGATATATGGTATGGGAGATCCCTTTGGTCAGTTGGGGTCAGCTGCCCTGGCTGTGTCCCCTCCCAACCCCTTGTGCACCCCCAGCCCACTCACTGGTGTGTGGGGGTGAGAAAAAGGCCTTGACTCTGTGACAGCGCTGCTCAGCAGTAATGAAAACAACCCTGTGTGATCAGCACTGTTTTCAGCCCAAATCCAAAACACAGCCCCATTCCAGCTGCTGTGAAGAAAATGAACTCTATCCCAGCCCAAACCAGCACAATGTTGTACAACATAAATTTGTTTCTGATGCTTTCCTGCGTTACTGATAGACTCCAGTTAGTAACTGTGATAAGGTCCCTCTGCACTTCTCTAGAAGCGTAAAGCTGCTGAAGTGGCCAGCTGAGATCCTGCATGGAATGAGATAATGCGTGGTGTGCATAAACCAGCCATGACTCAAAGGGGAAGCCAGGGCAGGAATAGTCAGGGTGCCTTCAGGTGTATGGGGGAGCTGTGAACAGCCCAAGGTTTCTGAGCAAAGCTAGAAACCAAAGTGGTAGACAAATAACAGAAAAACATGGATGACATCTGGCTGTCTCCTACCTGTTGAGTAGGGCTGTGTGAGTAATTAATTCTCTAGTTCAAAAGTCTAGATCAGTCTAGGTGAAATACCTTTAAAGTCTGTTGATTTCCTTTTCACTGCAGCAGGCAAAGTCAGGTAGTTCAACATGGAAGAAGTGTTCCTCCCTTAGAATGCAGAATCAGATTAAATGGGGG
This sequence comes from Rhynochetos jubatus, assembly GCA_027574665.1. Taxonomy (NCBI): domain Eukaryota; kingdom Metazoa; phylum Chordata; class Aves; order Eurypygiformes; family Rhynochetidae; genus Rhynochetos; species Rhynochetos jubatus. Next base: position 56,143,175 of record CM050651.1, on the reverse strand, counting down.
ACAAATAAAATAAACTAAACTAAACTAGAGGTGTTTCCCTCCTACCTCAGTGCTGAACCACGAGAATACTCACTCAAGGAAGTAAGAATCCATTACTCTGTTTCCTCCCTTCCCTGAGGTGGGCTCCCTCCCATGAGAAAAGACAAGCATATGCTTTTTCCAAGGTAAATGTCCTGGGATTGAGGTAGCTCCTGATGCTGGAACTGTTTTATTTTGAAAGGAATAGTTAAACATTTATCATGACAGAAGGACCAGGACACTGTGTCACTGCAGTCAGGCTGTCCAGTGCGACACAGACTGGCAGGAAGTTCTCACCATCTTGGATGACTATTCTGAGCACAAAGCTCTTCAACCACACTTATTCACTGACGGTACTTTGTATTTTATGCAAAGTGGAGCAAAGATGTACAAAGGCTTTAAAATATGCCAAATGCTCCAAAGTATGTTGGTTTAGGCATGTGACTAGAAAAGAAGGTTCAAGTACTTTCAGTAGAGGACAGAACTGGGCACAGATTCCTCATCTCCTGGGGAAACTCTGAGCACCCATGAGTATTCCCAACAGTGATATCCTTGTTTGAGAACAGAGAGTAGCCTCTTGTCTGAATCCGAAATTCCTCCCCCACTGGGCCTCCAAAATATAAACTATCTGTTGAAGGTTTCAGGCCAACTGAAACAGCACTGAAATTCAGGGAATTATTGTTGGGCAAGAAAAAAGAAAATCAGTCAGCTTTACTACTTACCTTCATCTTTCATCATCAGAAACACTCTATCAGGGGATTTTGCAAGAGGAAAAAAATCTAATTTGTAAAGGAACATTCCATTTGAGATTACCTCAGATCTCAGTTTTCAGAAGAGGTTGCTGTAACGGGAATAAAATAAAACTAGATTTCCTTGTTATTAATACTGGCAGAGAAGACTCCTTCCTCACACACTTTCAGATGGATGGAAGTTCTTGTTAAGAACAGGGCAATGGAGGGACAATAACTTTAGTATGTTAAAATAAAAAGGGACTTTATGGAATAATCTGTTCAGAATAAAGCACTTATTCAGAATTGCAATTAATATTTAATTTTTACTTTTAAGCTTTTTTAATGTGTCTGTGGAAACAACTTACTGATTTATTAAATTTCTATGATTAGAGTTATTTACCACATGCAATAACACTACAAAACCAGATGTAGTATTTTCCATCTGTTTAATAATAGAGGATGAATTCAACTTTATTTTAGCATTAATATTAGTTGTTCTACATAGAAAGCCGAGTTTCAGGATGTGAGGAGCCATTCCCTCAGCAGATATGACTCTTCTGAATGTGGATTTTCTCCACCCTGGTTCTACCATGTGAACACATGCTTGTCTAGCCTCCTACACAGGATGCTGGCTCAAAGGAGGAAGAGGTGAAGGGGCAGAGATGACAGGGATGCTTGCATGAGTCTGTGGGAGGTCAGTGATACTATTTACAGCTGTGAGTAGAGGTCAAAGCTATGTTATAGTTTCTAGAAAAAATTTCCTCTACTGGTTCAAACCAGACAGAAAGATATTCTTTACCTCTTGAATGGTAGTTTTTCTCAGATTTCATTTGATCACATTGCTAAGCAAGTTCCTAGGAAGCCTCTGGTGTTTGATATATGAAGATCTGCCAAACTTACCCTTATTTAGTTATAAAAAGGAGATTCCTGCTGAGCAGCTCAGTGTTTTTCTTCACTTTAAGCCGTTCATATGGTATCAAAAGAAAAGAGCTTTGGCAGGGACATACCATATTTGTGGTAGAAGATCTGGTGAATCTGATGTTCTATAGCTCCACAGCAAGGTAGATCTGATGCCACACAGTACTTACATCTCATCCTATGCTTGCTTTTTTCAGTGGCATCACTTGCTTAATTTATTGCTTAAGGTTTTACGGAATCAGGACACTATTCAGCAATTGTTGGAACTGCCTGGTACCAGTAAGTTTATGAGCAACTTCTAACTTTGGCACTTAGTCTGAAGTTATGTGGAGTTAAGACTGACAGCTAATTTTGGCACTCCTCAGTGACACTTCAATGATATTCCTTGCACTGATATGCCTGTTTCCTTTAGTTTCTACTTGCTACATTCCATATATTATTCATTAATAGAAATTTCACACATTCTCTCCCAATAAATAAATAAATAAGACAAATATACAGCTGGCAACAGGCTATAAAGCAATATCAAAATGATATATTGTGCCTGAGTCCAACCTAGGGACCACTGTGAAATATATTGCAAAGGCTGAACCCTCTGATGGATAGTATCACTAAACCATTTGAACTGAAGTCTGTGCCTTAAGGAAGGCTGCAGGTATTGTAGAATCAGCATAAAAGTTCACTTTATATACCTTTCACCTTGAAAAACAAACTTTATTTTATGCCAGTTTCACACACTGTAAAAGCTGGTTTGGAGGGGGTAACACTCTCGGCCTTTGCCATATGCCACCTCCTCTCTCACTGCTGTCAGCCCAGGGCACGTTTATACTGAAATCCAAAGGTGTGACTGCCATCCTGCAGTTACAGCCTGGGTAGCTGCAAACTAGTTAGGTCTGATACCGGTGCAGCTGCTGGCAGTATGGGGTGCAACATGTAGTGTGCAAAACCTGCCGGTGACACTGAGTAAACATTGAGGGCAGGCTTAGATGGAAGTGTTGAGATGCACTCACCTCCTCTGGCTGTAAGGAGCAAGCTCTGAACTGAAAACTGGATAGCTGTACCAGCACAGGGCTGATCCTGCGCTCATTACACGGCGCCTCTAAGGAGAATTTCTGATTCAGGCACGCTGCAATGCTAACAATGCTATGTTATCCAGCTCAGAGCCAGGGGGTGTCCAGGCGGTCAGGAGAACGAGAAAGGGAGCTCAGGTGTGCGCGCAGATGTGCAGACCTGTCATGAGATATCTGGCTGGCCATGCTGCTGGGACCGTCAGGCAGATATACGTCTGCTTTGCTGACTTGGGGACATGTAAGCTGGTTGCAGTCACACGTCTCACTGCAGCACGGACACTTATTTGGCACATAAGTACCAGGGAGCTGAGTTTTGACTGAAAAGAAACATAGGCCTTTGGAGCTCCAGAAATCTGCAACAGTGTGTGTGGGAAAACTGTGTCAATTAGGTATGTCAATTAAATGCAAGAAATATGGTTATTGAAAGAAAACCTTCAGATATTAACATGCCTGGATCAACGTGCTGAGTGATACCTAGTGTTATTTACTGACCAGTTGTGCTGCATTATCAGTCAGGGGTTGTGGTAAGCATTGCTGACTTTCTGAGGTGGATGTTTGTCAAATAACTGAACCACTGCTGCTGAAAGGTGTAAAAGAATTCAAGAAGTGTTTGAAAGAAATTGCATTTGGCCTGTGCTGACATAACCTTCGGAGTGGAGCATGTACAACCCTCCCTTTAATATACATAGGCGCTACTGTTTCTTGTTGTGTTTGGTTTTCTCCTTCTGGCTCCTGTGTCTCTAAGTTTCTACCTGTAGGACAACGTTAAAGCTCACCTTGAAATAAATGAAAATCTGCCTGAAAGTAGAAAGGACACAGAAAGTAGAAAAATTAAATGCTGTTATGGGGAAGAAAAAAATTGAAAAATTGAAAAGAAATAAAGAAAGGAGAGAAAGAAAAAGAAGAGAAGAAAGAAGGGACGGTAGGTAGATTGAAAAGAAAGAAGGTTGAGGTCAACGGCTAAAAATTGGGAATGAGACATAGGAAAAGAATACCCGGCATCTTGGGAGCCACTGGGCAGCTCCAGGGATGCTTTGTTTGGAGACCTGGCATGACACGAAAGCAGAAATAGACTCTGCAGTCCCCAGGATCTCCTTCCTCTTCCCATCACAGCTATGTACATTGAAGGATTGCAAATTGTTTTTATGACTCAGTGGGTATGACCTCGTTCCTCCGACGCCACAGAGGTTACTTGTGAGGAGGGGAGGGAATTGAATAAGCAAGGTGACATACACAGGTTTATTTGTACAGAACACATCCATTTTTTTATTCACATACATGCATGCACACATTTGACCTCAATAAGACCAGAAAAGTAGCATTAATCATTTGGAAAAAAATAATTTAAAATACTTCTCCCATTGCTAACGAGCTTGTGTTGTTCTAGTTATAAGTATCCATAAAAATGTGTGTAATGTCGTGTTAGGCAATAATTGAATATCTGTGAATTATTATTATTATTGTTTTCATTCTATTGCATTCTGTTTAGGTAGTACCTGCAATGCATTAAGCTCTCCACAGCCTACATACAAATGCAGGCATTTCCCAAAGCTGAAAATGTGCTAATCAGTATGACCAAAATGTTCATGCCAAATGTCAATCTATGAACCCGAACTTCGTTGAAAATAAAAAAAAGTTTGGCTGTGTGTGGATGAGCATCACGTGAAAACAGTGCTTCCAGATTTCTTTCTTCCTTTTTTTGAAAGTGAGGTTGATAAAAATGACTGTCAGATGCAGACCTGTGAGCAAATGGAATTAAACTGTCAGAAAAATCATAATCTTATGTCCTCAAGTCATGCCCTCTGTTGAGCAGTGCTTTAAAAACCTGCCTAAACTAGACCTTAAATCCCATGGAAGATAAGATAGTTTATATAAATAGTTGGGGGCTTTCCTGAACTGGTGCACAGACTGACAGCAATATACATGTTTTTTAATATATTTGCAAGTTCTCCATTAATTTGAACAATATACCAAAGTAAACTTATGACACAGACAATAGAGAAACTTTCCTTTTTTTATTCAGTATGGATATACAGTATTTGAGATTTAGCACATCCAGTATCTCAGTGAAATGATCCATAGTTCTGCAGTATGGATACTGAAACACCTCCACTCTCAGATGTAAACGTGTGTGATATTAATCAGTACTCCAGGAAATCAATGCCTACCTGTTAAGTTTTAATAATACACAACACATTTAATGAAAATATGTTTAGATATAACTGATCTAAATGAAGCCTAAGTAAGAAACTGGCCATTAGTATGAACTGTGTTCTGTACTGAGAAATCAATCTTGTTTTCAGCCCTGTCCTCCAAAGTTCAACAAACATTTAAAACATCAAATGAGCTGCCTGGCTTTCACCATTCGAAGCAATTTATGCACTTTCATACTAGATCAAAAGACATTAGTGCAATTATTATAGAGATTAAGACTAGAAATACAGTGAAATGAATGTTATGTTTCTTTAAATGTAACCTTTCTCCTCATTAAAATCGGTATTGGTAAAAACCATTTTCCTCCCCCTGGAACTTACAGAGTAAATCTAGTAAAAGAAACTAAATACCATTCATTATTGCCAGCATCTGTAATTGTTTGTATTATACTTTATGAAAAAAACTACATAAAATGCCACATTTGAACTCTAGACTATTAAAAGTGTCAGCTCTATTATATCATTTTTGAAGACCAATTTGCCTTTTTTTCAGAAGGTTGTAATGAGCCAGGTTCATTTTGCTTTCTACCATTTATCTTTTCCGTGGTAATGGAAAATTTCCCCCTCAGGCACAGCAAGCTATTCTTATCTTAGACAATTAGGCAGAAATGAAACAGATCATAAAGGTGAGATTTCTTCACAAACAATGTGATGTACTTTATACCATTTAACACTGAGGAATATCTGACAAGGAAATTCTGAGTGGTTTATGAAGGCAGTGTGGCTAATAGCCAACTCTGAGTAATGCTTCAGCCACTTAAGAAAGAGGGTAGGCAACCAGGGTCACTTAAAGACATACTTAGTCTTTAGTTCTGCTGTTGACAATATTTCCTCTTTAACAGGGCATGGAGAACTTACACTGACACTGAAAATAAAGAAACAAGCCTGTGCAAAGCAATTAATTCATTATAAGGTGAGAGAAAAAAAGCACACATTTGAACAGCTCCCTTTACCGGCAAAACTTACTTGGAAGGTTTGGCAAACATCAAGGTTTTGTGTTTATTTTTCTTGTACTTTCTTTTTTTAATGATTAAAAAGTATATGCTAAAGCAATTTATAAGGCCCATTAGAAAAAGTAGACGAATAAGTCAGTAAGAAAACTATTTGCAGCATTCTTTGCCTTGTGCCCAACAAGCAGCGATGTACAGTACCTATACGCTGATTCCTTTGATGGAGCTTTTTGGTGCCTGCATGCCCCTCCTTACGTGCTGGTGTCCGGGGCTGCCAGAAAATCTAGGTCTCATTTCTAAGAAATTGTCTTCCAGCATGTGCTAGACTGGTTCCACCTCTGACCTTTCCATCAGGAAAGTCTGGTGAAGTTCCCACTGCTTGGAAAAGGGGAAACCTAACACCCATCTTTAAAAAGGGAAAAAAGGAAGATTCAGGGATCTACAGGCCAGTCAGTCTCACCTCTGTGCCTGGCAAGATCATGGAGCAGATCCTCCTGGAAACTATGCAAAGGCACAGGGAAAACGAGGTGATTGGTGACAGCCAACATGGATTAGGGAGAGCAGATCATGCCTGACAAATTTGGTGGCCTTCTGTGTTGGAGTTACAGTGTTAGTGGATGAGGGAAGACTGACTGACTCTCCAGAAGTATATCAACCAGTTGGAGCAGGTCCCAAGGAGGCCACCAAGATGCTCAGAGGGCTGGGGCACCTCTGCTATGGGGACAGGCTGGGAGAGTTGGGCTTGTTCAGCCTGGAGAAGAGAAGACTCTGGGGAGTCCTTACAGCACCTTCCAGTGCCTGAAGGGGGCTACAAGGAAGCTGGGGGGGGGGGGGGGGGGGGACGACTTTTTACAAGGGCCTGTAGTGACAGGATAAGGGGTAATGGGTTTAAGCGGAAAAAGAGTAGATTTAGATTGGATGTAAGGAAGAAATTCTTCCCAGAGAGGGTGGTGAGGCACTGGAACAGGTTGCCCAGAGAAGCTGTGGATGCCCCATCCCTGGAAGTGTTCAAGGCCAGGCTGGATGAGGCTTTGAGCAACCTGGTCTAGTGGAGGGTGTCCCTGCCCATGGCAGGGGGGTTGGAACTAGATGGTCTTTAAGGTCCCTTCCAACCCAAACCATTCTGTGATTCCATGAAATGAGATTGAAAGAGAGAGATGATTGATAAGGTTCAGTTACAGATTTCTAGTGCTGGTATGTTGGAGGCTGATTCTCCATCCTTTCTGCACCATCCTTTAAAGAATCATTGAGCTATTTTGAGGCCAGAGACCTTTTGTACCATCAGCCCTTGGCTAGTTCAGGATGAAACCTTCTTCCTCTTTTAGCCTATGTGAAGTGACATTACTATGCGATGTGACATTACCAGGTAGCACCAGTGTAGCTAAGTGTGGTTAATTCCCAATTAGTTTAGGTGTACACATCTACTATAATTAGCCTGCCTTCTCAAATGCAGAGGATTAGAATAACTATATGAGTCTGTGAGAAAGTCCAGAAAGAACCAATGGCAAGAATTCATTGTGCAATAGCTGCTTAGTGATGTCTGAGAACAGCGTTATTGCTCAGGAGGCACAAGGATTTGTAACTTTCCATGCAAGAAGGGGGAAAGAGCTCCCATTTACCATGCGTACCACAGGATTAACATGGTATACATAATAAATAATAATTTAAACTATTTACCTTTTTTTTCTTTTTGTACGGTAACATTCTTAATTTACCTTGTGCCCTATAAATCCAACAAAGCCATTGCTTTCTCTGTAAGAGGGAATAATTGCTGTTGATTAGCCCACTTCAGTGCAGAAAGAGTGGCAGGTAAAGCACTGCAGAAAAACGTTGCATAGTACAATGTCATAGTACACACGTATCACAATAATACAGTAATGCAATACAATAGTATTCTACATGCTACATATGCAAATAGTACAGTGGGTAGTAGGTGTCTAACTGCATGTTGACACCGTTACACCAAGGAGAAGACTACCAACTAAAGAGTAAGACATGGCAAAGCTTCAATAGGAACAGAACTGTGCCCCAGTCCATTTTAGCATGGCAGGTCTCTGAAGGAGGAAAAGTATTGGCACTGTACTTAGAGCAAATAGCTGCAATTAAATTCATTACTTAGACAAAATTACTTTTCCTTTCAGAAAGAAAATCTCTAATTCTAAAATGTTCTAGCTGAAGTCGTAGAGTTGGAAAAGATCATGCTCCCTGGTGCTTACTAATACTCCTTACTGCCCTTCAGATTTGCTGGGAAACTGCTTAGCTGAGTCCTTTGTAACTCAGTTCCTTCAACCCTAACTTAAATAGTTCAAATAGAGATTTGGTATTCTGGCTCATTTTCACCAAAAGGGAGCAGAAAGTTCCCAGCTAAGCAACGAACTCAGAGAACTGAGGGGGCAGAACTACCCAGCAAAGGGGGCAGGAAAGATTAGAGGCAAGGTTCCAGCTTGGGTGAGCTGGTGGTTTTTCAGCTGCAGCCAAGTGGTGATGTGTTTTTCTCATATATGCTCCACTCTGTTTTCCTGCTGGCCCTAGGGTCTCCCCATCCATTTTCAGTCATACTAGTGAGAATGTGCCTGATCTCCAAAGTGAGGGTGCGTGATGAGATCTCAGTGACTGTGGCCTTTCTAGATTGCCTCATACACTACAATCCGAGTAACGGCATGGGTATGCATATATGCACAGCGTGCAACCGTCTGAATGCTGTTCTGCAGCACCTCCAGAATGAACCCAGTATGCCAATTAGAAGGTAATGTTCTGCTGATGATGTCTGTTCCACGTCTGGAGGTATCTTTTTCTGAGAGCTGCTGAACGGGGAGACGGCATTAGTTTTACCCTAGACTCAGTACTTTCTGATTTATAAATCTTTTATGTTAGCATATTCCTCACTTTTGTCAAGAGTACCAATTAAGAAATGGAAGCTCATGACTCAGGTCTCTCGAAATAGAGAAATCCTTCCACTCTTAGATGAATCAAAAGTCTACATGTATATTATTTGACATACCTAATTTACAGGATTATTACCATTGCCAGTCTGACATTTTACACTTTAAATAAATTCACCCATAGGCACAAAGCCACTTCACACAGATTTTCTTATTTAAACAAAATGTCACCATGAGAAAGAGACAAGCTTAGTAAAAATTATCACTATCCTGTAACAAAAGGGTGCTGAATTTCATAATAGAAAGAACAAGTTTTGACATGAATCTGTAGAACTGGATCAATTTGGTAAAACTTGTACAGGAACAAATTTATATTGATGAAATATGTCCTCTAATATTTCTGTATGCATCCTTAAACCATAAGATTAAGATGAATTAATAGCAGTAAAATACTGAAGTGAGAAAAATATATAGAAAACATGTAATAAGGAATTTCTTAATTATGCTGCAGACTTTTGTTGTAATGAATGTTCTCCCCATCCACCCTAAAATTAAAATAATAAGCATATAATAGGTTCTACTAATATATCTGCAACAATTCTTACAGCTCTGCACACATGGCCCACAGCTGCTTGATCACAGGATTACGATGATGCCTGGGGAGCAGAAGATAATCAGACAACAGGGAAGAAGGCATGGAAGTGTGCAGAGGAAAGGGAAAGAAAGTTGATATGATCTAGTGTAGCTAATAAGGCTTCTCTGTAAGAGGTTCAGATAATGAAAGTGATTCAGAATTTTTTCCTTCCACCATTGTGTGTCTGCCAAAACAGAGACACCGTTTTGAGACCAAGGCTAATGTGATTGGAATGAGAAAACCACATCTGCTTAGCACCTGCTTCAGGTCCCACACTGTGATGGTCCAGAAGTTGTTCTGTGGACAGGTTGGTATGATGAGAAGTTACCGGACTGTTTTTAAAATCCATCCAGTGGGTTCTTTGGGAATTCTTAACAAGTGATCCTTGCATGTTTGCAGAAAACCTAAAGATCATAAAATATCTTTTTTTTTTTTTTTTTTACAGAAATCTTGTGAAGATAAACATGATCTGAGCTCATATCCCAAAATATTTCTTCATATATGATTCCTTCAAGAATGTGTCATGAAATATCCAGAAAGTAACCCTTCCAAAAACTGTTGTCTTTTATTCCCATCATTATTCACTGCTAGTCAAAAGAAAGAAGGTGACTTACAAGAGTTCTTACATCATGTTATCCTTCATCTCTCTCTAAAAATAACAAGCCATCATCAGGTGAGATAACCACCCTGATAAAATACCTCAGAAATAAAGTGAACTTTGCCTCATGGTGTGATCTTCCTGATGTTCCTATTGAAGTTCTTGATGGATATCAATACTTTATGCCCAAACATCAATATGCCTTTCAGAGATTATGCACCAAACAAGATTATCCTCTACATCAGTGAAAAGTTAAAAATGTGTTAAGGCTAGATATTGTGTCCGCTGTTCACATGGTAGGTGTTTTCAGAGGTGCTTCCAGAACACATCACGCGCAGGGAAGATATCTTGACAGAATATGGAGGATATTCGTAATGCACCAAGTAACCAGCAACCAATTCTCTGCCACGCTGATAACAAGACCCTTTTTTATTGGCTATATTTTAAACATTAAAACTTTTATTCACCAGAAATTATAACAATCAACTATGTAACAATTTGTGAAAATACTTTGGAAGAAATCACTACAATGGTGGAAAAGGACAAGGACATTTTCAAACAGACCAAGAGAGGAGGTTAGTCATACTTACACACAGGCTTCTGATACTTGTGCAGTGATGTGGGACATGGCAACATTCATGTGCTTGGAAAACGTAGAGTTTTCCAATTCATTCGGCAAATATGAGAATTACTAGTCTGCTAAATGTCAGCAATATGCTCACATATCCCTGAATCTCCGAACACTACTAAGGGAGTTTGACTTTTTTTGCAGGAAAGGATAAAGAAAATTCTGTAAATGTGCAAAACATACCTTACAGTATTATCTTAAATACTTACAGAGGCAAACACTTCATGTTTCTATGACTACACTACAATGTCCTGCTACTGATCATGCCAGCAGTGTAGAGCTGTGAGTCCAGAATGCTGCACCTGGCAGGGGTTTCCTTCTCAAGTCGACACAACAGCTGTAGTGGCCAGCAGAAACTGTTTGCTGTAAAACTACAATCCTTATAATGAGCAGAACAGTGGGAGTGGAAAAAAGCGCACAGAGATGCGCAGACAGTGAAAGCACTTGTCAAATGGGATGCAGAAAAACAGGACTAGAAACTGCAGGTGACAGAAATGTGCCACTGTAGAAGTAAACTGCTTAGCTGATGGGTGTAAAAACTAAATATCATCATCAAAGAATACAAAAGAAACATGCACACACATAAATATAGGACTGGCACATTCTGATGTCATAAAATTTGTTTGTATTCTGTAATTATTCCTTAAATGTGCACTTCAGCTGAAGGCCTTGTGATATATGTTACAGATTTAAAGTATAATCCATATCAACTGATGGATAAAACTGCACAAAGAAAGAAAGTTTTGAGAGTATACATTAAAAGTTTGTGGCGGTGATAAAGGCTTGTAACAATTATTGATCTCTTACGTTGCTTTTTCAGTTAATGTGACAGCCATTTGACTCAAACCAGATGTAATGAGATACTGTAGAGACTCTACAGAGTCCATTAAGAATAGAATGACATAAACTCTCAGCAACAAAGAAGTTCCTAGGCTGATGTCCTTGCGACACTCAATCATTTCAAAATAGCTCCACATCTCAAATCAATCCGAAGATGAACATCTATGACAACTTTGTGCTTTCAACAGGAGTCCCACAGCTTTGGTGTATATTGACTTAAACATTGCAGCTGAACTACAACAAAACCTTCCACAGTCAGATACAGATCAGAGCTGCTCTGAAGTTACCCTTGGTTGTCCCAGAAGTTCAATGTGCCATGGTCAGCCTTAACTTTTGGAAAGCATAATGAAGGGAGAATTTAGCAGAATCAGAAAGCAAACCTGTGATCTTATGGTAGCCTTTTTTTTTTTTTTCTTTTAGGCAATGCAGTCCCCATTAAAGATTTTGTTTTCCTGTTTCTTTATTCAGCAAAGGTGGTGGTGAAGTATCTCTTAAAGAATAACTGTCTTCATAGAGGCATAACTTCTTAAGGACAATTCGCAGTGCTATTATTATGAATACATTCTCTCTTAAAGATTAAGGCTGACTAGGGCACATCGAACCTCTGGGACAATCAGGAGGTTGACACGTATTTTGCTGTGGAAAGTTTAATTATAGCTAACTGACCATGTAATTAAACCAAATCAGTCCACTATCAGTCAAGAAAACAAGCAGAATTATTAAATAGAAGTCAGTGTTCAATCAGCAGTTGCAGGACTGTTGTGGAGGGTGACTAAGACAGTCCTTCACGTGGCAGAACTGTTCTGGACTGTGGAAGCCTTCTGTTCTTTTCTGGCTGGCCAGCAACTTTCCACAGCATTGTAGGAGTCCAAAGGGCAACCATTCAAGTCACAAAACGGAGGAGGAGAGGGTCACTTGGTTGAAATTAAAACACTGCAGGTACTGCTCAAGGAAGGATGAATACTTACCATTCTCCATTCTTTGCTGCTTTGTGTGCTTTGATTATGCATTTGATCTATTCAAATTGTACATTCATTAGAGGCAAAAGCCATTGCTTAATAACACACACAGTTTCACTATAGGATTCATATTGGATGACCAGCAATATATTTATTTAATAAATAATAACGTGGAGATACTGTAGATACAGAGAAGTACTCACAGGTATCTGTGGTGAGATATATCTAAACACTTCAGGTCTTTCTTATAGTGTTATTGCTTCTTATTTTTAAGTCTGCTATTTAGAAAGTGTCTAAACAGCTCAAGATGATCTCACTGCTTTGGCACTAGATCACAGGGAAGAGGTTCTATTGTCAAAATAGTAAAATGAAATGTCAAGAAATCTATGGATAAGCCATTGCAAAAAAAAAAAAAAAAAAAAAAAAGTCATCAGCTTCTGCTTAGAGCAACATCAGATTTACATTTACTTCAACAAGTATATTACTTCCACAAATGTGATGCCCACCTACAAGAAGGGCTGAAAGGAGGATATGGGGAACTACAGGCCTGACAGTCTGATCTCAGTGCCGAGGAAGGTTATGGAGCAGATCACCTTGAGTGTCATCACGCGGCACGTACGGAGCAACTATGTGATGAGGCCCAGTCCCCATGGGTTTATGAAAGGCAGGTCCTGCCTCACTAACCTGATCTCTTTCCATGACAAGGTGAGCCTCTTAGTGGATGAGAAAAAGACTGTGGATGTTGTCTACCTAAACTTCAGTAAAGTCTTCGACACCATTTCCCACACCATTCTCCTGGAGAAACTGCCTGGACAAGCATACTCTTCATTGGGTTAAAAACTGACTGGAGGGCAGAGCCCAAAGAGTGGCGGCAAATGGAGTTAAATCCAGTTGGCGGCCGGTCACAAGTGGTGTTCCCCAGGGCGCAGTGCTGGGGCCAGTTCTCTTTAACATCTTTATCAATAGGATTGGGTGCACCCTCAGTAAGTTTGCAGAGAACACCAAGATGGGTAGAAGTGTTGATCTGACTGGGGGTAGAAGGATCTGGACAGGCTGGATCAATGGGCCGAGGCCAACTGTATGAGCTTCAACAAGGCCAAGTGCCGGGTCCTGCACCTGGGTCACAACAATCCCCTGCAACACTACAGGCTTGGGGAAAATTGGCTAAAAAGCTGCCCTTTGGAAAAGGAGCTGGTGGTGGTGGTCAACAGCTATCTGATTATGACATGACAGTTTCCCCAAGTGGGCAAGAAGGCCAGTAGCATCCTGTCTTGTATCAGAAATAGTGTGGCCAGCAGGACTAGGGAAGTGACAGTCCCCCTGTACTGGGAACCGGTGAGGACGCATCTTGAATCCTGTGTTCAGTTCTGGGCCTCTCACTGCAAGAAAGACACTGAGGTGCTGGAGCGTGTCCAGAGAAGGGAACGGAGCTGGGGAAGGGTCTGGAGCACAAGTCCTGTGAGGAGTGGCTGAGGGAGCTGGGGGTGTTTAGCCTGGGGAAGAGGAGGCTCAGGGGAGACCTTATCACTCTCTACAACTACCTGAAAAGAGGTTGTAGAGAAGTGGAGGTTGGTCTCTTCTCCCAGGTCACAAGTAATAGCACAAGAGGAAACGGCCTCAAGTTACACCAGGGGAGGTTTAGATTGGATGTTAGGAAAAATTTCTTCACGGAAAGGATTGTCAGGCATTGGAACAGGCTGCCCAGGGAAGTGGTTGAGTCACCATCCCTGGAGGGATTTAAGAAACGTGGATGTGGTTCTTAGGAACACGGTTTAGTGGTGGACTTGGCAGTGCTAGGTTAAGGGTTGGACTTGATGATTTTAATGTCTTCCAAGCTAAATGATTCTATGATTCTAAGTAGTAAACAGTCCAGACAAGTGAAATGTTTCTCATGTTTCATCCCCGAGAGGATTTAGAGGAAGACAAATGTAGCTGTTTCTGAAAGGTTCAAATGCAGGTCATGATGCCACTAGGAGGGCAAGCCCGTTTAGCAGAAGCAAACACGCTGCCCTCCCTGTGGTTCTTCCCAGTCTGGGCCAGGTCTCAATGGCTCTACTCACACAAACTGTTTCTGGTCCCCCTACGCTCCACAGACAGCCCAGGGACAGAACCCCTTTGAATGCCTGGTGAAACCCAAGAGTATATGAGTTGCAAACAGCCACCGCCACTTTCTCCCAATGTGCAATATGACCTTCCCTGCTTGGAGTTTGCCATCAGGACATCTTTTTGCTCTATAGTACAGTACAAATAGTTTGTGACTCCTCAGAATCTGTTTCCCATGGAGCTGCATACAGAATTTCATACATGACACAAATATAAAAATCTCTTTCCATTGTCATGTGGGTTTTCTTCGTTTTGTTTGCTTGTTTCAAAAAGAAGTGCTAGTAATGCCTTTTGCTGTTAACTCTGTCTAATCAAAGTCAGGTTTCATGAGGGTTCAAGGTCCTTAGCAGAAAAGAAAGAAAGACTTAAATTAAATACATCTGAACAATATACTAACTAAATTAAAGCTTAGCCTTTAAAGGGTACCACTGGAAACCTTTGAAGTCTACCACTGAATTGGTTTAGATACTTTGGCCAGTGGAAAGGTTAAACTTTAAAGCCTATCCATAGCTCAGTTTGGTACTTTGGGCAGCAGGACAGTGGCCTTGGTCCTGCTAACAGTGTTTAGCATATCACATTGTGGTAATATATAGATTGAAATTTGGGGAAGTAATGGTCTCAGGTTTTTTAAATCTGTTTCACCATTTGATGGCATGATCCTAATTATACTGGAGTTATTCTCTGCAACATATCCTATTATTCTTAATTTAACTTCAAAACTGTAGCTAAATCATTCTAAATATGCTTGGCTAAATGCATTTTGATTTCTCTTGAATGCAGAGGCCAAAGTCTAACATTACTGTTGATGTCTAAGCAGAACAGGGAGTGCTACAGGAAACCAGAAGCAAAAAAGATCCCATTACAAACGTTCAGTCTTCTAGTACTTTCTCTCTTTTTGAACTACTCCTGACTTCGGCATAGGCACAATTTCTTTGGCTTTCTATTTCCCTCAGGCTGTATTTTTTGTCCCTTCAAACTAAGAAATGCTCTTTTGATTGCAACATCCATTTCTTTACCATAAATCCAACATTTATATTTCAAGATTATGATGAACACAAGGGTAAACCACATGTAAACATGAACTAGTATTTCTGGTCACACTTTATGCCCAGTATTGGAAAGATATCTCTAGAAATCTTTGACAGTCAAAAGAGGTTTGTGCAGACAAGATGGCACCAACTGAAGCAGCGTCTCTTTCCTTCTCTTGTCAAATACCAAAACCTTTGAAGCAGTTCTTCTTGATACTATCAAGAATTGTGGTATTCATAGTGGTATTCTTTATTAAAGTATTTTACTGCATGGTCAGTTTCTGAGATACCTACTACTCCTAGAGAATAACATCAGATGTTCTGACCTTTCACTGCAAATGATCTAGCAGATATCTTTTATTTTTCCTTTTTGTTTACAAATTATCTGTAGAAATGTAACAAAAATCATCAGGTTAGCATATAAGTACACAGCTTTTTTCTCCTTGTAGTCATGAAGCTTGCCAAAGTTGGTGTCATATCCAAGCAGTGTATCAGCTACTCCTCCTTATTTTGTAGCATTAGCAAACTTGCAGGTGGCGCACTCTGTCCCACTGTCCATGCCATTAATGAGGATGTTAAAGAGTATTAGCTACAGTCCTGACCCCTGGAGCTCAGCACGACTGGCTGGCCTCCAGCTGGATGTCCTGCTGCTGATCAGAACCCTCTGGGCTGGCTCTTCAATCCACCTCACTGTCTGTTTACCCAGTCTGTACTTCATCAGCTTTTCAGTGAGGATATTATGTGAGAAAGTGTCAAAAGTCTTGCATTTTATTTAATTTTTAAGTACTTTTGACAAGGAGGCCCTTAGACATATTCGCAAAGTGCTTGGTCACTTTTCTTACTGCATAATTTTTCAAAGAGAATGTTTTTCAGGAGTTTGCTGAATTTATTCCTTATTTTAAGGAAACTTATGACATTTTGAAGTTTGACATTTAAAGAAATATGGTGTGCTTAGATCAACACGCTCTTTAATTTCAACATTTCAGCTAGTTTGTCAGTTATAAGAATTTTGAATTAATGTTTACCAAAAAAATTCTTTGGAAGGCCCAAGTAATATTTTTTTTATTCCCCAATTTCTTTATTCATGAGAATTGTTGAGATTTTGACTCTCTCAATTTGCACTGTGTTTTGCTAAAAGTAAAAAAAAATTTCAGGGCTGGGAAAAGTATGTTCAGCTCCAGTAGCTGTGTACAATAGCCTTTGTCTTCCCAGAAACCCAGATACAATCTATCATGTGTATGATTACATAAAGGATTACCATTCCATATTCATTCTTCTCATCTTACTTGGAAGTTGCGCTGTGTACTCTGTTTATGCAATCCAATTAAAATGCCTTCGTGCTTTAAAGTAGCAGTACTCAGAATGTTTATAAAGTAGTCCATTTTTGAAAAATCCTGTTGCAATATTTCTGTCAGCTATAAAATGCTATTGCGGCTGAGGAATTTTAATACAAAAGAAAATAAATCAGAAATAAATAATTGTATTGTGTTGTTGGTGAATATAAGGGATGAAATCCTGGATCCACTGAAGTTTAAGAGAGAAGTTCTCATTGACTTGAGCAGAGCCAGGTTATTATGCAGTACATCTGATTCTGTCTTTCACATGCATTCCTGAAGAGTCAATTATGTTCTTCATATTAGTATTGTGGTAGTGTCAAGAAGCCTCAGTGAAGACTGCATTCTGATAGGTATTCCACTTTCATGTGGCTTATTAGTCTTACACATGTCACTCTGCAGTAGGATCACGGCAGCCTTGTGTAGTTATATATTAGCACAGAATCAGCGCGTTTCTCCCATTTTGATTCTGCAGTTGAGTTTAAGGCTCGAGCTGTAAAGTAAAATCCTTTTTAAAATGACATACTGGGTCCCTTCCTTTCAGGGCAGCTCCATTAGGTTCAAAAGCTCCTTTCAGGAGATATTCTAGCCTTTTCTGAGACTGCCAGTTTTCACACTGGATTTTGCTTGTAGATGAGCAGACACACACACACTCCCATGCAAGTCAGAGATGTGCCAGGGAACACAGGAAAGCAAATTTTCTTGCCTTAAATTTCTTAATAGCCATGAGTCCTTGGTACTTGAAAATTTGAAGGTTTAAATTAAACAACAGTTTCTAAGTGGCTTTGAAGATTACTTTGGGTAGATTTCTACACAGAAACACCTTTCTCTAGGTAAAGAATCTAAAAAAACCCCACCCAGGTAGCCTCTTTCATTGCTTAAAGAGGTCAGATAATATTATTCCAAATTGAAGAATGGCTCCTGTTCCTTAAACGTGGAGTACAGAGCTCTGAGGTGAGCGGTGGAAGACTGTGCCTGTGCCCATGATCAATGCCACCACAGCTGCTGTGGTATCTGTGAGCCCAGTACCAAATCAAACTTCTGAAAGTGCTGTTCTCGGGATCTCTTGATCAGAAGATACGCAATTTCACACTAAAATCTAACCTTGCTTTTATTAGATGGTTGTACCGCTCTACACAGCCAAAGCAATTTCAGAGGTTCTACAGTGTAATAAGAAGAAACCTCAAACCCTGTACTGTGATTAGGATCACTGTCCTCAGTAAAACAGCTCCTTTGCAAGTTTCCAAGTGAAACTCAGGTCTCAGAATCTGTGTCAAATTAGGTGTTTTAGACCTTCAACAGTTGGTCTCAATGATCTTAGAGATCCTTTCCAACTTAAATGATTCTATGATTCAGGTTCTTGATTTTGTTCACTGAATAGTCCCATTATAAAGAACACCCTTCTTTACTTGTTGTTCTTTAGGTTAGGGCATGTCAACACCTGACATTTCAAAATGGTTTAGAGGAAATAGATATTCTTGAATAATCCCATACTCAGACGTGCCTTTGCACTAAGAATGAAGTCTGTCTCCTCAGGCATTCACTTCCTTCTTAGCAAATGTGATGGCATGATTTGTGTTCATTTGTCTGGAATTTGGATTACTAGCTGTCAAATTCTAGCTAAGATCCTACTCCTTATAAATCCCTGTGTTAAACTTGTGCAGGTCACAATATTAAATCATTAACTTTCTGAACTGCACCTTGAGTTGATATTTGGGTAGTGATGCGTTCTCTTTCAGTCACCTCTGTGTTCTTTGCATACAGTACTTCTATCCATCCGTATCACGCCCATTGTAAAGGTGATGTGTATCAGCAACATACCAAACAAAATTTCTATTCTTTATTCCACTTAGTCATATCCACATTAAAGACCTCTTTTAAAGCAGAACAAATACGGCTTTAGAGCGCAGAAATTTTAGCCGTAGTGCATGAAGCCAATATTCATGACTTTGTGTCCAAACCACAAGGCAGACCCATCACACGTGTGTCACTGATATTAATGCCACAGGACAGACAGTCAGCATGCTATAAGATTTTACTGTTTGTGAGCTGGTTGTACCACTTTGGTCAGTGTTTGATATGAAAGTGAAACATGACACTTGATCGAGTGATTTGACCAGGGTATCTCACTGACGCACTTCATAAATCAGCTGAAGACCATGCTAACTTTATAGGTATGAAAGGTTACTGGAAATGTTAACATATTATTCAAATCACTTTGAAGTTATGCAAATTTATGCTAGAAGTTCATTTCTATGGATAGCTATCTTGTAAGGAGTTGCTTGGCACAAGAAACCTATTTTCTTAGGTTTTGTGTCAGACCAAGTAAGTTTGCAGAAGCAGATGAGTCCTCCAAGAGCCTAAAATTCTTACTCTTGGACACTACTAGTACAGCAAAGTGTAGCAGAGTTCCCTCAAATCCATCTACTAACCTTATAAGTAGACTGATAAAGTTTTCAGGTAGTCTGAAAGCAAACTGTGTTTGTTGTCAAGGTTACAGCTCCCCTTGCCTGGCTTTGGTGTGTAAGACAGAATAAACAGGAGTTAAGACCTTTCTGACTGCTACAGGGAAGTTGAGAGACTCTCATGGACCTTTACTTGTTTTCCACCATTGGCACTTGTCAAAATCGACAGAAACTACTTAGACAGCCAAGCCTTTTCCATACATCTCTAAATTACCTCACCATGCCAAAGGGTTTTATCAAATTAATTAAAAAATCACAAAGGTCAAGATTTGCTTTTGACAGCATTGATTCGTGAAGCAGTGAATACTACTTCAAGCCTTTCACTGCTTGCTTTGAACGCACAGTTGTGATCCCACTGAACTACGAAATGTCACAACGGTCATGAGGAAAATCTGCAGAAGGATTTTTCCCATAAGTATGCTCTTTGAGCTGGTATATAGTGAAATTTGTGACTACTTAATAAAAATGAAGAGTTAGAAATGAGACTAGAGTGAGACATAAATCATCAGGCACCTTCTTTCATTAGATAGCAGAATCAACAAGGTTATTTCATTTTTAAAGATCAACCTTTTCTCATTTACAGAGATTTATATTTTAAATTCAGTATCTTCTTGACATAACCCAGGACTGTTGTCATTGAGAATGTTGACATTTGAGAGATTTGACTGCTATCCTCTACTTATCCTCTCTTCTAGCTGCATCAATTTTCTAAAATAATGTGGATTGGTCATCATTTTCACTTTCTTTGAGAGAGGCCAAGAGGTTTGAGCAGATCTGAAGCAAAGTAGAGCTGCTTAGCAAATTGCATCCAGCTCACTTGTCACATTTATACAACCTGGGGAGTGGCATTAAACAATTTGAGCATATGTAACATGATACATATGCATACAACATGAATTCCAAGCTTTAGAAATTAACTTACTTAGGTAAAAGTAATATGAAGACTGTCATAACAGTTTCCTATTCAAAGGTGTGTGAAACTTAGTTCAGTTAAGGGACAGTTATATGAATTTTTCTCTAAAGAAGTAATCAGCTTAATTGCATGCTTGCCTTTAAGCATACACATTATTCTATTGAGCTGAAGGGAATCTGAGAAATCTGTGAAAGATGCAAGTATTAACCCGTGCAAAGAAAAGTAGAGAGGCTTAAGCTACAGTCTATCAAGCCACGTGTCTACCAAAGGGGAGACTGAATTCCAGTCTATGCTCCAAAATTTTACTGCATGTTGATCACCCCCTCCTACACAAGTGACTGTGTCCTGGGCTACAGAGCTGGTCTTTGTGCTTTTCCTCAGCAATTACTTACTCCTTCCATGTAAAATACAGCAGTGTCAACAGAAGGTGTTGAAATAAACTCGATCACAGAATAGGCCAAGAAACATTTGGGGTCCTTTGTGAGTTTAAGTCCTTTGGGAGACAAAAGGACAATCTCGGTTACCCTTCCCATGTGGGACCTTTCCAACCTAAACCACTCTATGATGTTCGCTGTTCTACTGGTTGAAGGGGAGGAGGAGAAGAGTGCACCACTGCAGCTGTTCCTATTCTTGTGAGATTCAGGAAACTGCAGATTTTAAGGATGAGTTCCAGACTGCTGATGGCTCATTGCATCTCCCCTGACCAGACTTTGTAGCTGAAGCCCCTCAGCGGGGTCAGAATGAATCCCAGTTCCTCTCCTCAGCCTTTACTACCAGGTAATTTAGGTGGTTTGACACTGAGTGATACTTGGTGCAGTTTTATGTTTTTCCCTTTCATCAGAAATTAGTCTGAGGACTGAGTGCCCTAGGAAAGCAAAGTGACTAAAGGAACGCCACAGTGCTAATCATTTAACCTATTGCCACTGGGCCAGTAAGAGACATGTGAGCTAGATGTCCCTGATGCTCTGCTTCAGACCCACAACAAAGACACCATTAGCACCTGTCTACGTTACTCAGCCAACTCCTGTGAAAACAAGCCCAAGTAAGATCAGTGTTGTCAGCACTGGATGGATCTTCAGTCTGTGAGCTGAGGCTTCTTGAATTATGGTGCAATATACATCTACAACAGAATCAGTATGCACCATAAATATCACAGCCACAAAAGCATACTTGGCTGAATCCAGTCACGGCCTATCAGGCACAGAAAGTGTCTAGAATTCAACAGAGCTTTGTCCCACTTGCCCCAAGAGTTAATTTGGCCTGTTATCTTTCTTGTCCTGTTAACATTTATTTGCGCCTAATAAGGCATGAAATCATTACTCGTGGTATATGTCCTAACATTTAATCCCATGGTGTCATATTTTAATTGGACAGAAAGGGTATCTAAATGGTTCTAATTCCCCAAGGATGTGGTTATCCAGTAATAATCACAACCCTTGAAGCTCCCTTATTACATTTATTAAAGTAAAATCCTTCATCACTGAGGTACTACATACTTTCTAAATTGCAACAAAAAGAATTTGATGGTTTAAAAGAACAGATTGCAAATTCAGTTCATACAAGACTGCCCATAAGTAATAGCTTATAGAGCACCTTTCACATTCCAAGTCCCCTAGCTAGAAAATGATAACACTTCAAACACCCAAGAAACATGGCTGAGGGCATCACGTCTTTATAGACCCCTTCAGGGGTCTGTGAGGCTTAGACCAGTAAGTATGGTTTAAGGCTTCAGCCTTTGTTATGTATATCTATAGCATGTGATCAGCTGGAAATGAAGCACCATTTGCTGGCACGTACTGGGCCCTAGCTGATTAAGTCACTCCATGCAAATCACAAAGAAAAGAAATTGCAGAAGGGCAGCTATCACTCAAGCTTCACCTCAGTCCTCTGGGCTACATCTATGCCAGTCAATGAAACAGGGTAGGACTCATTTTCTGAATCAGAGGGTAAGAGGCAAAGCATGGCTAAACACACAGACCTAAATCCTCTCCTTCTGCTCAGCTGGGGAGATATAGTCCCTCCGGAGCCCAGCACAGGCACTGCCTAGGAGCACCCTGGGTGCACACCAAGGAGGCACCTCAGTCCAGCCATGAGCAAGAACTTGTCAGTGCTTGGGCCTTTCCTGCTTACATGTATGAATATTACATGGACCACAGTTTTCTTGTCACTAAAAATGAAATTCTCTGTTTTGAAGCCTGCTACAAAAGAAGCAGGAAAAGCAAAACATTTAAAAGTGAAGTCTAGCTGATGTAGTTGAAGTATTTAAGTAGATGGAAAATAATGAACTTTGCTAGAATGTGTGAGGACATCAACACTAGCTCATAATGGTCCCCTTAAGGTAAGGAAGAAACACCAGGAGACCTTTTAAGACCCCAGTGATCTTGTTTTTCTGTTTTAGTGAAGATAGTATGAGAGAAAATGGAGCCCTAGAAGAGCCTGCCCAGCAGACAGCACCCCCTCCCAGCAAGCACATTGCCTCTTGGTGTTAATTGCAGTCTACCTACTCCTGGCAGCCTTTTAATAGGCAAGGCAGGAGGGAAGGTGGTATTTTGTTATAGGTCTTTATAAAGTACTAAAAGGCAAATTTAAAATGCTCATTACACTTGAGTAGCTCCACTCTACTTAAATATTGGCTCCAGGTTTACTTCATTATCCTCTTACCAGTAATTAAGCTACCTAGGGACGATCAGCAAATAATAAAACGCTGTGGTGGAGGAAATTAGTTTAGACTACAAAGCATTGAATGAAATTATTGTGCAAAACAGACGAAAGCAACAGCATATAAAACACATTTAGCAGTTTCAGATAAATAAATTCCAAGGGCCATAATATTTCCTCTACATGAAATATATAAATTGAGGGTTTAGAGACGTCCCTACTCATTTCTCCTCAATGCAGTTTATTAGGTAAATATGGCCTTTCGTCTGATCAATGGTCAGGTCATTTTTCATAGACTTTCATCTGTCTGAAAACAAAAGGGTAACAGCAATGCTTGAATGAAGCATAAAGTCCTCTGTCTACAACTATCTTCCACCCCATTGACTGAATGATACAAAGACATAAATGCATGGAATAAGCTGCTTTCTCCTACCTTGAGCTGGAAACAAACAAAGCGTTGGAGTCAGGTCATTCAGGAAATGAGGCCAGGAGCTTGGCTAGGCATGTCTGTTCTCGTTTTTCCCAACTCCTGCTCCCAGTATAGCTCATGTAAGGAGACTGTATCTTTCTTCACATGTTCTAGGGAAACTTTCTTGACTTTGAGCCCTTGGCAGTGCAGGGCAGGACATGTTAACAGCTGAGTTGAGAAGAAGTGAAATTGTTTGAGCATGAGTGTCAATTATATAGTGTATACTCAAAAAAAGGAGTAAGGTATGACCATTTGAGAGAACGAAAAGTAGAAGTGGGGGAGAAGGTTTTATTTCATGCAGCAGCAGTAACTCCTGGTTAAACGATCTCAATTCACTTATCTGAACTAGATTAGAGAACGAGTGACACAGAAGGGGTGTAAAACCTAGCACTTGATTGCTCCTTCTCATCTACCCTGCAAACACAGATGTAAAATCTGTGAAGGTTAATTGATTCTTACAGATGTGTGAGAAAAAACCAGCCATCATAAGGCAGGTAAAATTGCAGAGGCAAAAGCCTTACACCATGAGGGAGCTACATTAAAGGAACAATAACCCATGCCCTTTTACTGTTCAGTAGGTGAAAAACTACAAAGAAACTGAATACCTTCATGATGCACTTTAAAGAAAACCATGCCCTGGACCTTAAATGCTGTCAGGTGTTTTCATCAATCCATCAGTTACAGAAAGCGGCTGTGCACCACCAGTGTTTGTAAACATGATGGACACCTTTGATACAGCAGGAGAAAAAGACAGACTCTCTTCTCTGTGACTTCTAGACACTTAATATGTTAATACAATGGTTTGGGGTTTTTTTCCACGGAACACAGCTCTCCCTCAAAAAGCTGAAATTTGTTCAATTTCACACTGCAATGGGCAAATTGAAGACAGCTGGCTTTACTCATCTGTGAATTTCTTTTGTTGTTTTTGATTGATTAGGTGCTCTGTTTCAGGTTTTGGTGGAAGGAGAAACATAATGAAGTCAAACTGCTAACAGTATAATTACGATTTTATTATTGTGCCAGTTTTGTATGGTCTTAAATTTTTAGGGTGTAACTGAAGTAAGGCTCTGTGAAAAGAGATGTATCCATGGCAGGGCATGAAGATCCACCTGGGTTTAGCAGCTCTCTGATTTAATAAATTAGGGCTTTAAAATAGAAAAGCTAAAAAGGAAGTCAGGTCATTCCCCATATTTATAGCTCTATTTATATTATCTACGGCCATCAATTCAATTCTATTGTAAGGTAAAGATATTTGGTGTATTTCTGAAATCCAAAGCTCCTGAAGTCATGTGATTATAAGTCTCTTCTTTCAGCTTTAGTAAATTCTCTGTCCTCAGTGGTACAGTGAAAACTTTGTGAATTCTGAAAGGTCAAAACCCAAAAGGCAAATGCAAAATCCTAGAACGTGTGTGGGTCTTTGAAATGTATTTTTAGTCCTTTCTTATAATGCTCATAGGGTCTGGCTCTGTATTTTTGAGTACCCAGGGTAGGTAAGGCTGAGTACTTAAGTTACATTCACAACCATAGCAAAAGGAAAATACATCTGTGTCTGGGATATATTCCCTTTGGAAAAGCCTTGTGTATGAACACCATCAATGCACTTAATTGCAAACAAACTTTTCACAGGCTATTTGAAGAAGATAAACAGGTTCTCCTACACTGGTGAGAGACTGACTTGAATCATGCTCATTTCATTATCAGGACTGAAGAATAACAATGGCAACCTGATATAAAGTATTCTGTTAGACATTTTATGTAATTTTCCTTATCTGTTTTATCAGGGCTATGTATGTATAAAGATTTTTTTGGGGTTTTTTTTGTAGTTAATGGCATGCTGAAATCAATGGATTTTTGTGTTTTAAAGAAAAAAATATAGGATGAGATGTTTTTATACTGAGAGGAAAGTAAGACATTTTCCAATACTGGGTAAAAATCCCATGATGTACATATGATGAACTTTATGATCTACATTTTGGAACTTAAAAAGTGACATTTAATGTAGTCTATGGACCGTTAAATAAATACTAGTAATGGTATGGGTTTTTTTCTCAGTCAACAATCATAAGTGGATATTTACTAAAATGCTTAAATACACTGTCAAAAATGATGTCTTGTAAAGCTGCTAGAAGGTTGTAAGCAGTATCCTTGTGTATATAAGCAGAATCATTGTATTATACAAGTTGAAATGTTATTGCAGATAATGATGTAATAGTAAATATTTTCTTTAAGAAAGCATAGTTAACAAAGTGGATCAATTTAAATTCTCCCAAGAAATGAAGGGTACTATGAAAACTCACTAGATAGGAGCTGTTCTCCAACTGACAATATAAACAAGACAACTTCTCCTGGCAGTAAAAATGGAGGAAAATAAAAGTTGAAATACACTGTCTTTGTAATCTTGATGTAACCTTTCATGTGATAAAATATTAATATTGTTTCGTCCAACTAATACATCATAATTTATAATTCTATCAAAGTCTGTT
This sequence comes from Rhynochetos jubatus, assembly GCA_027574665.1. NCBI lineage: Eukaryota > Metazoa > Chordata > Aves > Eurypygiformes > Rhynochetidae > Rhynochetos > Rhynochetos jubatus. The sequence goes on along the minus strand of CM050651.1, from coordinate 56,117,281 downwards.
AGGTGGTTTACTGAAACACTGCTATTCATAGCATGCAAAGTCACTTCTTCTGCAGTAAGAACATAATTTCTTCACAAAGGAGTTGTTGGGTTTTTTTTCCTTCCAGTGCACTGCATCTGAAATTCTTTTATATTGATTTCTTTTTTAAATTTTTAATGTAAACAGAATATGGAAGGCACGATGATAATCAAGATCTATTAGCACACTATACTTAGTTTAGAAATAATAAAAAAGATAAATAATGAATAGGGAGCAAAGGCTTATTTTCCTCCTCAGACTGTTCCACGTAGCGCTTTGTTCCAAAGTTATTGGCATTTTCAATAAAATGTAGCAGTAAATTTAGTCAATTAAAACTTTACTGTGATTCCGTAGCAAGATTTATCCTACCTGTGGAGCTCATGGGAACTTGGAAACTACATTAATCTTACCGATTCACATTTCTTGTCTTTACTAGGCTTCACATTCATAAATTTAAAGCACATGGCTGTGGCTACCATTTCTTAGCCCTTTCACTGCCTCCAGGCTCTGATTGTGTCTTGACAGCGTTTTTAATGAATTGCCCATTCAGAAGAACAGAACAAGTGGTGGCATTCCCGAAACCTGTAGCTATTCAAGAAGACTACCAGGTATTGCTGAGGCATGGAAGTAAACACATGCTAAAGCCCTAGAGCTTGATTTTGAGCCACTAGCATCAGTGCAAATACAGAGTAGCACCACCAAAATTATTTCACTGTTACTCAGAAGGAAGTCTAGTCCAAGCTGCTGGATGTCACTCAGAGATCAAAAAACATAACTGACAGAGTGATGAAATAAAAATTGAAAATAAAGCTCTGTGCCCTCTATCTTTTCTCCATGTAGATTTATATCCCCACTGCACACTGAAGGTGGCATCAACTGATATCAACTAATATCCTTCCTGGAGATCTAGGTGATGATGTGGGCCAGAAGCCAGGGAAAGCCAAGGGAAATCTCACAGCTACCCAATATACTAAGGGAATTACACAAGGTCTTATTTTGACAACTTTGTGAAGAATGTACTGTATTAAAAGAAGGGGTTCTTCTGCTTTAACTATTTTGAAGTAGGTCTGCACAGTGCTTTGCTTTCCTAATTCCCACTTAGGACATTTAGATTTGATTTTAGGTGCATGTGAGATCTTTAAAAAACTTGTTTATTTCCTACTTAAACTCAAAGGTGCCCAATGGCTTTTTGTATCTGGATTTTTCCTCCAGGGTGCACGTGAAACAGTGAAAGACTTGGCAGCAAAAGCGCTTTACACCTTATGAATCAGGACAGATAGTCTCGATACATCCCACAAGGATTCACTCAGTAAGTATTCTCAAGACTCATTTGTCCCACACATAAAAAAAGGTCACATTTGTGCCCATGGTTTTATCCTTCTCAGAGTGCTCCCCTGGAATGTGTATTACCCAGTTTCAAATCTCTTTCTAATTTCTCCCTTCACTGCTGTGATTATTAAGCACCAATATATTCCTGGACCGGAAAAATCTCTTCAGGTTGAACTGTTGCAATTCTGCCTGAATAAAGAAGTACAGACTTCAGTCCTAGGGCTGCAGCAAAACCAGCAGCTGGAGATGATTGCTGCAGGGCCTGGGCTCCCTCTCCTGAGCTCATCACATCTGTTGGCTGGTGTGGTGGGCGCTGAGCTCCTGTTGGACCTGCAAACTGAGAGCAGCCTTGCTGCAGTTTGTTTCTGGCAGTTCTCCAACATGCACCTAATAACAGGGGTTGAAGTGGAGACCCCTGGGCAATTTTACACCTGGAAGGGAAGGCAGGGGTTCAGGACCAGTTCTGAGCCCTTTGGGGACCCTCACACTGCCATGGGACAACAAGAGGTTAGCACCACAGAGAAAGAGAACCCTTACGTACACTTAGGTTATTTACATCGTTCCTAACACCCAAAAGTGCCTTTGTGCTTGCAGCTGGCAATTGAAAGGGTATCTATGAAAGTCTTAGGAGCAAGATATCTCTAGGTTTAATTTTTAGGTAGATACTAGAGGAAGGCATGAAAGATGAAAGAGCTCTATTCTAACTAAATTGGCCCATTTATAAATAACGTCTCTCTTCCAGTAAAATTGCTGGACTACTATATACACAGATTTCTTTGCTGAAGTCAGTCTCATCTGCATGAGAGAAAAAGGAATGGTGTCTCTGACTTAAAAGCACAAGTAATGCTTCCAATGAGTAGGTCGTGTAATAACTCACACTCTTTACGTTCTGTAGTTGTCTTACATTCAGCAAAACTCAAAGAACTAGAAGAGACAGGAAGAAAGAGAGTGAAGAAATAATATGTGGAAACCTAATGTCACAATTTTTTTTGAGGAATCAAGATCCTTCTAGATATTGCCTCTTTAGTTCTTATTTTGATATTTCTATAAATCCGTTATTGGCAACAATCTCACTCATGAAAACATTCAGGAACTTTCTCCACTAGATTTTACATCTCTTTTACGTGTATAGATGTTTTTCTGCCGATTGGCAATTTCTGATGTTGCTGTGAGAGGAAAGTCATTCAAGGTGAAGGAACTTCTTTGGCTGAGTTTTGTGGGGGACTCCAGCAGGGAAGATAATTAAGTGGGAGCTTCATTGCACTGCTTCCTTCTTGCCTCAGAGATCTCTTCCTTCAGTGCCCTCTTCCTGAGGGATGTCATTGCCTCATTATTTATGTACAGGCATGGGAAGTAAAAGTGGCGGGGACACAAGGTTTTGCTTCCCATTTTGAATACAGGAAACCACTGCACTCCAAAGTCGTTTTCTGTCTTTGGTAAAAACGTCACACACCATTTGATTCCTTAAATTCAACTTCACCTCCACGAAGAAGAGATCCCTGCAATGCTTGCAGAGATTCTGCACTCTAAACAGAGGAAATTGATTGTATTTTAAATCTTCCTATAAAAACTATTACTAAGCAAAGAAGATCTTGTAAAGTACAGTGCATAATGTGCTGTCGCTTCACTGTGTAACTTGAGAATGGTTTCATTATGTGTTATTAAAGCTGGCTGGAAATTTTCAGCTGCTCTGTAGTCTGCTGTCAGTGCCTGGGTTTTCATCTGAAAATGGAACACCACCAAATTCAAATATTAGAACCCTAGATGTAATGGAGGACTTGTTAGCATAGCTCCATGTGTCACAAGTCATACCTATATCTAGCACATACTGCAGTTCTTCTTAAGCAAAAATGACAGGTCTCTGATTTTAAAGGCAGATTGACAGCATTTTCTTGCTGACAACATCAGTTGGCGATTCACCTCCTCTTTTTCAGTTCATAATGCTGCAGAAGTTTGTTGCAGACTTAATTATTCATCATAGGAGTGGTGAAGACAAACACGTGTGTACCTTCCCTCTACCCAGGTCTCCTTAGCTCCCCGCTGAGAAGGAGTTTTGGCACAGCATTTATTCCTTCTGGGTTTTTTCGGTGGAGCTAAAAAATATCTGTGTTTTTCTGCCCATATATCCCCTTGCTTATAACAGACAATTATAGGCAGTGGGATGTGGTTCCTTGATGAATTCCTTCCAGCACATGTGGTAGACGGTGTATGGTGCCAGTCCCCAAGCTGCTGCAAGGAAACATGAGGCTGACAGGAGTGGCTGGGCTGGTCCCTCCCAAGGGGGGCAAGGTGGGTGCAGCAGCACTGCTGTGATGAAGCTGGAGCCTGCAGGCAGATGGCAGGGAAGAGCGACTGAATGGGGCCAGGGATTCTCTCCAGGCTGCCAGGCTACAACGTGCAGGAAAGACAACGGCAGTAAGCTGGTGCTGGTGTTGGTCCAACACAATCTAGCCTACCATAGACCTGGGACTTGTCCATGCTTTGTCCAACTCGATACCCTGACAAGTGTCAGCCTGTTTTCCTGTGCTGCAGCTCTATCTGTCAGCAAAAAGCTTTGACCAGTTCTAAGAACAGAGGAACAAAGTCAGATGTCGAATTAAGTTGCCATAAGATGAGTTTGTGCCAAATTGTGTCTCTGGCTCTGTATTTAACCAGAGAGACCTTTCACTCTACAACACACCTACTCATGGACCCTTTTCATTCTTTTTTATTATTTACGCCAGTCTGGGCCTCACTGTGTGAAGGAGCACTGTAGTCAACAGGGAAATTGTGTATGCCCATCTCCAGTCTGCACTCAAATGTGCTCATCTCCAATACTGAATTTACTCAACTCTTGATGCCTTTCTAAAACAGCAAACAGGCGGCGGAATCTGTTTTGTATTTCTAACTATACCTCTTGTGTCAAAAAATAAAAAAATACACTTTACCAAGACTGATATGTAGAAAAAACCCTACATCATTCACACTTCTTTCCATTAGCTTACATGCTTTGTTAGTGGTAATAGTACTCCATGGTCTCAATCTCGATGTTGACCATATTTTAAAGATGAAACAAATCTTCTGAGCCAATCAGAGAATTTTCTCTTGGAATGTCTGTTGGTAACGTGTGGGAAAGGACAGATCTTGCTGTGAAGGCACATCTTCATTGCACTGAAGAGGAGCACTGAGCTGTCTGCAAAATCCTGGCACCACCATAGTAAGAGAAATCCATTGAAAATTTTCTTACCTCCAGTCACTGGTGGGGTACACCATACTACCTGTGGAATATACTGCTTGGAATAAGTTTTTTCTGAGGAGTCTTGATAGGAACAGGAAAGGGCATTATACATCACCCCAGTATTTTTTTCTCCTTTCCTTATCTTCCTGCTGTATAGTCACCAGATAGAAGGAAGCTGTTTCCACAGGGGCTTAGAAGAGGGATAGCATTGCAAGAGTAGCCAAAAACCACTTCTGTGTTCAAACACAGCAACCACTATGGGATGGTCTTTGATTACTTCTAGAGAGGGGAAAGTGCTATCATCATAGATCATATCATAGATATCATCATATCTATGGCTTGCCAGTGTGAAAGAAAAATAATTTAAAAATTAAAAAAAGAAAAAATAAATGGAAAAGGAAAAAAAAATCGGAAAATTAAGTATAGAAAAAGTCTGAGCATGGTTTACCTCAATAAGTAAATTAGAAATCCTATTATTCATAAGTAAGAAATCTTAAATCAGCTGGTGCCTGAACCACATCCAGAACTTGGGTACTACAAATTAGTCTACCCCTCTCCCCTGCTCCCTGCAGCTCTCGCATAATTAGCATGTAACATCTTTGTAAGAATTCAAGGGGAAAGAAATATACTAAAAAAAAAAAAGACTGAAGATACGGAAAAATGATTACTAATTTTCTTTAGAAAAGAGGCTATTCTCTTTTTCTGTCATGGATACTATAAAAATATACCACCAGTAAGCATCCTCTCTAGGGTACTGAAATCTTCTTTCCTCCTGTGTCCTTCTGAAGACCCATGGCTTGTTAGTCAGCTAACAGTGTTTTTTCAATGCCTCCAGTCCTGCCTGAAGCCACAGCAGACAATTCCTTTGACATTGCTTCTTGCCAGCTTCCCTTGCTCTGTCTGTGTTTTAAATGAAGCTCCCAATTCTGATCTATTCCATTCTGAATAATACAGGATATGGGAGACTGCTGCTTGATGCTCAGTTAGCCAACTAATGACCTGCAAAATGGGTGTATATAGATAAAAATTGGTTGCACAGAAAAGAACTCTTTTATCTTTCTTATGAGATTATATTTAGGAAACTGACAAGACCTAAGATTTCTTCTTCCATCAGAGAGGAAAAGCTTTTCACAATCAGGATCCCTCACTTCCAGCCAGAGCAATATTTCTCTTTAAAAACACTGTTGTGACTTTGTACTATGCTCTCGGTATGTTTCAGGCAAGTTTTAATATCCATCTGGAATGTCTGTCAACGCGGGACATGTAATATCTTTATTACATATTCTCCTGCCATATGAGGAAAGAATGTCTGTTCCCAAGGTACATTTCAGAATAGGAATAATGATCAATCTTGAGGACACTCCCTCTGCTTCCCTTGCAGACAATACGATTCCAGGGGTCTTCTGCTCCCCATATAAGCCAATAAACAAGGATATTCTCTGTGACATGGAGCTGCTGCATTACAAATAACCGGAAGTACTCACTTTTAAGAAGATTCTGCAATGCTATTTGCCCTCATGGGTTTGCATGAACTGTTTGCATGCTGATCTCCCATTCAAGTCCAATGATCATGGCCAAAGCTTTGTAGTGTTAACGACCCGTTCTTTATTTTCTCACAAAAGTAAAGGAGGTGCTCACACAGATAGTCCTCACCATTCATGAACTACATGAGCTGCTCCACCGTAATGGCATTGAGAGTGTACTGGTTATATTAACAGGAGCCACTGTGTTTTCATTGGTCCTGCACAGGCTTTTATGAATGTAAAAGGTCTGGGACGCAATCCAAATATTTTCAAGAGCTTGAGAAGACCTTGGTGGACAAGTAATAGACGTTGAATCAGGTCCCAGCTTACAATGTGTTTCTCTCTTATATAAGCCCCAAAGAGTTATCAATTTATTTCAAGGGTAAGCTTGAAACAGGTCATTAATGCAGTGACTGATGGAAGTGAATTGCTTTGAAAACAGAAGACTGAGATGATTATGGCAGGTCACAGTAAGATCAAAAAGCAAAGTTCTCAGTAAGAATCTCCTTACTGGAAAAAGAAAAGAGACAGGGAAAGAAAAACCTTGCCTGTTAATATTTAAGTTATTTAAGTTCTCTGTTCTTCTTGTGACAGAAAAATGTGGCATCTATCTGAAGGAATTTATAAAGATTTTATGATAAAATAGTAGAAAGGTATGGAGATTTCTATCAGTTACTTCCTTTTCTTCCATGCTACTTACGAAGATGCATAACTATCTTGAAGTAATCCCTATAAACTGGATGTGTTAGGTAAGGTAATATTCATTATGCAGTAATACTTATATGCTAAAGAAATGAAAATGTTCAGGGAAAAATACAAGATTTGGGTAATTTCCTTCAAAGGAAAAAAATTTGCTTCGTGCAAATTTCTTACCACAGGAGAGAGGTGCTGTAAAACTGCTTTTTCTCCCTAAACCAGGTGTGTGAATGACAGATTTCATTTTGGTTTGTGATAGTCCTCTAACCAAGTGATAGAAGGCCTGTGGTTTGTAGCATGTGACATTTGCTGAAGAGGAAAGGGATATGATTCAAATGTTCCTGCTTGGGATGAAGCTATTCCTTATGTAATAATATTCCTACAATCTGGAAGATGCACGAAGGCTTAGCTGATACTAGCAGTAATATCAAGTGAATTCAAATTAGATATGCTTATTACAGATCAAAGACACTGCTTAATAGTGTCATGCTGTTATGGTTGGGAAAACAGAGGATTCTGTTTCATAGAGCTCAAAGATTTTTCTTCTCAGTCCACTGAATTTCAATGACTTTCCCAGCCAGGATCCTTGACTTCCAAAGTTAAATCTGTAAGCAAAAACTTGAACTTCAGATAAACTGAACTTCAAAGCTTTTTCTGTCAGCTACCTACAATTTTCTTTTTCAATGAATAATGGATTTTAGACAGAACTCTTAACCTGTACATGGAACCAAGACAGATTAATTAATTTGTAATGCATTCCTGAAAGGGGGCTTACCATCAAACTTGATTTTGTTACAAAAATTATTTCCAGGAAATTCAAAATGTGAATATAGCACCTCATGTCCTTATAAAGGAGTTGGAAAAAAAAAATAAAATAAAATGGCTATAAGGCATTGCTAGAGCGAAGTAGAAGTCAGTAGAGCAAGATATGAAGGGCAAGCAAATCAAGTGCTATTTCCTGATGATGTAGTTACATACTGATTCATCACATGGAAACACTGCATTAAAAAGTAAACTCGTTTTTCTTTTTTAAAAGTAAATCTGTGTTGATCATATTGTAACAGCAAATATCCTATTAGAAAAGTCTTCTATTACAATAATAATTAAAGCCATGAGCTTACTCAGAAATAAAACCAGTGGTTTATTCCCCATTTCATCTTACAAGCACCCTGTTTAGTGGCTGTTCACATTTTAACGATCAGGCACTATATATTGCCTTCAAAGGAGAACTGTTTTCAGCACTGCCATTGATTTTACATATTTCAGACTAAAATAATTATATATTGAAAAGTGTAGTTAAAATATGCTGAAAAATAGTTACATTTCTTACAAATAATGCACAGTGGAGATGTTAAAGAAATTTTATGGCTGTAAAAGCTGACTAGGTTATTTTAGATGAAAATCATTTGACTGACAGCATCTTTTTTGCTAAATCTGAAACTAGAGAACTTCCAGTCAACCAAGTACTAAGGGAGAAACCGGAGAAAAGAAAAAGCCTGGGAGAGACCATCCTGTGTACTAGCTCTGCTCCTGCATAGATATAAAAGGTTTAAGTCCTTCACCTTCATGATCACCAATGACATGGTAGGAATACTTCCAGTGAAGCAAAATTACAACAGAAAAAGGCATCTCTTGTTTTGAAATGTTTCATTTGAGGCATTTTGTTTTGAAAAAACTTTCATCAAATTCAAGACCTAAACTTTTTTTATATCTAAACTTTTTTTTCAGATTCCAGAAGAAGCCTGCATGCAGAAACTAATTTACTGCTGTGAGCTGAATGTGGAAATCACACACGAGCAGAAATCTCCTTATAGGCCCAACCTGTCATGCAGAGTGCCACATGGACCACCATTGTGACCACCACTCCTTGAGAAGGTACCTGCTTCCCTGTGGGCATGACTTAAGTTTTTACGGCTGTGAGTCAAAGTCAAGTACTTCTCTCTTTGAGGAGTTGTCTTCTTGATTGATGAGCTTGATTTGTTAAGGACAGATTGGGAGCAGATGGCATGTCTAGTTATGGAATGGATATACAGTGTCTGCTGAGAATTCTGTCCTGTTTTGCATACAATTTTCATATTGTTTGGTGGGGGTGGTGGGGTGTGTGTTCATTGTTGTCCTGAGACCAGCTGCAAAAAGGGCTGCACCATGCCAACTACAGTACAAGAGGCTTAGTATCTTCCAAGATTTGGCCTTGCTGGTAACTAGCCCTTGTGAGCCAGAACTTTGCATGTGTTGTCTCTGAAGTAACGTTCTTTCTTTGAACAGAATAAACTGTAAGAGAAAAGTAATCATTCCTTCCCCTTTCCAGTCCTTCCCCTCCCTCTCACCCTCTCCCACACCCCATTCTGGCCTGCACAAGCAAGTAGAAGGTCATCTGCAGAACGTTTTCCTACTTCTGTGGAATAGTTCCTGTTACTATTTCCCAGACATTAGTGTTTCCTGTTCAGATTGCTTGCTTTTGTTTTACTTTCCAAGGTCTGCTTTTTGAAGAGATGTATGTGTTTTGTACTTTTATTCTATTCTTAGGCTAGGGAATGTAGTGAATAGGAAATTAATTCAACCCTGGCATTCCTTCAGTTCCTTCACAGCTCCCAAACATACGCAAACTGCTCACCTCCTGCTCACCATTTACTTTCTTCATGTTTTACTGTTGTTTGCATTACTTTCTCAAAAAATATTTTAATATAAATAAGATGTGAGTTTTTACAGTGTACTCTGGTACAGCTCAGAGCTTAACTCTCACATTGCCTTTTGTTCTGACAGGATGCAAAGGGTAATCTTGCAACCAAATGCAAGACACTGGCCTCACTTTCCAAATACCAAAGATAATGTGTCTTGTTCATAATGAGATTACAATCAAGGTCTGAAATTCCCTTGTCTCGGCAGCTCTGGGGGCTCACACTTTCCGAGGTGATTACATCTCCTACAAGTGAAGGATTTTTTAGCACTATTTCTGCAGCCCTTGATAGATTTAGCTTTGAAATGAGGCATGTTACTGCTCTAATATTATGCTTTTTGGGTAGACTGTTTGTATGGTCTGCAGGCAGCTCACTGCATTTTAAAAGCACTATTATTTCCTGTTACTGAAAGCACCTAAAACTGTATCAAGCAAGGCTGTCCTTTTAGAGGTTTCAAGTGTAGTGTGGGTCTAAAAAACATGTTGGAACAGGCATGAGATGAGTAGATTTCAATACCATGTGATCTTTTTTCAGCAAAGGCGTGTCCATGTGTGCTCCAGGCATGAACTTGTGTAATGGAAGTTAAACTCCTAGAGGTCTTGATTATTACTTACACATCTGAAGTGCACCAGTAGTGGAAATGGCACACGCAAAACCCAAAACATGTTTTCCCACATTTATGAAGTACACCATCACTGTAAATCTTTTTAAGTGAGTCATATGGAGCCTAGCCTGATTTCTGACATATACACCTTTACCTGGGAATTTCTGTTTAATTTAGGCTTTTATTAATCTATGGCATATTTTCTCACTGGACCTATTTTGAATTGTTAGGGATGCAAAAAAAAAAAAAAATCTCCTTTTTTCATATGCACGTTACTCTGAACACATAATTGTATAATTGTTATCATGAGAACTCTTACTGTTCAAATAGATACAGAGTTCATTACAAGTGCTTCACAGAAACCTTTGTGAAACAGTAAATATCAAGAGTCACCATGTTGTCTTTTCACAAAGGCTCACATTTGCACCCAACAAGAGTGACTGATAAGCACATATCCTTAAATGCCATTACAGAAAATTTCTCAGCTACGCAGAAAGTCTGTAAACACTAGTCTTTTCCAAGGTCAGTGAAGACCTTTCTTAGGAAAGGTCTAGATCATCCAGAGCTAGATCATCTTTAGCAACTCAGTGCTTTTTCCTCACGTTTTGGAATTACCATTTCAGTAGATTTGTGGGCTTCAGTGGTACATTCAGGACTTATGAGGAGTGGCTGAGGGAATTGTGGTTGTTTAGCCTGAAGGAGGCTGAGGGGAGACCTGATCACTCTCTACAGCTACCTGAAAGGAGGTTGTAGGGAGGCAGGTGCTGGTCTGTTCTCCCAAGTAACTGGTGATAGGACAAGAGGAAAGTTGCATCAGCAGAGGTTTAGATTAGATATTAGGAAAAACTTCACTGAAAGTGTGGTCAGGCAGTAGAACAGGCTGCCCAGGGAAGTGGTGGAGTCACCATCCCTGGAGGTATTCAAGGAACGTGTCGATGTGGTGCTTGTGGACATGGTCTAGTGGGTATGGTAGTGTTGGTTTGATGGCTGGACTAGATGATGTTATAGGTCTTTTCCAACCTCAGTGATTCTGTGATTCCATACCACCTACAGTTTAAGTTCTTCAGTCAAAAACTCTGATTCTCAGAATGTCAATTTAGCTATTTCACTGACTGTGAAAGAGCCAAAGCCCACAGCCATCTCTGCCTAACACCTCACTATTCATAAAGTACCTGCTTGTGAAGGTGTCCAGAGCACATTTATCTGCCCACAGTGAGCAGTCGGCAGGCATCTAGCTCTTGCAAAAGCTCTGCTGGGCTGCTGCTGGCTCAGGGCTGTCCATGCAGGAGCACAGCAGCTTCTGCTGCTGGCAGTCGCTCTGTGATCGTGATGGGTATTTGCCCTGTAATCTGTATAGCCATGCAGGGAGAGACAGACCTGGGCGTAATCTCTTCTTCTGCTTCTGAGCTGTGTCTCTCAAGAATGTGTCTCGCTTCATTCTCAGACACCTCAGAAAGCTTCCTAATACACCAGCTAGGCACTACTTGGATGGAATAGAAAAGAGGAGAACACAGGTCTTGGCTTATTTCACCGAAGTGTCTGTTTGGCATAGAAATTTAATATTTAAATGAAAACTACGCTCTTCATCTAACAGTAGTAAGCTTGCCAGCAGTAAATCAGAACCATGTCTTAGTCCCTGTTCTACTGAGTGTTTGCTTATCCCAGTATATACATTCCTTACATAAAATCTGCCAACAGTCAGTGGGACCAAAGTCCACACTGGGGAGTACTTTTCTACCAAGAGCTTTTTCAGGAGTGGCTGAAGTGTTTGCCTCGAGAGAGGTTGTGCAATCAGTCAGAGTTAACAAAGTGATCCAGGTCAAAACTCACATCAAGAGCTGCAAAGCATGTAGAAAACAGGCAGTGAGGAGTATTGAGTAACTCTGGCTAAAACACTGTGGTTTCTTAAACATGTAACATAGAATTAACAGGTCTTTTTAGTAGGAGCAGAACAAAGAATAAAGCATGGATTTCCCCCAGTTCACTCAATTTAAAGTCCTCCTTACTGATCTGAGAACTGTCTTCTGACCTAAGTGCTGATCAAATAGCTAAGGAAAATTTTGGATTGACCTTACTGGAATCTCGTTGGCTCATTTGTGAGCAGTTACATTTCGTGTCCCAATAAAGAAAATATGACCATAGTTGAAGACAGGCTAATATAGGCCCATAAAAAAAAAAGGGGATAAAAATCTTAATTTTTTAAGGCACTTGTCTGCAGTGTGTTACAGGCAAAGACTTGTTGCTGGCATGTAATTCAATTCCAATCTAAACCCAATGTGATCTTGTTAGCCTTGTTTGGACCATTGATAGCTGATGTTTGCTCAGTTCTGAGCATAGGTAGACCAAGTTTCTCTCTTCCCTCTTTCAGATGTCATGGTAACACCAGGCCAAGATAAAGCCTCATATCAGCCTCACACCAGTTCATTCATCGTAAGATTTTCCCTCAGCAATTTTCTTCTTGTGTTTATTTAGATTGTCCCATCTTTGACACATACTTCCATAACACAGTGGGACAGGAATGATAATTTTTGTGGTGCATGAGACATTCAGACATGATGAAAACAGCCATCTATTTATACCCCTGGAAAAGAAAGTAACTAATCAACAGTGTTGAGAACCCTGTTGCTGCTATCTGATAATGCTGCTTATGGAAGCAGTGTTAAAGATCAAATAGTTTTATGAATGAAACTTGGGCAGACTTTGGGCTTATTAAATCATGGTGTGGTTTCATGCTCTTTTGGCTGGAAGTTAATTGAATCTGACCTACAAGGAAGTTTGTTACAGCTTGTCTCCACAGAATTATAGTCAATCTTGTTGTTTTCCTAATTAAAACCCTGATTAATGTTAAATTCCCTTAAACTACTCAGACAAATGTTGTCATTGCCAGTGTTATTGGCATCAAAACAAATTAGATTTCAGCTTTTTCTAATTTTAAGTAGTTTTCAAAATGACGTCATACACAAACAATAGATAATCAGTCTGAGAATAGTTCTCATATTCTTAACATAAATGCTTCAATTATTCACCTAAGAATAATTTTTATCACTTGTGTACTCCTACCTATTATCTGACATTACAGCTTTTCCCATAGGAAAAGCAATATATTTTACCTTTTAATTTTTAATAGGGTTGGTATGACTTTTTAATGTATTCCCTCAAGAAAAGATTTTATCTCTAATATGAATTAAAGCTTACATTGGTGTCTTAAAAAAAAACCTCTTCAGCTGACACTACAGGATGAATTGAAATCACACCAAAACCTGTTGGTAATTATAGTTACTGTGACTGTGCAAATAAGGAAAATGTACATTGGATAAAACCAAAACCAAATGAAAGTGAGTTTTATAATCTATCCAAGATAATATGTGTTAGCTTAGTTATATTATTTGCTTTATGAAACCAGGAAAAAGACTTTTTCATTTTACCTGAAATATTCTGTTCCATTTTTTGGTGCAACACTCACTTTACTTTTTTAGATATTATTCACTTATTTTATTTATTTCTCCCTCCTCCAGTCAAGGATACATTTACCAAAACTGAGGAAGTAAAAATTTCTGAGTGAATATGCTCTTTGAAAAGCAAAAGTCAATGTGTACCCTCCTGGAAATGTTGAAATAAAGTATTTTAACTGTTCCCTTTTCTTCCCCTAAATAACGTCCATCTTCCTGAAGTGCTATTTTTTTGTTAAATTGTCTTCTCATCAAAACGTATTTAGTCAGTCCTGCTGTAAACAGAAAATACTTAAAAGTAGGTAAAAATTTGAGTTTAGTAATTTGGGGCAAATCTGAATGAAGTATCCTTTGAGAAACTAAGGAAGTCGAGGTGTTCTTTCCACTGGAGGTGGTGTAGAAAATAGGACAGACAGAAAACGTCTTCACTTTTTCTCTCCTCCACAGTACCTCGTAACCAAAGCAGCCGATGCAGCGGTTGCATGGGGTACCCCTCCGTACATGCTTTAGCACCATCTAGCAACCCTCCGAAATAGTGCACGCCATCGCCTGCTTTCCCTGACGCGTATGCCTTTAAGCAGAAATCTAGGCTGTTGCTTTCAGTTTCCCCAAGCATAGCTGTCGGTGTTGCCAAATAATATGCTTTAATATGAAATAACATCCAAGAGTACTGGGGCAAGTCAAGATAGGATTTCCAGAGTACGTAATGCGTGCGAACTGCACCACGGGGTGCCCGGCCAGCGCTGTCTCCAGGAGGGTTTTGTGTTCGGACTGTGACTCACCTTTGTGTACGTAACACGCATTTCTTAGGTATGTGCTGATATGGTAGCACGCAAGGTCCTCTTATCTGGTAATAAATGTAGAAGGGAGGGTCAGGATTAAAACTGGAGCATCTTTATGTGAATTGCGCTAAACTCATTCTTCCACTGGATATCTTCTAGTGCAAATCCGACTTAAAAAAACTTACTGTTATGTATAGCTCTGCATAACGCAGTGTTACCGCTATTTCTCTGAAGCAGGTATTAGCTAGTGATGACGATGGAACATTTCCTTCCAGTTACATACACCTCTGGGTTAGACACCAACCTGTGGCTGACAGCACAGTTCTGAGAACTGCTACAACAAAGTAAGCTTTTTTAGGTGGTAGCACTGATAGATACTAACTTTTTTTCACTGCTCTGTAAGGAGGTGAATAAGAACTGTACACAACGCAATTCAAAATATCTTTCTGCACAACTGCACATTAAAAAAAGAAAAAAGAATAAAAGCAAAGCTTTCTTTTGTTCCTTCAAAATTAGAACTGCATTTGTCCAGAAGAAGGAAAGAAAATATCCGATAGTGACAAAATACACTCTCAAAACCAGGATAAAATAACTTTAAATGCTTGTACACATAAAGTCTTGTTAAAATGCATTCAGAGTTGGGGTTTCAGTGACTGAGAAAATGAAAGCCCTTACCTCTCAAACTGAGGTCTGTGCATACAGAGATTCACAGAGGGAGAAAATCCCCCAAACCAGCAAAATCAAAATTGCTTTATCATACACTCAAACACAGCTTTCAGGCTTTTGTCTGGAGGATGTCACTTTTAATCTACCGCATGATGTGTAATGCCAAACCCCTTACAGATGATTAAAGCAAATGTTTCAGACCCTTCCAGCAACACGAGTCTTCAGTTGGTTATGAGGATTTTTCTTAACAAAAAAAAAACCACAAAAAAAAAAAAAAAACCCAAACATGACAAAAATGAACCTTTCTGCTAGAATCAGACCTGTTTTGATTAAACTTTCATTGGAAGAGTTTTTTAGGTTCCCAGGTGGTTTTCCTTGATAAAATTCTAGAAGAAGAAAGGTCTAGAAAAGAGCTTGATGAAGCCAAGTCTCCCAAGGCAAGAACCATTATGTCTAAATCACCTCTGAGAAGTGATAGTCCAAATTACACTAGACAGCCTTCAATCCAGGGCATTGATTTGCTTTTTTTTTAGAAATCCTTTCCTTATTTCTCAACAAAACATTGTTTCTTGCAACATAGTCCCATTATTTCTTGTCCTACCTACCCTGAACATAGACAAGTAGCTCTCTCCAGGGCTCTCTTTTACCTAGGCAAAGTTGCTACCATGTCCCTTCAATCTTCTCTTTAGGCTAAAAGTCCCAATTCCTTCAATTTTTACTCATAGGTTTTTAGACCTCTGATCACTCCTCATCTGCTCTTGTCACCTGGGGCTTAGGGCACTCATGTGGAAAACATGAGCCCTTGCTTTGCCAAAGTCAGATACAATAAAAACAAAAGCAAACAATAGCACTGTAAGAGACAGCACTGCAAAGCAGTACCTCTGACCTAAGTTTTGTACATACTCTCATTAGTGGTTGACTTTCAAAGTACACAGTGATGTTGGCCTAGTTTAAGTTGAGCATAGACGCTCAAATCTGCTAACAGTTTTATTTTACATCACTCTATGTTCTGATAGGAAGCCATGAAATATGCATAATATTTTGATGTCTGTAACTTGTCTCTTTAGCAATGCTTGCAGGCTACCAAGAAAATTGTCAGTCTGGATTTGTTTAAAAACCAAATTTAATTCACTCAGGGTTTTTAATGCATCCTGTTTGTAAATAAAGAAAAAAAGGAAGCTATTTCTCCTGAGAATGCCTATGTCCTCCATAGCATGTTAAATAATTAACAGCACTCACCAGGCCAGCAATTATTTGGAGACATCTCCTGGAGATGACCTCTTGCTCTCAACAAACACACTGACTAACTTTGACAAATGTCATTGGTCTCAGAAGTGAGTTTATTCCTGGTAGCACATTTAATGATCTGCAGAGCATGTCCCCTTCTAATATTTAACAGTTATAGAAAGAACCTCCTACACCCTGCAATTAAAGCATAGTCTGTATAATAATTAGTCACAGGGAAAGAATGTCAGACAGAAAAGTGTTCCTAAGATCACAATCATTTCAGCAATGATTGTTGAGCAAACTAGGGATCTATTCAGGAAGCTGCTCAAAGACATAATTTCAGTGCTAGCAGTATTTTATAAGGAGAGTTTAAGTGTAAGTGAAATGAAAGAAATATTCCAAGTGAGGGAATTTCATAAAAATAAAATATGCCGCTTGGATCTTTATTTTAAAAAGTTGTTAGATTAGGATTTCCATCATTTTCCAAAATATGTGAGTGGTATAAACTCCTATGTGAGAACCAGTTAGCTAATAAGAAATATCATTAATATAATTTATCACAGGCTATTTCATCAACAACATTCCTACCTTTCCTCTAGGAGGAAAGAGAAGGGAAGCATTCAGAAGAAAATAAACTTCAATCGAACAGTAATGTATTTAATCAGAAGCAGAAATGATATGTTTACCAGATCCTGTGACAGATTCACGACATGAATTCAAGCCCTGGGCCATGCTCATGCCGAAGGCATTGCCATTCCGTGCCTGTGCGAAGGGGCACCTGCTCACCAGAGCTGCCCAGAACACTCGTCATGTCCCTGCTTTGCACATTGCTGGCCACAGGCACTACCCAAACCAGGGTAGACCCAAGGGTCTGCTGGACAGGGGCAGGTGTTTGACTTCACCCTCACGCGGCAGTTTTCCTCTTTCTCAGTGTTCGGAGAGAGCTGTCTAACACTATAATCTACACAGTTAGTTTGACTGAGCTTTTGGGAGATCCTGTATGAAGCTTTAGCAAAGTTGTCTCCAATAACAAGAGTATAACATTTCCCGTATCTCTTGACAATGGAAATCAACCTTTTATCAAGTCCACCTTTTATTATAGACAGCTTCCTTTGACTTCGGAATCTTTGCTCAGTATAACAAGTTTTTCTGTATCTTTTTAGTGGTTAATGTTTAAAGTGACATTGCACTCTTCTAGTAGCTTTTGGCTTCTAGTTCCCAGATGATCATTGCTATGATAATAATATTTTACTTTTACTAAAAGGGATTTCCCCACTTTCAAAGGTGTTTGATCTAATGGAAGGCAAGCAGCAGATGGTTCACACAAAATCTCATTAGTCTCTCTGAAAGAATGTTTCATTACTGTGTGGGTGGAAACATTCTCTGTTTTCAAAGTAAATGTAATACAGTAACTGTAATGTGAAGCACACAATATTCTAGGTTCTATATAGTAATTGCCTTAGATAAGACACAAGAAGAGAGGCAGTAAGGTCTACAGCGCCATTTTTGACCTAGGGTATGTCACTTGTATTTCCTCTCTAGTTGCTGTTTCCCTCTTACCTTATAGCACAAGTTCTTTGACACAGAGATTAACTTTCACATATGGTTTCATAACATGGTACAGATGCCTTTGTGCAGCCAACGCTTCTGTGCTTAGTGTAATAAAAATAAACAACAGTAGCAAGAAATGAAATACTTTAAGTTTTTATCCTGCTGTGGTATTAATGTGCAGCAAAAGGAGTCTGAGGGGGCCATCCATGAGGATCTGAGCATCAACCTACAGATTCGTGAGTGGAGAGATTAAATTCAAGGCATGAAGTCAAAGCAATTCAAACTCTAGTCACTGCATACAGATAAGTAAGCTTTGCTTTTGTCCATAGCTTCAGTTAATAAAAGCTTTGAAGCAGAAGAGGAATGGGGAAGTAATATCTGATGGCAGCAGCAGCATAGAAGAAATTAATGATTCACAATTAGGAACTTATCTGAAACCTGGCTTGCTTGAGCAGATCATGTCATTCTGAGATCTATACTTTAAGTCAGTTTTGAATAAACCTCAGTCTGCACACCATGGAAGGAGAGAACAGTGAAGATTTGCACTGTGGAGTACGTTACAATACATCACTTATAGTAAGCACAATGTCGGCTTTTTGTTTCCTTAGTGGGTATTCTGTGTAAGAAAGGATAAAAACTTAAATTACAAACTGTTCTCTTTAATGAACTATTCAGAAATGTGCTAGAAGAGAATATTGGTCTTTAACATTTGCTTGTTCTGAGTATTAATACTAGCTCAAACACTTCAATATTCATGAAAAAAGGACTCGATAAGATCACAAATGATCAAATCAAATGCATTACATTTTCCCCCACTAATTCTTCAGTTCTAATGATGAACTTGGATGTATAATCACAGTAATACTGAGATGGTGGCTGCAACTGCTGGCACTGTGTGGCCATATATGCACAATCAAACTGCTTGTGTTACAACTGCCATTTAGTGCAGCAACAATCTGCATTTACTATGTTTAAGCACTGCTTTTGCTACGATCGTTATTGACAGATAGTACAAAAGCTGTCTGTTTCTTTGTGTAAAAACCCCTTTTCTTTCCAGCAGAACTGACTGTTTTCTGTGACACCTGAGGTTAGAGTAGTCCTAATAAAGATCAATTTGATTCTGAGTTGTAATAGATTTATAATGTGGTTTTTCAGTAAAATTTTCAGTATGTCAGGAAACCAGCATGTTCTTTCTGACTTCTAATTTACTTTCTTCTAGAAAGAAAACTGAATACATTTGGGCTGCAGAGTCAAACCCACACACAATGTAGTCATTTGCAGCAATGACTTATATAAAACTTGTATATAAACAGGAACCGAACACCCTTATCTGTGGTAGGTGAAGGCACGTAAGTAGGTACCAGTGCCCTGGTGCAAGGTCTTCTAGAACGGGTAGACCAGGTTCACAAGAGGCACTGGGCAGGTAGACAAATGTTATGTTATGTTTGTTACTAGCTGTGTGTGCTGTTACTACCTCCACATCTATCTTTTACTAAAGAAACTTGCATAGGAAGGGGAAAGGAAGGAAAAAATATTAAGATATCCACTTTTGATTGAATATTATTTCTAAACAGCACTATGTTATGTTTGATGGGTATGTTTCTGACGTTTCTTATCAGTATGAGGAAATTCCTTATGCACGTTTTTTAATAATGTGTCTAAATGTCAGGAAAATACATTTTCTAGTGAGTTAAATCTGGATGAGAGTGACCAATTTATACTGAATTACTCCAAAATTGTACAGTGACAAATATTCCTATTTTTTCAGGATGTTGTACTACAAACAAAACTTTTCAAGGGAGAATGTTATTCCAGTGTAAATTTTTAGGAAAATCTTCCAACCGACTATCTGAGTCTAGGGCTCAGGATTTTTATGCTGCCCACTACACATACAGAAACGTCAGATCGCTGATGTCTCACTCTCTGAAATGGGATTCCACACAGTCTGTTCCTAGTCCTTCCCCACCAAAGAGCCACACCATTACCTCTCCTTCTCTGGGCCAGACAAAGATGACTGATCTGATCTCGGTGACAGACATTCCCATGGGAAAGCTCTCATGCACCAGCAGAGAACTGGCCCACAGTATGCCAGACTTTTAACCCTGCAGTGGGGAAACTTCCCACACGAAGACCTGCAGAGCACGAGGAGACCTGCTGTGTCTAAGGTCTCCCTTGCATGCTCAGCACCAGAGAAGACGCAGTGGAGGGGTTAGTCCTAGGGCATTGTGCTAACTCCAAGAAATTTGATTTTCAGTCAAAGGGTTTAAAGAAAATACTGTTTCTGGCCTGACCTCCTTGTTCTTCTCAGCTTGTGAGTCTCTGGCATGGAAATCTGGGGTGCATATTTTTTTTGTGCCCGTATTTTCTTTTTCCTGTTGTAACAGCTGAAGTTTACTAGAATGCTTTGACTTATGGAGCGAAAGAGCATAATGTTATGACTACATACTAGAAAGCTAGTTTTGATGCTACCCAATACATTGGAACAGTCTGTTACTCCTTTCTCAGCCAAGCAAAATCTACTAACTTGTGCATTTTTGGCAGTGATAAGTGTTTTGGAGGAAAGCTGTTATTATTTTGGTGCCTTATATCATAACAGAGCTTAACTCTTTTACACACAATGTGCACTGGACAATTACAGGTATTAGTTTCAGTGTTGTTTTACCTAAAGTTTTTCAGTAACATCTATAAATCATATTCAGACAAAACTCATATAAAAATAAAGCTCAAAACAATCAAGGCTGGTGAAAAAAACGTTGTTTGGGAACTACATTAAAGTGAAATAAAAAAACCAAAACCCTCTAATAAAACAAATCAAACAAACCTCCCTACCAGTCATTCATCTCATTCTTCCAATATTAATTTTCAGCACAAGTAAGAAGTAAATGTGAGGAGGAGAAGAACTGTCTAGGAATTAGCATGAAAATAAGAATATGGAGATTCCTGCATTGCCTGAGTGTACCCACAGTCATTATAATGAGAAGTAACCTTCTTAATTAAAATAGCCCAGGCCAAGTGTGCAGACAGCCTCATACTTGCTGTACTCAGACAGCAACTTAATATAATTTGTGTAAGGATGAATTCTGAGCATGATACAGCTTTCCGACTTCCACACTTATCAATGGTACTTTGCAGAGCATAAAGCACAGACAACAGTTATGGCAAGAAACCATTGTATCACCCACAAAAGAAATGTTCTTTCCCCTCCTATAATAGTGTCCAGGAATTAGAACACAAACACTTAAATTTGGTAGGAAATCAAACCCTGCCTTTTTAAAAACACTTAACTGGAAGAATTTTAAACTGCTACTTCTGAATTTTCATGATTTCATATTTCTGAGGGAAATAATTTTTAGGATTAAAGTTGACCAAATTTGTGTAGATTTGAAAAAAACCCCTGAGAAATGAAATGTAATAAATATGAGAAGGTTAGTGTCTTTCACTCCTGCATCTGAAAGCAACTCACCAACTCCAAGGCACTGTAATGTAATGACTGACAAACCAAAACGCAGCAGTTCACTTGCTCCCTAGGAAAAGAAGAAGGGAGCAAAGGGAAGCTTGGCTCTCAGGCCTGGTGATCAGGGACTTGTCTGTAATGCATGTTCCCTCTTTCTTGCTTTTTCTCCTTAGCACATTAAATATTCAGTCAGTGGCTGTAACGCTAGGTAGTGTGGATTACGTTGTCTCTCACAGTTTCCTGTTCTGTAAAGGGCAGAGGCTCTGGATCACAGCAAGGGCTTACAGCAAGTCTCTGCATCCTGTTACCTACCATCCCATCCACTCAGCCCCTTTCCTTTCTTTGAGTTGAAATCCCAAATTCATTTTAGGCAACACCAAAGCTTGTGTTGAATGCAGTAGAACCAATATCTTACCCTTTGCTTTAAAGTTCTGAAAAAAAAAAAAATCACATGAACTATTTGATTTTTCTGAGGGAGAATACATCATTAATATCATGGTGGTAGAGTGCACAATAGACATATTTAAAGGTTCTCCACACATAGCAGCATTTCACTTGCCCAATATTTCAAGTCTTTTGGACAAACAAACATGTGGTAAAATAGAATACTGGTATAATGAAATGTCATTCCTCATTCAGTGTTACAGATGATGTTACAGAAAGCACCAAGTACAGAAATCTGTGTACTGAAACCTACATTCATCTTCAAAAAATCAATGTGCTAAGTAATAATAACTAACCTGAAAGAAAATATATTTGCAGAAGCTCAGCTACGCATGAAGAAAATGGATGTGAGTAAAGAACAAATGCTCAACAAGAAATAATACAGCAATTTTTTATCTACTCAAGATTTATATACAGAAAATGTTAGCTTTTTTTTAAAAAAAATCATATATTATAAGTTATACCAAATTCACAGAAGATGTGTTTCATGTCCCACGGGATCTTCATTTTGAGAGCTCTAAAGTCCAACTTTCTGTTAAAATTAGACTATAAAAATCCCGTGAAGATATAAACAAAGAGAATGCCCAAAATTATGTAGTACACCAGAACCGAAGAGAACACTAACAGCAGTCACACAGTCCATCTGCTGGGATAGGCTAGATTAAATAAGAACTTGTCCAGCAGTATTCTATTACTCAATGTTCAGACACAAACAAGTGGAAAAAAACAGAAGAGAAAAAGCCCCTCATGCTTCTAACAACTGTAAAAAAGACTTCATTCATATTCATATCTAAAATGAAACATAAAATACGGTAGACTATTTTAATTAACTTGAGTTAGGCTATTTACTCCAACTAACTTAGAAGAACTCCATCCCTCAAGGCAGGGTGCTCTGAACTAAGGCCTGTGTGCAGGAGAAAACTGAATGCCTTGTAGCAGTCTCGCAGTTCTCAAAATCACAGAAAACTGGAAAGAAAAACAACTCTTCACACATGGAAAAGTCCAGAAGTAGACAACTCTCTAGAGTGGGCAAGGCTGGGATCAAGGAAGGTCCCATAATTAAAATTATTACAATACTGAAGGGCTGAACCAGAAAAATTGTCCAAGACAACCTTATGTATTGATTTGCAATATACATAAAACAGACTCCCATGGTAAAGGCCATGAAAGACTGCTTCGACACTTTGCAGTGTTTAATCCATGGGGAAAAACGCATCGCATGCTGGAAATGCCATACACACAGAGGGCTCAGCCCACCACATGGAAACATCTGTGAAGCACTTGAATCCATGCAGATCCATATTTACAGACCCAAACCTATATACTTCATTATACTTCCCCAGTGGGGAAGAAAAATACCCAGGAAGAGGGCTTCCATGATATTATCTGTATGCTTAATTTCTAGCCTGAATTCTGTGAAGAGAGGACAGGTTTACCACTAAAATGCTGGGGAAACACAGTCATTAACAAAACACTGACCTCACACAGCAAACCAGAAGGACCAGTGCAAACCCCTGGACACAACAGACAAAAGGATTTTGTCAGTGTCTTAGGCATTCCTAGCAATGAAGATACTGCCAAAAAGTGAAATTGTGTTTGAGCTAAAACCAATTTGAGGAATTATATCACAGTGACATTTTGCAGAATCTGGCACCGGTTCAGTGCTCAGTGCAGCATGTAAAAGTGCCTGGTGGACTATTGAGCCTGTTTGCTGTGAAATGTCTTACCTAAAAAAGCACAGAGCAGCCTCATTATAGAGGAGCATTGAGATAAATTATAGCTAAATCTATTAAGAGATATAGACTTTTATTATAATGTCTTTCAAATCTGTTTACTGAGTAAGTGAATATCTTTAGTTCTGGTCAGGGAGCACAAACTATAGATCTCAAGGTCTGTCACTGTTACTTACATGTTCTTTAAAAGGAGGTACTTTTTTTCCCCATCTTAAATTGTTTACACCCAAAAAGCTCAGAAAAAAAATCCTTTCTCACACAGCTCATAACTTCAGGCTCACTGAAATATATAGACAATGCTTTTCTGATAAAAAGTTTGTATGCCAGACTTTGAAGAACAGAAAGTCTGCTCCTAAATTTTTTAATTACAAATTCAGTCAAGAATGCCTCTCATTCTCTTCTAATGTAGTTCAGATTATAGAAAATTAGAACATTTAAAAAGTTTCCTTTAGCCCCCAAGACATTTTTAAAAGCAGGATTTTCTTTTTTCCTTTGCTCAAATCATTCTGTTGTTCCTGACTGAGAACAATGCCCAACTCATTTAAAGAAAGCTTTTTTTTTTTTTTTCTGTTGCTATGCAAGAGATGCAAGCTGCTTTCTTGTTTTCATTTTATGACAAATTATCTTTTCAGCACCAGCAGTTGGTTTCAGTGTCTGTCCACTGGATCTGCACATTTCTCTATGCAAACTCAGAAAGAAATTTGGACACACAGTTAGCACTGGTGCCTAAATGAGGTACACTGAGAATTACCAGATCTTAAGAGAAAGCAACAATCAACAAGCTCCAGAAATGCAGCCTAAGCACCATGTCAGTGATGATTCTCTCAACAAAAATAACAGTATTTGTAGCACTTGCTGTAAGCAAGCATGAAATTGGAGGCAGTCTTGAAAGAATAAATCCGCGGTGTTGTATATCGAAGTACTTCACGCTAGGAAATAGACTTTAATTAGAACATCACTGGTGTCAAATTTCTAATAAAATGTTTAAAGACAAATGGAGATAGCAGAACTTTGGGAGCTCTGCTAATGTAGAAACGGCTGTTAATTGCTTGGGATTTACATTTTTACATTAGCACAAAGTCTGAGACACAAAACTGATAAAGAGACACAAAGGCTTTGTATGTGCCTAAGCTCTTTCCCGATTGCCACAAAAATGGGATGTTCAGCGAGCGTGGAGCATCCATGAGCTTGTACAGCTCTCACCACCACCTCCTGGTGCAGCCCACGGGGATTAACTTCCACCTATGCTCCCTGTCATGTTTTATTAGTACTTGCAATCACAGATTACAACAGGCTACCTGCTTCTGCATTTAGATGTAACCGAGTTTTACTCAGTCTTTCCTAAGGTGACTAGAAGACAGAGAAGAATTGTCATTTTGATAGCCTCATTGCCTGTTTTCTTGAATCTCTCCCCCTGCCACTGGAGCATGACATAACTATCCTCCAAAGTATAATATTCTGCTGAGCCTCACATGGATTTTCAATAAGAAATTTGATAACAGGTTATTGCTTGTCTTTAGTGAATGACCCTCTCTGAGGTCTTTGAGGACCAGGTCATTAAAAAGGTGAAAAATTTAAAGCCACAGAGAGCAATGCATGGAGACACTTGTGGGAAAAGGATTGAAATTGCTTCTGTCCTTCCTGAATATGTCAGGTATTGTTGGCCAGTGAAAGTAACATGGACACACGGTCAACCCAACTAAGAATCTGAGAAAAAAACCCAAAATCAAAATCAGACTCTCGCTCCCGAGAAAAAACCAAACCAAACCAATAAAACCAGCAATACCAGACATATGTTTTTATTTGCTACTCAAAATACGAAAGTGATCTTCAAATCAATGTCTTTTCACAAAATGAATAGTTTGAAGCTTGGATATTTCAACATGTCTCCAAATATTTTCAAAGTAATTAAAAAAATCACAAACTCAGAAATAGGCATCTGGGAGGTATGGATTGGAGATAATCTGTTGAGACAAAAAGGCAGAAACAACCTGTGCAAAATCCATTCTGCAGGCCATTGCCCCTCAATAGCAGAGGATGGCTGTGCAAAAAGACAGAGGGAAGCAGTGAGATAGATATATATATGTGCATATATATTTGTGCAAATATTCTTCAGCAGATAAAGGTGTCTCTCTTGCACTTCTGAACAGGACACCAGAGCACTGAGGCAGCAGTGTCAAGGAAACAAGCTCCATACTCACAGATAAACTGGCTCACTACAGAGAAGGAAGGCGGTGAGCTCAGAGATGAGGAGTTGGAGGCTATTCCTGAGCACCTCTGTCCTGCCACATCCTGCTCTCTGCAGTCACAACCTTCACAGCAGGGGCAGGTTCTCAGGCTTAGCTCTAGCACTTATATCAGCCCTGTCTCTTGCCCATCTCATACTGCTCCAGGCTCTAGCTGTCAGTTTTCACGTGACTATTTGTACAACTGAAGTGAGCATGTGTGAAAACAGGCAAACACGGAGTGTAAGACACAGACCTATTGGGTGACATTGGTCTCAGGCCGATTCTGTTTTGAAGGATATCCTTGGAGATAATGAGGATTTGGCTGCACAAGGCTCTAAGCAACCTGAGCCCATCTGGCCCTGCTCTGGGCTGCGTTTGAGCAGGCGGTCAAAGTCTTGAACTGTATCTCAGTGGGATTTCAAGGCTGTTCACCATTCACATCACTACCCTATACCCTACTCCTCACTTGTGAAAGACAGAAAAAGGAATGACCCCAGGGATCTAAGAGCTGGATATGTACCTGCTACAAAAAAGAAAAAAAAAAAAACCAAAAACCCAACCCAAACTACTCATGTTTTTCATGCATCATTTAACATGATTTGTTTACATAACATTCACAATATTTCCATTTGCAGAGAGGAAAACTAAAGCACTGCTAGACATGAAGTGAACAGGTAGTCCCTGTTTTACTTTCGCTTGCCCTGCCTGAGGACCACAGCATTTATAAGGCAGATTCAGTAGGGCTGGTTTTTTTTCATCTCCTGTGGTGATTTTTCACTTCTGTCAGCTAAGTATAATCTGCTGTTCTGAATAGCAAAGCATTTACTTCTGTGTTCAATCATTTTTAAGCAACTAATAGTTGTAAAGCTTCTTCAGTTCAACTGAGGAAGGCTGTAATACCAAGCTGAATGTGCTTTCAAAGGCAGAGTGTACCCAGAAATCCTGATATCTCACTCTGTTGTAAATAACAATTAGACGTTTTTAACAAGTTCTGCTAATTCAGGATGAAATAATTAAAAGTTACACATTAAAGTGCAAGAAACACTTCTGAGATGAAGTTCATTTTATTAAGCTATTTCAAATACTAAAGTTTATTACAACATGGAGTTTTTACTCCTTTAATTGAATTTCTGGCACTAAAAGCTTGGTGATTTGAATATCTAAATGATCTGTAAGGAAATAAGTGGAGTTATCTATATTTTATAAGTGATAACAATCAATCATGTCACCCATCAATGGGATGGCTCTTGGCATTATCTCAGACCCATCAGAGGGAGATGCACTTAACCGTTCCGTCCCAGAAGAGGCCAGGATTAAGCTGAAGTTCATTAAGTTGTACATCCATCTCTGGCAGAGCTTGTTGAAGGGCACAGGGAATGGGGACATCTTTAGTCATGATGCACAGTTCCCAGACTATTCCTGCCCATGTCTGGTCTGGCAAGAGTTCTTTAACACTCTGTCCCATCTAAGAGAATGGCTGCCTTTACCCCAGGAACATAACCCTTGCTGTAGGTGGTCTGGGCAGGGAAGCAAAATGTTTGCAGTTAGGCACAAGATTCAGTAAGGGCAAAGGAGTCATTTTAATCCTTAAAATAAATTGGAATTGCTTTGAAATCACATGTAAATACAACCCAAGTTCTTGTTATCTTGCATTATTTTTGAATTGTCAATACCTGGACAAAACTATGAGGGCATATTGTCATGCATCCTTTTATTAAGTAAACAGAAAACAGATTTCTTGCTCTAAGGATTCTTTGCCGAATGTATTACTTAGGTGTTACATAAATACTGAGATTAACCCCTCTGTATTTGGTTTATCCAGTATTAAAACCTACTGCATTGACAGGCATGGTGCAATGAACTGGAAAGATAAAAGCCAATCTAGCTATATTTATAATGCAAGAGCAGTCAACAGTTGAGATAATAACATTTTTTACAATTAACTTTTGTAGCTGTGAATTGAAAGGAGCTAGAGCAGGATGATTTTTTTTTTTTTTCTATGCAGGTTACCATTTGACAAGAACACATTTACAGATTTAATGGTTACTGAGAAAGAAGAAATCTAAGTCCCAAATACTGAGGTTCTAAAAGAGCTCAGTCTTTTAAAACACAGCTTTGCTGGATTAAGGACAGCAGGATTTGGTTCTGAGCTTTTAAATGATGAAACTCATAAATAGTTTTGAAGATGCAAAGCCAAGAAAATAGTAAATAAAAGTCTTTGAAGGATTAACTGTAAAAAAGATTCCACTAATCACTGCTTATGAAGGGGTGACCTTCAACATAAATAGAGCTATTTTGTCAAACCAAAGTCGATTTGATGGAAACAGAACTAACAGGGAATAAAATCACAAATTGTCTGCAATCAAAATGCTTTGTGCAAGGTTATAAAAACATTCAGTACATCTATCAATGGTAGGGCACTCACATATTTTAGCTCTATGCTGGTGAGGAGTGTGATATAATAGACTCACAGAGTCTAAGGCCAGAAGGACCCTTAGATCATTTATCTGAGCAACATCATAGGACATCACGTTTCCCCTGTGCACCACTACATTGAGCCCAACAGTTCTTTATGGGCTAGACTGCGGCTTTGCCATAAACTCTAGGAAAGGCTATTCTTGCATAATCTGCGGAACAAGGTTATAAACTCAGGGAGTTATTAGGTCACTTGCGTTCCCAAGCAGATCACGTGGGCCGCTGCAAGGCAGTGGCTTGACTACCACATTCTAAAGAGGTGAAATGAGGCGGCTATCCACTACCCTCTACATGAGAACCCCAGCTAGCATTAATGCCGAACAGGAGTTTAAGGCATGTGGTGAAGGTCCTAGAGGGTGGAGAGAACCTCTTCCAGCCTCAGCCATGGACCACACTTTTTTGATAAGAAAGAAGCTCTTGGCCTAGCCCTTTCACCCAGCTTCAGTTTTTCATCTGTCTTTCCCTGTTCTTTGATGGGAATGAAACCTTCAGGCCCTGTCCGGGGGAAGATGGATCTCGTGGAACTCAGCTGATATGTGAGACAAAGAAGTTTTGAGAGGGCACTAGGGTCTGACTGGCCTGGAACTACCGGTGTATTGAGAAAAGTGTAAAAGGAGAGAGTTCCATAGAAGTATGAATCCAACAGAGGTGTTAACACAGGGGTCCCTTCTGAACACAGATCAATATCCTATAGCTAATCACTGAGCACTACAACTGCCTTTCCTTATACAGACTGTAGGGGATGCTTGACATCTACAGTCTTCATCTGAGCCAGCAGACAGCTTACTTGCACAGTGGCTTTAGCTGCTTTTTTTTCCAGGGTGACTCCTTTTGATTTATTATTTTTTTTTTACTGTGATTGGAAAAGCCTGAATGGCCTAGAACAATATTAAAAGCGAAGATGCTGCCTGTTAGCAAGTTAACTGTAGATCTGATGAAGCATAAAGAACACAAAACCAGATGAGAACAAAGAAAAAAGAGAGCACTGAGAAGGAAACATAATTCACTTGTCTAGATGAATCCAGGTTTTCCGTAGACAGATAGGCCACACATCCTGTATATTCTGAGTTGCAGATTGTCAAGCAAATGAATTAATGAATCATTAATTAAGATTAATTTTCTTCCTTTCCCCACTTCAGAAGAAAGAAGAATGGGACATGGTCATGTAAGCCTAAATCCACTGAAGCATTGGTTTTACTTTGTATCAAATCCCAAGATTTAGGGAGTTTTACAGATACAGAAACAATGACAAGGAGGGACCAAGCTGCAGGATAGTGTCCTACAGTGGGAAAAAAAGTAGAGGAAAAAAATAAAGAGATTCTCTCTTGTGACTTGAGTAAGGGACACCACTTCAGATGATAATATACCAAGGCTTCCACATGCATTATCACAAAAAGAAGGGAAACAGTGATATTAACAAGGTTTTATTATCCTAATCAATGTATTCTACAGAGGAAAAGTTAGGAAAATCTATCTGGAATGGATAATGAATGCATGGCCACTGAGTGACATACATAACAGAGCACGTTCATTCAAGTGTTCATGCAATGTGAAGATAAAGTGGATTATAAAACATTAAGACTCAAAATAGATATGAGACACTGTTAGATCTGGTAATAAGTGAAGAGGAACTAAGCATGCCATGAACTCAATTGGGATGATTTAGTTAGTGTAATTTTTATATCTTTGGATGCAGCAAGAAGTAGGAACCTGGTGAGGGAAAAAGGAAGCTAATACAGCAACAACCCAAAACCGACAGCCTGCTTACTCATTACATCGTGCATCAGCTCTTTTTCACCTACAAGTTACAGTAAGAACTGCGGATGGCAGGACCAGGAAAAGACAAGGGAAGTTTAATAGTTTGGCCTGGAGATAAAAGAGAAATGGAGTAAGTGACTAGGGATCTTTTGGATAGAGGTCTTTTAGAAACAAGTGCTGAAATATTGCCTTTTTATGCAACAACTCGTAATCAAATCTCACCATGTCCTGAATATTGCTGGAATATTTCTACTTTTAGAAGAGCACTTTACAAAATTCCTGTATTCATTTGGAATTTCTTTATTAACAAATTAAGCAGTCAGAGGCACAACTGCCATTTATTTTCATTTTTTTTTTCTTTTCCAGGCTACTCATGGTTATATCACAGCACTGGCTTATTCAATCCAAACATTACCTATTGATCTGAAAAGGATAAAGTTGCAATACATTCTACCCCGAGAGACTTACTTTAAAGATCAAGCAAGTGCATGCCAGAACCAAACCATGGAGTAAGTGGACATCTTGTAAATGGGAACTTGCAAGGTTTTTCATTTAATTTTCCTTTGACATTTCAAAAGAAATGGGGCAGATCTCCTCAAATTAATGGAAGGCCAGAGAAACCTTTACAAAGAATATTGTTAGGCCTGTTAACGATAAGTGTTACTGTTCATACTCAGTGAACAGGAAATTTTTATGTCTCAAAGAGAAAAAAAAGGAAGGTGTAATTACACTTCTTAGTGGTGAAATACAGGTATATTAGTAGTTTGAGACAACTGTATATCCACAAGGTCAGTTCAACATTCCTATTAATATGGACCTAAGATTGTTTCCATTATGCACAACTAATACTGCCTTTCCAGAGACTCCTGAGTTGTAAATAAAGTTAAAGACTTTTATGTCAGTAATTGGGTGGTATTGAGTTATTGAGAAGTGGGCTGAAGGGGCATGATAACGTTAATGAAAGCTCTTGCACACTACATGTACTTGAAAGGCATACAAAGGTATAACTTGTCTAGGATGGCCTATTTCAGTAGTCAGTAAGAAGATTAATACGATGGTGTCAAACAGAGATAATTGATACCAATTTTATACATTTAAGTTTCTATCAAGGAAGTGCACTGAAATCCATCATTCCATTTGCAGTGACAAGGTGGTGTAATAGCAGCAGAATTTTTAGGTTTAATTCTTTCATAACTTGTGATAAGCTGTTATTCTGAATTACCAAGATTATGAACTGGCAGATTTAAAGATCACACTCGGGGCCCAGTAATGTTTTCCATATGAAAAAGGTATTAAAAAAGATGGGAAAATATTTTCTAAGAACTGAGCTGCCAGAAAACACTGGAACTGTATAAGAAGCTTTTCAGATACAAGGTTACCACACTTCTCTCTTCTTTCTGATAGGTCCCACACAGAAAGTCTGTTCAGGTAGCGATCCCAATACCACTTTGGATTTTTGTGCACCCCTGCAGCTGTATCAAACCTTTCATCAGCACCTGTTAAACAGCGAGAAACTCCCACTGTCCCCAGCGTGCCCTAAAGACCCAATGAGAAGTGAGGGCATTCATCGAGCAAGCACCCTATGGTGACTTGCTATATAAACAATCAGCATAACTGCTTGGAGAAATGTCAGTTAACAGTGGATGAGTAACAACTGTTTTTCGTGTGCACAGGCAGTCCATCTCCTCCAAAGAACATCATCTTCTTGGGAAAGACAGAGGTCCATCAGGGAACTCCAGAAAGTCATATGTGCAGACAGCATTCAAAACACCTGGAAAGGGCACTACCTTGGCCATATGCAGAACCATGTGGGAGCACACAATGCTTCCCATAGTCTGTCCTGACTACTATGCTTGTATACCCTCTTGCCCTGAAGGATACTGGTGTTGAACTGTTACCGCTTGCTAAGGACCATCCTGAGCCTATCTATCTGACCAATATAAACACAGCCAAATCTTCAGCAGCTCTCCTATTAGGCAATAAAGTTCCAACCTATTTTCTTCTTCATTCTGAGATGTTTCAATAGAACATTTTATTCCCATTCACTGCATTATCATTTTATTTACCGTTTTCTTACAGTCTATTTAGCCACAACTATCTTTGTACACACAAGAAAATTTTAAAAATAAACTTTTAATATAAATACTACAGACCCTAACCTCCTGCAGACTGATGTTTAAATAAATGTTTTTTCCTCCTTCAGCATTTTTGTGTATTTTTTGTTGTGTTGCACAAAAAATAGGTATATAAATACATCACCAATCTCCATATGGTTTCAATATTTCATTGACTGGAAATTTATTATAAGCTTTTAGAAAAGCTTTCTCTAAATTAGAGCATATACATGTCACAGGACTAAACTTCATGTTTTGTTTACTTATAAACAAAACTGAGAATGTTACATGGCAATTTCAATTTTGCAATGATTTGTGTCAGGTTTTTTGTCTTAATTTTTAAATTTTGACAATGCATTTACAGGGCCCATGTGGTGGGAGTGCATTTTTACTTACTCTGTGATGTTCTGACATGCAAAGGCATGAGGGGTTTTATCAAGCAGATGAGGAGCAGCCCTAATGTTTCCATATTCTTTTTATTTAAAAACCTTAGACCTTACACTTATGTTTGGTTAGGGTAAAGACCTATTACTTTCTTGTCATTGAGGATATTTAATCACCAGCAGTTTAGAGAAGAGATATTTAACACTCCCACACTTAGTTAGAGCGTATATGGGGCTTTCAAACTATCAGTCATCCAGGCTGCAAAAGGCAAGGCAGCCTTTCATAACACAATGAAAATTCCTCAAGATACTTTGCAGAAGCCGAGTCCAACACAAGTCCTTCTCCTGATCTCTGTGTTTTCCACAACTTAGTAGAAAAGGAAGTACAAAACCACAGACACATCTTCTCCCAGTAAGCCTGCACCACCCCGTATGTTTCTCCCTAACACCTGATGCATTAAGAATATAATGCTATTTGTCATTTAATACGATTTTCAGAGGAAAGTTTGGGATGCTGTTAAGTGACTTTTGGAAATAATTTCCTATTTATCCCAGAAAAAATGTGTGTGGGTGGAAGTACAGTTTTCGTAAAAAAAAATTCTCTAAATAAAATGTTCGGTTAGGAAATGAAAATATTTCAATTCAGATGGGCTGCTGCTGTTTATCACTGGAGTTGTATTTTTGCTGTGCTTCAACTCTTCTCCCTATGGGCTCATCTCTTTGGCTTGAACTTTTCTTAACTCAAATCTATTTTTATGAAAAAAAATTCTTGTTTTCTCAGCATGTCTCCAGGCTTGGTGACTGTGGCAAGCGGTAGAAAAAAGTAGAGAGATTTCTTATTGCCTGCTTCGTACAGAGAATATCTGCATATTATTTAATATTAATACTATGTATTATTACTAATACTGTAATTAATGTAAAGTCCAATTCACATGTAAAATTATAGGATGAATCATATAATAGCCATCATAATATAACATACATAAAATATGTATGTTTATTTTATACATATAACTTAAACATTGCAATATGTAAAATATGCAATGATACATTATTTTTTGTGTCAGTATAATTCATATGCATATTATGTATTTATGCAGCTGCACCTGCAATTTGGCCTTCCTTTGTGAGAACAGGAGGACATTAGTCTTGTAGAAACTTGTATATCTTCCTTCTTTAGATGACTATTACCTACCTAAAAAAGCGAACATGCAAAAAAATTTCATCAACCAATTTAAGTATTTCATATTCAAAGTCAGAAAAACTACAAGCATTTAAAAAACACCTGGCTGTCAAAACTCCCCAAAGACAGATATACTCTTTGTCGCTGTTTACACAGTTTAAGCTATTTGCAATGCATGGACACAAGTTCTCCTGTTGTGTGAAAAACAGACCATGACCAGGCTGCTGTGGTTCTCCAAGGGTGACAGCTTTTGTTGGACTGGTTTTATATGAGAGCTCCTAAAACCTCCACACAGGAGCAAGCCACTGCTAACTTCATCTTCCAGTGTCCCTTACTGCAGCACGCAGAAGCTGACCTGGGAGCGGGGACCAGCGCTTCAGGTGCCAGCATCTTCCTCCCCATGGAAAACTCCCACGAAGCCATGCTCTGGCTGGCAACCGCAGCGGCTGGGCACTGCACTTTGCAGAGGACATTCTTTTGAAGATCCATTTCACATGGCAATTCCACGGACGCTAAACTGGCGCTGCTGCTGCAGCACTGTGTTTAACCAAATCTACTGCCTGTGCCGGCTGAATGTGTGACTGCAGGAGCACTGCTGCCGGAACCAGATGGCCATGGATAAATGGCACGGCTGGGCCGTGGCAGTCCTAATTTAGATCAGCATATGCTGGTTTTAAAATCATTAACCATCTTGTCCCAACTTTTAATTTTTATTATGCCAGATGTAAATCCTATGAGAATTACATCAGTTACGATGAAGTGGAAGCAGCTCTACATGTTTTTTTCTGGTTATACATATGCTAAAGCTGAAAATAAAAACCAGGGGATCTTAGAATATGTTAGCATATTCATTATCACTTGAGAGCTAGTTAAAAATAAGCCCCACCTAGGTAACTATATTTCTCATCATAGGTACAAGTTCTTATGAAATAAATATAAAAATGGCAAAATGCCAGCACTTGAAATAATGTGGAATTAACTTATCATTCTCTAATACAAACCAAAGATTGATTAGATATAGTTAGGTAAAGAACAAGGAAGAAAAGGGTTTAACTTTGTTTTCTTTATGACTGTATCTGGACCCTTCTTCTTCAGATACAGGCTGTGTTTGCACTTCAGGCTGCTTGATTCACATTTTTCTTTAGCAAGCCTGCTTAGGCACACTGTTCTTTGCTGCCATATATGTGGGCTTTTTTTCCCCTCTTTTATTATCTACTATAAGAAAGCAGGAAAGTGTGAAGATACTTTACCTACACTAGGAGTGGAAAATTTACATTTACCGATACAAGAATGCACAGTAAAGATACGAAGCTGAAAAGCTGCAGCAGGTTCAAAGCTCAGACATCTGACCTATTAATTTCAACCAAATGTTGACAAGCTGCTTTTTTTTTTTTTTTTTTTCCCCCTGGAGGTCAGCTTATTTAAAAAAGCTGAAAGGGAGAGTATATTTTCAGAAAGGAAGAAGGTCATTGTGTTCATGTTTTAATCAGAATAGAAGACGTGGGAAGTGTTCAGTGATAAACTGACAACAGTAGCTGTAATGCTACTAATATGTCACGACAATGCAAGCAAAAATGGGGAGATAATGTAAGTTTCTTACACTGTAAAGTAAGGTGAAGTAAATGACCTTTTTTCTGCTGAGAAGTCTGAGGACTCTATCTACCCCCTCTAACACTGAGCAGTTAACTGAGCAGCAGAGTCAGGACAGCAGACAACGGTGGCTACTCCCTTGGTCAGTACAAAGGAGCAGCTCCAAAGGGTGATTCAGACCCTGCATAGGACACGTCACTTTACTGAGTTTGAAAGAGTGAAAGTTCTTGTACATTTGATCCTCAGCCTAACAGTTGCAGAGACCTATGTGCATTGGCCAGGAACAGCCACAAAACCACACAGCGTGGTCCAGCCCAACAGCTGGCACAGCAAGATGTTAGGGAAGTATGATAACTATCATTAAAGTTTCTGTCTTGATTGGATATGTTGCTCTTGCAAATCTACCATTTCCATATTTCAATATAAAACCCACAGCTATGAGGTAATAAAACAGAGTACAAATGCCCTCTCCAACAAAGTAGAGCTGACAGAAGACTTGATCCAAAGCCAGTGAATGTTTTCTGCTGATTTCAGTGGACTTTCGATCATACCCATAAAATCAATTCTAAATTCTCATCTAGCCAGCTATGTGGTACAGTAAAGACACGACAGGTTTTATTGCACACATAAATGTAAGCAGGAACCCTTCTCCCTCGGAATCCAACTTGTTTACCCCATCGGTGTTAAATACCAGACTTTGGTCATGTTCTGTTTAATTTTGCCCACCTATAAAGTCATGACTGACACTTTTCTGCAAGAGATATGTTAGGACTGGTATATCAGCCAGCTCCAAATATGGGTAATTACCTTCTGGCCCTGCAGTTTAAACAAGATACACCATTTGTCTTCATTACCTGCCCTAAAATTGCTGTTCCAATTTGCTGTGCTTTACTGCAATAGCTGCTGCATTTCACTGCAGAAGTGGTTGCTTTTAAGTGGTAGGTGAGCTGATTTTAGAAAGATAGATAGTTTGTATAAAATATTTCGTGATCCTTTGAAGTGAGCAGTGCTCAGAATTATTTTTGATTTT
This sequence comes from Rhynochetos jubatus, assembly GCA_027574665.1. Lineage (NCBI taxonomy): Eukaryota > Metazoa > Chordata > Aves > Eurypygiformes > Rhynochetidae > Rhynochetos > Rhynochetos jubatus. The sequence goes on along the minus strand of CM050651.1, from coordinate 56,081,149 downwards.
TACAATCCTTATGAGTATGCCAGGATAGTCACATTAAATATGCTATTTGGCAGGTTTTATTTTTAAAGATTACCATATGGTATATGTTCATCACCCAAGCTATCTTATAGAACAATTCCATATGAGTGTTTGATGTTAATTTTATTTGGGCCTGAACTGAGATCATCATGCCAGGTTAATTAAAGCACTACAAAGAATTCTGCACAATGAACTCATGCTAAAACAGAAGGAAATGTCAGTTTTCAGTGAACAAAATAGCAGTGCTAGAAGGTAATTATCTCTGTTGGTAGCAGAAAGAAATTAAGAATATTGCAGAGGTCTGTACAAAAACCCCATGAAAAGAATACCCCACCAACAAAAAACTATCCAGGCCTTATAACAAAGATTAACTACTTGGGTCAATTTATGTCTAACTTGGCAGCACGGATATTGAGAACATTGTCATATAACGTCATAAGAAACAACGTATGTGAGCGAATAGGGATGGAAGCGTATTTCAGTCTGGGTGTACCATTCCTTGACTTATGGGCATTACCATGGATAACTTGAAATCTAAAGTGCTTCCTCTTCTGTGGGTGTGACGCAGTCAATCCAAATAATGCACTTAGAAGATGAAACCTATCTTTACTTTAAATGTATTTCTGTCAGCATTCCTGAACAAAAGTCCTTTCTACAGTCCTAGATTTGGCTTTCATTGTAATTCAGTTGGTTTAATTAATCACTAGAGTGATTCAATTTTAGACCTGTGCAATTCCATAAATTATAATTCAGGCACATCTACGGTAGCTGTAGTTATGCAGTGGTGAATAAAACGTCATGACAGAAGACCATCCAAATTACAGGGCGACCCAAAACATTTTTTGTCACCTCAGATTTTTCTTCAAGTGAAATATATTTTGTCCTGAATCATACAGAAACATCATATCGCAAAATGTTAAAAGTCAAAAATATTCTGAAATATCAAAATCTTTTAAAATCAAGAAAAACCACTGACGTTTCATTTTGACTATTTCAGCTACTTATAGTGTTGATGGACCTGTACTTTACAGCAAGAAATTCTGAATCAGTATATTGGCATTTTTCATTTAAAAGAAGACTGACATGAATATTTATACATTCTAGAGCTACTGACAGCTTATGTGCACGCTGCCACCCAGAATGATGTGCTGAAGCTCTGTTGCGTTTGTTACAAATGAGAAGCACAAAATTTTGGAAAACTGAAAACCTCATCTTTAGGACATCAGGAGTAACCCAAAAAGTAGTGTGATTAACCTGCACTGTAGTATTTCATGCTGCTGACGGAAGAACCAACATTCCCTGGAGGAGAAGGTGGAACTCGGCAAATACTGCCTATTGCTATAGCATCCCTATACTGGACAAGCCATTTCCTAGCCTTGAGAATACCATAGGAGAAGAAATTTGGGAGAAAATGGCCATTATAGTACCTCTTTCCTCTTCCCTTTCCACAAGCAGTTTCGATGATTTGGACCATGGGGTTCACGTCATGTTAGTAATCCACATTATAGTATGTTGCCCCTATGCCATACTCCATAGGCTATCCAATCCAATGTCTTTAATACCATGATAAAAGTTCCAAGGCACGGCCAGCAACAGTGCTATCACATGTGGAGAGCCCACACAGCAAGCCAAGTCTGCAAACCGCCTAAACTCCTTGTCACCATCCAGAGGATCAGGACAGGGCTGCAGACTTCAAGGAAGCATGGATTAAGTGTTTCTGGATGGCAACTTGATGCCCCCTTGTCCCATAGTATTCCAAAAAGGACAGTATTCATAGAGAAAACATCTTCATCCTTAGGTTTTCAGAGAACAAAGTACACTGCTGTGTGCTTGTACATCTTGATTCGCAGGCAGCTCAAGAGATCCAGCTAAAAAGTGGTCGGTCTAACATGGCAGTGTGAAGCCACACATGCAGTAAAAAGGAGATACTTTCTGTCCCTAAACACTAGTTCCTTCATGGCATGCTGTGATAGACTAAAAAATATTTTTGGGCAAGGCAGTGATATTTTGATGTAGGCCCTTGAAAAACCCATTTCTATTCCTGTGGCTTGAAAGTGTAGATCTGGCTTTCCTTCTCAATCCAGTACGATCTTGCGAAAAGAATATCTAGGGCACAAGCACTTGCACAAAACCCAGATGAGGTTTAGGAAACTGGGAATTTGATCTTAGATTTTTACAGGTAACAAAGATACTTTACATTAATGAAAGAGAAAGGCAGCTGACGCTTTTCAAAGCTCAGCCTGACCTTTTCTGTAATACAAAACAATCACCTTTAATGTGCACAATGTACATTCTTGGCCTTAAAAGATTAGTATAATTGTATTTAGCTTTGTTTTCTCAAGAGGAAGGACAGCATTTTCAATTTAGTTTAACATTTTCTGTACTGTTAAATAAAGGTCTAAATGCACAACACACAACAGAGAAAAGTGTGAATGCTATTTCCTGGGAAATTTTCTAACCTTACTCTCTGGTCTGCTCATTCAAATGCTTAGAGAAATTAATGTCAAGCCATCAGATTTCATTCCACTTTTTAATTCATCATTTGAGATCCTTTCAAAATTACATCTAGGTATTCACTCTGTAGCAGCACTCCCATGAAAAATTTGCCAAAGAAAGAGAAAGTACAGCCTCTCTTACAACACACTCACAACTCTCAGTTGAATTAAGTGTCAGTCACAGTCTGAGTGGAAGTCTGGTTAGCAGTTTCTGCAGCAATTTAGACCTATGCGTGCCGCAAGCCTGAGGCTTACTGCGGAACTGTAGACTCAGTGTCAGATGGCATGTTTATTTTGGGCCCATATTGGGCTGCAACATTATGTGTTCATTTGGCATCAGACTTGGCAGACGCCGTTTGCAGAGGTCTCCTACTTTGTTCTGACTGGCCTCTCTGGGCATTTTATACACTACTGGTCAAGTAGCCTGTTCGAACTTGCAATATGCACCATGTAATACTTGCAAGTAAGAGAGTGATCAGCAAACCAGCCACAAATATTCTGCCTAAACATTATCCTTTATGTTACTGAGGTGTTTTGCAGCAAAACAACCAATTGCATCAATGGGATGAAATTTAACAAGTCAAAATGCTGGATTCTGCACCTAGGATGGAGTAATGCCAGGCACAAGTATAAATGGGGAGAGAGAGTAGTGGCTGGAGAGCAGCCCTGCAGAAAAGGATCTGGGGGTGCTCATTACAAGTCAGCAGTTTGCCCTGGCAGACAGGATGACAAACCGAATCCTGGGGTGCATCAAACACAGCATGACCAACCGGTCAAGAAAGGTGATTGTCCTGCAGTGTTTAGCATTGGTGTGGCCTCACCTTGAGTGGGGTGTGCAGTTCTGCGCCCCAAAATTTAAGAAGGATGTTCAGGTACTTGAATGTGCCCAGAGGAGGGCAACAACACTGGTGACAGGGCTGGAAGGAATGTCCTGTGAGGAGAGGCTGAGGACTCTGGGCTTGTCTAGTTTGGAGAAAAGGAAGGTGACCTCATTGTTCTCTACAGCTTCCTTGAGGAGGGGAAGTTGAGAGGGAGGTGCTGAGCTCTTCTCCCTCGTATCCAGTGACAGGATTGCGTGGGAGTGGTTCAAAGCTGTGCCAGGGGAGGTTAGACAGGACTTCAGGAAGATTTTCTTTACTGAGAGGGTGGTCAAACACTGAAACAGGCTTCCCAGAGAGGTGGTTGTTGCCCCAAGTCTGTCAGTGTTTGAGAGGTCCTTAACAACAGGCTTTAACTTTTGCTCAGCCTGGAATTGGTCAGTCAGTTGGACTAGATGGTCAGTCAGTTGGACTAGATGGTCACTGTATGTCCCTTCCAACTGAAATATTCTCTTCTCTCTCTTCTCTTCTCTTCTCTTCTCTTCTCTTCTCTTCTCTTCTCTTCTCTTCTCTTCTCTTCTCTTCTCTTCTCTTCTCTTCTCTTCTCTTCTCTTCTCTTCTCTTCTCTTCTCTTCTCTTCTCTTCTCTTTTCTCTTCTCTTCTCTTCTCTTCTCTTCTCTTCTCTTCTCTTCTCTTCTCTTCTCTTCTCTTCTCTTCTCTTCTCTTCTCTTCTCTTCTCTCTCTTCTCTTCTCAGAGGCTAAAGAGATGGTAGCTAGACAGCTAGGACTTTCAGCTCTCAGTTCTGTATTCATAACCAAAACTAACTGAGTAACTAAGAGTTTTGTTGTGGGGAAGATGCTGAGAAGTAGCTTTGGGGTGTAAGCTTCCAATTCTGCACCCATACTCCCAGCAGTGCATAAGAATGCAGTAAGAGGCACCAAGTTTGGCAGAAAAGCCACTTTAGGAAGGTCTCACCTGTTGATCTTTGATTATTCCTGCCTATCGTGGGTCAGGACAAAGTAAAATGCATAGTAGACTGAGGGCTGAATGGGGGAAAGCAAGCTTTGTGTGATGACTCCAGTGCCAAAATCCAAGCACCTTACTCAGCCACTTTCTTGTATGCCATTAGTATATTTTGAAAGCAGAGTATCTTCACACAAGGACACTTTCAATAATTATTAAATGTGTATTGTGGTGTTCAGTATGGAGTGCTTCACATGGCCTATTGCCATAAAGTCTATGTGACTTTGAACAGCCACACACACATTCCTGACTTTGTGGGCTGTCCCGAAAAATGACAGAACAGAATGTAATGCAAATATTTGAATACATTCATTATTCTTCATATTCCTACTTGCTTTCATTTGAGTGGCAGGTATCCAGTCACTGTTTTGCTCCTAGCTTCTCAGACACTAAAGGAGAAAAAGGATCAAAACCCAGTAAGAACCATTTTTTCTGACATCCAACAAGTTCTAAGCTGTTAAAACCCATGAGTTACCAATTGTTTTCATGATTATTTGTTTGGTCCATTACCAAGCTCACTGCAGTAAACTATGTATAATAACTGAGGGCTGTATAAATATTATAAGCTTACTTGATCAGAAAACCAGGCATGAATGAAGACAGTGACAGAACTTGCTGAATGTGTCTTGTATGTCTTGGGAATTTGCTGCCATTCATGTCCTTAACTAGGACAAAGATTTTTAATTGAGACTCTGCCTAAAAAGTCCTTTCCTTGAAAAAATTAGTGCCAAATGTCACTGTTTTTCACTGATAAATCCTCACTACTACAACCTCAGTCTAACAACAGACTTCTCTCATCTCAGCAATTAAATTTTTCTCCAATCCCATGCTTCTTAAATGCATTTTTCTGTGGCCATATATGTGACTTCTATTAATGCAGATGACAACACCAATAGCTAATATTTCATACTGGGGACTGAATAATACAGCTTTCTGTAGTACCTGTACACAAAGGCAACAGAAGTTACCATTAACTTATTTGGTAACGGCTAATTTTAGAATGAAGTTACAAAATAAGAGGACAAGATTCAGCCAATGGCAGAAAATCACCCTCAGTGTTGACAAAATGGAAAACAAGGTCTATTTCCTTAAAAAAAGCTTTAATTCAAGCTCAGCTGGTGAGTACTGAAGCAGGAAAATCCCATCTTACAAACCAGATACTGTTTTGATGATAAGGTTTTGCAATTTCCCTACCTTTTAATAACATCTTTTATACAAACATCAGCAGAAGTTCTGAGTTTTCTCTTAGCATCAGCAAGTATGCCAAAACTCTTTGTTAGCTGAAACTAGGTTTTGTTTCTTTTGAAAACCCTATTTTAAGTAAGCTAATTCAGATAATGTTCATCAGCTAGCTTCAGGCGTAAAACACTTAGAAAGGCCTGACATATTTCATTATGAAATATTGATACTTTTTACCTCAAAGCAATTAAAGTTTTTGGAGAGTGGCTAATTTAATCTTAAAGGAGTAAACCCAACCAAAAGTAAATTAAAATAATGTTTTAAATAAATTGCATTCGATCAGAAAAGGAAGCAAATAATTTGAACTCAGAATTAATGATTTTTGTCAAGCTTGATCCACTGTTGAAAATGTTTCAGATATGTATGCATGTGTTTGCGTGAATCATCAAATTTACCACGTATTTATGTATACATTTATTGATGAGTGGCTGTGCTGTTGTCTAAGTGTATAAATGAAGCTATGTTTGTAGGGAACTGTAATCATCTTTATTAGACCAACTGATACAGCTGGTAGGAAACAAACGAGCTTGCAGGCTTACAAGCCCTGCTCCAGATCTCGAACAGACACAGCAACCTCAGGCTAAATCCTCACTGCAGACAACTGCTCTGAGTTTCACTTGATTATGTTAAACAGCCAGACAATTTGAGAAAAAATGGGATGGTCATGAGAAGAGCAGAAGGGCAGGTTAGCAAAAGGGGAGATGATAGGATTGCTTACCCCCATGGGACAAGCAGAAATGGAGAGAGGGGATAATTATCAGTTTGAACTGAGAGATACAAGTCCCACTTTTTACTTCAGACAGATAATGAGGGAATTAAGTATCTTTTAGTTTCATGGTGGTTAAAACAATAGAAGGCACTGCTAAAGGCATCAACCAGCACAGAAAATCCTAGCATGAAGCTAAGGAATAGGCTGCTATATATTCTTTGGGGAGAAATGTCTGGTAATCAGCCTCTGATTTCCTTTGTCTTGGGACTCAAATCCCAGCTCCTCGCTTGTGCCAAGCACTATCTGCGGGCAGCACACTGAACTGGATGGGATTTCATGATATAAGGACATCAGCGGGAGCACTGGATTATATGGGCCGGTTCAGCAGGCTGGTTTGCTTTTGGCCTGGTACAATTTATTGGTCCCATTTGTGGCATTTTCTCCTCTCTCCTCAAGCAGTCCTAACACAGCACTGCGGGTACCGCAAGTGTTGTGGTTATATATGTTGCAATGATAATTTTAACGAAGAAATAGTTAATTTCAAAATTCTTAGCACTTGGATAGACTTCACTTGTAAAGGGGTTGTACTAAATAAAAAGAACAGTCTTCTATTTCACTGGAAGCACTCTGAGATATTTCAGCATTAAAATCTAGAGATGATTTTCATTCTCCTTTGAAGGGCATGGTGTAAACATGTTCGATAGATTCATTATTTACAATGCTGCATCAAGCAGCAGATGTATTTGCTCCAGAAAATGTAGTCACCAGTAATTCACTCACTCTCGGTTCTGTAAAAAATACTAGGTAGAGAATGAAATGCGAATAATGCTTCTCCACATAACACAGAAAGGAAGAACAATTTAGACATAATTTTGAACTTTTGCCCCAAGGAAATACTTCCTTCTTCCAGCAGACCTAAGTTTAAATATTTAATAATAAAATTAAAGTTTATATCTGATAAGGAATTGTGTTGTGTTACAGAAAATCCCTTCTTTCAGGCCTGGGCACAGAAAGGGTCATTTAACGGAGCACGCGTGGCGATGGAGAGGGCAGTGTCTGCATTACATACTACTGAGCAGCCTGCATGAGGCAGAAAGGATATGTCTGTAGAAATGGAGACGAAGTAGAGACAGAATGAAGAGTTGACACGGTTCCCAGCGTTGTTAAAGAATTCATATGTGAGTTCACTTAGGACTCATTCATAAGCATCACAGCAACTGTCTCATGTTAGATGCCATCCTGCTAGTTTAGGGGGTAATCCCAGACCACGTCTGTCTACACAAAGGCAAGCAAGAATTATTCACCTAAATAATGGGCTGCTAGAATGCTAGGCATAGGGCCTGAAAACAGCCACAGCCATACTCTGTACTTCACAGGGCGGAGGTAGCAAAGTAAAGAATGCTATGAAGTCTAGAGGAATATAAACAGCTAAGATAAATAGCAATCATCATCAAGCCCAACCTCAATGATTCTTCTTGTTCCTTTTTGCGTTCTGCAGAGGAGAAGGTGTAGGAGTGCCAGAACAGGACAAAACAGCATCAGTCAGGTGACTGACAGTCATATCCCTGTGGAATTGATATTGGACAATACACACATATATTTACTGGTATGTGTATGTGTTTATATATGTAGGGAAGACCCCTCCATGGAATTCAGTTGTGTGGTGAATGTAATCTCCAAACCACAATTTGATCCACAGATGGTCCCCCCATCAGTCATCACTAGTGAGGATGAAATTCTCGATTCAGAAAAAGCTTTTAACTGTAAACCTAAGCCTGTTCTAGGCATATTCTTATTTTGAAGACCAGGGGAAGTGCTATTTTCAGCATGGACTTTTTAGTCCTAAATCAGGATTTAAAAAACAAAATAAAAACTCTTACATTTTCCTCATTTTTTTCACAGCTTTCTTTAACATAACTGTTTCCCATCTGTGACATTTTCACTTGAAAAGATGAGTTTTGCCCAATAGTTACAGACGCATTTTAAAACATGGTAGGATAACAAAAGCAATGCACTTTTTTTCCCAAAGACTTCTGCTTATGCTATGTAGTAACTTTCATTTTCCTTAGCTTGTTTTTCTTATTCAGCCCTTTACTATACATGCTCTTCTGTGAAGTTCTGCCTCTTTCATTTTTATTTTCTAGGCTCAGGTTTTCATCAGCAAAACAGAGAAGATTGGTTTTAGGTCTTGATTTAATTTACTGTTTCAGTAAATTTTTTCTGACAATGTTCATACTGTAGTTAGCGTGTGTACGGATGATAACAGTTGCATTGATTACTTTACTGACAAGTAATATAAAAAGGAAGGAAACTAACTGCAATGCTTTCTCAAGGAATGAGAAATTTTTCTGTATTATAAATATAAAGGGAAAGGCAGAATGAAATAAGCTCCAGCAATAAAGAGGAAAATTAATTCCAAGCTTTTACAGATGGCTGCAGCTGTATTACTTAGCATGCATGTCAACTGTAGGAGAATGGTTAAAAAAGGAGATTCAGCTCTATGGTAACAAATCACAAAGCTTTCCAAATGGACCAAATTCAACAGTGGAGTAAAACACTGAAGTCAGAGGAGTGACAAACCCAGGAAATTTAGCACCTTATGCTGTGAGTCTTTTTATATTTATCCTAAAACAAAATAGAAGGGGAGATACTTGCTCTCTACTATGTTGCTATTACAGACAGGTTATCAATAACTTATTAAAATGAATGATAAAGCAAGAGAAAGTGATTTCCTTTCATTTTTATGTATTGCTCCAGATACAAGAGTATCGCATGAACTTTCAATAAGAAACTTTCACACTGGAATTAATAGACTTTGATAGCTATACTCATTGCAGCAGTTGTTTATTTTCATCTATAGGGAATGCAGATTATAGTATTAGATTGAGCATTAGTTTAAAAATAGAAGCCCAATCTTTATTAAAACAGAAGTCATTGTCAGAGTCTTCCTTTCACCAAAAAGCCCACTACTGAAAAGCCACGCCATGCTCTGATGGGTAAAGACAGAACTAAATGAGACCTCAGCGAATTATCATGCTGTAAGGAGAGTATAGGTAGCATAAAAAAGCATATGTGAGTTATAGTGACAATTTATCTCCAGTTCTCTAATACTTACAATACTTCTCACAATACATTCTTGACATGGCCTAAAATATTTCTGATTTTCTTTACCAACAGAGAAATTTACACATGTTCTAATGGCATTATAAATGAATACACTGTGCTTATAACAAAAAATTGCATGTTATTACATTTCATGTTGATCTTTTACTTTTTCAGATTAATATTCAAGATTCTAAATGCAGGAGAATATTCAAAAACTACTGACAAAATTACAAGGGAATGGCTTCACATTGATATAGGGCCAGCCCTTCCCGTGTTCTACTACTAGGTGAGCAACGTTGTCATCTGAGACAATTTGTTCTGGTTTAGACCATTCCTAACATCCATCTCAACATTTTCCAACACTCTTGGAGTTCTGGCATCATGCATGTACAGGTGAGCATGCACATACAAACATACAAATTCATATTTTTTAATAAATGAGTGTCCATAAATTACCAGGAATCAAAGGGCCATATCAATAAAATATGAAGATCTTTGCGAGCACATATGTTGTTATACTCAAAACATAGGGTTGTTTTATATGCTTAAATGTCCCATATTGAAAATACAATGTGAGTTTCTCTTCTAACTATTTCATGTTAAGTGTACTGAAAGGTTTACACATCCTGTGTGACACAGTTTATCACTTAGGGCAAATAGCTGAGCATTTCTGGATCACTTTTTAAGAATTTTAGTAGCTGCGCAGGAATATTGATATCAGTTTCTCAGACCTGCCAGTGCTCTCCTCATAACAGTTTTCCAGAACGATTCTCCCACCATTACTGCTTAAATGAAGGGGGAGGGAGAGAGGAAAAAGGGGAAATACATTCTAGCAGAAGAATGGACCTGGAGTCTGTAGCACCACATACAGCAATTTCTGAAGATAACAGACATCTGCCAGGTCTGTCACAGGACAAGCGTTTTTCCTACCTGACCACATTCCTAGTGGCACTGGAAATAAAGACAACTTCTCCTGAAGTACTTAAACACCAGAATAAAAATGTTCAATTTATGTCCTTGGAGGCCGGACCAGTGTCCCTACCAACCTGAATTTTGCTATGATCCTGGGACTCTATTATTATTATTATGGGGTTCAACATACTGAGCCACAATGTGCCCTCCTTTTCTAAGGTAGAGCTGACACAAACACATCCTCATTGTTTTCAGTTGTTGCAGTTTATATTTTGTTTGTCAGGGGAAACACTGGTTCTTAACAAACTCGTGGAAACTATAGTCATGCTGACCTTTCTAACTTTGCAGTGGAATGGAATCAGCAAAAAGAGAGAACAGATAAGAACGAATAAAGAAGGGAGGTTTGCTACTGCTACTTATTGTTTCCTCCCCTTCACCAGAACTGCACAGTTCAAAACACTGGTCTGTCAGTGCAGGACACGTGTTGATTTTAATAATTAAGCACTGTTGGGTTGCTGACACTATTACTCAAAGGTCAGTAGACATTTTCATTACAATTGCCATTTCCCAACACTTCATAACTGTCATTTTGATTCACGCTGGGCTGAGACTTAGTGTATAGGTTATCAACTTCCTGGCACTTTTACCTCACCATAATAATCTATTTTTAAAGTTTCAAACTACAGCAATTTAAGATTGTTTCAGCTTGCTTCCATTAGGACTCTGTGAGATGGGGAGACCGAAGAGAAAGGGGGGTTGGAAGTGACATTTCTTCTCACCCTTTAACAAACAACATAGAAGCCTTGGGTCTACGGACAGAGTAGCAGAGAGCAGTATAAATCAGTAGAGAACCATGGGAAATGTGGAGGTAGGGTTTTTCAAGGCTTGGAAGAGGTTTCTGAGATGTGGGTAACTTTTGTTTGAATGTAGTACCACTCTCAAAGAGATACAAGCGTCAGAAGGAGAGCCCTCCACAGTTCATCCAGTAGATAGAGAATATCTGACTGATGCGTTGATACATGACATGAAGAAGTTGGAAAACCTTTATAGCCATACCCTTGTTCCCTCTCCTCCTCTCCTGCCACATGGGGAAAGAGGCTGTTTACTGAGCCCTGTTTCACTGCCAGCGAATGGATATTCTATAAGCATTTTTATGTTATAGGAAAGTATGTGTTAAATGTTTGTCAGCTAGACCTCCTGTCACATTAATCTCAAATTTAACACAATTTTCCCTGAGGAAGAATGCTAAATATATTTGTCTTCAGCAGGTGACAGAAAAAGGATGCAGTCCTTACCCCTACATATAGTTGCGCTTGCAACATATAACAGGTCTATTATGAAGACCCAGATAAGCTTATGTATTTGGACTTCAGCTACTTGTTTTGCCTTGTGATATTTAGAAAACCCGCAGCAGCTTGCTTTTTGCAGTACCTGTTTTTGCCTTCCTCAGCCAGCTTTGCACTGGGCAGACATAACAATTCTGGAACACTAAAAAAACCTCCCATGTAGGTTCAAGTCCTGAATCTAGTAAATAGGTTTCCCTGTTAGGAATAGATAATATGGGCTGCATCACAGTGCTCGGAACATGCATAGATCTTCTCCGCTCCAACCCAGGAGAGATGGCACTTGAGGGGGAGGGCCAGTTGAGTGAAACAAAGATTTATGTTTCTGTAGTCTCTGTTCTGGCTTTCCCTGTTCTTACCACTCAGAAGGACCAAACAGCACTTCAGCAGAAGCCATTTACACCTACTGCTTCAAAGAAACTTGCTGTTCTGTTTTACACGAATTGTACAGCACACAAAAAAATACCGAATAAGAAAAAGCCATCCTTCTTGTTATTCTATCAGTCCAATGAACAATATTCCATAAATCTCCTATTTACTAGTATTTTTATAATATGGCTAAAATGATACTACATTATAGTAGTATACAGTATACAGCCTGTATACTACAGGCTAACATGGGGAACTTTTGTTCATTGGCAACTGGGGATGTCAGTTCTTGAATTATATTATGCTGAAGCATTCTGTTCCCAGAGAGAAATGTATGTGTATGTGCACTTGAAGAAATCCAGTTACTTGGAAAATCATTCCCACTCCTTCCCAAAAAGAAGCTGCGGTCTTGAGTATAGTCTAAATTCTGAGACATACTGAAAAATGTTTTGCATGTCTATTAATTCCTCAAAAATACTACCTTGAGCAAAGAGTATACAGCCACCAAAAAAATTTACTTCAAATGTATTGCTTCAAAACATAAATACTGGAGCAATGATACCGTTTGTTGAATTTTGACTAGTTTGAAAATTTAAGATTTCATGAAACATGATTCTGCATGACATAAGAAATACGATTTTTAATGTAGATATTTACCTTAGCTCATTTTCTTCAAGTTTAGTCCTATACAGATATTATCAAAAAGGAACATCAAACATAAGTGAACTTAAATTTTAACAGAATTATTTCTTTATTGTATATAAACTAGTAAACAGCCTACCAGTTTATCTCTCTGAGTTTCAGATTTAAGCAACATGTCATCAAAGCAGCAAATATATATGTATTTATGTATAGAATGAAAGACAGAGTAGAGTCAAAACGACAAAAGTAAACATTTTGTTTTGTAAATACATAGTGAACTCAATTATTAGTATTGAATTATGTTCATATTTCTTAGTATTCTCTCTGTGGTATTAAAAGCAAAATATGGAACCATTTCCATACTTTTGATTTGATAAAAATTGTTTCAGTTTGCTTTGAAAAGGTCAGAAACAAGTATATATACACATATGAACACAAACTATAACTTCCAAATACCTATTCAGCTTCTGGTTATGTTTTACTGTATTGCTGTCTTGTCTATAGAGGCTTGTGAAACTGCTCTGAAAAATCTTGTTTAAAGAGAAAGAACATCCCTCTACATAGTTATTACAATCACAAAGGAGTTGTGGATGAGAATGCAGTCCATAACTGTATTACCTGGTCTACAATTGTTAAGTGTGTCTATTAACTTATCAAAGTCTGAGTCAGCATTCCAGTTCATGAGTCTCAGCAAAGTTACTTGTATTTGGAAAGTTTTACAGAAATTCACTCACTGAATAAGTTCACATAGACTGTTAGAAAAAAATAATTCTATCAAGAAAAAATAATCATATACAGAATTTTCTGTGTAATTGCCCTGCTAAGATAAAAATACTCATAGATTTATCAAGAGCTTGTTAAAGATGGCAAAAATGGTAGATGTCAGTTATGTGTGGATGCAGATGTTCGAAATGCATTTTAGCATGTAGTGCTTTGAGTCACTGGTGTCCTGAGAAGCAGCACTTGCCTGTAAGAACAGTTCTGAATTCATTCAAACCTCCAGGCAGACTGAGCAGAAGTCAGGGTAAGACAGGACACCAGTGTAACACACAGTGCTCTGTCTGGAATATTTTATGTCACCTTAGCTCTACAGCTTCACAGGTAATAATTTTCTTGTTCAAATAGAGATTTCGGTACTAAAAAAAAAAACAAAACCCCAAAACCCAAACCCAAGAGTACTCTTCTTGAACGTTAAAGAATATTCAAAACCTTGCAAAAGTTAATTAAAAATTCAAAACATAACATTCAGCCTAGCATATCAAACAAAATTACTTCTTTAATTATTCATCTCTAAACATGATCTTAAATTTTTCAACTACATGTTCCATTATATTTCAAAAGGGTAGCCGTTTCAGACAAAGATGGAAGAATTTTCCTTTATTTCTTTGCTGCCTTGAGCACACCAAGAGACTCCAATTGCCCCCATCAGCCTGAAACCATCGTTTTCTGTAACCCTCTTCTGCAACTTGGTTCCCCCTGCCAAGGACTTTAGCTGCCTATGTTGGAGGTCAGTTCTGACGTGACATGGCTCTGTGACCTTGGATCAGGCTGCTGTGAACGGGCTGCTGGAAGGGTCTTCCCTGTCTCCCCCTGCACAGTGGGGACTGCATGCAAGGTGGGGGCCTGCACCTTGCCGTAGGTAAGTGTTGCGGTGCCTGATTTTGCACTAAACTCCCGCTGACCTTGATACTGAACTGTCCCTGGTGACTCGTGATCCCTGTCCTGCTGGGTGCCCCTCATTTCCACCACTGGCCCTTCCCTGCTCAGGTGTGGTTGGACAGCACCCATGCCAGTGAAAACCCTGCCTGGTCACCCAGCTGTCACCCATGGCTCCTGCTCCCCTCTCCCTGAGGGACCACCTCACGATTGCAATGTCTTGGCAATAACGAGCCAAAGCAGAACACATCAGCAACTTTGAAACGTGTAGGTATGAAAAAACGAAATGGGAACTTGCCATGTTGGACACTTTCTGGCAAACACTCTTGACTCACAGCAGTCAGCATTTGATGATTAAAAAGATGCTGTGAGGGGAAAAATAAATCCTAAATTCCAACCTGTTCTCCTCATGTTACTTAGCATTTACCATATTTGACTGTTTACATCTGCTACCTGGGAGGAATTGTGAGACAAAATTGATTGATGTTTCTAAAATCAAAGCTGTGAAACCTGTGATGGAGACCTTCCCATATAGAACTGCAAGTACTTTAGTCATCATGCATGCTAAACATGCACTCAGAAGAACATGCGTTTAGCAGATATTCCTCTTTCACATTTTATTTTCTTTCAAGTTTTAGGTATTCTAAATCAAACATGAATATCTAGAATACTGATTAATTACCCTCATTAAGAAATATTTTGATGGTCTGAACATTCTGGAGTGTAAGATTTGGTTGAATTAAATGTAAACTTTATATTGTAGCTTTTTGTGAAGGTTTATATTACATCTGTGTTATGGTTTCACCATGGAGGTATCATCTCTTTCATCTTGTTCCATTCAATAAGCTTTTTTTTCCGAGACTGGCACTGATTAATTATATGTAATCAGAAATGATAATAGGGCTAAAGAGGTGGGAAGAACAGTAACATGAGATTTGCTTGGTGACTGTTTTTTTCCCCTCTTAAATTTGAGGTAGTAAACAATGGTAACAGCAGGTTCATTAAGGGAATCAGTACTTTTTATGGACAGTTAAATACTAATTGTAAAGATTGTTGGATTCAAGCTGAATTGTATCTTTTTTTTTTTTTTTTAATTAGAAGAACAGCTAAGGACATCAATTTTAGAGAAACCACATCCTTCAGCTATCACCATCTATATTAGAAGAACCATATCGTTTTATATAATCAGACATTTGAGACCCAGGGTGCTTGCAATCAACTTCAGCATGCTGGCTTTACTGCTTTACTTAGATGTGACAAACCATAAGAAGAACTCCATTTTCTTTCTTTTTTTTTTTCTTTGTTTCTCTCCTGCAGTTTCTAGCCACCTTTCTTTTTCTGTATCATTTGAATTTAAAGCCTCGTTTTAGTTGTGTTTTAATTGTGTGTCAGTATGACAAAGAAACAAGTAAGTTTCCCTATTTTTCACAGCAAAGTCATATATCCAAATTGTTCTGGGTGAACTGCTGCCTGTCCTTCTCCTCACCAATATTCTGAATCTCAACTTTAAGTAAATGACCCATATTTTACTTTGTTTTTCCTAGTTCTCCTCATTATCTCTAACTTATATCTGAACAAATAAGCTTACGACAAAGCACTTCAGGAATATTAGTGCTAGGCAGAAGAGGTGAATTACATAAAAATTATCTTCTGGTTACTAAATATGGATGCCAATTGGAATTGAAACCCTATCATACATACCAATTTTTCTACCTTGTTTTTGTCCTAGATGGGAATAAAACTGAAAATACAGCAGGTTTTCACATAATGGAAATCTTTTAAATACCTGCTTTTAATTGCTAAAACCTTATCTTCTGTTTAGGAGGAAAGTGTCAATAATTCCCACTGGAATCATGAAATGGTTTGGGTTGGAAGCAACCTTAAAGATCACCTAGTTCCACCTCCCTTACCATGGGCAGGGACACTCTCCACTAGACCAGGTTGCTCAAAGCCTCATCCAGCCTGGCCTTGAACACTTCCAGGGATGGGGCATCCACAGCTTCTCTGGGCAACTTGTTCCAGTGGCTCACCACCCTCTCCATGAGGAATTTCTTCCTGATATCTAACTGTAATCTAAATCTCCCTGCTTTCAGTTTAAACCCATTACCCCTTGTCCTGTCACTGCAGGCCCTTGTAAAAGGTCCCCCCCTCCCCAGTTTCCTTGTAGGCCCCTTCAGGTACTGGAAGGTGCTATAAGATCTCCCCAGAGCATTCTCCAGGCTGAACCAGCCTAATTCTCCCAGCCTGTCCCCATAGGAGAGATGCTCCAGCACTCTGATCATCTTTGTGGCCTCCTCTGGACTTGCTCCACAGGAGTTGAATCCCATCAAAAGTTTGATTGCTCTTTTCCAAAACCCAAAATACAGCTTGAGCTGGGTTTAGCTGGGGTAGAGTTAATTTTCTTTACAGCAGTTGGTATGGGGCTGTGTTTTGGACTTGTGCTGAAAACAGTGCTGATAACACAGGGATGTTTTCGTTACTGCTGAGCAGTGCTGACACAGGGTCAAGGCATTTTCCAGTTCTCACCCCACCCCACCAGTGAGTGGGCTGGGGGTACACAGGGAGCTGGGAGGGGACACAGCCAGGACAGCTGACCCCAACTGACCAAAGGGATATTCCAGACCACATGATGTCACGCTCAGCAATTTAAAGCTGGGGGAAGAAGGAAGCGGGGGACATTCAGAGTTTTAACGTTTGTCTTCCCGAGTAACCGTTACACATGATGGAGCCCTGCTTTCCTGGACATGGCTGAACACGCCTGCCGATGGGAAAAGGTGAACGAATTCCTTGTTTGGCTTTGCTTTCATGCATGGCTTTTATTTTACCTATTAAACTCTCTTTATCTCAACCCATGAGTTTTCTCACACTTATTCTTCTGATTCTCTCCCCCCTCCCAACTGGGGTGAGTGAGCGAGCAGCTGTGTGGGGCTGGCTGGGGGTAAACAACAACATGTTTGTTTGACCCACTCACTCTAATACAAATGCAACATGTAATAGGCTATTAAATAAAACAAATTAACTAACTCAAAATAAGTCACTGCATATATAGCTCTTTGCCTAAGGAGAAAATGACAGAGAGAATGGGTAAGACATGACTGAAATTAGTTATGGTGCTTAATATACATAAGTAAGTAATTTGATGCCGAAAGAAGAGATCAATAGATCAAAGCAGTTGATGTCACTGGAGAGTTTGACTATGGACTGAATTTTATCAGGTGTCCCACACACCAATTCTTGTGCTGGAGCACATCTGTGTTTACCTGGAAGAGAGTTCTGACCTCTGGAAGGAGTCTATATTCTGTGTACTGAAACTTTTCTCTGACCCAAACCAATGTATAGGAAGTGGGGACAACAGGGAGACAAATTTCAAAATTTCAATATTGTTCTCCACAAAATTGGTATTTTAAACACAGCCTATGTAGGATGTAACTGCCTACAAGTAGTTCATGTGCTCATGATCTCATTTGTAACAATGCACCACAAGCCTAAGACTTAGGTACTACAGCAGTTTGAGCAGCGGACATCCACAGTGGATCAGGGGTGACACATCCTAATCCAGAGAACAGAGCTAGATAACACAGTAGCCCTCCAGCAGCTATTTGATCATATGTGATCCCCTAAACTTCAGCAAATCATGTTTCAGGTGGCATCTATCATGAACTAGTTCTTCTGCTTGATTTCTTTATGGGAAATTAAAGAGCTTAAAAATTAACACTTTAAAAACATGGTGATTTAAGAAAACTCTTAAGCATGAGTTCTAAAATGATAGTCTTTAGATTAGCTATTACTGTTATTGAGATCTTGGAGCTCAGTAGCACTAAGACAAACAGGATGGTAGAGGAACAACAGTTGTTTATCTTAGATCAGATACCAAAATTTTAGGTGGCTGTGTACCATGATTAGTATAATTTGCTAGCAAATGCACAACATCATTGAAATCCAGAAGTTTGCTCGCCTATTAACTAAGCCTGCAGGAGTTAAATAGGTGCTGCTTTTTAACCACAAAGTTTGTCATGACTGTATCAGAAAAGAAAAATCCAGACCCTGATTTGGAGTAGACAGAGTTGCCATTGCCATGAGCAACATAGCTTATCTTAGGGACAGGGACTGGGTTTCATTCATATCCCTATGGATCCTTGCAACTAAGCAGGTCTCCCAGTGGAGAGAAAAAGATTTCTGGGCAGAGATTCACCTGATGACATGTAGACACCTATAATCATCCTAAAATAGATTAGATGAGTTGCATGCCACAACTCTATTGATTATAGGTGGACATCTCAAGTAACATGAGAGAAGTTACTTGGTAACTAGCTGTCCCCAGAAAATTGTGGTGACACTAGGTATCTAAATCTGGGGTTTACAATCGACATGTGGGTACTCAAATAAGGTACTCTACTACATTAGGTATCTCAGCCTTTTATTAGATCCAGGCTCTACCAATACAGGCAAGAATTAAATCCAATTTCTTATCATTTTCTTCCTTGGTTAGCAGTAGTACAGCCTATAGGAAACAAATGCACTTAGAAGCAGAACAAAGAAAATGAAACACACCTTAGATGCAGAAATATTTTAAAATCTTAAGTGAAACAGTGCTGTGAGTTGCAGAATAATTAGAATATAGCCACTTAATGGGGTAGCAGTTTTGATTACGTACATCAACCGCATCTGTGCATTGCAAATCTGGAAATAAGTTAGAAATGCCAATTTATTTTAAAGGTGTTTCTATTTAAGTTAATGGTATGGAAAATCTAAAAGGTTTGTTCCATCAAAATAATCATTTTAGTTTACTGGCCATGAGGAACTTTTTAGCAAAAGGTTTTGAAAACATCCCTTATAAATTAAGCTATATTTATGTTAATAGCAGTTGATTCATAAGTAGAAAACAGAATATTGTAAAGTTTTATTTATCTTACACTTTCAAATTTGCTAAATAGAGATAAACAGAATGGACATGTTAAGATTTCTTTTTTTTTCTGATTAATTTTACGGTAATTCAAAGTGTTTCAGTTTTAAATGAATTGTTTGAATACTAAATTATGCAGCTTTATGATCCAGGAGATAAGCAGTGCTCTAAAGATGCCTCTGAGACTTGAAAGAGACAGCATTAGAAGCTCATTATTGCCGGCACATTTAACATGGTTAAAATAGGGGAAAATAGCCATTAAGTTAATGTAATAGTTAAACTGCATTAATTTGAAAAACTGCCCAGTGAAATGCTTACAGTGAGGGTGCATTTTTTTTTAATTGTGTGGTATTTTCAAATATTAAAGAGTCAAAAACATTTGTTGACTAGTCCTTTTCAATCAATTTAACATAATGTTTACAGCTGAAGAAATATTCAGTTTATCACTCAAATGTGTGTCAGAGTATCAACATTTTATAAAGAGAGAAGAGCAGATGTTAATATGCATAAAAGATGAGTTCAAGACTACAGGGTGGTAAGAAACAAACAAAATAAGCTCCACCTCTCCTTCCCATTAGTCCCTTCATCGTCTGGGTCCTTTATTCCAAAAATTGAAATGTAAGAGTAGTTACTGAAAGTTACAGCATCTCTCTACTGATTGCTAAAAAAGACCAAAGGAAGCATTAAAGACTACCGAAAATGACAGGGAAAAGAGAACAGCTAAGTCCTAGAAGAGTCCACATCAAAGAGACATAATGATTGCCACCAGAGGATTAGGTTTAATATACTTCATGTTTCCAAAACTGTAGTAATCAACACCACAGAAGTAAAATGCAGGGTAATCTCCAGCATGTATCTCTGAGTTATTACTTGCTCCAGAGGGGCTGCAGAATGCAACATAAGGTTTAATGCCCCTTCCAAAATTTGTTGATATTAATTATGCAGACTTCAGATAGTTCTTAGTGTTTTTGTAATTTTACACTGTTTTTCCTTATCTTGTTACATTTTTGGTCTCAATATTTTCATGAGGAGCACAGCCCACAGTTCAACCACACTTGAAAAACAAAGTTTTTTATTCCTTATATTTTTACTTCAAATGACTTCTTGTGTTTGAGATTTGAAAATATGCTCAAAGTTCTTAAGGATCATTAGAGATCTCAGATGCCCCCAGGGGGTTCTGGCTGCAAGTGGTGGCATTAGACAAAAGCAAGTTGGTACCTTTACAGAGCAACAAGCTGAGAGATGCAATGTGGAGTCCAAATGTCTCAACAGAGGACACTCAGAAAGAGTAGGCTTTCCAAAGTTATATTCCCAGGGCATACTCCTAAATGGAGGCACTACCTGAGTAATACAAAGTTTGGAGCTAACTGCTATGAGATGTTGCATCCCAGCGTGACTTCACATCTGGTAGAACCAGGAAAGATGATGTCATGGACTGGGGGGGCCGTGGGGTGGGAGGTTGGCATGGGGGGTGGGTGGGTGTTGAGACTGGGCCAACAACAACTGGGATAAGACACTTCTTGGGCTTTTCAACAAGCTCATCACCCAGTGCTGCCTCAAGAGAGCTTCTGAGATCTCCTACTAAAGGAAGGAGTAAGGTTGCTCTGGTCTAGGTGGAAACAAAACAAAGTGGGGAAGTTTGTTACCTGCTTTACACCTCATATCACAGGGAGTCCTCACACCCTGTGTGCTGCTTCTGCACAATTAAGATGCTCCATGAAGAGCAGAGGGGGACAAGGAAAGGCAAAGAACTGATCGCCCAGCTCTTAATCTCAGACCTGCAATGAGCATATATGAACTCCGGAACCATGAACCTGACCAGTGCTTGTGGGGGAAGAAGGCTGATGTTGTTCTAGCACAAGGCAGCAGACCCTGAATCACTCGTTACCTCACTGCTGAGAAGCTTTCCAGCAGCCTAGACATACCTAATTTGCTCTCTGCAGCTAGGAAGTATGTGCCTGTTACAAAGATGATCTTTCTGGCTCCACACCATAGTGTTTGGGGAAGGAAGAATTCAAGGAAACTACTGTTCATTCTTCTTTGGTCCCTTTCCTTCCCATTATCTATGACTACAGGATTACAGGGATCATTCTTCCTCCACCCTCCCTCCAAAGAGTGGTGGAAGGCTCAAGAGCTGCAAATATTACTTCTTTGCAAAAATAATTACAAGTCTGTGCTGCATATGGAGACCAAGTACCTGTCTGAGGAAGAGGACAGCTTCCTGCTGTCAGTATTGCTAAGCAGGCTTTGGCAGCACAGGAAACTGGGTGCCAAAACTCAAGAACTTCAATTTTAACATGTGTAGATAGAAACACAAGATGTAGAAAGACAGCAGGTGTGTTTTCCACCTTTACTTTTTAAAGTAAAGTAAGCCCCTTAGACTTCTTGAACCCCCAGCAAAAATTACAAGTGTCACAGAGGGGTTATGTTATGTTTTAGCACCAAAAGCATACCTGCTAAAATAAACTCCATGGCAATTTTAGCTAAAGTGGGTGTAGTTACTCCAACTGTTGTTCCACTATTGCTTGTCAGAGAACATAAGTGAGCACAAAGTTAAATTAAGAACTCAGTAACTTTAGATTCCATTTAAAGGATAACATTTCTACTACTGTATCTACTGAAATTCGATTGAGATAAGAGCATACTATAATTTACTGTTCCCAGTATCAGCACTGTGCATTGCCTTTCTTCTTGTCTTGGCTGCCTTAATCACTGCTAAACTCTACTGCCTTTAAGTAAAGCTTAAAAAAGGAAAAAAATTTGGAAAGAAACAAAAGAAAAAAAAAGTCTTTAATTATCTTGTGTGTATTTTCCACTAATACTCCAATATGTTTAAATATGTGCTTTAATATTTTCACCAAGAGATCTGGTAATACCTTATTTCCTTTTAAGAAACCTCCTGACTACATAAAACCACTTTTTTTTTTTTTTTTTTTTTTAATTCTAGGAAGATAGATTTTGAGACCAGTTGAAAAGTTTTACAAAATGGAGAAACTGCTATCCAATATCCCATGTCAGTGGAATGACTCTATCAACAAATGAAGGCTGTTTTCTTCCCTTCCCACTGTAATTCCTCCTTTCTTCTGAATTTGCTACATTGATTATATGACCTTCACTGACATGAAATTTGACCAAATTTTAAAAGAAGAAGAATTACACTGGAAAGAGCAGCAAATAGCTTTTCATTTGTCAACAAAGTCATTTTGCTGCCTCCAACAGAAACTTTAAATAGATGATTCTCTGATGTTCTTTACAAAGAAATCTCATCAAAGTTTATGTCCCACCAAGCAGCAACAGAGCATTATTCCTATGTAAAATATGTGCTCCCAAATCATTATACTTACACATTGCACAAATGTTTCATGTTTACATGCAAGTAACAAAATGTGTATGTCTTACAGGAACTTGTCTGTCCAATCTAGCCTTGAATCTTTGGATTTAAAAAGTGCCCAAACAGGTATTTTCTTTTTAGGTTTCAGCCGCTTTTGGACACAGATACATAAAAGATGCCTTTCAGGATTCTGTGCCACTATGATATTACTGTGTATACCTACTGTGCTGCAGATACTTCGAGTTTGTTCCACTTATACTAATTTGAATTTGAGTTAGTCAGTCTATTTTTCTTCTGACATTTTTTATTCCCCTTCATTTTTTTCATTTAATTCCACTGTTTTCGGTATTATTTGATGAATACCTGCCATGCAATTTATTATAGTGCAAAATAACAATAAGGTCAGCCATTATGACCAAGCAGTGCCCACTTGGTGAGTTTACTCCATGAAATCTAGGCAACTTTCCATTTAATATGGAAATAGAGCTTCAGTTTCAGTTACAACCTCAAGGGAGCTTAGACTGAGATTTTGGATTGTGAAATTCTGATCTTTGGATTCCATACTTCTTTGTTCCATAATTTCGTACTTCTTCCATACTAACTAATTCTCTATAGACTGTAAAGCAACTATGTAAACTAAAGGAAAAGCTCTCGTGCAGTCAGTTCTACAGAAGTTCATTTTGTTAACTCCTTCTTTCCCCAAGGTGATGTTCTGTCAGCATCCATTCTCTTTTAGCAATGGCTAGCAATAGTGAAATGATGACATTATGTGAAAATATATTCCATATTTTCAAATCTTACAGCATGCATAAGCATTTTATCCCAGTTGTTCTACTCAGCTTCCAAGGTGATGTTACACAGGTCAGATGCCATGCCATCAAAGATGGTCAATCTTTTGAAGGGAGCTTAAAAGGATAAGTTGTAATTAAACCTGAAAATAATAAATCCATTTCATAATTCAAACACCTTGCTAATTGCTTCTTACCTTAGAAAAGGTTATATTCTTCTCTCTTTAATTAATGCAATTTCCATTAACAGAGAATATAAGGTTCCCAAAGAGCTGGACAGAGCAAAATGAATCTGAATCTTTTTAAACTTAAGTACCTGCAAAATACCATTAACTGATGTAAATTTGACAGTCAATTAGCCTCTCATATTGTAAGTGCTTTTAGTATTTGGAAGAAAAACATCTCAGTCATTAATTCTGAATTGAAAATAAGCTTCTGTTAGTTGATTCTAAACTACTTCTGCCAGAGCAGAAAAGTTTTTATAATGAACAATAGAGATTCTGAAAACAGTTATCATAAATCAGACTGGGGCTGTGCCACCTTTTCTTAAGCATGCTTAACACCTCCCACTCATACAAGGACTGGGTTTTCAGTTTCATACAATTTTGCCAAATTTCCACAATTTGTCATGAAAGATTTTTCTCCAGGTGTCTGCCAATGGCTCATCATTTCCTTAGCCCTGAAAAATTCAGTGAAGTAATTCAATATATGGCTTTACAATGTTAAAAATGCATTTCCACTTAGAATTATAGAACATTTCATGTGTTCACACCACTGCTTTCATTGACTTCACTTGCAGCTGTGTGTATTCTGCACCTGTGCAAATCAGACTCCAGAGTTTCACACTGTGTGCCCAGAAAATTGAGGAAAACATGCAATTCAACCACCTGTGAAAATGTTAACAGTTTGATCCCTGAAAAAGTTTTAAAAAGGACATGGTGCTTTCCACGCCTTCCTGTTGATGTGACTCTTCCATTGCACATTCAAAATAAGAGATGAGCATCTATACTCTTAATGATTTGAGTATTATACTGGAAGGACACGTGGGGTCTGTGACTAGAACAAGGAATGAGTTAATTCCTCTGTGTTTACACTAAACTGGACTTGTTTCCTCTGGATACATTCCTCTGACACACCTACATTTCCCGCATAGCTATCTTGGAAGAACCCTGCCCTGGGATATAGCAGGTACGTTCACACTATGCTACGTAACAGGAGTTATGTGAATTTATCGGCATTTTCAGCTGAAGGCTTAATGCAGGGGAGCCAAATCAGTCTGTCCCCACTGAACACTGCCAAAAGGTTTGTTCTGCTTGCCATAACTGCCTCTTTCTGAGATTTCACAGGCATTACTGCGTTGGAACGTCTGACTCATTATGAACTGACAAAGTTGTGCCAACAGAACTTTAAAACAGAGACAAAACCTTTGAAAGACTTGATCTCACTCATGTAGTTATTTAAATGAGACTTGTTTTTTCCAAGGCTGCAAGCTTTTCTTTTTGTGATATACAATTTCAAGGGATCAATTGAGTGCTTGCTTTCTGAAGAGAGGCAGCTCCTCTCATTCTGATATTTCAGTTCAAACAATTTCATCCGTTTCTGTGATTACTTCTTATAAGGCATCAGAACAAAACAGATTTTTGCTTGTCTTGTGAATGACTTCCAGTTCTCATCATTATTTTGTCACAATACACGAATACATTAATTTGGTGTAATTTTCTACTTTGTTTTCATTTATTATTTTGGCCCAGAGAGTAACAAGGACACATGATTACCCATTGAAATTGCACAGCATTGATGATGATAATGCACATAATTTGACAGAACCCCCAACATTGTAGTCACAAAATAGTAACCCTCAACTTCTATTTCTAGTCTTTTTTTTTTTTTTTTTTTTCTCCAAACCATCCAGTGCTACAAGATTTCACCACAGGAGACTGTACTAGTACAGACAAAACACTGTATAGCCTAGCCGAAAGATATTATTCTATTTGCTGATAATGCAGCCTTTGTTCCTTGGTAGAAAATGCATAGCTCTTGATCTCATGTGCCAATTTAACATTCATTAGAAAGCCAGGAGAATTTATATATTCTGTCTCAGTGGGACACTGTAATATATCATTCTTTCTTTTGTTTTGATTTTTATTTTGTTCCAGAACTATCTTAGTTAAACTTGGCCAATACCCACTTGAAGTAATCCATGATGGTCTCAGAGGCACTGAACTTCTTAGTAGTAAAGCTCTTTTTAGTTTCTTGCCAGCTTCAAACATTAAGACTTGCCGAGTCCAGCAGTCATCAGTGGCGAGGCTGCTGACTTCGTGTCCCCATGTCCAGTTACAGCAAAGCTGAGCATGTACATGTACACACACATGCACCCTTACAAGCAGTAAGCATACATCTATACGTGGTCAGACACACAGGTCAACATGGACAGTAAACTTGGCACTCATGCAAACACAAATAGCACCAGTGGCCTCATCTTTCCCCCTGGCTGGTAAGGATGAAAGCCAATTAGTGGAAATTACATATATATATATATGTATATACACACACATATATAGATATATATATATATATATGTATATATATATATATATACACAATGTGGTTCCCTCCAGCGGCAGGTCCTAGACACACAGTCTATCCGGTAGCTGTCCCCCGTTCCCAGGTCTCCCTTGTTGTTGGCACCTGGATACTAGAATCCCTGAAGCCCACAGCCCCACTGCAGTTATTGATACAGAAAGACCCTGCCTTTGCACACCCACAACAATGCCCCCCGCCCCCAACACACACCAACACACACACAAAAGTACTACAGATACCTCCAATAAGGTCCTTAGATGGTCTGCCCATTAGCTGGCTGCTTGAGCCCATGGTCTCCCAGTTGCCTTATGCACACAGACACACACATACAGACGAGCCTCCCCAGTAACTAGTTCAGTCTTAAGATCTCACCAGTAGCTGTCTGCCAGTGCCCATGGTCTCTCCAGTGACCTCCATGGATTCTTTCTGCTCTCCCCAGTAGCCAACTCTCAGCTACTCATCTCTCTGATATTTGGTCCAGACCACTCCAAACCTCTTACCTATCCACCAGCTCACCCAGCTTGATGGTTGCTAGTGGTCACATGCCAACATACACACCCACACAAGATGCATGCGCTCTGGTCCCTTCAGTTGCTCCACCACAGACATGCGGGACATCTGACTTGTGGTTTGACCCAGCGTGACTCGGACACCCCTCGCACACACGTGCACACAGAACTTAGAGTCCCTCACCCAGGAAAATAATTAGAAATGGAGTATGATGAGAAAGCAGGACAGACTGTAGTGATCAGGCACAGGGTATGGCCAGACAAATGTACTGACCAGTCAACATGCAGCTGGCCCATTTCATCCTTATCCCTCTGTTTACATGTTTGTTCCTCTGCAAAGCATGCTGATCCCTCTGTTACTCTGACTTTGATTTGCCCCCTAAACATCTCATATTGAAGTCTTGTATAATCCCAAGATGCTCTTCCCCAGCATCCCACAATGACTCCAAAACCTGGCAGGCATTAACCTCCGTCAGCCAGTGAGGTGATCCAGAAAGCCAGCCCAGGGAGGAGCCGGGGCAGGGGCTCGTTTCTCTGATGAGGTTATTGGGATTCCATCACTTGACATCATGCCTTAGCGTTTGTGGAGATAAGCCTTTAATCACATAACCTAATACACACTGCCAACTCTTCCATAAAAAGTGGATGACTTCTTGGCGGTGATCAGTTTGGGAAGTTAAAGTAATATTTTTTTGCTTAAATGCAGTCTTGGCACTAATTACATGTTATAAGGCATTTGTGTTCAATTAACCTTTGATGGCTGGAAGGATTACTGTGCCATTTCAGACAGGATATATAACAACAACTGAGCAGGCTCAGTTTACAATACAGCATGTTAAAATAAACCTCTGACAGTTTTGTCTTACTTGATATGGTGGTGTCTAAGCTGAGTATACGGGAAAATATTCATGTCCCATTTAGTTGCTCATGTGAAAAGGTGACAAAGACTGGGAGGGAAGAAGACTGGACATCTGAGAGCATTAATAATTTCTCCCCTTCCAATTTGATTTGCCATTAAGCGGGATTCAATGTACTTTATTCTCTAATAGATTCCTCTGTGTTTATATACAGTTTGTATTTCTTACAATTCCATTTTCTTCAGTTACTTGAACTTCACCAAAAAAGCTTTGCAAACAGCACTGCTGTGTCATCAGGGGAAGAATCTGTGCCAAGAGAGAAGAGCTTTCAACACAGCACTAGCATTTCAGAGGAACCTCAGGAGGAGATGCTAGTGATGCTCCAGCCTCTGGACAATCACTACTGTCCTCTTCCCTTGTTCTTAGCATGGTGTGCTTGGTAATGTGTCAGGTTCAGCTTCCTCCCTCACTGTCCTGCCAGGCTTAACATCTGCCACAAAGATGTCTTCCCAACACTGACAGCTCTGATGAACAAGAGACTGGAAGTTGAGGTAAATACCAAACCTTCAGGCTCAGTCCCCATCACCATGCACAGAGGGAGTTTGCAGCCTCTCTGAAATAATTCAACAACACTTAAATCATAATATGAAAAAGAGAAAACAGAATTCTTTAACAAATTCCTAACTAATTTGGAAACAGGTACAGATAAACCAAACAATAACATGATCATGACATAAGTCATCAGCTTTGCTCACTGGGATTGTCTGGTTAGCAGCAGTCATGTTAAACTATCTTCTGACATGTTTTCTCTAAGTGGACCCTAATCACTGACATATCCTCTCCTTGGCTTCCCATCTCTGAAGTAAATACAGACTAAAATGACTGTATTGATTTTATGTTTTCTTTCTTCGGTAGAATTACACCAGGAAGTACATATTCTCCCCCAAAGCTTTCTACAATCTACAGTCCTAATGACAGATTTCATTAAGCCAACTGCTCATTTCCTAACTCCCGTCTCCTACAGGAATGTAGTTTTGTTTCACAGAAATTCCCTTTTTTCATTCCATTTAAATATGCCTTTGAAATGCTCCACTCTACCAGTGAGGCTTCACCAGTCTGAATGTGGTTTTGACTGTAAATCTGCCTAGTTGCAGATGCAGTACAGCATATCCTGGCAGAAAAATGGTTCTTTCCAGATTGCATCTTCTCATCACAGATTTAAGCACCTAACTTTTTTCAGAAAGCTGCGTGTTCATCATGCAAACCCATAATTGAGGCCAATGACTCTGACTCTTTACCAGGCCTTGACAAAGACTGGACATGAAAAAACACCCAAAACGGTTGGGGTGATAGTGTGTTTGGCTTAGATGACTCTTGGAGACAGCCTGCTGAGATTTGGAGAAATGTTGGCAACAGTCTGAGGTAGTCCTGCAATGTAAAAAAGTTCTGCTACTGGAATTTATCTGCCCATTTGCTGGGCTGCTCATTGCTGGATCTTTGCTGACCTTAGGACTGTCCTGCAGGTACAAGAGACTTGCAGAAGCAATAAGGCACACAGATGCAGCCTGGTCAGACAACTTAAGCCTTTTAATCCTTGATAAATTTAGAAAGTACTGTGTTACAGTTTTAGAATACTGTGTATTCCTTTTAAAAGTAGGTTTCTGTGTCAGGGCCACACCAGTAAAAAAAATTTCAACTAATTAGAAGTGTTTATGCAAGGTCATGTTTTGCCAATTAAGGAGAAAGATTTGCCAGAGGGAATATAGTAGTATCCACCAGGAAGAGGACTTTTCTACTCTATTCCATAACTGTTCATGCAGAGGATCCCCGTTTCACTGGTTGCTACTGGAGTCCATGCGATCAGTAATATGATTTCCTATTGCAAGATTTTTGGTGGTCCAGCATGTGCAAGAATGATGTGAAATTTCCCCAGCTCCAATGAGGAAGTTTAGCAGAAGCGGAGACTATGTACTGCTGCTGCCAGGTCACTTCTCTCCCATATTGTTGGCACTGCCAGCATAGAAATACGTTTTTGTGACTATTTCTGTGCCATTTGCAGTGCAGAACCCTGTCTAATCAGTACTGAAATGAAACCTTCAGTCCCTTTCATGCAGAATGCTGCACTACCTTCTACTACTACTCCCTTCAGGGAGAACCTAGGAGGGTCAAGGATGAACATTTTAATCTTTCGCCTCTGGTCCAGTGTTATGTATTATTATTACAGTAATCTTTCAATTGCCTTGACAAAGAAAAAGGGTACTTTCCCCAGAAATCTTATAGCCATTTTCTGCAGAAAGCAGTGTTCTCCTTTTCTACTAATATCAGAAAATGTGATGCATCCATCAAATTGTCAGACACTACCTACAAGGCAGATTGACAGATTCTGTTCAAATGAATTTTAGGAAAGCTGAATAAATCCCTTTAAAAAAAGATAGTGACACCTGCCCACAGTAACATTTGGTCCAATTCTTAATCCGATGTAGCTATGTGAAGTTTTTCCTAAGTTATCTGGAGCAATATGGAGAGTTGAATTTGGTCTTATCTATAGAAAATTACTTGCAACTCTACTAACGTTGACAATTTTGGGATAGTGCATATCTATCCTCCTACTGTGGGAGATGCAGACTCCATTTGAACTAGGTGACTGGTGGCATTACACCTGATATTACAGCTTTTACTATAAAGTCATGCTTAAATTATTATTAATTGCATTATTACCTTAATAAATGCTGAAGGTACAATAAAACTATGATTAAAGGTGCTTTATGAGAAGAAAATTATGGTGCCTTTTAAGCTCTGTTGTTTACTGTTAGGCAATAATATTACTGTGCTATGACACATTTACAGCACTTTCAACCTTCTGCATTAAGCTACGGTATAGCCACTTCCCAGTTTATTTTGAGATAGTTCTCCATTGTTAAGCAGAAAGTAGGATCAATCTGTGAAACATAGTGCTCTGTAGGTAGGAAAGCTCTCTGCCTGAGCTTCTCAAACAGGAATGTTTCTTTGAGCTGATGTAATGGTCAAAACAACATAGGAGGAATAGGAATGACTTTTCCATAGGTGAAGACAGCTATCTGTCATCAGAGGATTCTGCCTCTAGATTAAGAGTCTCAAGGTGGTGGACAGCAATCAGATAGACATCACTGGCTGGAGGATTTCTATTTTAATAGTAACACTATTAAAAGAAGGACACAAGCATTTAATCCACTACTTATCTAGCATTCTCCACTGTAGGAAGAGACTACAAGACTCCTTGTTTCAGGTGCTGTTGACAAATATGTTTCCATCACACTACATTCCTGGTCAAGCACAAGCATAGAAAGAATTTAAAATAATTTTTCCAGCATCTTCGAAATTTTTTTGTAAACTTTGTTTTGTTAATTAAAAAAAAAAACCAAAACAACCAAACAAAAACAAAACCCCAAACCTCCTATGTCCACAGGAAAAAAAATTAAGCCTTTGAACTACTCTTCATTACTCTTCTATCGTAACATATCAGCACTGACCCATCTAATTCCTGACAATTCTGCTAAAGAGTGCTGAAAAAAGATTTATAAGTCAAGATTTCTGTTTGTTGAAAGTTCATCATTTTGATGAAAAAAAAAAATATTATTACAGTTCCACTAGTGGTTTCTGTGTACAGGATATTCACATCTGACTTGACAGTGCAGACTGCAATGTATAGAACAGACTCTTTTGCTAGCTCTCAGAAAGCTAAAACAGCCCTGCGAAGTGAACAGTCCAACTGTTACCTTAGAGCTCTAAACACCAATTAACCCTGTTTTTTAGCTCATATTTCTCCCTTCTACACTGCAGTTTATATTTCAGTTACAAACTTAATTAGATAATCTATCTGGATATGTCATGTTTCTGTTTAAAGTGACAGCTTCTTTTAGATAAGGGTATAAAAAAGTCATATATGTGGGAACTGCAATGACAAAGATCTGGAATTTCTTTTAGCTTTGAGTGATGGTGAGAATTTATCATTTAAGAGACAGGTATAATTTTCTAGCAGCAGTTTGTTTTCTGTGTTGCACATCAACATTTGCAGCTGAGTCCTGCATTTCTCTTCTCCATATGCCAAAAATAAGGTCCTTTTGCAGCAACATGTCACACATGCCCAGTATATTTATGATCAGTTCAGAATTGATGAGCTTGAAGTATGTTGCCACATTTTGTCTTTTCTCTTTCTAATATTTCTCAAGTGTATAAACCAGACAGGTGTGATGGGAGCTGAGAAGTTTCTCTAGGTTGGAGTTGAAGCAATGACTCCCAACCAAGACAAGAAAAAGAACAATCTTGGAGGAATTGCACTACATGCACAGAAAGTGCAAGGGAGGTCAGGTAGTAAATTTACATAGCTGGCATTCACCTGTAGAACTTTCCCTTGACTTGCCCCAAAGTTGTTATGTTTACCAAGGATGGGTCCACCACTGCCTCCTGTGCAGAGAATGCTCCGGTCTCCTGGACATTGGACCTTCACTGAATTTGCTTGAGATTTTTTATTTATCCTATCATACAGATAAATCAGAATAACTTGGACTTAGACTCAGTACTCTTCTGCAATAAAAACTGGAAATGGATTAATGCTTTCATTTGTGTGCCCCGAGTTAACTGTTAAAAGTCACACACACATCTCAGTTACATGCTGTTCACAAGAAGAAAGGTATATTGTAAACCAGGAACAATACCACATATTTTCACTTCCTGACACCTAGTACACAAACTATGTAATTAATCAGATTCCTGTTGCAGAGAGCAGTCCCTGAACACAATGACAAAATATTAACTATTAAAATCTCAAATGCATGAATTATCTGAACAGATGAGACTTCATTTTGACACCGAACTAGCAAAATGGTGCTGAATGACCTTCCCTTCCCTTCCCTTCCCTTCCCTTCCCTTCCCTTCCCTTCCCTTCCCTTCCCTTCCCTTCCCTTCCCTTCCCTTCCCTTCCCTTCCCTTCCCTTCCCTTCCCTTCCCTTCCCTTCCCTTCCCTTCCCTTCCCTTCCCTTCCCTTCCCTTCCCTTCCCTTCCCTTCCCTTCCCTTCCCTTCCCTTCCCTTCCCTTCCCTTCCCTTCCCTTCCCTTTTCTAAACTATGTTTCTTTTCATAGCTCAGACACCCTGTTCTGGGTGAGGATAATAAAGGTCAGTTGCTGCATGGAGTGCAAAATTTTTTGCTTGTTGCACATAACTTGCAGGTGTACAGAAATACATAGAAAGATAAATCAGTCAGATGCATGTTTTAATGCTGAGTATAGACAAATTTTTCTAAGTGGGAGCCAGTTACTGGGCTTCTCAGACACTACCAGTTTCAGGAGAGCCAAAAATCACCAGGATTTCTCTGTTTTCTCACATGCCTCCATTGCTCAGCCTTGGCTGAGCTGATCAGAACCTTTCTAGCAAAATGAAAATACACCAACATATTCATTAGAGATGAAATGTTTCTATAACCCACAGCTAGGACACTAGTCTGTGTATGGGGACAAAAGTAGAGGCTTATTCTGCCTTCTCCAGAGAAATGCCAGATCAAAAATTTAGGAATTAAGTACAGCAGATGGCTTCCATGACTAAGGCCAGCTCTCTAAGCATCATGGGTTATAAATACACTTATTAAACAGAACTACTAGAGTTTTGGAGCCAAAGCCAGATACTTTGATACATTTCCATGCCCATGAAAATGTTAGAAAGATTTTATTTTAGTTGCAGAGCAGAACAAAAATATATTTCAAAAGTTCTCATACAAAATTTTCATCTTCCACAGCCTAGTGCCAGATAGTCCCTGAGAATCTGCTTTTAAGCTTTCTACATCAGTTGAATTAACTTTGACACATAACAATCTGTGGCTTTCAGAAATAACACCTAAAGAATAAATCTTTTACACAGGTCCAAATGTTTAAGAATTCGGAAGGGAGTAATTGCCTAGGTAATTACACTACGCAACCGAACAGACTGGACTGCAGAAATTTCCTCTGCAACACACAAAGCAGTCAAGGTACGCAGGATGTGAAGAAACACCTCTCCTTTTTTCACTGCTGCATAAAATGAAGAGGCAATTGAAAGGAGTAATTTTAGTAAATCTCGGAAGATTAAATGGAGGCAATCATAGAATAAGTAGTGCTCCTTTGTATATAAAACACTAACAACAATCTGCTGTCAAAGATGTAATGTTTTCTTATGAACATACTTCTTTGGCTCTAAGAGCTGAATAGTTTACTAAGAAGTCTGCAGATCAGCATCTCTGCACCCCTCCGACAGCTGTAGCATTGAAATGTGTCTATAAAAGGGATCACATGTAAATAATGAAACGAGACTTACCCATGACCTTCCACAGATATTGAAAAGTGTAAGGAAATATTACTTTAAGCCATAAATGTACAGTAGAGATAATGCCAAGAGAATTAAACAACCATCTGGTGTAATTATTCATGTTCTCTAAAAATAGTTTGCATGTGAATGTGGCACCATATTTCCCTATGTAATTTAGAGGTTTGAATCTAAAGGAAAATTGCAGAAAATCACAGGAAATAAAGGCTACTCTTTTCCTTAATGCAGATTAATGCATTCTCTTCTAAGTAAGAAGGCACAGGGGAAAGTGCAGGGAGTGGAAGGGAACTGAGGGTTAGAGAGAGGAGTGTAGCATTGGTAATTTTAAAGCAAACATACCTGTTACAACTAAAAATCATCTGAATTCATACTAATCCTTCCTTCATGTGCTGGTGTTTTCATGATACTTCGTAATATATTTTCAGGTCATACAGTTATCAGGTGAGGAATCGTGAAGATTTCGGTTGCTGTTATATTCTAAATAAATGATATAAAGAAAAAAATGAGTGTAGAGTAATACAATATTGATGAAACTGCTTTTTAACATAGAAATAAATAATTTGTCTTTGAGGAGGGGTAATTTGTGCACACAAGGCCATTTGCTGTCTCTGCTGCAAGAACCTACCCATGTTTCTGGGAGCATCAGGCAGTTACAGAGAGCAGAAACAGTGCATGTCTTCAGCAGCCACCCAAACACTGCCCAAAAGCTACTGAGCATGCCACAGGCTGAGCTGTGTTTGGATACTGTATTCCAACAACTGCAGTAACAAATTAGTAGAAACCTGTCCAAGGATAAGCTGCAGAAATTGTTCTCCCCACTCTTAATTACACGTTTGTGATCTGTTACATTAGGAAACAAAATACCCATTTATAACCCGGGCAGCACTCTGAAATTGAAAATACTGCTGGGCGACTCGAGAAGAATACAGCAGAGGTATTTCGGAATGATAGTATGTGGCTAATGCAATAAATGTAATAAGTTTACAAGAACGTGAAATTATTCCTCTGTACTCATGTATGATAACCAGTATTACTGCAAACAAGATCACCAAAATGTGTGACGAGAACTAAAGGATATTGATTGTGAAATAAATACCTGCAGTAGGTGGTGTTTGATGCATCATTTCCCAGGACTGCGTACATGGAGGAGACTATACATACCATTGTGTGGGCCAAGTTTCCTATGCTAATATGAGTAACAACGATGTGAGCTAGCTATAACTCCCCCATATCAGATGGAGGTACCACCTCTTTGTGTCAAAAAACCAGCAAAATATTATCTCAGTATAAAATGTTCAGAATGAAAACTACCACAGGAGCCAAGAGTGGATAGGAAAACAACAGGCCAAGATTCTTTCCCCGCATTTCAGTGCATCAAAGCACCTTTTGCTTCAGTTAGGCTTCGGGAGATGCAAGTGCACTTCATGTCAATTCTCAATTTTTAATCTTCTACTTGTCAGTTACCATCTCAAGTTTTAGCAGTCTGGTTGTCGTGGTTTAACTCCGGCTAGCAAAATACCACGAAGCCGCTCTCACAAATCCCCCTCCCCTCCTCCAGTGGAGGGGAAGAATCGGAGGAAAAAGAAATAAGGAAGCTCGTAAAATTGAGATAAGAACTATTTACTAATTAAATCTAAATCAATCTATACAGGTACTACTGCTAATAAATACTTAAAATAGTAGAAAATGAAACATATAGTACAATATATACAATATGATACAATTTCCCACCATCCACTGACCAATGCACACCCAGATGTTGAGGGATGAAAATCAGACCCAGAGAGCCCGAGACCCACAGCCTGAGAGCGATCGCAGCCCGAGAGCCGCGGCCTGAAGGCCGGAGCCCGGGAGCCTACGCAGCAGATTCCGAGCAAACCTTATCACTGATAACAGGGCCAGAAAAGTCAAAACAATCCACCAGCTCCCACACGAATGAGCCAGCACAGGAGTTGGCAAAGCAGCTAACGCAGGAGGGTTAGCAAGTGCCCGGAGAGACGAGCAAGGGAGTAAGGGAGAGAGAGAGAAGGGAAGAGTAATGGCTACCGGACCCTCTTCCCCACCCAAAAAGACCGGAACATGATGTACTATGGGATGAAATACTTCCTTGGTTAGTCTGGGTCTGCTACAGTATCCGAAGCGGACAAAAGACCTTGAGTTCAGTACAAGCCATCCCCAGCACCAGCTGAGGCCTTATCAATGTTTTCACTTACTGTCCAGCAACAGAGTTCCCTGGCAACCAGAGTAAAGGGAGTTAGCCCTTTCCTGACTGAACCCAGCACACTGGTTTTAATATTCTCAGAATACTAGTCAATAGAGAACCAGCATATTCCTTCTAAACCAGTTTAGTAGCAATGAAGAGCAGGTAGGCAGCCTGGTAAAAGGGCTAGGGGAAGGAAGACTTTAGCATGTCCTTCTGCAAACTACTCCTAGGAACTTGTTTGGCTCTCCGTACAGTCTTTACACAGTACCAAAAAGAGAAGACTCAAGATTGCCACAAAAATGGGTATTGATAGTATTTTTATGATTTATTCTCAGAAAGTCATGTTGCTTTAAATGTACCTCCATGGTTACTTATTTCAGGAAAATATTTTGGTACCAAGATGCTCTTGATATTGTCTGCTTTTTTCACTAAGGATTGAATTCAAACTAATTAAAGAAATTCTACCAGGTTTTTGCTTTCTGTCATCTGCTTGACTAAGATTAGTGTCCAGGAGATACCAGTTCTGTGGGATAACACAAAGTCTACACACATGTGTAAAATGACTAAAATGATGTAAATCCTCTCTTGACTTTGTTTTTGCAACATTTTATATTATGTTTTTATAAATATATCCATTAGATGCTGAGATTTACTTTTTTAACATACGAAATATATAATAGGAATCTTTAGATAAAAAGTGTGAAACTATAGTAGCAGGGTTACGTCCGTTTCACCAACATTTGAAACAGCTTCTTTAGCCAAGAGAATTCCTTTCCCCAGTATCAAACATTTGTTTTTAAGACATGATTGTTATCTCAGAAAAAAAGGTTTGAAAGCAATTTATGTTTTAGAAAGATATGGTGCTGTATCAAAAGTAATGTCAGGACATTATGTCTGAAGAGTAAAGAGCAATGCAGGGGTGTGTTATCAGAACAATAACATGAAGCAGTAAACAGCATCTTTTCCACAGCTCTCTTTCCAAGGGGAAAAACAAAACCACCCAAAACCCCAAACATTCTTAGGTTAAACCTATGAAAAGTTATATATGTATAAAATACCTTCGAAATACCTACATATACTAATGGTTCTCTAGAGACTTTGAGGAAATCAGTAATGGTAGGGAAAAATTTACACAACCTGATGCTTACTTTCAGCTAACTCCTGTTTCAATTCAGTGCAGTAATAATTTCTTTTTCTTGAAACACTTAAGATGACAAACCCCTTTTCAGAACCGTGATTGCCAGTACTATTTATGTTAATAAATCTGGAAATAACAACTTCCAGATACCCATGTTGGATGACTAGCAAAATGTTTCATGTATCCAAAAAATCAAACGACCTTGGTGGGTTCCTTACTAGGAACAATAGCCATTTGAGCATATGCTATTTATGTTAATTGGGGAAGTTGTTATCTGACAATACTTACACCGTTTCAGTGCCAAATTCAGAAAGAGAAGAACTGTCTCTCCAAGAGCTATTAATAGGATGCAGTGCCTTTGGGGATGGCTGCTTAAATTTAAGGACACTTGTAAAAATAACTTATGTTTAGAAAGGCTATTTTGAAAACACGCTTCATAAGAAGTGAGAATTGAATCAGAACTGGAACTCTTATTGCTTGCTCAAAGAAAGGAATATGACATAAGGTAGATTAAACGGAAGGCAGTTTAAAACTCAGAAGATGTTGAGAACTTTTAACTATAAGGGCAGTGTAATCAGCAAGTTGACAAAAATTACAACCCTGCATGTGTAGTATCAGGCCTCCTTCATGATGCGAAACGGCTAACAAGACAGAGCTGAGCTAACGAAAGAATAACTGCAGCTAATTTTGAATCCAGCCAAGCCTGAAGAAGGCATATTTTCCTCTTTCCATGAAACTATTGAAACGGTGGGGTGCTATAAAAGCTAGCTGCAGCAAACAAGCAATAACAGATGCCACTCCCTTCCTTGGCTTTGCAGAACTCATCAGAGCTTCCCACTACAAAAATGTCAGCTACAAACACAGCATGCAGAATTCTAAAATTTGGCTTGGAAGCAACTGCCCATGTCACACAGTATCGTCAGTATGGTGACCTCATGGGGATTACATCAATATGGATGAGATGAGACAAAGTTATTAATTCTTTACACAAAGTTAAAATCTTATTTTCTCTCGAAGTAATTGCAATTGATACTGAAATAACACCAAAACTCAAAATAATTATAAGTTCTCCTGTAAAACGCCCCAATGTCTTAACCCTATATATCTAGAATAAGTATTTTGTACTACCCAGCAGAAAATGGTAAGGACGTTGAGGTCTTCCTTCCCCATCTTTATCGCCCCAGTGTTTCTGCCCATAACCATTTTTTAAAAAAAATAATTATGGTGGTCATATCAGTCATCCCTTTGATACAACTGTAGGGGGAGCAGGAAGTTTGAAATTTTTAAAGAAGAGTTAAAATTAGGACCTGGCCCTGCCACAGCCAGAGATTAAGGTTTCAGGTATTAATTTCTTCCATTCAGCATGGGCCACAGTTTCATGATTTGGATAGATTTTTAATGAACTTCATCTCTTTTATTTGGAGATGGTTAAAATTACAACCTGTTTCAATGCTCCGTGGTGCTTAGCTGTAGTTCACCATGGCAATGCACCTGTGAAGTGGCATGTTCTCATTCTGCTCAGACACCTTTTTCTATAGTTGTAGAGACCATTTTGCAGGCTGGTGTCTTCTGAAAAAGGGATGTACCATAGCAGGAGAACCCTAAGCGACCTGCCTCATGGATATCATAGTGCCAGCCCAGAAGGTACACTCAGAGGATTTCACTGAGTCCTAGTTCTGAGGCTGTAATGAGCTGCAGTCTCGCTGACAGCAATTCAGTAGCATGCTTTACTATACATCAGCCACCGAACAAAATAACAAGCATTGAAGAATAGCAAAATTCAGGCATACTTTAGTTATAATTTTCTATAGAAAGGTTGTGCTGTTCTTTAGTTTACCACAGGCATGTCTTCTCAAATACACAAAAAACAAGAGATGTAGTACTATTGTTTCTTCTATGAGATCACAGTAAGTCAGCATTTTTCTGTATTCAAAGAATATTGTGTTAAATTACACCTCCACCCTTAATTTCAAATGCTCATTAAGTGTTTACTTACATAACGCTGCCTGTGCTAGATTACAGATGCAGTCTTTCAAACCCACAATACTGACAATTATATTACCTAAACAGCTGAAAATATGTAGAAGAGAATCCACAGATGTCCATATGAGCCTGAAGGAGTACTGCAACCATGTTTAAAATACTGTAACCTTTGTGTGCATATAGAATTAAACAACTCAACTCCATGTCACCAGCCTAGTAACTGAGACACTGTTAGTAACTAGATGTTAGTTAGTAGTGACTAAGATGTTAACCAAAAACACACTCTAACCTGGATTTATCCTGCCTAATTTTAGTCACTTAAGTGAGACATTTAAGTTAAAATAAGATGTAGTCATAGAATCACAGAATGGTTTGGGTTGGAAGGGACCTTAAAGATCATCTGGTTCCACCCCCCCCTGCCATGGGCAGGGACACCCTCCACTAGACCAGGTTGCTCAAAGCCTCATCCAGCCTGGCCTTGAACACTTGCAGGGATGGGGCATCCACAGCTTCTCTGGGCAACCTGTTCCAGTGCTTCACCACCCTCTCTGTGAAGAACTTCTTCCTGATATCTAATCTTAATCTACCTGCTTTCAATTTAAACCCGTTGGCCCTATTTCTACAGTTAGTGGAAAGAGCTTGTCAATTCAAAATTCAAATGTTTCACCATTAAGAGATGCCAATCTTCCATCAGTTTCTGAGGAGAAGAAACTCACTCAGGTGACTAAGCTGTAGATGTGGGTGCTATGTGGAACGCAAGCAACTCTGCCAAAATGAATGATAACTAAAAAACCTACATGAATCACTTGGGCACCTAACTAAACTTAAAGTTCAGATTTTGATCACATAGAGAGACATCACTGCATCATCTGAAATGAATTCCTAGTATGCTTGAACAATTCAGATGTAAAAATCTGGGAGATCAAGCATTTAGGAACTTTGAAGAGACTGTGTAACCAATGTGCTCTGGTCACATGAAACATTTGCTCCAACAACACTAAGCCCAGCAATGACATAGTTGAAGAGAATGCATTGAAGGTGCTTTGCACCTTGTGTACAGTGTCCTTCCTATTAGCTGCAATGATTATTCTGGTATCACTGCAGAGATCGCAATGACTTGGCAATCAACATCGCAATCTGTAGAGAGATTCTAGGGTTAGTTTGCAAGAGAACACTGCTCTTACTAGGCTGTCCTTGTTACTACTTTGTGATAGTGAGATTTGTAAAGCCTATTCCGGGTGAATACCTGACACTGGAAAGCAAGATACTGTCCCCTGGTGCTGCAATCTGCTGTCCCTGAAGTCATAGTGTTCATATAGTTCATATACACAATGAAGTTCTCATGGATTATGCAGATCTCTGAAACTTATGCAAGACAAGGTGAGCTAATATATTACTGAGACAACTTTATGCTAGTTTTAATTCTTAACAGCTTCAACTTAACACTAGGAGCATATTGCCCAACATTGATTTTGATGTGACAGCTAGGTTTTGGGTTCTGAAAAGCTGTGGGGATATATGTGATATTAAAAGCATGCAGAAGACAGAGTACTGCTTAGTAGGAACTGAGGAAAAAAAAGAAAATTAGCTCATGGGTACACTATCTTGATCTCAGCTTTTGTCTGGCTCACACTGTAGGCAGGCTATACTGATTTCAGCACACAATATACCATGTAGACTTCATGGCTCTAGAAAGAGCACAAGATTCACAAGTCATGGAAACAGTAAACAAAGGGAATACAAAGAGGTTCTTCAGTGATCTGGTGTGGTCCCTCCTGGGGGCTCTGGTCCCTGCCCCAAGGATTGTTTAGGCATTTTTGCACTGAAGAATCTACAAATAAAATGCAGAAGTGGCATGTGAATTGACCTCTTCCTCGGCAAGGCTGTGTGTTATGGGACTGTGAGTACCTTCCCAGTTGTTTACTCCCCCCTCACTCTCTGGCCCTCACAGCCTTTTCTTTCTGCACAGTGGCACAGCTTCAACAGAAAAGCAGTGAATAAACTTCTGTCGTTCCTGCCTTAAACCAGGAAGTGAAGGCACAATTTCTGGGATATATGAGATGTAGGTTTGACCCTTCTCCAGACAAACAGGGCAGAGAAACCAGTTCTGTGCATCCTCCAAAAGTCCTCTGTTAAAGAACTTGTGGACAGCACACTGATACCTTCCCTTTCAGCTGGATTTTAAAAGAGAACTGCAAGACAATATCCAAACCCAAAGTGGCAGCTAGAGCACTGAAGCCCTTCTGACTGAGAATGCTACTCTTTCATAAACACCAGCTTTAGAAGTTTTCAGAGCTGCTGGAAGAGAAGTAAGAATTTCTGGCTAGCTGGCTGAGGCATCCTCACTTACACAGTTCAGATGAAATTTCACAAAGTCAGCTCATGGTTGTAAATCTCAGCCAGCAGCCTAACTGTTTCTGCCCATGATGCCCAGAACAGCTTCTGGAATATGTCAAATCTAGCTGTTGCTGCCTAAGACCTTGCTGCCCTGAGACATCTGCCCTCCCTTTTCTCTGCAGTTCGGTTATCTCTATCAGTGTGGCATAATCACAGCTCCAGTCCACCGAGTTAGTGTGGTTTTAGGGGTTTTCTATAGCTTCTCATCAATGATATAAGCTAATACCCTGAAATTGGAACTGGAGCAGTGAGGTACAAGCTCTGTCCTACAGCTTCTACCCTTGGGGGCAATAACCGTAGCAGAAAGGGAAGACAGCCAGCTGCAGAAAGAAGTATTTCAATTTACTACAGATATACTTACCTTGACTATTGATGTCTTTAAGCCCTGGATTGTGCACAGACTCTGCTGCCATGGTACCCAAAAATTTGTTTCTCTACAGTGAATCTAAGGCTTGGAAGATTTTCCCTTAGCTGATTTTAAGTAAAAGGAATAGAGTTCTGCCACCACCACAAAGTTTTGATTGACCAAAATATTCAGGAGATTGACAAATGCCAGGTGCGAGATGGCCATAAATGTGTTATCATAGAGTATTATGTTTTTCCAACAGTGCAGTCAGCTCAATCAGGGAATGCCATCAGAAGCGGTCATTCTCCTCTGTGTTACTGCCATTGTCACAGCTTTTGGCCTGAGATGTTGCTGCCAGTTAGGGAAGGAAAATTCCATGGTATGAGATAAAGTAGAGCTCTGTTACAGAATAAGGAAAATAACAACTCTGATTGTTGCTATTGCAGATAAATTGTAGAGCCGGAATATCCTGCTGCTTTCCACAGAATCAGATTACAAGAAAGATCATCTGGCAAAAAAGTACCAGACTGGCAACTCTCGAGTAGATGGTGTTGATTTAATGCTGTTAAAAGTCACTCAAGAGGATAGAAACTTCAGATAAGATAGAAAAGCGACAAGTGCTTGTAATGAGTTGCTTCTTGCTTCTTCATTTCTGAGTGGTTTGCAGCTTAGAAGTAACAAACTATTACACTTTCAGGTGCCTTTCAAAGACAACTTGTTTCCCCAGAATTTAACATAAATTGTAGAAGAAAAAGAGTTCTTAGTAATAAGTATGTGAAGTCAATAAAAGGAGTATTCTGGAGTTGTATACACAGGGATTAGTAAAAAAGTAACAGACTACTCTTAAAATAAAAAGCATATCTTATTTACAATGTATAACCTCTCCGCTGGCCTTGTATCTCTTTCTTCCCAATGTAATTCTACTTTAGCAGGGTTATTCAGGAAATAACAGCACTGAAAAAAGAAAGTGATGTATTGGTCTGTGAGTCATATAAAATGTAATTTTGGCTTCAACATCTGAAGCTTTTAGACACTAAAAAAACCTCTGCAGCTTTATGGTGGCATTAGACTTGGCACAGGAACCTGAATGGGGACTTTCTGAGACATTGTTTCTCTACAGGTTAAAGATTTTGTGAGTGAATAACAGAATATTGATTATGGATCAACTCCTCAGTAGTAGTTAGTTGCCAAATCCCCATGAAACAAAATTTAAATAAAGGGCCTAAACACCTTTAAAGTCCTGAAATCATACTTTGACAAAGTGACCCTCAGCTTATGCGACTTGCTTCTACTCAAATTTTTAACCATAGTTCAATGTTTCTCCCTGCGTGAGAACACATTTCACAACCACTCTGGTTTGCTTAGCATGACATCAGCTTTGCCATTCTATTTATTTACACGTGTGCTTGCAGGGGTCGTTTTTTAAGCCGTACGGAATGCCAGAGTGATTACAGTTGTCCTGGTCAGAAAGGCAAAACCATGAAAAGGTTTTGAAAGGTGGCTGTGGTCCACCTTTCCCAGTTCAGCAGTTCTTCATGTCCCAGAGCTGGGGACAGAGCATCTCCTGCAGCCTGGGTGGGCTGGACCCTGCAGTGCCTGGCTGCATGGCTGGGG
Source organism: Rhynochetos jubatus (assembly GCA_027574665.1). NCBI lineage: Eukaryota > Metazoa > Chordata > Aves > Eurypygiformes > Rhynochetidae > Rhynochetos > Rhynochetos jubatus. The sequence goes on along the minus strand of CM050651.1, from coordinate 56,037,836 downwards.
GACCTCAGGCAGTACTGGGCGTGAGTGCTCCCCCCGCTTTGCTGGCATCTCCCCAGGGAAGGCTGCCAGTAGGCAAACTCCGGAGTGCGTTGAATTTGTGAGTGTGTTGCACCACTGAACCGAGGATCAAACTACTGCTTTTAATTCAATAATGTACTACTTTTGTCTGTACTAATAGTTATCTTTTTAATTAATTGCAATATTTTAATCCTCTGATATTAGCTCAGATTTAAGAAACCATGAGGGAACAATGCAGGCAGAATACAGAAAAAGGAAGAAGGGAAAACACAGTGTTGCATAAAACTCACAGGAGAAGCAGAATAATGCTCTGAGGCTGAGGCATTTTGGCTTCAGAGTGAGTTTTGGCAGGCAGCTTGTGCACCTGATAATCCTAAACCACTATGTCCTGTTCTATTAAGAGGTGCCTCATGCCACCAGAGACAGGGAACTTGCAGTGCTTAGCACCGCAGGATCTGAACTTTCACTGGGGAAACTGAACTTTGAAAAGTAGAAAATTCAGCCCTCAGCTGTACCAGGCCACAGAACCAGTTTCTGCAGGTGTGGGCTGCAAATCCCGGTTTATTCAGGAAACATCTCATCCCGCTTGGTATACACAGTCAGAAACTCCTGAAATATTATTTCCTTTTCTAAGTCTTTGGAACAGCCAACAAAAATAATTGTCAGCTCTTTTTAGCCTTATCTCAGCACACTGACAATAGCCTTTCAACAATAAAATGTTAGCGGAAACTGCAACCGAAAATAATATACTCAAAACCATATTCAGTTAGCAGTGCAATAAAAACAAACAGTCAGAAAACTTTGAAGTACACAACACTTTTCTTTCTCTTTTTGTTACAGGTATGACTTCATCTGCTAATAAAAGAAAAGCTTTTATCTCCCAAAATGCAACACAGGGTTTTATTCAGATGTACAATATTTTCAATTGTCATTTTTTAGCAATATTATATCTGCTATCTTTACCATTCTTTCTTTGGATCTTCATGTACTTAATTTAATTTTCTTAATAAAAACAGTACGAAAAATATGAATTCTTGTCAATAAGAACTGGATAAAGAAAGTGTCAATAAAAATGTTAACAAAGCAGAAGGTATCAGCACACAAAATTCTGTTATAAATTCATGAAAATTGAAAATGTAGACAATTGCAAAATGTTTTGAGGTTTTGTGAAGGATTGTTTTTCAGTGAATAACAATGGTGCGCAAAATGTTCAGCAATCTCATAGTGATCCTAATGATACTGCTATATGGTGATCTGAGAATTCTCAAAGAAATATTTTTTTATACTACAAAGCATTTACAGGAAATGTATCCCAAAATGAAACAAAACAACTGTTGGCAAAAAATTGATTGTGTCCAGTAAGTCTTTAAGTCTTTTAAGGAATACAGAAATAGGATTATTTCTGCATAGAACATCCTTAGAATAAAGGCCTGTCAACTAATTAATAAGAAAAAAATTACAAGGGCTCATGAGCTCTTCTTCATGTTTGTAAAAGAATTAGCAAATTCCTTACTTAGGTATAAATCTGAAGAATGCTTGTGTGTCTTTTTTCCCCAGCTATATCCATTTGTCAGACCTCAGCCCAGGCTTCCTAAACTCTCCCATCACAGACCAACACAGCTATAAAAAAAGAAAAGCATTACTCCTGAAAATCATGTACTATAACACAGAAAAACAAAAGAGAACTTACTATTTTGATATAGAGAGGTGCTAGTTCTAAGCGAGCAAGCACAGGACCAGCTTTGTAAGTGAATTTTACAAGTTTAGATTTACAAAACTTTAAAAAAAGGACTGTCACAGCCAAGCAAGAACTTTGGGTATCACAGGCAGCATCAGCAGAAGCAAAAAGCTGAGAAAGGAGAAACTGCTAAATCTGGACGTGTGTGTGGAATTAGTAGGAATGTGCTGGAGAAGGGCATGAACTTAAAAGACAAAGTAGAGAATGTCACCGAACCCACAGGAGCAAATGTTAAGCTGAGTCTGCAGAAAGCCAGGTGAGGATCCAAATTAGGAAAGCACTTTATTCAGGGAAGCAGGTGAGTAGGAATATACATTTATGCACTAAATATAGTAAGTGGTAGATGTTTGCATTAAACTGAATTAATGCAAACTAAACTGAATTCCAGCGCCACACACTTTCCTAAACAGAGTTGTACTGAAATAAGATTTTATGGACCAGCTAAGGCTGTGCTTGTCACTGTGCTTGTGGATGCGCTTCTGTTCCTGACAGCAACTGCACCAGATGAAGAGTCACTGTTCCCAGCTTGCTTCCAGTGTTACCCAGCTTGGGTCAGCAGAAAGTAGTTTGATGATGGACCTACTCTAGCAGCTGAACAACACGTGGTAAGAAGCTATGCAGTGCAGGTGTGCACCTCTGGGCAGGAGGAAACCAGAAGAGCACAATAATGCAAGTACCAGGAGGGAGATGCCTAATTCATTGGGCCAGAAGAAACACTGAGATCAAGAAATGCAAAAAAAAGAGGAGGGTGCTTGTCTGCAGTAAATATATAACAAGTTGGCTAGCTACTGAAATGTTTGTGTTTTTATAGACATGGGGATGATGGCAAGGGAAACAAATGGAAGATGTAGGAGAGAGTGGGAAGCAGAGGAGGCTGGTTAGGCTGTATGACTGTATGCATTTGTGTAACTGTTTTACCCTGGTGCTGGTCTAACAACCCTGTGTTACAGGTAGCACCCTGTTGCCTCTGCGATGTGCTGCATGAATTCCACACTGCTCTCTGGACGTGCACTGTAGTCATTGGTCTCTGATGTTCTGTGCATGTGTCATTTGATTAAATTTTCCTTCTTGTCTCTGTGTTTGGAAAAAAAAAAAAAGGTATTTCTTTATTCCTTTTCACCAACTTCTCTAATTATCTATGGAAATTCTGAGGTCTCAAGCCATAATATTTGTGTCATCAAAAGCAGCTCCACAGGACAGAATGCAGAGCAGGTTTTTAATGAAAAGGTAGCTGAAAAAAATTTACCAGTGAGAGAAGTCATGCCTAGGCCCACAGTATAGCTAAGCACTCCAAAATGCATAAACTGACCTGACAGAACCACAGGTCAGCATTTCCAAGCCAAAATCAGACCCACTGGTCTAGTTAAAAATACGAATTCTGCTTTCAGTTTATGATTACAGTTCCCAGAAAAAAGAGTCTTCATAGTGTATTGACAGTCTTTATAGCCCTTTTGTACCTGTTTCCTTTCTAATTCATATGAAAGATGTACGGCAACAACAGACAATAAGATCACATGTAGTCATACCATACTAAAGACACTTTTGATATGGTTTCTGTGCTTCATTTGCATGTTACATTTTAGGTTCTGCATCAAGGGTGCAGGATTACAGTCTTGCTTGAGGGAGTATTAGTTATTAAAAACAAAGAAACACCAGAAGATTTTTAGAAATATCAGACTTCAGTGTACTTGAAGATTTCAGAGCTTGTTCCAGTTTCAGCTGTCTTCTGTTTTTAAGAAAGTATTGTGAACAAACCCCACTTCCCATCCCTTGGTGTAACACACCGATATCATTCCCATAATCTATGGATCACCCTTTTAAAATGTCCATGAAGTGTCCAGAAATGTCCATAAAATGTCTATTGAGTTCACCTAGTCCATGACCTGGGGTTCCATCTCTTATGATGATGGCCCAGGACAGGAGAGAGGGTGTGTTGCATGGAGTTACTGGACACCAAAGCCAGCTTAGGTTATGTCACTGCTGCACTTGCACTACTTCTTGTAAGGCTTGTCCTCCATTGGCTCAGGTGGTTCCTGCTACAGTAAATGCAACTCAAATAATTTAAAGGTGTTTCCATTACAATCTCCACCCCTGGTCCCTTTGGGACAGGTTATAGGGTTTGACATTGCCAGTGAAGTCCTCCTGTTATGCCTGCTCCAGCTTGGACTTATCCACAGACTGCAGTCCCTGCAGGAATGTACCTGCTCCACGTTGACCCTTATGTATGACCCTGAGTCTCTTCAGGGTTATATCTGCTGCAGTAAAGATTTAGTGGCCTTCTCCATGGGCCACAATGCATGTAGAGGTGTACCTGGTGGGGCACAGACAATAACCATGGCCACAGATGCTTCAAGATGTACCTGCTCCTGTGTGAACTCATCCACACACAGGTCACAGAGTCCCTTTGATTGGAGTTCACACCGGAATTCCAGCCTGTCCAGTGCAGCAGCACAGAAAGAGCAGCGATGCCCTGGCCATCTGCCAGCCCAGGCACATTGCCACTGCTGTTATCAAAATGTTCCCAGGCACAGCAGAGTGAGATGATAAGAACTGCAGCAGTACAGCAAGCAGTGAAAGCAGAAAGCAGCCACTAACGAGAACTGGACTCTTATATAGAGTAAGGCAAGCAAGCCCTGTGGCAAACACAGGAGCCTGCCAATAGCTAAACAGCAACAACAGCTATAAATTCAATCATCTAGCACATTCCAATCAAATCTGTCGTTATCTCAAACCCTTTAAGTCCCATGTTGTGCACCAAAAAGGACCATTGTGGTTTAACTCCCACTGGCAACTAAGCACCACACAGCCGTTTGCCCACTGCCCCCCACAGCAGGATGGGAGAGAGGATCAGCTGTCCCAGCTGTGTCCCCTCCCAGCTCCTTGCGCACCCCCAGTCCTCTTGTTGGTGGGGTGGGGTGAGGTGAGAGACAGAAAAGGCCTTGACTCTGTGTAAGCACTGCTCAGCAGGAATGAAAACGACCCTGCGTTATCAGCACTGTTTTCAGCACAAACCCAAAACACAGCTCCATACTAGCTGCTGTGAAGGAAATTAACTCTATTCCAGCCAAACCCAGCACAGAAAGGTAATTGTCATGAAGATATTTGCACACACTCAAATGCAAAGTTAATAATAAGAAGTTATGCTAATTTTTAAAATCAAGGACCTTGATTACAACAAGCTTGCTGCTGGTTACTTTTTGTTCCCATCAGGGACTTGTGCTGATAAAGGAGTCCTGTCCCTCTCTCCTATTGCCCTGGGTTCTGCATTGGCCTTAGCCAGGACAGTCCAGTGAGCAAGGTACAGGAAAGCAGGATCCTTTTGCAGGGCACACCTGGATGTGCAAGAGTGGCAATGTGCCTTTGTCAGCCCTTTCCTTGGAATTCACGTACAGCTTAGGGGAAAACCAAAATTAACATTTAGATAAGCAGTAGGTCATAAAAACCATTTACCATTCTCTTCATATTCACCTCTTCACCACAAACATCTGCTCTCCTGCCTGCGTTTTCTGCTTTCATGATGTTTTGTCCTATGAGCAGACCACAGATCTCCTGAAGGGGAGACTATCTTTCTATTATCCATCTGAGCAACACAGAGGTCTTCTGGCACTTCCCAGTGTGTATCTTGCCACTGTACATAGCTGAAATTTCCCTAATGTTACAGGTTCTGAATACACCAGTACGTTTCTTTTTCTATGTCACATGGAGAATTAATAATATGAAAAGAACAACCTAAACTCTCTGTTCTTAGAGGGATACAAAAAGCAGTCAAGACCTGAGACAAATTGTCATGTGGAGAAGAGTTTATACGTTCATAAAGTCTCCCCACTAAGTCACTGAACAGGTAGCTCAATCTTACAAAGACAGAATTACAAAACACAATAAAAAGTCCTATAGTAAAACTCATTGTCGTAACAGTTCAAAGGAGAAGAAAAAAGAGACAAAACAAACGTAAGTATCCTCATTATTAAATGTTGAGTGACTTGAGTATGTTGTTTAGAGAAACTAGTTTGGAGAAAGAGAGAGATTTGAGAACGGAATTGCTTATGATAACAATAAAAACATTACAATTTGAATTCAGTTACAGCAAACAGAACAACCAAGCAGGCTGGGCAGGATTTGAAGTGTGAATTGACTGTTTTGTTAATGTAAGAAGTATGTAATTTCTTGGATGTTTTATTCCTGGACGTTTTGGAAGCAAAGCAGCTCATCATAACTGTTTTTCAGGCTAAAGAGAGCACTTACACGCATAATATTGTCTTCACCTAAGCGAATAGAGGTGTTTTCATTTGTCTGTCCATTTTTTCAGCAGTGTTTATGACAGAGAAAGAAACAAAATTGTGAAGTCCTCGATATGCTAAATGCTAATTCTTCTGGACTACCTTTAACAATTAAGAGAGTTGCTGCATTCAGGTTGTTCAGGAGAGAATTTTTCATATAATAGTAACATTTGAAAGCACATGCTTCATATCCTTGCTAATCAAAACTATATTATATCATCAGAGTTAATGAAGCATTAAGGCATATTACTGAATAATAGAAAAATAAAAATTAAAAAAACCCCAAACGAAAACATTTTATTCAGTTTACATTTATTCATGTAATAATTGCAGCTATCACTGTCGGGTAGATGAAAGAGGGGTTTTGTTGCTGTCTATTTTACTTAGGAAATTCAGTTAGCATTTCAAATAAGCCAGCATAACTTTTCATGGCCCTATCTTCTCCATCCTACCCCCAGACTACTATTTTATTTTTCTTACAGTCCTCTGTCTGTGGTGCACATACTTTTGTCTGTAATTCCAGTGACGGAATTTCTAACTGATCCTTCGAACGTTCAAATGAAAACAAAACTGCTCACTAGACAAGCAAATAAAACAATACTTTCATTCTGTAGAAACTCCCTCTATGATCACAAGCGAGCTTATGATTTGGCTTTGATAAACGAGGACTGGTAAAAGGTATTATCAATTTCCTTGAGTCAGTTCTGTTACAGAGGTCATTGGTACAAAAGGTTATAACACTGCCCAGTATTTATTCACTCATTGAATAGATACTGTTTCATTCTGCTTTCACTAAATGCTTACATTATAAATTATGGGAATGACATACAGGCAGATTCAGCTATTAATTCCCTGCACAATTCTGCCTCCATTTCTTTCTATCAAGCCTTTTTAACATTCTGCAGAGGCATCTCTGATTTTCTATGTTGTTAGTTTCTTAAAAATGGAGTAATATTTTTTGTAAAGCATTTATTGATCTTCAGAGGGGTTTATTGACCCTTCAGAGGGTCTTGGTGACTTAGGAGGGAATATAACATTGAAAGAAAATAAAGCCAAAACCAAGTGTCCCCAAATAAAACAGAGTAAATGGACCACGTCAGTGATTAAAGATGTCAACAATAAAAATCATCACTCTTTTGCTCTTGGGACTGGCTCCTCCTTTTCACTCAGTCTGATAGGCAGAAGAGCCTTGATTTAAGATAAATCAGATTTGTCATCCACCTAAGAATAAAGAACAAGAAATAAAAATAATAACAAAAAAGTGAAAACCAAGCAAACCAAAATAAAATAGTGGCACTACCACTGCAGCATGACTTCTGTTTCCAGAGGAAGTAAGAAAGGGTTCATGTAAAACTTTCTTTCACCTTTGCCCTTGCACATTGGGATCGATCCTCTAGAGACAGTGGGCACAGAGAGGCAGGGAAAGCAGCAGGGAGTCAGCTACAGGAGCCTGCTTAAGTCAGCACAGATCATCCCATTACCAATTCAGCATCCCAATCCTGAGGCAATAGACACAGGAAAAGATGCTGCACTTGCCTTCTGGCATCTCCTTGGTGAGATGATCGAAACAGAGATGGATACAGATATATTTGGAGGAGAAAACTAAATATACTTTTTCCACTTGTAAGGCCTATTTGCAGCATGAGCGATCTAAAGAACAAGCTAGATAACTTCAGCTATTACACAGAAAGTCAAATTCACATAGCCATTTAATCTAGAAATGTAAAACCTGAAATCAAAAACCAATGGTATTAATGCACTGAGTGCTGTCTGTTGGTCAGTCTTACACATTTTATTTTCTCTTTAGCTTTTTAATGTCATTATAGAATGGATAATGAAGCCACTAGGGAAGAGCTCCAATACCATGAAAAATGGTGTGGAAACCAAAGGACAAAACAAAACTGCAGGTTACGGAGCTAATAACCTGCTGATCATTTTTAAAAGCCATGTTCTTCATATAACGTCAATTTAAATCTTAGAGATATCAAAATCCATGGTATCATTTGGCATATCTCACATTACAACTGCTATCAATTGTTCTCCGTCACTTACTCTGAATAATTGTCTCTAGGCAAGAGTATTTATTTCCATAGCATTACATCATGTTGCAAACACCACCCTTCCCATACAACAAACTGCAAAAAATGAGAGCTGTCACAAGCCTTTTTCCCAGGGGCAAACCTTGCATTACAAATGTGGAGATCAGGTTTTCACAACTGTTGACCTATCAGCAAATTAAATTCTGAAAGCCTCAACACTCAGATTTTATCTGAATACTATGGATAAGAAAAAGTCTTACTTCAAAATAAATGTTCCTTCTGAATTTGATCTCTACTTTACATACTCCTTGGTTGTTTCATTTTATCCTATGGAAGAAAGATTTCTAATCCTACGGAACTGAGGAAAATTCCCATATAAACGCTCAAATAATCATGAAAACCAAAGGCAAATGAAAGATTAACCTTTTAAATAAAAAGCACTTACATATGAGTTGCACATCACCTGAAGACATTGTTCACTGTCAGGTAAAGAATCAGATTCTTTAACCTTTAAGGCTAAAATATATACCCTCTTTTGATTTAGAGTCGCATAAGCACACAGGAATAAAAAACATGATTTAGGAGGATGCTAGGAGTACTAAATCCAAAAAGATTACCTAAAAAGCTCTGTTCACACTCACCTAGACCAGAGTGGTGATGGGCTGTCCTTGGAAGGGCAGACACAGAAGACTGGGGGGCAGCAATGCAGTGTGCACCCAAGAGCACGAGAAGGGAATCATGAGAAGTCAGCCCTCTGGGTGTCCAAAGGCTTACAGAAAATCAGAAAGGGAAATTTCAGCTCACAAGCTCTTGGCCTAAGCTCAGTCTGCATCTGTTTTGGATGGAAAATTCACTACACACCCAGAGCACAGCACTGCAGCCAAGAAAATGCCTTGACCAAAGAAATGCATGGCCAGACCCCTGCCTGGAGGGAGCACCAGGGAAGCCTGGAGAGGGGTGAGTGCTGTGAATATCCTCTAATTACCCTGAGGAATAATTTCCAGACTCATGGCCCTCAGAAACATTTATTTTTTGAAAAAAAGCCTATAAAATGGGTGGTGTTGCTAAATCTTACCCCTGACAATGTCAAGTTCAAGAAGAGTAAACAAGAAATGAGGCCTCCTTTCCTTCATCAGGAGCCCAGAGGAGCTGTTCAATCCCACAGTCTCATCCCTAAAGAGCAGCAAACCACTTCTCTTCAAAAATATGTCTTCATAGTATGGAAAGCAAGATCCAGGAGGTGAAGAAGCAGGAGCACAGTGGTTAAAGCATTCTTGTATGAGAGGGGATCCCGAGACTCCTGCCTTCCAGAAACGCACAATTCTGGTAAATTCAGGGTCATATTGTTGCTCAAACTAGAGTCTAAAACCATGTATATATATATGTACATAATGCTATAGTGTATGATGCCATGCACAGCACTTGCTAGACCACCTACAATAATTTTTCTTTTGTTTCACTAGTTTTTCATCAAATGCCTGTGTCATTCACAGCAGTTCCTGTCATTTTCTGACACTTTTCATATATTGTACACTGACACAGGTCAGCAGATTTTCCTGTAATCCAGATGAAACTTCAGCCAAACCCTGAGGTTCCCAGTGCCCTCTGAGCACACTAGCAGCTTCAAAACTGGAGGGCTTCAGAAACTACATAGCTCAAAGCTCAGTTTCTATCAGCAACAATACTTCTGTATTTTCATTTACTTCCTCCTTTGAAATACAAAAGCAGGTGCTGCAGTTCAGCAAATAGTGGCAAAGGTAGCTAATAATGCCTACTGTAAAATTGTCCTGACTCAGTGGTGAAACAACCAGGTCCACAGATTTCAAGATGTGAAGGTGTACCAGTGAAATGTAAACTGCAGAAACAATATACCAAGAGATAGTATAGTGATAAGGAAGCAATATCTTGGGATCTTCAGAGCTGGCTAAATTTATTAAAAAAAAAAAAATAAATCTAGGGTGAAGATTTTTGCTGGTCTGTCAGAGTATCTCATTGTCTCATGCGTGTTATATGAATGCCTGAATTTTTGGGTTGTTAGAAAAAAAAAGTCCAACTACAGGTCCATTAGTTGTCATCATAAAAATAGTAAAAAATTTCTATTTTATTCCACTGTAAGTGAAATATTTCACTTTCAATAACTTCTAAAGAAAATCTATAAACATCTACTATATATATTTAGTTTTAGAATGTTGATTAAAAAAAAATCAAAACACCTAGTTTATAAACTGTCAAAATGAACTATTTCCTTTTAAAAAATAATATTTATGGTGGGGTGGAGCTATTTTCCAAACTTGGCATAACATCACAAATCGCTGCAGACAACCAAAAATTGAATTTTGGATAAATAAGCTATTTGCCTTTTTAAAAAAAGTACCCACTGTTCTTTTTTTACTGATTGCTTAAGCCTGAGGGTTAGAGGGTGTTTTTTGTATTTATTTGCTTTGCTTTTTTAGTGATACTGGTACCTGTGATACTGGGTCTCGGAATTGCTTTGGAGTCTGATGTTCTGTGTTGTGGGAAAACTTTGCTTAAGCTTTGTACTCTATCTGTGCTTCAGAAAGTGGAAGTGAAAGCATGTCTAAATGAAGAATTTTTGTTCAAAATAAATTTTCTTTTAACAAGTTTGAACACAAAGATTAATAGCTTTAGGTATGATTTTATACACAATACATATTCTCAGAGTGCACATTTCCCATCCTATATGAATCACAGATACCTATTCCTCATTCAGATAGGCTTTTGCTCCCCTCAGTGTCCAAATCCCAGTATCCTTTGTGGTTGCTGCCCACAAGCTTACGTATATCATAATTATTTTACATGGGGTGAACCCAAATAACACCCCTTTAAGTAGACCAACTACTAATGACTTCCTGGAGATTCCAAACACAATCATATTAAATATTAATTATAAAACAAATTATAACCCTATTGAGAGCAAAAGTAATACCTCCTCAGTGACCTCATAGATTCTGATGATAGCTAATTCAAGACTGATGGGAAACAGAGGAGTTGAATGGAGAACAAAGGAACACAGTGAGGCTGTGTGATGCCAGTGACACTGCACAGAAATCCCCACCGCTGCAGTTTGCCTTGCTGCTGTCAGCTGAGATCACTCTTCACCCGTATATGCAAAGTCACCCGTATGCAAAGACAGCTATACATGTAAAGTTAAGGACCCAAACATCTCCAAAGGGATGAACACTGGACTTCTGGATATTCAGTCAGTTATCCAGTATTTAAATTGTCTCTCCTTCCTCTATTCTCCAACCTTTACCACGATCCAGTCTTCTATTTTTTATATACAGGAGGCAAATGCAGGCCTGCGTACCTCATGCTGTAAATCTGGGCAGAGTCCAGCAAAAAAAGGAGTCTGAGAAGCAGAAAAGGAATCAGCTGCCCATAAAATGGCAGTCTAAAAGCTTAGCCTGCTCACTGTCCTGGAGGCAAGGTCTGTGCTGCATGGATGCAGCCCCACACGCAAGCTCACCTTCCCAGGTGGGGATGTAGCTCTGAGCCCACACACAGGGCGCGTTTGCCCCTCATTCCCTAGCATCTGCTGCATTTCCTCCAGGGGCTCGGGTCAAACTTCCCTCAGGCTTTTCCAGGAACAAGAGCATCGGTGACTTTGATATCACAAGAATCTCAAAGTGTGGCAGACAGCTGGATGCCCCATTGCTTTTGTTTGATGTGACGTGGACAACTGTTGTACATCGAGACAGCAGAGTGATGTATCATGCCATGGTGCCGTGCCAAGGAGAGCGTTTCCTACTGTGGGGGCAGACCAGGGTGCACTGAGCCCCTCACAGCAAAAATCAGGACAAAGGGAAAATGAAAAATAGAGGAGAGAAGATAAATAAGCATTAGATCTGAAGCCACTTTAATTGATAGAAAATACAAATCACTGCAGCATATCCATGTACAGATGATCCTGTATTTTCCTTATACACTCACTGAATATATAGAGGGTGAAGTTAAGGATTTGAGGAAGGCAGAAGCCCAGCAGCAACAGAAAAGTGGTCTGCTATGACAACAAACTCTTGTCTGAACTAGCAGAGTTAGTCTCATAATCAATCCATCCTGACTACCTTAAGGGCTGCAGCACTACAGCTGACAAACACTGCAATAGGATATTTTAAGTTAATAAGCTTTTGTGGTACCTGGAGGTTGAGTCCTCAGCAGTGATGCCAAATGCAGGGGCACTTAACAGTGGGTGCTTCCGACCCACTGGCACCAAGAGATTGTGGTTAAAATTTTTATTGTGTGTTTTCCAAGCCTGCTATTTGATTAATGCACTGACCTAGCAATATTGAATGAAGCTTTAAGTGAATTTAAGATCCACTATCTCAAACAACAGAAGAGTCAAGCTATTCCAAAGTTATTTTCTATAAATAAATAAATAAACAAACAAACCCAAAGATGTTTCCCCATCTTTCAAAGAGTCGGGATGAAGTTTTCCTTTGAGATTCTAAACCCAAGAACTTTTTTTTCTTTTTAATCTGTCACTCAAAGTGGACCTAAAATTAGTAGTTTCCCAAGTATTACCTACCTGACCTGGATACCTGGTTTACACAGGCCTAAGGAATATAGGATTGGCCATTAGTGTATGTATTTAGAAGACTTTAAAAAAGTCAGTCTTAAAATACTGTCAGGTTAATTGACTGATAAACCAAACAGGATGAGTTAAACAAGAAAATGACCCTGCTGCATAATCAATAGAAACAAATAAAAACTTGTGCTTGACAAAACCCAGTCAGTCTACCCCTGGATAGAATCAGATTTATAACAGGTTCACTGAGATGCACTATTTGCTCTTCTGGAACAACACCTCTCCCATATCAACCTGCAAAGGATGTGCAGGTACCTATGCCCAAACAAAGCAAAATGCTCTAGTTTTGATGTTTTAAAAAGACATACAGAAAAAGTAATATAATATAACCTTTGTTTAAAGTACATGTAAGGAAAACACTAAATAACAAGGATTATAGAAGCAAGAAATTCAGAAACATCAGTAAGGAAAACTGGAGGAATAGCAATGGCTGGTAAACTTCCTTATTAACCAGCAAAGGAAATCCATCCCTTACACATCTGTGAAGGACACAGAATATTCACGTCCTCTTACAAAGAAAAAATGGAAGGCAACTGCAGTAAAATGAAAGCTTTGTCAATCAAACTGAGCAGGAGAGAATAACTGAAATCCAATTGTCTTAGAGGAAGCTGCTGAGAAACTTTCTCTCTGAGCATATCCATTACTGTTCATAATTAGTAAACATTTGAAAACTATAGAAATTTCAAAGGACTGGAGGAGTGCCAGGATTAAAAAACTGAATAAAAGCAGGGGCTGTGGGAATTGAAGAGGACTTAGATATCAATTCCTGGAAAAAATATGGAACCAGTTTGAGACTGTCAATTAAATTTAGAGACTATGAAATGTTCAGCATCAGTCAGCCTGATTTCATGGAAAGTAGGTCTTTTCAAATCAACTGTTCCCTTTTTGTGTCAGGATTTCAGGTCTAACTTATACAGTCAAGTTATATTGTTATATATTTGGGTTTCTGCTAGACTCAGTCCCATTCAATTTCTGATTTTAGATCTCAAGATCTTGGATCTAAAAGACAGTACAATGAATTAAAACTTGGTCCCCTGATGGATCTCAAAATGCAGTTCATCATGAGAAAATAGTCAGGAATGGAGCTTTAGCCATAAGGCTATGGGGAATTGATTCTTGACCCCTATTTTTATCAGTAACTGAGCTAAAGCTACAAAAATTTTACTAGCACAGTAACTGATAAGATCAAAGAGTATACTTAATAGTCAGGTTCCTGCTACAGGGAGACCTGAGTCACCTGGTAAATGATCACAAAGTAATAAAAGTACTCTTTGTATGGTCAAACGTAACATAAGATAGCTGGGAACATGGAGTGCAATTTGTGCAAGTTTCTGTCTTGGAAATAAGTAATTCAGAAAGGGACTTAGAGGTCATCATAGGTAATTGCCTCAACATGAGTTCACAGCACAGAACTGTGGTGAGAGGTTCTTGTACACTTAAAAAAGTAACTTCAAGGGAAGGAGGGAAACCTTGGATTTTTTTCATCTTTCTGCACAGCATGGGTCATGAATTTCCTGCTATGATCATCTGGGCATCTCTCTCCTAATCTGTTCCCTGCCATTGCAGAGGCCTCAAGTGCTGCTCACACCTTAGTCTCTCTTGTCTCTTTGCCAGTGGCACACATCACTCTCCTGGTGACTTAACTTCACATTATTTAGGCCAACCATCCAGCGGCTTCGGATTCAGTATAGAAGTTGTTAGGTGAAAACGTAATGAAAAAGTGGCCTGGATATGGGGAACCAAACCGCATCAGCAGTAGCCAACCCTTCAGCCTTCCCAAGCTGGGTCATAAGTCCTCTTAAGGCCAACTGCACTAACACAGCCAGAGTTTATCTTATCAAGGGCAGGGAGGGCTACCTGAGACACTTTCCCCAGTGATGCAGGGCTACCTATGCATGGGGCCGACATTACAGAGCCGTGCCGTGGGACGTTCTCCTCCCAGGGAAGAAAGTCTGAACTGCATAAGGGTTGGATGCAGTAAAGGGGCCATGGGTTGGCACCCATCAGCAAGATCAATCTTACCAGCCTTAAACGAGAATTTGGTGATATGTATTTTGCCAATATTTATTTTAGTAGATGATCTTTCTGCCAGAGATAGAAAACATCAGGCTGACAGCTGTACTTTCAGCTTTCCAGAAATCATGTATGGATTTCTATACTTCACTGTAAGTTGAAATATGTGGGCAAACCCTGAAGACCATGTTCCTTCTTTGTAGTACCATGGTTTTTAATCATATTAACAATGAAAGCTCAGATTACTGTTCACACATTTAAGAGCTTTGCTTCAGCAGTTGGTGTTCAAAAGGCACAGAAACAGCATTTCAGAACAATACTTTATTCAGATGCCTCTTCTCTCAAGTATTTGCAAAAATAGGTTAATAGAAAAAAGACACACTCATAGTTCAGTGCCCATATTCAAACTTCAGCTAATGCCTACCAGAGCCCCAGCTGCTTCAGGGAGAGGATGCTGCCTGTCTTGCTCACAGCGTATTCCTCCTGCTCTGCATTTCTGACCACTGAGAACTCATCCTACCCTGTTGCTGAAGATACTGTTTAAAATGGGGAAAAGTAAACCCCAGCCCGATAGAGGATATTTCCCCACAGGGAGCCTTCCTGTCTTTCAAGACTTGTGTCTGTTCCCTACCTCTTTGGTTTATCCTTTAGCATCTTACTTTGATGTAACTCCTTGAAATCATAACGTAAAGTATGAAACAGGGAATCTAAATGCATGTAATTTAAAACAATAATTCCTGCAAATCTCTCATTCTCTCCTTCTCCCTAAAATGACTGCATTAAGTGTCTGATACTTGACATTTGTAGAAAGATCACAAGGTTGCTTTTTTTTTTTTTAATAAATCAGAAATTGAGAGAATACAGGGAGATAGGACAGAAAACATGGTTAAATCACTAGCACAGACCTCTAAAAATGTGGTTCAATACATAAATCATTTTTGTCTGATCTTTATTATTCTCCTAGGACCTGAGTAAAGTAGAGATGATAAAACACCTGGAGTATTATGAAGATGAATTAATTGATCTTCATGAAGGACTTCTGCACTACAGAGATGAGGGTCTTAAAACCTGTGCCAGACAGATTTTGCTTGAGCTGGTGCAGAAGCATTACAGTCATGATTCTCCTCCATTTCACAGAAAGGGGAACACTTGTTTCTTACAGGTTAGACAAAGGCTAATTTTTCTAGAGGACAGAATCATTTAGGAAATCTGAGTATTTATGGAGTTACTGAGCTACTGCCAGGACATGGGGCTGTGAAAAGAAGAGTCTGACTGCACTTCAATCCAATATTCTTAAGGCCACCTTGGAAACAAAACAAAACAGAACAATTGTTCTTTCAAAAATTCCCTTTCTGGATGTTGGTTCCTGACTGACTGAGTTTCAGGGCATAAATCTTTATGTCTATTGAATGTGAAATTTACAAGTTCAGTTCATTAGCAGCAAGTTTGATACCTCTGTTGTAAAGGCTGAATCAGGAATTGCTATGGATCTACGGCGGTGTTTTTGTCCAATGTAAGAAAAATGCACTGAGAACAATAACTCAGTAGCTGCTAAAGCAAGTCTGTGGCTGATCCTGCTTCATTGTGTAAAGTAAAAGAGGTTTGAGGAACCCAGGCTTGGCCTTGCTTCTGTCCATGGGTCTTTGACAAATCTGCACAGACTCACCTGAACAGGCTTCACTATCGCTACAGCCACAGGCAAACATCAACAGGAACCGACATGCAGTTTAAGCTCCACAGTTAAAACTGTCATCCACTTAAGACAGGCCAGCCCAGAAGATAAGCAATCTGTTTCTCATCTATAGAAATATTTTGACCCAGGAAATGCTCGTGTCTCTTATCTCAATTTCTTCAATGTTCTCCATTTGCGGTGCTATTCTGTGCTGTCTTTTGGGGAACACTTAGTCACGATCAAGTAAGCATCTACGTTTAATCTGTGAAGATTTAGGAAACTGATAGTATTGAGGTCCACACGACTTCAGGCAGGGTTGCTTCAGAAATTATGTAAAATGTAAAGACCACATATTATGCCCTGAACACTCAATAAATTGGCAAGATGAATCAGAATGAACGGTAACTAGATATTCATTCACATCATGCTAACTGCAGGTTTAAAGACAAGACAGAAGAATGCATGGAAATTTAGAAAATGGTAATATTCTATAACATATACAAATTGAAAGAAGGTAATTATATTCTGTGATTTTATTAAATTGCACTGTAATTTAAAAATACAATTACATTTAAAATGAACAATTGAAAAGAATAATTATATTTCATTGTGTTAGCT
Source organism: Rhynochetos jubatus (assembly GCA_027574665.1). Lineage (NCBI taxonomy): Eukaryota > Metazoa > Chordata > Aves > Eurypygiformes > Rhynochetidae > Rhynochetos > Rhynochetos jubatus. The sequence continues at coordinate 56,020,855 of CM050651.1, read as the reverse complement.
GGGTTGTTCAGATGAACACTCTGTACTGTGGGATAGATACAGTGGCACAGAATCTCATAATGTGATAAGTTTAAGAGAATCATGATTATCAGTCCCATATGCTGGGAGATATTTTATTAGTGCTGCTGGCAACTGACATATTTAAAACTCATTAATTGAAAATGGGATAGAAATTGGGTAACACTCATAGGTAACACTCATAGGTCAAAACACTTTTTTTCAACTTCGATTCACCAAGAAACGGAACATTGTAGTATTTCTTTATATAGTTATAGATTAGTCCAAATGCTTTAAAATACCGTATTTTGCTAAAGCACCTCTTCTCCAGCCCTCTGACCATCTTCATGGCCCTCCTCTGGACCTTCTCCCATCTGTCCCCATCCTTCTTGAATTGTGGGGACACAGACTCCAGGTGCAGTCTGACAAGTGCTGAGTAGAGTGGGATAATCCCATCTCTCTCTCTCTGATAGTAATGCCCCTGTGGATGCAGCCCAAGGTCCAATTCGTATTCCCTGCTGCAGTGGTGCACTGCTGTCCCACGTTCAGCTTGTCCACCAGGACCCCCATGTCCCTTTCCACAAGGCTACTCCTCAGCCACACAGGTGCTAGCCTGGACAGGGCTCTTTGGTTGTGTCATCCCAGGTGCAGGAGTTTGCACTTACCTTTATTAAGCTTCACACTGTTCTTGCCCACTCTTCCAGCCTGACCAGGTCTCTCTGTAAGGTGGCTCTTCCTTCTGACATGTTGACCCCACCAACTATATTGTGTTATCAGCAAACTGGGTTAGGGTGCTTTCAATCCCATCATCCAGCACAGTTATGAAGATGTTGAACATTGTGGAGTCCAGTACTGGTCCCTGGGGGATCACACTTGTGACTGGTTGCCAGCCTGTGTAGAAAACTACTGATTACCACCCTCTAGGTGCAGCCTGTGAGCCAATTTCCCACCCTTCTTGCAGACCACCCATCCAATCTGTATGGTGCCAGTTTGTCCATGAGAAGGTTGTGGGAAATGGTGTTGAATGCTTTGCTGCAGTCCTGACAAATAATACCCACTACTCTCCCCATGTCAACAGAAAATATTTTGTTGTAGGATGTGATCAGATTAGTCTGGCAATTTCTGGATTTCATTTCTGTTGAAAACCAAGAAAGGCTCCACAGAGTACTAAAATGTGGGAAATCAAAGTTCCAAATAATATTTAATTCTTATAAAGATGTAAAGGTTATAAAGAGTAAAAAGGTCTAAGGAAAGCGAAACGCAGCCACTCCCCAATTCAAACTCATCACTAGCCTTAAGAGGAAAAGTCACAATTAGACAGCCAAGACAGAACGATGTGGGAAAACAGACCTCTTGTATTTCTTTTTTATTTGGGGTTTTTTTGTTTGTTTTTTTTTTTTTCCTAATGTCTCATGGTCAGATCTTTCAATCTGACTTCAACAAGAAATAGTCATTGTTCTGTTTGTTGCAGGTTTTGTAAGAAATCAGAACTGACTGCCTAATAAGGGACACTTAGATTTCTGGTTTACATGTGGTCCATTCAGTGAGTGGTTCATGCCACTTCACTAGTGACATGTTACAGTGCTTTTTCCAGGCTAAAAACTATGCTCCAATTTATATTTTTTCTGGTAGTGCAGACTCTACTGTGTGACTTCTGTCACTCTTTAGCAACTGAATAGCACAGGATGTATGGTTGGAAGAAAGCAAGAAAGGTTATGACATTTCTCCATCCTGTATAGGATTTCTAGCTGCTGTTTCAATTCTATGGTCTGAATAGCAGCCAGCATAAAGCAGGCGTATCTCATGCTGGCATGTAGAGAATAAGGAAAAAGAAAAGGCACATATGCACATACAGACTTGCACAGTTTCCTAAGATACGTCTCAGTTTTAGCTAGCATTTAGGAATTTTCTTCCCCAGTAAATTTAATATCTATAGTAATAATCTCTGAGTCATACAAGGCAAATTTAGAGCAAAGCTATCCACAGTTTCACTGTTAGAATAAAGTTGCATGAAGTAAAAATTGTGAGCCTTTCAGAATGTTTGTAAATCTCATAAGTGCTGGCAAGAGCTGGGTTTTGGAAACATTTCTTTTTGGAATCATCCCTTTTTATATTTGAAATCCTTCACAGTTGTATTAATTTACATCCATTATGCATCACAGTGTTCCGGGATACTTTCTATTTAAATGCTCATAATTCTTAAATTTCAGTCTTAAATCTCTGTAATGTCTAGTTTATGCAAGGGTATTTTATTAATCCCAACAGACACCATTGGTTAGAAAGCATGACCTATTAACCAGCAAATTGTGCCATTACATTTATGTCATACTTGTTAGTTTTAGGGTTCATGTTCTCTTTCAGACTTCCATACACCATTTGGTTTAACAAGTTAGACTTTCAGTCTACCCAGAATTCAGCAGTCTTCAAGAACTGTAAGTAGCACTAAAAATTCAAGCCATCTTCCGTCAAAAGAGTGTATTTTTATAAAAATAATAGTCTTATATTTGATGTAATACTAATGGAAAGAGCTTCAAACGTGTTCTGTAGATGACCCAAATATAAGAAGACAATAGAAATTATACAGTACCTCCTTGACACACTTAAAAAAATTACTAGGAAGAGGAATTGAGCAAATAGATAAGAAATTCATAAGGTAATATTTCAAATACGTTCCAATTTAGACTCTAAATCACTGCTTATGGAGTCATTAAAATGCCCATAAATATCCACCTTATTGGAGAAATATTGTGTGTTGAAAGAAGAAAATTCCACCCCCAAACACATGGTTAGAGCTAAGGTCAACATGCAGGTATTTCGATCTTGCTAATCGACAAAAACTGTGTAAGTTATTTTTTAGTTTCTCAACTGCATTGACAGAACTTGGGGAATGATCTTGTGGCTCTATAAATATCTGCATTTTCCATGTGAGACAAAATGAGGATGTGTCTACCTGCCCCTGAGAGTTTGAGCGATCTCTGCCTCTCTTTCTGACCCCTCACTTCATGATCTCTTCTGCCCGACTTATTTGCCCTTCAGCCTCCCAGTCATTCTGCTTTCCAGGGAGAAATGGAGATAATGGCATTGCCCACGTTAGACACAGTTTTAAGACATAATATTTCTGCTAAATAATGTTCCCCTTTATGGAAATGCTGGTAGTCATTAAAAGCTTTGCATAACTATTTAAGACTTCTGAGAGACCTTTAAAGTAAACATTGTTTATTTGCCATCACAAAACTTCTAAAACAGAAACAAACTTTTCCTGGAGATGCCTTTCCAGTTTGAGGTATTGGGCCCAGATCTTTCCTCAGTAAACCAAGGAAAAATCCCCAAGGCTAAATCACTTCAAGTATACACCATTACCAAGAACAGATTTGTTTGATGTAAGGAAATCTGTCATCAATTCTATGAAGTCACATTAGGTACACTTCAGGGCATAGGTGACCCATACTTTAGAAAGTATGCTATTATGGTGCAATACACAACTTAGCTACAGACCAGATGTGCATGTTGTGATAGAGCCAGAATCAACTCAAGGAAACTCATCTCTTGTGACATTTAACTTACGCCATCCAGATGTCAGTTCAGAAGTCTCTCTCAAAGAGTTTACATTTTCAAGTGATTTTTGGTTTAAGTAGCTCCCGGAAGAAAGTGTTCTTAATCTAAATACATTTTTCTTCAGAATTTCTTGCAAGCTGAGCTTTCAGTCTACTCTATTGTTCCTACTTATGTTTCATTTTATCATTGAAATAATTCTTCATAATTCTTGATATTAATACATTTGTAGTTGCATTCCCACTTCTTTCATGCTATTTAAAAACTCTTGGATATCAATCTTCAGTCTTAAACAAAAGCAATGGACATATTTACGTTGTTTCAGATCAGTCCCTTTTTCTAACAGTGGACAGCAGCTGATGCTTGTGGAAGAATAAAGTACATGTAGTATGACCCTTCACTTTACAGATGACAGCAATCAGTAGTTTAGAGGCTCCTCAAGCCGGAGGTTACCTCTGGGCCATTTTATTTCATACAGCTATTATTCATGAATTTGCCTAATATCTTTTTGAACCAATTTATAATTTTGACCTCCTTACAAACTGAGAGTCATCATTTAAATTACATATAAGGGGAAAAACGTGCTTTCATACATTTAAAGTGCAGCTTTTATTATTTCACTAAGTCTCTGTGTCCCTGACTGTGGCACAGAACAACCACTTCTTTATGCTCTTCATATGTGTTACAGACCTTAAAAAGTTCCAGTTGTAGGGAATATTTGATCATTTTCTTGCCTTCCTCTGCATCTTTTTAGGATGAGAGTGCCAAGACACATACAGTAAATAAATCGCTTCTGTTTTCCGAACTCTTCCCAGTTCTACCCGGTTTGTTTTCTCGGAGCTTCAATGCCAACTGCGATAATGCACTAGCAGTTACACACCCTGGAATTAAAATGCACCATGCGCAAGACAGACAAGGAAACTTCAAGCTAGAGAAAGCACAGGAAAGTTATAAAAACATTCAAAGCCTCTCAGTGCTGGGGACAGGAAAGTGACAACAACATGGAAATTGCAATTATTCAGGGCCAGAGTTCTCCTCAGCAGCATCAAGGACGTGTTACAGCTGTAAAGAGCTGTGGATATGGTTTCTCAAGAACTGAGAGACAGAGGAAAGGAATAAATTAACAGTTTCCACACTCAGCTGGTATAGAAATGTTACAAATAAACATTGAAAACCATGAATCCTGTGATCTTACAAAAATTACTAAACCCCTAAGCCTGCAAGTCTAAAGAAACTCATTGACAGCAAACCGGTACATCACTTAAAACAGCCCTGCTCGTGGCACTATGGTTACTCACAAACATAAATCTTTGCAGCACCAGTCCACAATTTGTAAATTACTGACCAACTTTAAGCACTGAAGTATAAAAAGTATTTATCCAACAGATGCAAGGTAATGTACTGGCATTTGAGTCAGCCCACTGACATCAACACCAGAACTTGGTTTCTACCCCATACTGAGTAATCTATAAGGTAATAGCTTATATATTCAGTTCAGGGAGTGGGCTGGGACTTACATGCTTGGTCACATCCTGTTTTACTATGCCACATATAGTTACGTGGGAATATGGCTTGTGATTTACCCCTTGTGTCTGACTGCAGAATGTGCACCTTTGCTCAGCAACCCAACACCCAACACAGTGTGGAGTCCCAAAGGGTGCCCTGCCTTACTTCCTCCCCTGACCCCGATGTTCACATCCCTCCTCCATCAGGGAAAAGGGGGCCAATCTGCTGGAAACCTGTTTGTACACAAGCTGTCTTAAAAGAGAAAACATTGTAAGAAAGTAAGGAAAACTAAAACCACTTGCAGGGGTGAATGCGAAGTCATTCACTACATCATCTGCCACAGAAGCATATGATATTGTGCCACTGACCAGAAGAAAAGGATGACTCAGGAAAATAATTTCTAATTATGATATTTTAAAGAGGAAAAAAAAAACCCACCAAAAAAAAAAAAATCATTAACAGAAAGAAGCTTCAATATCTTTATTCCCAGTGCTATTAGAATTTTGTCACGAGTAGCATGATAGTCGATGATTTTCTCCAAGCCCTCGGAATAATCTCCAGAAATCTTAATTGGTGTTGAATGAAAAAGAAACAGATTCTTTCTGTCCAAAATGCTTGTACATCTGTTCCCTAGATTTGCAAGGTGCAGCAGGGTCTAGCAGGAAGAGAAATAAAAGGAAACCAGCACCTATTTCTTTAAGTGACATTTTTAAGCCTCCTTCTCCCCGTTTCTGTTTTCTCCAGATTCCTGATCTTGTGACATTTGGCAAGGCAAAGCCTGGAAACTCTATTATTAGTCAGTGAGAAAATGCAGCAAATGGCTTAGATTTCACATTCCCCTTCTTTTACAGCAGTGTTATCTTGCAGCTCACCTCCTCAGGCGGTGGTGGAAGAAATCCTGTGTTTTGAAACTGGTGGTAAGATTACAATCAGGTTGTGAGTGAGGGGGTGCAAGTCAGTGTGAGGAAGGAGAGAAAAGGGTAGAGCACTATGAAGGATACTCCGGAAGAAGCCCTACTTACTTGCAGTCGGTTGGAATGAGGTTTTGCGAGCATCAGAAGAACATTTCTGAGAAATAGCATCTTATGCTTAGAGGCCCCCTACTAAAACCGCATTTCTAATGCTGCTTTTGTTGCTGATAGATCAGCTACAGAAAATGCAATTGTGTCTTCTCCGACATGTTACAGAGAGTGAGCCCTTCAGGGCTCATGTACTGACAGCTAGAGGGAAAAAAAAGGCAGAAACACCTCCATCTCAACAAAGTTGTAATAATCTTTGTTGGTCTGTTTCTCATCAGGTCTTCTCCTTTTTTTTTCTTCTCTCTTTTATCATATTTGCTGATACAAGTTTCACAGGTTAAAAAGATTACTGTTGCAGGAAATCCATCCTGTGAAATAGCGAGCAGTGTAACACGCAGTAGTGTGAGAGGAAAGAGGAAAAGATGGCAGTTATGTAAAGCAAGTATCATTATGCAGAAGTAAAATGTTTCTATGAGAAGTATACAAGAAGAAAAAATACTTCTAAAAAGGCAGCCAAATAATGACATTTTCATTCACAATCCTTGTGCTTCATTGGAGAGATTCATAAGCACCTCAAAAAAAAAGAACAAACAACAAACCCCAAACCCACAATGGACTCTTTTTAGATGTTCCACTAAAATGTATCAGAAAAGTCCATTGGCAAAGCTCTGTCTCCACTGAAATAAATAAGGTTGACTCAGTGGAATTTAATTGAACTCTTCACATTTATGATTTTCTAGGAATGTTGGGAAATCTTTGGTAGTTGTTCTTCTGCTCCATAGAACTGAAATGTATGAGATCTTGCCCTCTGCCAGTTCCATATTTTGTCCAGGTCAGCACAACCTGTCCTACACCCTTTAATATAATTCACATGAGTAAACCCATTGTATCCAAGGAGAGTACTTCCTTGTGCATCAGGTAAACACTGCTATAAATGTTTGCTGCTTTAGAGATATTTTCACAGCACAGTTGAATACGAAAAACACATTTCACTGTTAGCAGATTTGTACCAGCAAAATATTAAATTAAAAGGATTTCTATCCATTCAAGCATCATTTTCATTGAGCTTGTTAATAGGAAATTTAACTTCAGAATTATAGATTAGCCATCTCACTGTGCAATGAGTTTGATTTTCACAATATAGGAACATAATGGCCACCTAAATATTTGAATTCAATGTTTTCCTTTATAAAAAGTCTGAAATATTGAAAGTTCTCTCTGCACTCAATTTCCACTGAACAACTATAAATTTAGCCCCTTACTGCTAAGTCTTTTAAGGAATGTTCTTACTGTCATTATTTCAGAAGAGGAAGACAGATAATTGTAGGTGACACCTGTCAGAGGAACTGTATTTAAGCTACAGGGTTTTCTTATACAGGAAATCACTGTTATGATTACTGCCACTTTCAGATTTAAATGTAAGAGTCATCACTGACTTTCCTTCAGTTCATCAGAAACCAAGGCAAACAAATAAAATTCCATAAAGCTATTTCCCTCAAATTAAGACAGAGTGCCATTATTTCTATTCTAACCACTGAAGGTAAATTAAGATCCTATATACTTGAGACCTTACAAATAAAAAACATTTGTGGGAGGTGGAATAAACGGATGCATTCTGTAGAAATACTAGTGAAAGTTCTAACAGGTCCTTTTTTGAATCCAAGTCTTGATCTTAAAAACAAGCAGACAACCACTATTCCCCTCCCCCTGCAAATAAAACCCAACTAACCAAGGAAAAAACAACCAACCCCAAAGTGCCAAATGCTTTTTTATTTGCCTGGGCATGAGCTAACATGAGGATTAATGACTTTCCTGTTGTTTTTCAGCAACCTTTTTTGTCATAGTTCCCTGTCCTTCCCTTTTTTCCAGGCAAAAGCAATCAGCAGCTCATAACATTTTCAAAACACTCTGAAAAATTGCTCAGGACTATGACTTTTTCCAGCTCTTTGCTCATTGCCAGTGATTATCTACCCCTAAGGAAAAATCTTTTGAAAAATATTGTCCTTTGGAAACATTTTCTGAAGTCCAAAGACTGTGTTAAACAAAACATTCCTCTCCTTTCTCTGAATTTGCCAGATTTAGAGCTGTTAAGTTTCAGAAGGAATACTCACTTAAATTATTACTTTTTCATCATTGCCTCATTGTTAGAAGGAATGATAAGCATGACATCAGTGTGTTTTCTATCCCTGCATTTTAAAATTTTAAACTCTAAAAGCAAAGCAAGTAAAACTTCAGTGCCGGATTTAAAGCTAAAAGTTGTCTGAAAACTGTTCATGTAGAACTAGGCAAACTAAAGAACTATTACTAGAGATAAAGGACCCGTCCTAAAGATGAGAAGGTAACAAAAAGAAAACAGGACATACTATTATCTTTGAACTATCTGTGATCCACTAACATTTTACCACAGCGGATATCCTTACAAACTTAATTTCCCTTCATTCAACTTCAGTAGCAGCTACTGTGCATACAATGTTCGTAAATGACAGGGAAAATCCAATGTTAGAGTAGGCAAAACTCTGCATTATAAAAATAATTCTGCAAAAATAATCCAAATGAAGACTTGTTCTCTTTTATTTTTCTGAATTTTTCTAATTTTTTCAAGTGGCTGCTACAAAGCATGTACATCAAAGGAAACAAAATTGATGAAAGAGCATCAACATTAGAGTAAAAGCAAACACAAGGTAAGTCAAAACATTCAAAACATTTTAAAATTATTATTCTGGGAAAAAAAAAAACCAAACAAAAAAACCCCCAAAAAACCAAAAACAACAACAACAACAACAAAAAAAAAAAAAAACACAAAAAAAAAAAAACCCTTAGCTGAATATTTAGTGAAATCGAACATTTCAATGAGAAAATTTTTCACAAAGAATGTATTGCCTAAAGATTTTGAGAGTTTTTCCACTGCAAATTAGCACTCTTTTGGAAGGCTTTTTCTATTTCCAGAAGGTTGGACATAGTTGCATGGGTTGCTTTTAAGCTGATAATATTTTCTACTTTCTCTGTATCTTGACTCAAAATGTAAGTCATAAAATTTCTTGCATTTCTTAATAAATGGCACGAATATTAATAGTGCTAAACAAGAGCCATTAATTTCAATAGCATTTGGAGGAATATTTTCAGCTTGTAAGTGATAGCTTTCTCCAGTATACTAATACTGTGACATTTCAGTATTTTTGTACCTTGATTAGAAAGAAAATATTCCTTCAAAATTTCTCTCAAAATGTAAGTATTAAAACTTTCTTCTTGAAAATACGTGTATGTTAAATGTCTTGTGAGAACTTTCTTTGAAAATTTTAGTCCCCAAATGGGAAAAAACCCAGGTAGAAATGTCATGAACATGTTAACTGAGCTCCAAAAAATTGTTAGTTCTGTCAACCCAGCATTTTCTGATGCAGGTCTGTATCAAACGGCACCTTCTGCACTTCTACAGTGTTTGTTGCAGCACGTATTAGGAGCTTCATTTACACAGTGACCTACTAAGGCTAATGCAGGACACACACTTGCAAGTGTATGTCACTGAAAGAGTTTATAGACTGAAGAATGTTTTGGAGGAAACGGTCTCATCCCAGTTTTACAGTTAAAAACAAAGACCAAGTTGTCAAAGATAATACAGGAAATATGAGGCAGTATCAGACTGAAACACACATTTCCTAACTGCCAATGCAGCTTGTTTTATCACAAAGATAAGTTTCTGTCCCACAGACAAGCAGTCAGAGGTGCTTGTCCTGATATACAAACTTTGTTTATAAATTCAACCACATCTTTAATATACTCTTAGGTCCATGATATGGAACTAGAAATTGTTTGTGGTATACTATCTTGCATTAAAGAAAGCCAAATTCAGAAGTCTGTATTTTATTTAATGTAAATATAGATTTAAGTTTCAACACAAATAATTGCCCATATAGATGACACTGTGATTGTAAGAAGGTGGCCTTGCTCTTAGAATGTGAAGAAAGATTCAGACCACACTTCAGCCCCTGCATGCTCTTCCATCTTAACTCCCCTCCATGGCCCAACACAGAAAGTACCAAGTGCGTGTCTTATCTGTGATATACTGACATTTCCAACCCAATGAAACTGTAGGTGTTGCTTTCACACTGCGTTCTTCCAAACCTTCAGATTTCACTACAGGCAAACCTGTTCCAAGATGTTGCCCGCAGCACTATGTGAACTTGCTGTCAGATCAATTTATTTATGGATGATCATTGAGTTTTATTCTCTTGAGGTCAATATTTGCTGTGTGTACATGTATGGATAAAGATCTGCAAAGCTGAGCTGACACATTTCTAAATATTCTTCAGAATTTTCATACTTCTGAGAATTATTGTCTTCAGAACTAAGAAGCCAAATCAGTTACTGGCTTTAAAAAAAAAAAAAAACACTTGAAAATGGGGAGAAATAATTAAAAATTAAAGCCCCATTTTTTACTATTCACTTGTGTTTTTCACTGGACTATGGGTCCTAACCTGTAGATGCCCACTTTGGATACAGTCATCCTCTGCAGTAAATGCAACAACAAACTGCAGGTTCAAGAGACCTGGTAAGAATCACATGCTGATTCAGCATGAAAGTTGCCCAGCGCCTGTAGGGACTCTACAAAGTTTCATATAGCTGCACGATAAGTGACCAGAAGGTGACATAACAGAGCACTAAATGACATCACAACACAATATGCGGCATTCTGTCCTCTGGTATGAATCACAGCAATTTAGGAAGTTTGCTGTGCTAAAGGAAGAAACTGAAACCGAGCGGATGCAGGCATAGCCAGGGTCTAAGTGGCGGTGCCCTGTCATGGCTTTCTGGCCATTGTCACCTGCTAGCCTGTCTCAACTGCTTGTATATTCCTGTAATGGTATGCAAGTTTTGTAGAAGCTGGTCATTTGCCTTGTTTTTCTTTCCTATGATTATTTTGTTTTGCCCTGGTTATGGTCTTCAACCAAAAGTTATTAACAAACTGTGTGATCAGGAGGGTAGTCAGAGTTGCATGAGTCTCTGCAGTTATTTCAGTGATAATTTCTTCACTGCAGAACCTAAACCAGAGGCTGACACCCCACCATGGGAAATAACGCTGTGTTCCACTAGATCATGTTCATTTACACAGTCAATACTTTCAACCTTTCTAAGCCTCGAGTTTATGACAATACTCCATGTGCAGACCATTATGCACGACAGGTGGCTGTTCTCACTTTGACTTCAGGGTGTCAGCAGAGTCACAACATAAGATACATCATCCTACTCAGAGGGATAACAATGCAATCACCATCTTTGGCAGAAGCCAAAGATCCTGAAAATCTAGAGAGTACCTATCCAGGTAAGCATTAATACAAAATTATCAAGAAGGTGCTGAGATTTTATGGTGTGTTGCACGTTCTCTATAAATAAGTAGACATCAGCCATCAGAGCTGCAAAATTTTTTACATGTAACTAACAAGTCAGTTTGAAATACGGAATTAATTCATCTACTGTATTGTTCACAGCAGTTAGCATCCCTTCAGACTTGTATTTGATACCATGTCTAAGCTTTGAACAAAGCAACAGTCCTGCTGAACGCCATGCCTCTTTAAATTTGTCCCTGCTTGACCTTCAGAAATAAAGTATCTATAAACTAAATCCCGGTGGGACTAGTGAGTGTAGGACAATGTTCTCCATAAATTTAAAACCTATAACAAGCTTGAATTCTCAATTCTTACAGATAAATTTACAAAGTACAAATCAAAGAAAATCTGTAGTTTATATACACATTACATTTGATTGCTAGTAATGACAGATATTTTATGTTATACTCGTCAGCTTGACTTATGCTCTACAATTTTGCAATCTAGTAAGAAATTCATAAATGTTGCCAAGAGAGAAAGATGAATCGATATGGAAATGTGAATCTAAGCCTTTGTATAATATCACACAGACTCATGTAAAAGTCTGTCTCTATATTCTTCGATCATTAGGGCTAAATAGATCCCAGAAATTCAATTTTTGTACTCCACAGGGCTATGGACTAGTTGCAATTACATTAGGTAATTTTCCAACTTAGAGAAATGTTTCAAGATTTCAAAAAATGTTTTGACTTTTTGTTTTTAATGCTTTAGGACAAAATTAATATCTTCAGGCCAGAAAAAAACAACTCCTGAAAAAACCCAAGCAAATTAAATAAAGATCCATAATCCAAAATAACCAGTAGTCTATTTGCTTGGATGCTGATACTGGAAAGCAAAGTTCATGTTGCTACTGTATTTGACCCAGCTCAGGGCCTTGAGTATTGCTCTCTCATACAGCTGATTAAAGCAACACCAGGCTAACACAGACTTTGAGAAAGATGATTTCCCTGTTTTCCAAGGAAAGAGATGCTTCATCAGAACCTCCTAGACAGATACAGTAAGATATTTTTACATTTGTCTGTGACAAAACAAAAAGGCTACTTGGATTACTGTGTTCTGCTCTTTGCTTGTTGATTGTTTTGTTTAAATGAGGCCCCTGCTGCGCCCTAAATTAGCTCCACTGTAACTTCTGTACAGGACAAAGATTTCTGCTGATCGGGACCGACAGTGACAGAGTAAATCATCAAGCAGAAAACCAAGGGGGGGAAATCATCATTCTGAGGGATGTTTGTCTTGGTTTCTCTTTGTGTGTTCTGCTTTGGACTGAAGAATAGAGTTCAGGGAAAAGCAGGTCAAGAGTTTACACTGGGAGGTTTGAGAATTCCCAAGTACAGAAGGGGGCAAGACAAAGATCCCATCTCTCAGTTTATCTGAATTAAAGTGTGTTCCTTACTTGAAAATGTCACTTGGTGGAGAGGCATAAATTCCACAGCAGTTTGTGCAGGAATCATTACAGTAACAGAGGCAGGTATACATAGACTCAACCCTGCGATTCCTGTTACCATTGGTTTCATTGAATATGGGATCATGCAAAGGGACCCCAAGGCTCCAGTATGCTCCACTCACTGTAAGGAAAAGGAACTTCGAAGTAATGTGTGTACCCTCAGCTTCTACGGAGGCATGTGGAGAACTGATAAAAACAGAGAGAGCATGCACCAGGCAGAAGGAGAGATGAGGGGAGAAGTCAAGAGATCAATAGGGACCTTGGGGAGTGCTGTCAGAGACAAGTGAGCTTTTGTAAACAAGGATGAGAGAGACCAGGAGAGGAGAATGAGACTTTAGGGTGGTGAAAGAGGTGATATTCATGGAGAAATACAGGAAAGAAATCAGACTTCAAAAAAAAGCTACTTCAAATGGGAAAAGTTTTACCCTCTTAAATATTCTTTGGGGTTCTTAAGTAGCAAAAAATTTAGTAGCAAAACTTCTCTTACAAAAGGACAGTATTTTACCCCTATTCTTATTCTCTTTTTTCCATTTTCTATCACTTCTGAGTTTGTGGCCTCTCCTATGAAGGTCTTGTCTCTTTTAGTCCAGGATCACTCCTTTTACGTCTAACAAGTGCTTAAACACAGGTGTTTGGGAGTTCCAAAGACCCTGGACTTGTTTTGTTCATCTAGAAGCAAAGTGACTGCATTCCCAATTGTCCATGAATTGACATGTGAAGGTCAGAATGACTCTACAAATGCCCAGTTGAACAAGGGCATGTACACAGTCCCAGAAACAGAAGTCCTATCACCTTGTCACAGTTTTTTGTCCTCTGCAGCATCTCTACATGCCAGTGTAACCCCACTGAACTTCACCTGCTTTGCCCTTCCTCTCCTGCACAAGTGTGCAGTGACCAAATACTGAGTGGCAGAGAAACAGTATTGTACTGGCAAGGAAAAAAAAGGTTATGTCAAACCAGAATCAATAGTAGAACCATTAGAAATGTCACCAGCAGAGAGCAAGATGAATTTCTTGAACCATCATCTCCTCTTCTTCAGTAATAATATAAGCACGTTATGGGCAAACTTCAAGTCTTGTCTTGCAGTTTGTACTTCACATAAAAATACAATGATATGGTAATGATAAACACGTTTTTTTCAACTCCAAGTTATCAACCCCAAAGAATCTTCTAATAATAATACTGCCATTACAATTATCATTACATACACAAGATTCAGAATCAATCTAATTGTACTGAAAGCCTTTGGAACACTTTGAAAACTGAAAGCTCCATACTACTGAATACATTTACAGCAAAGCAACTGGTTATATGACAAAAATATATAGTTTCATAAAAGCCACCTGCTACGTTACAGGGCAAATAAGGATTGTTCAACATCTTTAGAAAGGTCCTTGGGATATTCTTTATGTTGCTGACTATAAAAATCATTTTTGTACCAGATAAGTTAGGTAAAAAGGAAATAAAAAAACAGTACTTCTAAAATTCCAAGAAGAATGTATAGTGTGAAAAAATGGACAAGATGGCACTTCTTCAAGAAACCCACAGATCTTTAGTAGGGTTTTGGTTGTAGTCAACTTCTTAATGACATTGTTAAATGAGAACGGTGGCAAATAATGGACATATTTTAATCTTATTTCTAGGTTCTCTGCATAATTATGGCCAGCACGAATCATTCAGTACTCATTGATAAGTACACCCATGCAATATAATGCCTCGCTTGAGGAACACAATGGAAATTATATCAGAAAAAAAGATGGTGCTATTGAATTCACCAGGTGCACAGCCCACAATGAAAATTAGGTGTTCAGACACCTCCTCCACCTCAGACTCACTTTGTGCCTCTGGAAAAAATAGTTGAGGCTAAATTCAATAAGGATTTGAGTGCACAGGATTTTGGCCACAAGGCCAGATCCCTGGCCCAGGTGAAGTCATGAACCCACAGTAAGGTACATCGGCTCTTAATCGTAGGTTTGCAAACGTAAGCCTAGCATTCCTAATGGTGCAGTCTTGGCCTATAGCTGTCAACAGGAAAAGCCAGGCATAGGACACAAAAATGCAAATGTTTTTACTATGCTTCCTAAGCAGCAGACACACTCGAGACTGACTTAAACAATATGGCATGCTGAGGAAGTAGAACTAATAAATATTGAGAACAGAGTATGCAGTCTGAACTGCCATGTCTTTCCAGAACCTGACTGCCCTCATCCATCCAACCAAAAGGTCAGAATCTGCCTTTTAAGACAACAGTTATTCTTTGAAAGAAATGAAGATAGCTATCCTTTTCCCTCTTGTAAAGAGCAAGTAGCACTTTAAAATGTATGCAGAAAAGAAAGGCACCAGCCATTTCTTCTTCTCTTTGCTTTTCTTTTCTTAAAAAGAAAAGGTCTAGTAGCTGGTACACTCCTCAAAGAAGTAGGAAAACCCTATCTCTAACCAATAACCACACCAGTTTGGAGAGTGGAGCTATTCCTCTCTACATCCTGCAGCAGCACCACAGTTTGCCACTATACACTGAAGCAAGAGAAGGCCGACCCTGGGAGAGCAAACAGCTCTGGTACAGTAGTTAGGGTCCTCACCTGGGAGATGGGTCCTAGACTTCTCTCTTATTGTGAACTTTCTGTGCAAGATGAATAAGCGGATGTGGGTGTGAGAACAGAGTCCAGACTTCCTCCTCTGAAATGAATTTCCTAACTTCTGGTACACAACCAACCTTCCCCTTGCACTCTCTCCTCCTGACGTCCAAATCTGATATTCCTTCCTGCACAATGACACAACTCCACCAGAAAGACAGGGGAGGTTCCCTCTCCTTTCCCACACTCTAGTACTAGCCTCTGAAAAGGTGGGTGCTGTGAACTTGGGCAGTGCCCATTCTGAGAAGGAAGATGTCAGCTCTAGACTTTTCCCTGGGTGAGCTGCTTCATGTACTAAAGTGAGTGGTGTCTCTGTGGTGTCTGGAAGCATTAAAAAATAGAAAGGACTCCCCAAACTTTCATTGTGGTGGTGGTTAGGGACCAGAGCCTGGCATGTATTAGGTAAGCTCAGAGCACACTCATCAGACCTTTCTGCTCCAATGAGTTTCAGGAACATGTTAGTCTTCAGTGAAACAAGTCAGGCAACTACTGGAGATTTCCATAAAATGAGGAGTCACACAGCTAGGAAAGCTACATGGCAGGCAGCCAGCGTTTGGTTGCTTAATCACCATGCTGGAATTTGACATCCAATTACTGTTCTAGATGCCTCAGGCCTCTTTGACTGTAGTGGTTTGTGGTATTTTAGCATGACTGAAGATTCAGGACATGTTTCCAAAGACCTTTCTCAGTCAACTCACCTATGAATGAAACTCCAGCTGTAGGGGCTGCGGAATCGGTAGAAAGATGGATGCCTCAAGCAGCTACAGACTGTATTAAGCTAAGACACCTCCTAAACTCAAGTATATCTTTATTTTTTTGATTGGATGGAGCTTAGTCAGCAGCTTATAGAAACATTCATTACCCAGATTCAGTCTTTAATATGAGCAGAAGTGCGACAAAAAACATTTTAATCGAGTTAATAAGAAGGAAGATGGAGAACAGGGTACATGACAAATGATTGACAAGGAGCAGACTGTGTTCTTTATACAAGGAGTAATACATCCTTGCAAAATGCATGGCAAGAAAACTTCCAATTAAATGGAGAAAAAGCATTTCAAGGGCTCTTATATAGTAAATACATATATCTAAAAATAAACAGCAATCATACTTTTCCAAGTTAAAAAATAATCAGTAGAACCTGAAGATATTTGCATTACTTCCTGATCTTTTTCCTGTTGGTTTCCACCTACACTAGAAGAGGTGGTTTTGCATGCAAGAAATTCACTATTATTGAATTCTTTCAGGGACTGCAGCAACTTCTTAGGAAATTACAGGTCACATCTGGACTCACTTTAATTACAGAGCTAACCCATTAAAAAGTCCATGTGTCATCTGTTATTTCCCAGAATTGCTTAACACCATCTTTAACAACTATACTTGCTAGTGGGTTGTCATCAGTCTATATTTTTCTTTCCCTTTTTTTTTTTTTAATAAGACCTAAGGGATGAAGAACTGCAGTGAAACTAAGAACAACATTTAAAACAGTCAATCTAAACATCCACAAAGCACATAAATATATTTTGAAAAGTTCTGTTAACAGTGAAAAGGTTTTACTTCCTGCATCAATGCATTCAGGCATGTTTCTGCATGTGTCATGTAGATGTATAAGTTTTATAGAGATTCAAAATTTTGCCTTGGGTTCATCTTCATCTGCACCAGTCAGGCATACAATATTCATAACTTGCAAAAAGGTATTCTTGATCAACGACAAAAGAAGAAGGAGGAAGGAAAGGTTTAAAAAAAAAAAAAAGAAAACAAAGACTTGGTTTGAGTTTGGAAATGTAAAGCTTCATTAACAGGGTTAAATTCTACTAAATATCATTTATCTTTGTTTTTTTCTTTACACTATAATGTAATGAAAACTACTAATAGCTTAGTAGTTCAAAGTCAATTCAAAGTTTCCACTGGGGAACTGAAAGTTTTACATATATACATATTTTTAATATTGGTTTTCAGTTCTAGCCATGGATGATGGATACCCACCTGTAAACGCAAATCCTGTTTGAGGATGACAAGTTTATATCGGGATCAAGAACATATATTTGATTACCTGGTCAATGAATAAGTTTAGGGATGCATTAGAAAAATTCTGCCTTGAATTGCAGATATATTGGCATGATTTTTCCTGTGCTAATACTTTGTGATTTAATATTTGCATCTTCATGTGAGGATCAACTAGAGAGTGTTTGTCCTCAGCACTTTGACCTTCATCCACTTCAAGGTGGGTAACCACCTGTTTAAAATTTCCTGTTCTCTGTGTGTATTTGTAGTTCTTCAAATGGTAAGGAAAGGTTGTGATACTGGAATGTCTATGATTCTGGCAACACTTCTTAAGAGTCAGCCTTCTCATAGAAGACAAGATGGACTTGCTCTCCCAGTCCTGTAGCAAGGCATGTCCATAATATGAATGTTTTAATGTTAAATCTGCTTCTAAGTCCACATCTTCACTTGTGCATCATTCACCTTTACCCCTTTCCTTTTGAGATGGAACCTTCTTTCTAAACCATGTCACAGTCCCTTCCCTATGAAATGACATCTAACACTGAGCTTCCCTGGGATTTTTTCAATAAGGTGTCATCTTTTCAATACCAGTACTCCAACTGAAGACACATTTTTTTCTAAAATGTAAACAAATAAACAAAAACTCTCAATTAAGTAATGTCACTAGACAATTTTCAATTACCCTTCATCTTGAGATGAAGGTTTGGGGTGAGTAGGAATTCATAATAAAAACAAAGCTTACATATACCTCTGATTGTAAATGCATCTTTGCCTTAGTGCTGAAAAAGAAAAACAAGGGAAGGAAGATCACACACTGGAGAAGAGGAAAAGAATAAAATGCATTAAGATGTTATGATTACAACATGGTATAAAGTCTGACAACTAGCTACAATGAAGGATGAGGCTGGATGAGGCTTTGAGCAATTTGATCTAGTGGAGGGTGTCCCTGCCCATGGCAGGGAGGTTGGAACTAGATGATCTTTAAGGTCCCTTCCAACACAAACCATTCTATGATTCTATGATTCTATGACAAGACAGCAGATCTAGATGAATAATATCCCATAATTACAAAGTAAGTGGCATGGGAAGTAGGAAAGCCTTTGGCTTATGGATATCTTTATGGATAGCTGATCGCAGACAGAGGAAGCACAAGAAGAATGGTAAGCCCAAGAGGAATGGTGAATGTTTAACGGTTCAAAAGTTTAAGAAGGATCAAAAGAATGTGTGATGCCAATTGCCAACTGTGTGCTGAAAGCAGTCATGTGAGATGAATAGTACATAATATTTAGAAATGTAATTTTTGGCAAAGGATGGTTTGTGTCTCTGACTTAGAGAGCATCATCTTGGACCAGCCTATCCCAAGTCAAACCACAATAGCAAACTAGCGAACGGTGAGACAAATATGACAGAGATTCACTTGAAAGTATTTTTTTAGAAATTATAAAACTTTTCTACAAAGAATTATTTTAGTGTGATAGGGAAAAATATTGAAGCAAATTAGAAAATGGAAAAAACAGATTTTAATTTTTAACTGCAACTAGAGAGGTACTTATTCTGCTCAGCCCTACATTTTTTTTCATCTAATTTCAGCTAAATGGTATATATATAAATTTTAAATCATTATTTTTGTAATGATACAAATTTGAAGAGACAAATAAAAGCCAGTGCAAGAGAAAAAAACATTAAAAATTACTAAAGATCAAGAATTCAGAACAAAAGAGACACCTACATTATTCAGAGCAAAAATGGAACCTAATGGGACTGCTGCTAACTTTGCAGTTTTAAGTATAATCTAAAACCGAACACAATGGAAGACACTGAAAAAGATCTAAGGGTGAAACACATAAGGAATCGCAGACATGACTCAAAAAATTTCTATTTGTTGGAGATGTGGAAATATTAGAAAAGTCATCCTTTTTCATTTTTCCTGTACAACCAACAGTAGTGTTGTCTCATATTGTCATATACGGAAAATGACTGAAATGCTACCAAACTGTAGGAGTGCAAAGAGAGGAGCGTACAGATTCATTCAGACAGATATGTTCTTTTAATGTTATTCTCATAACAAACTACATAAAGCAGAAACATAATCCAAATCTCAGGGGTATCTGAGGGAACATAATTTCAAAAGCTGTAATACACCAGTATTAATAGTTTCTTCTTGCAGGAAAACCTAGATATTGGCTAATACTACTAGCATATATGCTCACTCAGGTCACAAGGGATGACAGTAAAGTTTGCATTTAACATTTCCAACTACTCAGCAAAATGTACCACATTTAAATCCTTTGGGCCATGAACTATCTTTCCCTGTGCCGCCTTAGTTCCAGTATTATTTCTTTCATGGTGTATTTCCTCTAATAACATGGTAGTTCACTAAATTTGAGACCCAGAGATTTTGGGTTGTTCTCATTTCCCCTTCTCAAAACTTGCAGCGGGTTAAATTCCCTTTCCCCCACAACTCAATACTGAAACTACAGGCTTCTAGTAGATAATCTCCTTTCCAAGAAGCATGGATAAGTGCACATTGTCAGCTCTGCACAGGATTCATACACTGTTGTATGCAACTTCCTAGCACAAACTCCTAAGAACCTCTATGACAGTTACCTCTCACTGTGATCCTCTGGGCTAATGACATCCAAGGATATTCCTCCCCAGCTCATTGCTTTTCTCCTGGCCTCTGCAGTCTTTACAACTCATCTCACTTTCAAGTACCTTCTTTTGTACCAAAGCTACACCAGGCCTCTACATCTGTCGGATGTCAGTGTATCTCACTAGTTAACAAGAAAGGACATCTCTCTCACACCTATACATGTCTATTTCTTAATCATCTTGATCACCAAAACTTTATTTCTAACAGCTTTCAAAAATGTTCAATGTTCATGTCAAAAGTAGTGCAAAATCAAACAGATCTGTTGACTGTCCTACAATTTTCATAGGAAAAATGCAGGATTTGCCTCATTCTCCACTATAAACTCTCGACATTCCCGTTAAATATTACGATGTTCTGTATATTGATACAACCACCTAGAGAGGTCTGATGTGCTGCAGATACAAGCTCTGTACTTGTAATGTGAGTAGCCGATTTCAGTGGGTGCACAGAATTATGACTTGAGAAATCACAAGTGGGAAATTTGCCTTACTGTTCACTCTTTCCTGCTCCTACAAGTACAGGAGCCTGAAGTGATCACCAGAATGTGGTTCTGAATGCTGATCGGCTCCCAGTTAAAGAAAATAATTTCTGTAGTGATAAGAGTTATCGCAATTTAAGTCTTCAGTAGCTAGAGGCCTCTCTTCAAAGCAGGCAGATAAGGGGTGGGTCTTAGCTGGTAAAATTAAAATCTCAGAAATGGCCTGCTTGTTTCAAACAGAATGAAACCTCAATGCTTAGACATTCACCCAGAATTACTTACGTTGGCCCTGCCATTTTGCTTTAGGAAAACAGATTCTGGGGAGGCTTTTGTAGCAGTATAGTTTCTTATATGATGAGCCTGAATAGATGATAATTTACACAAAACCGCATCCTTAACTGCAAAACTTCCTAACTCCGAATGTGAGCCTTACACTCACTGTATCATGCCGTGTAAAGGTGAGATTCACGAATGACATCAATCTTTACTCTGCTGTACTGGAATGAATATTAGTAGAAACACCACAAATGGAAAAGCTATCTGGATAGGTCTGATGAAATCTCTTATTCTTTTCATTCCTGATGTCCCTGACAGTATGTGTCACTGGAGGACATGATCCCTGCTAGTGCTGTTAGATTGGACTCTACAGACCAAACATCCCTTTAGTCCAGTCTCGCTTGCCACACCAAATGTCATAGTACTTGAAATGTTAAATATATGCCCAAATATCCCACAGTACATCCAGTTCTTCTTCCAGACATTGCCAACTCATTCAATATGCAAATGAAGGCAATTGTCTCAGTGGTAGGTCAAATACTTCTAAACAAAAAACTTTTAAAAATAGTAAATCAACAAGGTGAGTCAAATCTTGATAAAAATACAGCAACAGACCTATATGGAAAAAATAATCAAACAAAAAGCAAAACCTGTTAACAGCCAGTGGCTGAAAATCTGGGATGTGAACATAAGAAACAAATGTGTGCTCCGAAGAAAGAAGACAGAAAATATTTACATGACTCTGGGGAAGGAGATCCCCAAACCACTCACAAGAAAACAACTTGAAGTCATTCCAGGATGCAGCTGATCCAGCACGGGAAGGCAGAACACCCTTCCAGTCTACTGTCTCACACTTCTTCAAGCTTACTCGAAGACAAAATAAGCTGGTGTGGTTAGGAGATAAAACGCAAGTTGAGAGTTGAGGGATGCATGCTCTAATACTGGCTCTGTTTTTGTTTTATTTCATTAGCTTCAGCTGCTCCCATCTCTGTGCCTTCAGTAAAATAAAGATGTCGAGTACCTCTGAAATCTGCTGATTACAAGTGTTTTAAAAACCACAGTATTATTCTGTTAACGGAAACCTTTGCCTCCCATGTATCTTGCAGCTTCCCTTGACTGACAGCTTCTTTGCTCTCAGCTGCCAGGAAACCTTGACCCCTCTCATTGTAGCACACCCATTCTCTTGAGGACATTCGGTCTGCTGTGAGCCATTCGAGTGCCTGCCAGCTCCCTCCTGTTACAGCTAAGCAGAGTGGAGATACAACTCAAACATTCAATATTGCATGAAAACAAGTGCACAAGTCATGATGCAGCCAATTCCACACAGGGGAAAACACACATTTTGGGAGGGGCCCTCCCAGCAATAACATTCAGAGGTTACCAGTAATATGCCTTGGGTTGAAAACACAGGAGCCTCTGCATTATTAAAGAGGCCAGATAATTTTAAGCAGCAAGAAGGGTGCAGAAAAGCAGTATGGACTACACCTCACTGGTACCTAATTGGAAGTAGTATCTTCATTCTATTGGAGTCTTGCATTTTCCTCACAACTTTTTTTCTGATAATCCTTCATCAGTAGCCTGGCAAATGAATATGGAAGTTTGTATTGCACTTTCCGTTTCAGAATAGATTTGCCCAAGGTGTACAGAAGAGAAAAAGCAAAGTAAGGAGCAGCTCTTTGACTCCTTCATTCAAAGGCAAGTGGCAATGCATGGACACAAGGGCAGAAATTGCAAATGTCATAACCCTTACTACAAACAGTACAAATGTATGAGAACAGAAACTGTATTTCTCATGACCTGGCTTGACAGGTCCAGAGAAAAATAAAAACCCCCTCCTTTCAAGAGCAACCATTCCAATAAAGTCTCACCATGAATCCCATGCTCTATTACGTTGTCTGGGCAACATGACTATGACATTCTCCCCATCCTTTATTCCTAGAGTTAAAAAATGAACAGTAATTGTAAATAAACTAAACCAGGAAGATTCCAGCCTATACAAAATGCACAATGTTTTAATTAGCACTTTTGAATTCTGATCACATTCAGTACTATGAAAGATAAATCCCCATTTTATTAGTGATGGTGATTTTCTTTCAAAATTAATTGTGGACTTCAAATGCTGAGCCAGATACTTAGTTTTCACTGGCTTTTACCTGTTATTTTAGCAGCCTTTCTGGATCTGGTATGTGCAGTTCTCACTTTTTTTCTCATGTGAGTAACCTTCACCCCCCATGCTCAAGGCATTCATTTAATGAAACTGAACATCTGACTAAGACCATCTATGCTTGCCAACTATGCAGAATTAAGCCTCAGCAAGTTTTGTTACCTGACTAATAAGGCCTGACTTCCTTCTGTGTTCAGAAGTTGAATTGCTCTTAACTCCTGTTTCATTCCACCAGTGCTTTACTCAAAAGCTCACTTAATTTTAGATAAAGACATGCTGGCAGTCTATTGGCTGAATCTGATACTTTCCTGTTTCCTGCTTCAGTCTCATATACATCTCTCCTTCTAAAACACTACCTTGCCAAATCCTTTCAACCATATGTTCCTTGAGTATTTCTTTACTTTAGGAAGTAACAGATGCCAGCCCTGGGGGAAAAATCAATTTATTTGTTATTTATTTCCAGTAAAGTAGCAGAGTTATTTTGCTTTAAGGAAAGGGCAACCAAGCCTGAAAGGACACTTTTTTTACCTTTAAGAAATATTACATAAGTGGTTTGTATTGAATAATTTATGAACTTATACAGAAGAGTTATTCAAAATAGCTTAAACTATACATTCATCATAACCTTTTCCTTCAGCTTTTTACTAATTAATGCTTCTGAAAATTCCTAATTTTAAGTTTCAGGAAACATCCATGTTTGGAAAAGTATCTCATTTTATGTTTGCAATGAAATATGCATGAAACGTTTTATGAATTTTAATGAATCTTTATTAACTTTGGTCAGTTAACATTATTCATTAAGAATTTATAAACACTTCAACCTAGCCCTATTATGCATCATTATGAACTCTTATGAGAGCATTTCATATAAAACAGGCATGATAACAATTCTGAAATAGGGAACAAAAAAAAAAAATCCATAGACTGTCTGCTAGTTCAAAAGCTTCTGCATGTGCCAATAACGCACTTTTCTCAAATTAAGCTTTCAATGGACTCATAGACATTATTCTACTGGGTCTCAAGGATCTAGTCACGTCTAACTTCAGACCCTACATAGTGGTACTGTCTCAGTCTGAAAACACTCCCAACTAGAAGTTATTGTATTCACCTAAACCAGCCCCACCAGAAAATGAAATCTGGGATTACAGTTCAATTATGTTCATTTGTTTATTTTGGAAAAAGTAATTTTCTGTACATTATTTAATGGTCTTGGATTTTTCTTGGTAAAACTGAGTCAGGATTTCCTTCATAAAAGTACTCCTTGCTATAGGAGTAAAGAAAAAGAAGAGCATTTATTCTTCTTTTACATTAGGTCTGCATGGAGTTTGCAGGCACAACCCATTCAGCCTTTGGAAGGTCTTTTTACGGTCTTCTGATGAACTGGTTGTATCCACCTCCCTTATGCTCTTGTTATAGCCACCTCCTTAACACCTGCAGGGGTCAAACATCACTATTTCTGTTCTAGAGAAGGCAATGCTCTTTAAGGTCACTCATAAAGCAGGTACACATGCTGTGGATATGAACCAAATTTTGCTACAACTAAATGTTAAACACCTGAGCTGCTAGATTACCTTTTCCCAGAGAGCAAAGGGCTGGCCTGACACAGGCATCTATGCTGGAAGATTATCCTAAGCATCAGTAAACACAGCTCTGTGGATGGGAGCTGTGTCTCAGCCTCCAAGTGCTCACATTATGCTTTAGCTAAATTTCTCTCAGAATCTGAGATTCTGTGAACACCGTTGTTGGGTATCTAACAACAGGCATTCTGGAATTGTGAATTGTACAGCACCCCTGAGTCAGGCATTTCAACACAAAACGCATGCCTTGCTGGGTTTCTACCTGTATGGTACTCACCCAGTTCACTGGATGAAATTGCAGCAGAGGGGTTTGTACCCAAATGCCCAGTTGCCTGAGCTCTACCACTGAGCCTTCTCCAGGCCAGTGAAGCATGTACCAAACAGGGGCAGCTGAGCTATGCACTGCCCATGAAACGTCTGACAGCAAGAAATTTCACCACACACTTTTTATTGTCAGAGGAAAGAGAAATTGGGAGAAAGTGGCATTGTGCTGATAAGAGCATATGAAGTATATAAGAAAATACAATTTGTTGAGGATGCAGGTAGATGAAAAACATCCCCATTGACAGAATGAGTTCTGTGGGCACATTTTACTTTTTGTCAGGCCTCTCAATCTGTTTGATCAATAAAGTGCATGTTTTAAACCACTCCAATACATTCTATACTCAACATCTTAAAATCAATTCATCGGTGTTTTCCATAGACAACACACTACAATTCACTCTCCTGTGCCTAATCCATCCACAAAATGCATTTTGTCAAACTATTCAATCCTTTCCCTTGAATGAAACACATTCCATCAAACTAAGCCATCTGCTCTTACGACAGAATGAATTCTGTCTAACGCGATAAGCCGTGTATGAAGAGAGGCATTTAATCTAACATGTATGTTTAACAAAAGGGAACATTCCGTATTTGGCAAGACATATCTTATATTCTTTATGAATTTTAAAATAGTGCACCAGTGTAAATCAACAGATGAATTTTACATAGCTTGTGAACAGAACAACTCTTGTATACAAAAGATTTCTAAAAGCTTCTCTCTTTAGAAAATTCAGTAGGAATGGGGGATATTAACTAACTTCATCCTTTGTAAACTTCAATGAAACTACTGAAGAATTGATCTGGTTTATACTCTTAAAAGGTTTATAGTGATTAACTGTTACAGAGGGAATTGTGTAGAGGCAGCTACAGCAACAACTATGGTACTATA
The DNA here is from genome assembly GCA_027574665.1 of Rhynochetos jubatus. NCBI lineage: Eukaryota > Metazoa > Chordata > Aves > Eurypygiformes > Rhynochetidae > Rhynochetos > Rhynochetos jubatus. Next base: position 55,994,961 of record CM050651.1, on the reverse strand, counting down.
CTAAGAATTCCTTAAAATATGCTTCTTGCATTCACTCTAGTTATTATTGCATAATGAAAATCTCTTCATTCCCTTCCAAAATGCCAGAAACAAAACTCAAATGTTTTCAAAAAGAAACAGAATGAAATATGACCTTGAAGACACACATTAACATTCCTGACATCTGGTCCAGTAGTCTGCTTTTGCTGTATGCCAGGGATATTTCATGGATTGCAATGAACACTGAAATTGTAACTGACTCTCCTGCAATTTCGACTCTTCCCTTTCTACCATGTGAATCGCTCTTATCAGAGCTTTTCTATATGAAAAGTCTGCACAGGAAATATACATACATGGACAGCTTGGGTTAAAGGTTTTAGCAGTATGAACTTGATACGACTGCATTAAATCACCATGACTGTTACAAGTTATCCTAAACAAGGGTATATAAAATGTTTATCGTAACGCTATTTGACTTACTTCATGGTAGACGTCACATTCTGCATTACCATAACTATTTCAAGTGCTATCATTTGGGCTGAACTTTTTTTTGGTAAGTTTTTGTGAAACAACTGCTTATACTTGCTAAAAAATATAAAAGCAACTGGGCTTCTGGTAGAACCAAAGAGATGAAACGATTATAACTTTACCAGAACAGAGGTTCATATGTGGGCTTGGAGGGGACTCACTGAATGCACGGTTTGGTGATAAAAACTTAACACCTCAGAAAGAAAAAGAAGACAAACAACTGAAATACTGAAAGGGAAGCAGCAGAAAATCAACTCTGATCAAATACTGGAAAATGACCTTGAGAAAAGCTGTGGGAATTTCTGAGCTGAGCAGTATCTGAAAATGAGCTCTGAACTATGGAAAAAATAAACTTTCCTGTTAGAAATCTCCTGTAGAGGAAAGCAGGTTTTCTACAGTCTTGATAAACGGAATAATTCTTTTTCTCCTCTTGCTCAACTATATGGCCCTGGACTTTGGTTAAAGTCCTCAAGATAAAAATGTAGTTAAGTTTTATAATTACATTTTTCTTGAGAATAAACCAAGAAATACTCTCTCTCTGCCACCTGCAAACCCAGCTGCTTTAATTACTCTGACTCTAACTGCACATCTGGCAAAACCCAGCATGCTTTCCCCAGGTATAGCCAGAAGATTTTTCTAAAATAAGATATCTAATACCTTTTCACAGCAAACAGAAAATTAGACTACATATGTACATATATGTGTGCCCATGTATTTATTTTCAGGACAAATACCCGATATTATAAGGTTATTTAACATCTAAGACCAAGATTAGTGACATAGAGCAAAATCTTGCCTAAAATTTAAGATGACAGAAAAGCAATCAAACAGCAGGTAAGGCATACGTAAGTTCTTGGAGCACAACAGGAGGAGCAGAACAGTTCTTGTGAGTGGCTGCAGGCAGCGTGAGCCTGACACCAGCATCCAGAAGTGCAGGAGATGATGTGCAATGCTGTGATTGCAGTCACTTGCTTCAGGAGCCCCATTTGTCTGTAGAACCCATGTCTGACCAAGCCCTGTGCATCCCATGGAGCACCATTCACCTCTCCGAACGATCAACGCTTTTGAGTGCATACATTTCACACGGAAGTGCTGAAATAAAATGTTCAGATCACCTATCTGATACTTAACTCAAAAGAGGGTCAGAACGCTTAATTTGGGAAGTACTTTGAAAACCCTGGATGAAGGATATGCTCTCTGATGAGCACAGTGAACTACTTTTTCCTCTACTGTTTAATAGAAAGCTACGCTGAAAAGTTCTTCACTGCACAAATAAGTTTGAATTGCTGACAAATGCATAAAAAATTAGTGCTTCATCAATTGTATTTGCCTTATTTTCAGCCTGAAGGATTTTCAATGCCAAAGTCCCATCAACTTAAACACTGAAAGAGAACTGAAGATGACAAAAACCAGGAGTTCTCTGATCATGCTCAACACAATATTCCAGAGAAATAATAAATAAATAAATAAACAATGGATGTGTTCACTCTGGTCAAAAAGTTGTTGTCCTTGAAAAGAATTTTAAAAGGATAGTAATTATTTGCAATGTTCATATCTAAGTGGTAGGATCAGAAATGTTGCTCAAGCACGTCCAGAGAAGGGCAACAGAGCTGGGGAAAGGTCTGGAGCACAAGTCCTGTGAGGAGTGGCTGAGGGAGCTGGGAGTGTTTAGTCTGGGGACGAGGAGGCTCAGGGGAAACCCTATTGCTCTCTGCAACTACCTGAAAGGAGTTGCAGAAAGGGGACAGTTGGTCTCTTCTCTCAAGTGACAAGCAATGGGACAAGAGGAAAGGGCCTCATGTTGTGCCAGGGAAGGTTTAGATTGGACATTAGGAAAAAACTCTTCACTGAAAGGGTTGTCAAGCACTGAAACAGGCTGCCCAGGAAGGTGGTTGAGTCACCATCCCTGGAGGTATTTAAGATGTGTGTGGACGAGGTGCTTAGGGAAATGGTTTAGTAGCAGTATTAGCATTGTTAGGTTAACAGTTGGACATGATGATCTTAAAGGTTTTTCCAACCCAAAATATTCTATGATTCTATGATTTAGGCTGTACGCATCCAGTATACTGCATTATTGCTATTCAATATAACCAGTTTTCACAGAAATTTACAATGCAGCCCTTGCTAGTAGGTTTTTATGTCATATCATTTTAATCTCAACTGCAGAACAACCTCCTCTCCAGTTCATAAATACATACTCATTCTTTACATTTGTCTCCATTTACATAAAGGTACCCTACAAATGTATTGGATCTATAGTGTTGTTACTGATTTGTAATGTAATTTTTGAAACAAATTTTAGCTGGAACTCAGGAAGTGAATCAGAACCACATGCTTAGCCAGTCTTCAGCGAGCTATTGTTTAAGACATTCAAAGATTTCTGATTTTATTAAAGCAAAAGAAGATTTGAACCGAAATATTCCCAAACAAGGATTGTATCTCTGATCTGATGGAGTCTTACGGGAGTTAATGTAACCTGTGCTCTGATACACTTTTGGCTCTGGTCAAAGGTAGAACTCCCACTGGCTTCAGGCTGCAAAATCTTGCTCTTTGCTGTCAGCAATACAGTTTTGTTAACAGAAGCACCTCAGTCATACCAAAGCAAGTTTTATCCATGTATAAAAGCAGTCTGATGTTGTCCAAAGAAAGCACTGGCCTGCTACTTTTTGGCCTTTTTATTTGTTAAACTCAGAGCAGATAGTGTTACTGCTGTGAAAAAAAACCCAGATACATTTACAAGCAGTAAAATTATAAAACCAATATGTCTTCAACTGTGCTAACTATTCTAGCATGGAAGTCTAGCATGAAAATTCAACAACAGAGCATCTGAACTATTGGTGACGCTTGTTTTCAATAGATTGGTTTTGACTGCAGAAGTTGAGTGAAGCAGGAACATGAGTCTCAAGACTCTAAGGGGGATATTTGGTGTCTTTTTACCACATACTTAGAATTCTTGCTCAATAAAAAGTTTCTTCAAAATTTTAGCCATATGAAGCCAATGGTCTGAAATGTAAAAAATTCCAACCAGTCTAAAACAGTTATATGGTGACTAAGAAAAAATGGAAGTTAGGATATCAGATCTGGTCCTGTTTTGATACTGAATTTAATTGCTTCCTTTCTGTTGCATTCAGATTTAAGAAATTTATTAGCTTACTTGTTTATCGTCACTCACTGAATGAAAAAAAGAATCTCTATTTCATTCACTTCAAAGACATCTGATTCTGCAAAAAGTGAGTTCAGAAATAGGTGCAAGAAAGCACCTATTTAACCTTGGAGTGACAAGAAAGTATCCTTTTCGAGGACTATGATACCTTGCAGGAATGTGGTGAGGCTTGTCTTTCACTGCTCTCTGTTTAGGGTGCCCCAGGACAGTGGTCAAATAATTACGCTAGATATTCTTAGAGGTAAGATGCTTCCAAGCTCTGCAGTGTCAAAACTACTTCAGTATCGATACATGGTTTGAAACCAAGGTATCACATCCTTCCTACTAAACCTCTGAATGACTAGACTCTTGATCAGTCATATTTTCCCCCTTATCTCAAGAAACAGATAAACACTTCATTCAGTGAGAAATTGCATCAGCTGAGGAGTCTGAAAGTGATCAAGTCACAAAGTCTTACAATAACAACCATCTGAGAAAGTATACTCAACTCATATATTTGTACTAAATTAGAAAAAGAGTAGATTTTAGCTTAGATCTGTAGCTTCCTATTGGATGTTCTAACCACTGGACTACGAAAAACCACATTCAAACAAACTTACACAAAATAACTCAGCTCGTATTTGCAAATAGATTCAAATCCCCTGTGACTAAGACATAAAATATTCAAGAAAATATTTTGCACAGATTTACAAATGCCAATACTTGAACGTAATTCCCATATAATGGGGTGGGGGTGGGGATTGCAGCTTCTGAGGCTTTAGGCAGGTATTTTTTCTTTTGTAATTTCTTTTCTCTTGAATTATGTTTCTAATTAGATCTGGAAAAAATTGACAAAGGATGGCTGCAAAATATTTGTTCTAAATATTAACTACCAAGGTTTTTTGCAAGTGGTCATTTTCCTTCTCAAGACACTATCTGCAAGTACACATGAGAACATTGTATGGAACATTTTTCATAATATGACCATTGTTCAGTTTCTATACAAATACAGGTAGTAAACAAATATGAAAGTCTTGTCTCCCACCTGGAATTTTACTAGCCTTGATTTCTTAAGTAGCATTTAGCTGGGATTATTACTATTACAGAGTACAGTAGATAGTATTAGACAATGTACAGACACAATGGAGGGCATGATCCTTTTCCACAGGTAGCTTGAGGCATGATAAAGTAGGTGTCTGCTTTGAAGGGCAAGAGCAACAGGAGCAGCAGCAGCAATGGCTGGGTACCCCACCAGCCTATAAAGCACACCATGGAAAGGAACAGACGTTGATCTATCCCAAACTTGAGCTGTTTAGAGCTGCATTAGCAATAGCTGATGAGTAAGCATGTAAGATGACTACACTCAGCCTTTCAGGCTGACTAATGTGTTGCCTAAACATATAGGAGGCAGAGGAAAGTTCTGTAGAGGCTTGAGATGTTCTTACAAAAGGGCTTCCTGTTATGAAGCCTTATTTTTAATCAAGAAGGTTTACTTCTCCAGAACTCTACACTAAAATTCAATAGTGTCACGTAGGTGGCTTTTTTCTCATCATAAACAGGAAGAAGAACATAATTCAAAACCGTAAGTATTACTGAGTCAAGGTGAGCCCATATAAATGTTCTGCCTTTCTTAAAAAGACAGGGGAAAAAAAAAACCAAATCTTAATAACACTCATGAACTAGCTGAAGAGACACAGAAAGTAAAAGTTAGCTGTAAAATGGCTACTTTAGGGCTGTAGCACTTTCATTGTGCAAAATATAAAGGGCAATTACCAAACCTTTCTGGAAAAAAATAGTGGGAAAAACTCTTTGAGATTGAAGGGTAAGTACATAACAGGCAATTACAGGAAGATAGTGAAGATGAAATAGTTGGGTTTGTGATACAAGATTCTGCTAGATTTTCCTTCTGAATTTATCCACATAAACTTGTGTGTAAGTAATTTTTCCCTTCTTTTGTAGGTTTACAATACCTTTAATAAAAAGCAATTCTGAAAAGCTCTCCTCCCCTAATTCAATCATTTTAGAGTATCAAAATACAGAATTTAGTGCACTGTATCAAATGTATTGAATTTATTTTAGCTTAGCATCTTATTTTCTAATAAGTTTGTGGATGATACAGTTTACACAAAAATTAGGCCTTTTAAACTGTTCATCCACCTCACTTATACACACAGAGAATTTGCCAAATGTGAGCAGAACTGCATTATGTTTTATTACGTATATTGTAGAAATACTTAACAGGCCTCCTGTTAGATCAAATATACACAATTTGTGTTCAACACAAAAAAATAATCCTCCCCTCCAGGGAACATGTTGGATGCACAAAACCTCTTACTTCTGTCGAGAGAGCATTAACACAGAAGAAAACTCCCATATATTATATATCAATTACTGCCTATTTTTGTAGTTTATATGTATGTTAAAATGGCCCTTTAACACTAAAGAAAATATTGTAGCACTATTTTGTAAACCATACACTTTGCTTGCAAATTCCTCTATTCTGAGATTGCAAGATGAAATCTGGGTCAGATCACACCACCATTATTGTCACCTTTTCACAAGGTAGTAGGAGTGTGAAATTAAAAAGGCTAATGCTGTGTCATTCAAAAACACTCTCAAAAGTTCTTGGGATAAAATCACCATTCCTGTAACCTGGCACAACCAGTTTTAAGTCGACCAATTTTACGTCCATTGACTTGAAGTAGGATAAGCCAGAGCCAGATATGAACCTTCATTTCCTCCTATATTGAATATTTAATTGTTGATCTTACCTTCACAAGTACAGTAGTATCTAGTGACTCACCTATGCTTGATACCATAAAGATAGCAATAATCATGTTACTAATGACAATCACTCCTTATTTTTTCCAGCCTACAGGGGAGAGTTCATTTAAGTTACACGTGTTCAGTTTTTGTTTCTCTGTGTATGGAAGAGAGAATTGCTGTGTGTGAAAAGTGATTACTGAGGAAATTAACTGGAAGACACGGTACATAGTTTTCAAATATTTCAGTAAGTAGTTAATCACATTGCGTGGGTCAGGAATATCCACTGACTAATGCAGATATGGTGAAAGCATAAGTTTAACACTCCTCATACCAATCCAGCAGCAACATTTTCTACAGACTTCATCAGAAATAGAAAAAAGAAGCCTGTGATGGAACTAATATTTTTTCTCAGAAACTTCTTATCAAGTAATGGATTTTTTAGAAAATTCTGAAAAATTGGACAAAATTTCCTCCAAATCTAAATCACTTTTATAGGAATTGGTGAGAACCAGCTTCAGGAACTGCTTTGTAGCACAAACCATTGTTTAAATAAATCAAAGATAAAGTTAGGAATTCATATTACTGCTCTTAGAAAAATTTTTCCCTTATTTTTATAGCATATTTATAAATCTAGACTCTGTACATTTATTAACCATAAAATGACAGTTGCTCTTACACCACCCAGCATGATTAGACAATGTAGATGCTGTGATAACACCTTTACACAGTAGAAAAGAAATGAATAATTGCAACCTATCAGACAGAATATAAGCATTCAAGTATCAGCTGTCAGCAAGTGACACTGAACATTCATATGATTCAGAGTAAATTGGATTAGAAATTTTTAGAAGAGAGACAATTTTTCCATCTGGAACTTTATAGCTTATATATTAATAGACATGTATGCCAAAAGGAAAAAAAAATAAAGCTAAAAGAAGTCAGAAGAAATAACTGTGGGAAGGCATGGGAGAAGAGACCAGACACAGATGGTTACGGTTTGTATTTATTCTCGAGGAGGTACCACAAGGCAGCCTATCTGATGCTGAGGAAATAGTGTATTTGGAAGCTAGCGCATACTGTGTTTAAAAAGATCATCCATCCTGTCAGAAACAGAAGTATTCCACATAGGAAGAATGGAGGCTGCAATTTGTGTGCAAGCTCTCGTGCCTCAGCAGCTCTACTCCCTTCCTTTTGCTGAAGTGCCAGGCAAACATAATGGCAGCCATTTCGGCTGTGGCAAATAGATGCAACCAGGACTTCTAGTGCTGAGGAGGATAAAATTCCCCCTTTGTGCAGTTCCAGCTATTTAATCTTCTTCCCGGCCCTTTTGGAGCCACATTTTTGGTTTTGTACCAAGTTCAGTCACTCGGTCTCTACTGTCAGACTGACCCCACAACAGCGATGGACTTACCTTGTTATCTGAACGCCCACAGCATCAAGGGACCTGTAATCAGGGAATTCGTTCCCTTTGCCACCCTACCCACACAACAGGGAGGATGGGTCCACCTCTGGTTTACCACCTCTGTTTGTTTTCTCTCCTGCAAACAGTTCACCTCTGCACCAAAGCCGCGTGTCACTCCTCAGTTCTTTGCTTTGCTTCTCTTTACTTTTGCTTGTTTCCAAAATGAGACTTCCTCCTCTGAGTCTTTGTTCACACTTTTATTTCAGATGGCATAATGTATATATTCCTAATCAAGTGCAGAAAGCAACTACAAAAATCTTGAAAAATATTGGAAGTCTTTAAACTTTTTTTTATTCATTAAAAGGTTTTTTATTCATTAAATGGTTTTTTATTCAGTAAATAAAGATTAATATATATTTTCTTGAAATTTTTAATTAAATATCATAATTTTCCACTTTTCTTCCTTTCAAAAATTAGAAACAATACTTTTAAATTAAGATTAAGGAAATGTTTGTGTGCACAAAGCCATTATTATTAGCTCTATAACACGTGATTGGTATCATCACTGACTAACTCTATTATGTTTATTCTGTACACTTTTAGGGATAAGGAGACTGTCTTTCTATCCATTGTAAGTAGACAGTATCTCCTCTGAAAAAGGTTGGACTATTCACAGACTAACCTACTGAATTTATTTCTACATTAAATACTTCAAAAGCACACAGAAATTTTCCTGAAAAATAACCCCACCAAACAACAAAAAAGCCAATGAACTGAAAAAACCCCAAAGAGAAGTAAGCAGTGTTATGTTAGATATGCATAATTTATGCCTGGTTAGTAATCCAAGGTACAGCAGAACATCATTTCAATAAGCAAATCAAAGGTACAGTTAAAATCATTACTTTCTGTTTGTAAAATCAACCCAGAAGTGATATTTTTGCAACAGTTTTCAGTACATACAATAAGATAAAGAAACTTATCACAGCTATATAGTGCATACTAGCAATGTTCCAAGGAAAACATTAGGCTTTCTGATCACTTAACATATGATAACATGAGTACATTTTGGAACATGCCACTGTTATCTTTTGTATTTTAATAATGGGTTCCTCAACTGTGTAGCTTGTTAAAACTCCTTAATACTCTCACAAATGTTAGCAAAAAGCAGCAGTGTATTTTGACACAAAAATGGCCCCCAAAAAATTACTATAGAAATTTTCATGGGAAATGACACATAACAATATTTCCAAAAAATCTTAAGGTGGCTTTGTATTGAATAAAACCCATACATATTCTGTGATACTAAACACACAGTCCAAGGTCATCTGTGAGTCATCTAAGGAAGCTCTTTGCATGTGGTCCAAAACATTTTTGCGAGTGACAGTGTATTCAGGAAGTTGAGTTTTTTGTATCTTAAAGTGAAGAATCAGTTTGAACTATTTAGTGTCATACACTACCCTCCCTAAATTATAAGCAGGTCATATTTAGAAGTTGATGCCTCTGTTAACAGTATGGCAATAAAAAGCATCCCTTTCATCTTGGAGTAGAGGACTTTGTAGTAATATCTATAAATTTTAAGTTCAGCTTCAGTGCTGTCATAATATCATTCAAATTTTATATATACGTATTTTTATATACATTATCTACCGGTCTAAATGTGTAATGGATGGCTAGTTTATGATAGTGAGTACCTTTTTCAAAGTACCACCACAAAACTGGTTGCATCATTGTAAAAGTCTACTATTACTCTCTCTGGAGAAACAGTCAGTACCAGACCTCATGATGGTCACATTGAAAAATTTCAGCTCTCTATATTGAAACTTCAGACTTGTCCCTCAGATCACTATGTATGTGTTTAAGGACCAATATATACTCACGAGCTTTGTTGGGTCAAGGCCCAAGTGCTCAGTATCATGAAGCATCAAACACCACACTATGTGATCACTTGAAGCAGCCCAACCATCCCTTGCAACAAGAGTTGTTTTGCATTAACGGTTTCTGATGTTTACAGTCACATCTCTCTGTCTGCCATTGTTTATTTTGCTAATCAAGTTTATTTGGCTTAGGAAGTTGTAAAAGCTATTCTCAAATAACTGAAGCTTCCCAATCTCTTTCTAGACATGAAACCATAAATACTATGTTTTCTTCTTTTGATTGTGAGGATGAATTTAGGAATTTAAATCAATACTTTAGGAGTGTCTGCAAACTAGATGCCTTATCCAAACTCTGCTTAATCTTTCTAAGGAGTGTCTACCCTTCTTTTTGATAGCAACAAGCTCATTGGGTTCAAAGCTGTAATAATGAAGGGCATAATAGCTTGGTTTATTCAGGTTTATAATCCTCTAAGGCAGTGCTGACTGAAGGTTGAATAAACATTGGGTTTATGATATTGGTAAACTCTCAGGAGAAAAAAAATTGGGGATAAAATCTTCCCAAAACTACTAAGATATTAATATGCAATAAAATCAAGCAAATACTTTCAAAAATCCTTCAAAATCAAATTAGACTTCTGACTTACATTATTAACCCCTTAAATAGAGGAAAATGAAGAAATAACACAAATGGGGAGTTCTGTTTCCTAGATAGTTACTAATTGCTTAGTTTAAGATAGTCTTGATAGTCTCCCTGACCATCTCAAGATATGACCATGCTCTGAGGTAATGGTGTATCACTGCAAGATGTGAACATTCAGAGATCCTTGAAAATTGCTTATCCATAATGATTATGCAGCAGTTAGGGTACTGCAGTATAAATTATTGAGTTCAATCATCTGGACTAAAGCACAGCTTTACGTAATCATTTTATACATAGCTGTGTGACACCAGCTGAGCCTAACTGGTGTCAGTCACTTCTTTTAACATTAGCAGTTAAGCCATCTTAAGGAAACGAAGACATTCAGAAAATAAACTTTATCTGAACCCTCTGTAGCTCCCATGAATATGCCATTTGAATTTTAATGCTCTCACTCACAGACAGTCTAGATCCACCCAGTTTTATTTCACAGTTCTGTGGTCTGTATCAGACCTTTCTAGCAACCACTATTTACTGCAAAAATAGTCTCAAGTCATCGTATGTGTTTCTTAATCAAATTATTGATAACTGAACAGAAACAATCCGTTTTCCACCATATCAAAAGCCTACCAAAACTTTCTGCCATGTCTTTTGCACTTCTCTTATTATTGAAACATTTATATTGTTTTGCAATTGAGAGAGGTGGCCAATACATTGGCACAGGGTACCCTTATCAAAGCAGTCTCAGCCCCCTTGCATTTCTCCATACTTGGATACATCAGGCAATCCTGTGCTTATCCTCACTTCTGAACAACACAGAATCAGAGCTCTGCTTAAAAACACTCCTGAATTTAGCATCTTGGATGTGAATTTTGAATTTTTCCTTGCATCTCTTTCTATACATGATCATCAACTTGTAATCTCACTTCTTTGGATTTATTCAGTTAGCTTGAACTTTAGAAAATAATTCCATTATCATCAGTACCACATCTGTGCACCAACCTTGCCACCCTGAAGTACAAATTTGGCACATTTATTTTACATGACTCATAGAACATGATACAGCCTGATGCCTTTGCCATGACTTTTATAGTTCAAGCTGCCATGACAAAGTTTACCCCAAACCCTTTTAAAAGTATTTGAGCATAGAGACTGTATTTATCACTGACATGTTGATGGCCAATCTAGATATTTAAAAATTGTTGAACTACGGCAGAAATATGTTTACAGCTCAAGGTTACCTTAAAAAGAAAGTCTAGTATCGGCCAGGTATAAAAATAAGAATCTTTCTGAGATTTTAACCTGGGTATCTTCGATTCTAGAGTGTCCAGTCATTAACGGTTCAGTATAGCAAAGATTAAAGAAAATAATGGACCCTGCAAGCAGCCATAGGATGGAGGATCTCTCAGGGCTCCAATTTGTAATATGGGGTAGCGAATATTCAGAAAAACACATCTTCTTCATATCTTCAAACCCCTGAAAGCAGTAGCAAAATTTTAATGAGATCTGGATGTCTACCCTTTCTAGATCACCTTGAAAGATTCAGCTTTCATCTTTAATGTTTTTCTCTCATTTCTTGTAACAAAATTCACCTTCCAAGGACCACAAATTCTCCTAAAGACCTATCATCAAGACTTTAAAATCACTGTCCGCTTTCAAATCTCTCTGAAAGCTGAGAGGCAGGTTGCTTTGTAATGGCAGGCTTTATGATGGATCAACTGTAGTTTGCCTCTGCGGTTCTGCACTGGAATAGGAACCATCTCTTCTTCCAGTCAATGTAATTAACACACCCTGTACTTTAGTGATTTTGTCAATACCAAAATACTGTGGGGAAGCCTGGATCCAAGTCTGCACTGCCAAATGTTCCAGCACTTCACAGATCCAGGAATAAGCAGAGATGTTTTTATACTATTTTCATCTTGTTCATCCCTTTTTTTTTTTTTTTTAGTAAGTAGTTTCTTGATCATTTAAATCTGTCCTGGAGCACACTTTATTCTGTGGGCTTCTGGTCTAAGGTCCTATTCCTTGACCTCTGTGGTTAGCCCAGTTAGAAGTGAAAACCTTTTTGAGAGAGCAGAATTATTACAATGCAGCAGAAGATAATACTGTTTCCCCATTATTTTCCCTTTTTCCTTGTTCAAGAAGAAGTATCCTAATAAGATTCGACCTAGAACTTGCTGAAGTCAACATCTTTCCATTAACTTTAGAAAGCTTTAGATGAGCTTTAGAAAAACCAATAGGGATCAGATGGTACTGACCAGTTTTCTTTTATTCTGTTTGTACTAATCAGTACCAGAAAAAAAAATATCGTAAATATTACTTCAGTGTAACAGGGATAAAATGATACATGATTTGACTGTTATGGAAAGCAAATCACAGAACAGTAATTCTAGATTCTGGGTATGAAAGATATTAACTGCCCATGAGAGCATCTGTTCTTCCTCTGTGATGCTTTTGTTTCAACTGCTGATTAATGCTATGTATCAAAAACTGCAAAATCTTTTAAGGACTCGGTATACATACAAAGGTTTTGTTTCTTTGGTTGTTGGGTTTTTTTGGTTGGTTGCTTTTGGTATTTTGGGGGGGGGGTTTTGGGGGGGTTTTTTTGGGGTTTTTTTGTTGGTTTTTTTTTTAAATATTCACTCAATAATACCAGTATTAACAAGGACGAAATCTTTTTAGAACTTTATTTTGCACAGGTCTCTAGAAACAGACCTGGATTCAATCTGTGACTTTGTTAGGCTGTAATACTCTTGATATAGATTTTTTTTCTTTAAATTAAAAAATGTTTTTTCACATGACACGTGGTTAGAGTTGTCTACTATTAAAAGTAAAATTTGCATCCTTGGATCTCTCTGTTTAAAATAAAGGCAATAGGTAAATGAAGAAGAGGATGTACGTGTGAAACCAAAATTTTTTAGTATTACTTTCTATTAAATGTTTTGCTTTCCTCATCCACACCTAAGAATCTTTGGTCTTCCAATATGCTTTTAGAAAGAGCATTGAATGCCCAGTGATATGAATAGTGTCTTTTTGTCTGTGAGAAAAACAGTTTCATTGTGCCAATGCGATTATGTCGCTATTTGATGTATACCTCTCAGCAGAAACAAGTGGTGCGTCACCTAGGAGAACAGAGTTCAGGAAATATTTGTGAGAACAGCTTATTCACCTGTACCTATCCATACAATATAATAAGGAAACAGCGTTTGATATGGCTTTCACTGACTTTATTGTGAGACTTCCATTGACATTAATGTACTTGGGAAGAAGTCCACGATAACTGTTACAGTCCATTAACAGACCAGCTTTCAGTGCAAAGGATCCCCAAGCATATTGAAAACAAACTGTAAGTGTAGGTACCCTTCAAACATATTCCAAAAGCATATGACACTGTACAAGAACTACAGAAAACGGACTACCTACTTGAAAATGCAGAAGGAAGTAAGTGGAAACTCAGACTGGAGCTGTCCAGGACAGTGGAGTGAATGCACTTATGATCTGCTCTTTGAATGCCAAAACTTTAAGGAATTTTTTTATCTGATAGTGGGATTATCTTCTGTGAACAGTTACAAGTGCAAATAGCGCAGAGCAGTTTTTGAAGGAAGAGAATGGAGCAGATATAACTGCAGGTCTCAAAACTTTCTAGAAATGATAAGACACATAAATAAAGAAGGGAAACGTACTGCGTAAGGTTTGGGTTTAGGGCTTTTCTTTCAGTCTGTGGAAAAGTATGTGTGTTTCATGTATGCTTCATAAAAAAAGGAATCTGGGAGAAAATTCAGATGCACCCTGATGAGGATTCCAGCATGACAGAGTTCCTACGCACTGTGGAGTACTCTCCCATTGGAGATAGGATGGCTGGGCAGAAAAACCCCAGTGCAGACTAGAGTCAATTTTGCACATTTCTTCCCTGTGCAATTGCATGTGGCCTGTCTTGTTCCGAGGTGTGGGGGTAAATCTCATCCTGCAGTGTTCAAAACATAGGAGACGTGAACCTGCTTGTGAATCCTACATACAGAAATTAGGTTGGTGATTAAAAGTTATAGTGAAGGTTGTTAAAAAGTAATGAATTCCTTCAGGCATTTCCCACTCTCCCTCTAAGGATGTCTGTAGCTGGCACCGTTACCCACATACTGACTCATGATCGCTGTATTTCCATGAGCTCCTGTTGGTGTTGTCATTTAAATACTGATATAACTAAGAAGACTACACCATATGGTGGCATTGCTGCACTGGGTACTGTTAAATACAGAAGTGACGTGAATTGCACGTATAAAGACATATTTTTAGTATTCAGTATGACAACGTAGGCCAGATTTTTCCAAAACTCTTGGTTCTCATCAGAGTATCAAAACAAGGGCCAGATTATCAAGTTTTCAACTTGCAGCTGCTTGTACTGGGACACTAAACGTTAGATATTTCAGAAGAGAGAGTTTTCAGTCAAAAGTACTATGAACTTTTAATTACATTAATCTGCTATGACAACAAGTGCTGAGATGCTGCCACTTCCCCATGGACTGGAGATTTTGATTTCATGTAAATACAGCAGCTCATGGAGTCAGCTGGGCTTGTTCTTCCTCTTCTCATTTAAATCTGCATAGCTCCCTGGGCTTTCTGAATACATTGATCTAAGAGGAGAATCAATTCCATATGTGGAAAACCCTCTAAGGGAGCAAAAGGCCCAATACGATCCTAGTGTGAACGAGATTACACATTCTGGCTACTAGCTCTAGTTGCTTCACTTAACTGAGTGGCAATTTCTTCAGTAAACAGTTTTAAAATGGGATTCTGTTTGTCTACACATGCAATTGCTACATGTGATTACATCTAAACAGGAGAAAAAGGATACACATGAAATAAAATATTTGCCTACTTGGCACTTTGAAAGTATATGACCTAGCTTACCAATGTACATGCAAACTTAGTCCTCCCTAAACTACCAAAATAAGAATGTGACCAGTGTAGGTATTGTAACATATAGGATAAACTTATGATTCTTACCTAGAAAGTTAATTTCAGAATCTCTCAACATTTTTCAGACATACCTGAAACCTTTTCTCATAACATCAATAACTAGTTACACTACCGATTGCATTTGGTCATGGACAGCTGATGCTCCTACAACGTGGTGTTACTGGCTTCTGCTGAAGACCTTCTAAAAAACTAGAATATTTTTATATGATTTTCTATGTGACACATGATGGCTCCAGTCATCATTTCTTATGCTAACTAGTATGACTTCTTTTTCTTTGGTGTCCTGGGCATACACACCAACCCCCACCATTTTTAGAAGAGCCGCTGGCTCTTGTATTATGGCATAGTTCTATCTTGACTTAGCCCTTCTGTCCCCCTAGTCCTGTCTGCTTTGTCTCCTCTCTTGTCAAACACTGCAGTCAGTTAATGTGCAAACATGGTTTATTTTCCCCTAAAGGCACACATGATTTCTTTAAATAGACATACTTTCGCATTCACTTTTCAGGCATGTACTACTTTCCAGGAATGTAGCCCAGAATAAAAGCCATCTTATGTGACAGTAATTGAAAAGTATCATGAATTTTTCCTGTAAATTACTCTAATTCTAATTAAAAGATAGCTGAGACATGCTTAAATACACTTCCTTCCTTAAATACATTCCCCTCCCTTCTTTTCTAGTTTATATCTTCTCTCAAGACAATGCCGTATTTCTGAAAAACGGAATTCATTTCGAAAATGTGATTGAGGAAAGTTAAGTCTGAGGTAATGTCTGTCCTGGTTTCAGGTGTGATAGAGTAAATTTTCTTCCTAGTAGCTGGTATGGTGCTGTGCTTTGGATTTAGTATGAGAATAATGTTGATAATACACTGATGTTTTAGTTGTTGCTAAGTAGTGCCTACATCAGTCAAGGACTTCTCAGCATCTTATGCCCTGCCAGCAAGAACCTGGGAGGGGGCACAGCAAGGAAAACTGATCCAGGCATCCCAGGCCAAAGGAATATTCCATACCATATGACATCATTCTCAATACATAAACTGAGGGGAGTTGGTGAGAGACACTGTGGCTGATGAACTGGCTGGGCACCAGTTAGCAGATGGTGTGCAATTGTATTGTTCACCACTTGTTTTGTATATTCTTTTATCATTATTATTGTTATTATTTTCTCTTCCCTTCCTGTCCTATTAAACTGTCTTTATCTCAACCCATGAGTTTTACCTTTTTTTCAATTCTCCTCCCCATTCCACCATGGGGAGGGAGGAGTAGGTGAGCGGCTGCATGATGCTTAGTTGTTAGCTGGGCTTAAACCGTGACATGACAAAAGAGTTTATCAGCTATGCATAATCAGAACTGAAGGAAGAGTGTATGTATTCAATGCATGAGGGACAATCCTTGAGCAAATTTATCATTGACTTCAACAGGACTTTTGAGACTCAGCATGTTAGCCCAGTCTATACACCACACCTTACATGTGGCAGTGTTTTCAATGAGTATTCAAAGGACATTTTTATATCAAAGTCAAGTCTAACTGCAACTTTTCCTTTACAGGGTGCGAAGGCAGAAACTGTAATTCTCCTTCCACTTCTACATCTTCCACAGCAATACAACACACTAATGTCCAAGTAGCAGGAAACAAAGGAAAAGCACACCTTGCATCTTTTCATGATTTGAATGAAAACTTATGCAGACAGTAAGAAGTTTAATTTCTTCCAATAGTTCCTGAAAACAATTTTCATAAACACTAGTTATTGTGTTTTCTTCCTGAACCCACCGTTAGGAGCAAGTGCTACTCATTTTGTTGTTAGTTTTTAATTTGTCCTGGGAACTTTAAGTTTCACAGAAATGGCACTTAGTCACCATGGAATAATAAGGTACACTTCCAGAAAACATTCTTCTCTTTAATCTGCAGATTGTGTGTGATTAAAGGCAAGAGAGGTAGTAAATAATTGTCTTGGGAGATTTTATGCATGCATAAACATGCCTGGAGGAGTGGGAAGGTGTTGGTTTAAGAAATAAGGCTGTCTTTGTTTGAGTCCTATTCTGGGCTTTGGGGCAAATAAAGGAAGAAGGAAAAGTCATGATTGTCTTTCATTGATGTCAGTCATGAGTTATACTGGCATCACTGCAAAACCAGTGAATTGAAAGGAAAATTGCAACATTTCATTTGCTAATACATTTGTGAAGGATGGTAATTGTACCTGTGCAGCTGAAGGTCATACTGGTCTGCCCCACTTCAAAACTTATTTGCTGCTCTTTTCTCTTACAGTATGAAACCAAATGATTAGTAAAATTTTAAAACTATGCAAAGAATCAGTATAAAACATGGAAACTGGGCATATGTGTGCATGTAAAGAAACCAAAAATACAGCTTATAGCTTAAAGGTTTGCATATGCAAATATGCACAGGCTGTGAGTGAATCTGTGCAAGTCTGTATTAAAGCACAGACTAAAGTATTAGCTCATTTATCCTCTAAGAGACTAACTAGAAATGCAGGCTGTGCAGTCTGTGTTCTTTCTGTTGTCCTGCAGATCTATGGATAGGTTTTTAGCAGAGCTAATTATACTTAAAAAATCAAAGTTCCTCTCTGGTTCTCTGAAGGTGCTCATGAGACACCTCTTACTCTACTAAGGTGCCATGTAGCAGCTATCCTTGTTGCCACATCCATAGGTTTTTGTCATAATCTTTATTACTCCTCTTCCTGGAGCAATGAGAAGTTTAATTTTCCTTAAAAAAAGATGTGTCCAACGCCACAAGGATTGTGGAAAAGCTTAAAGACCTAACCTTAGTAAATTCAAAGATCCCAATGGCACCACATAAGAACTAGCATATTTGCTTTCATCATGACTCTCATGACCTTTTAAACTGGCTCATTATTTCTGAAATATTTTTGAGCCTGGTTCAAAATATACTTGAGTTTTCCAGTGGTGGTCTTATGTGCATTTTTGGATCTTTGCATTGTTATTATTCCTGCTGCAGAGGCAAGTGAATGAGGAACTATTAACACCTCTCTACACTGATCAGTCACCTGTTGGCAGGATGTGAGGACAGTTAAGGCAAATGCTTCGTACAGTTTTACTGAGCCTATTGAGATCATTGTGTTAAATAGCACAGATATTTACGGCATGGTCAAATAACTGCAAAGCATGACTAATGCTCCAAAATAAGTAGGAAGGTTTTGCTTTCTTCCTTCCCTCCCATTCCCTTTCACCACTTTTCAGATAAATTCCAGTTCACTCTTTTTTATTTTATTATGTGTTAATAATATCTATTCTTCACTCAGGTTCTATTAGTGAAGGTTTGAAGTGGTTATTGAAAGGAAAGGGAAGAAATCTTAAAAGATCAAGAATATTGTTTGAAAGAACCTTCACCTCAAATTGCGGTAAATTTACAAAGTGTAAGGACAGAAAAAATACCATCCTGAGTCACACCATTAGCCCATTCAGGCCAGTACTCTGTCTCTAACAGAGGTAATAAGAGGTGCTATTTTGGGAAAGTACTAGTGATTAGCTTCAGTCCCTTCCTCTTAGTGACTTCCAGCATCCAAAATCTCTCTATTAGTGAAGTTAGAGAGTGTCTCTTCCTATTCCTTTTAGTCTCTGTCTCTAAACTGGATTTCCATGATTTTCCTTATGATTCATTTATGATCGTGCTGATATTATTCGCCTCCCTAACCTCCTTTTGCAAGAAGTTCTGTTGGTTTCAAACAAACCAAGTCCTCTACCCACTGTGTAAAAAGATACGTTCTATTGTCTGGTTTAGACTTCCCTTCCATTGGCTTCAGTTACTGCTTACTCATGTAGTATGGTGGGGTTTGGTGAATAACGGTTCCATATATGCCTTATTTACCACCTTGTAGAATTTGCAAACCTTGGTCATACCCTGTTTCCTCCTCTCCAGTCTGAAGAATCCCAGACTCCTTAGTGTCACCTTGTAAGGCAATTGATTTACCTCCTTTCTCAATTTAGTTGCCCTTCTCTTTACATCCACTGACTTTTCTGAGGTGCAGAGACCAGAAATACACACAGTATTCAGGATATGGGCACATCGTTGTTTCAAATAGTAGCAAAATCATGTTGTTTGGTGTGTTCACAATATTTTTCCTGTTGATGCCATTCCTTGTTGAACAGAAAATTGCAGGCAGCTGCCAATGATGAATGAAATCTCTCTCCTGAGTTGTACCTGCCATTTCTGAGTTCAGCATCATTTGAACATGATGTGGATTATTCTTCCTGCCTTACAGTTACCTACTCTGAAGCTTATCCACTGTTTTTTTTTTTCCTGTTCACTCACTGAGGTCCTTTTGATGATCCTCAACAGCAACATGGTATTTGACTACCCAAAGTAACTTACTATCATCTGTGAAATCAGAGATTTCACAATTCACTTCTTTTTCCAGGTTACTGATGAAGATCCTGAATAAAACTGGACCCAATACTATGGCTTTGTCAGGGGTGGAAGGCAGATTCACCAGATTGTAGGTCCCAGGATCTGCCCCTCCAGACCCCAATTGGAGAAAGGGATTGCTAAACCACAACTTCTCTGGCACAGTAGGCTACGCACCTTTATAAAGTACTCTTCAAATTATCTTTTATTCCTCTTAATTTTGTGTTTATTTTTCTTCTTTCCATGTATTACAGGCTTTGCTTTCTTCTTCTTTGTGCAGGCCTCGTATTTTTTGACTGCCATTCTTTTCCCTAAGATAGTAACCTTTTTCACTTCCCATCATTTGCTATGATAGCTTTTCCCTTGAGCCTTGAAGAGATTTCATTTGATGACTTCATTTTCTCCTGGAATTGCAGTACACAGTTTAACTCGGCTTGCAATACATACTCCAGGCTCTTGCTTGTTGAATTATTCCTTACAGGATTTTTTGGTTGGCTGGTTGAATTTTTTATTGGTTGGGGTTTTTTTACTACCTGTCTCTTTTTTAATCTAGTTTTCTTTCTTGAAACTGAATATCTGTCTGCTGGATTTATTTCTCTTTTTCTCTCATGATACAAAGATTAACTTCAACTGTATTGTGATCACTGTTACAGAGTGGCTCACCCCCTAGCAACTCTTAGTGAGGGCCTGTGCACCACTTGAGACCAAGTTCAGGATAACATCTGGTGTTATTCCCCAGCTTCTGAGACAGGCTGATATAGGCAGAAGTTTTTATTGCATGAATTTTTTTCTTTCCACTTCTCATCCTGATGAAGCACTGAACTATATCTAGATAGTTAAAATCTACTATCTTTTTACCTATCTTAATTGCAACTTCTTCAGCTTCACTTTTTTTTTTTTTTTAATCATGATTGGGGTGGAGGGCTTGGTAATATAATCCTAATGCTACATTCTTATTACTAAATTGCTGAATTTCACTCACATAGATTCCTCAGTGCTTTTCTTTTCTGACAATAATATACTGTATTTGTACTTTCATTATCTTTTCTGTACTGTGCCTGTCCCACACCCTAAGATCCTATCTGTACTTTTCATTAAGTTGATGCTCTAGCATCATAATAACCTTGTTTACCTCCCTTCAACCAGTCTCTTTGGTGTATCTTCTGTTAGGTTTGCTATTGGTGTCAATTATTCCAATTTTTCTATCTTATTTTTTAGGCTTCTACTCTTGCTGTAGAAGCATCTTGCTTGGTATTGTACATGTTGCCCAGCTGGAACTGTAAGAAATCTGATCTGCATTCTCAGTTATAGTAATTCTTTATTTATGTCCCTCCTGGCTTTTTTGGGGGTGCATTGAACATTAGCCACATCCTCTCTGAGGATTGCATCAGACAGAACCAGTGCTCCTCAGTGTCTGTCAGCTTGCCTCTCTGCTTGGAGTTTGGATAACCCTCTACGATCTTTTTCACTTTCAGTTCCAGCAGCCAGGCTCTATTTTGGTTATAGTTAAGCCTATTCTTTTACTATGCAGAATTTACTAGTTCCTAATGCAAATGGATTCCTCTCTTTTACACCTTGGAGTCAACCATGCCCTGAGGCTCTCAACTTCTGCCCATCTTATGGGCTTTACACTGGAATTGGCAGCATTTCTGAGCAGAGAAGTCATCGGGGGGGGGGGGGGGGGGGGGACGGGGGGGGGGGACGGGGACGGGGACGACACAGTCTCCTGCTTGCATTTGCCATGAAGGCTGTTTCGCCTGCACTTCCATGTCAGTGGTACCAAGAAGGACCAAGACCAGTGGCTCTTTCCCTGCTCATCAAACCAACATAATCCAAGTAAACTAAGACCACATGAGGTCTGCTGCCTTTGCACCCCACTGGCAAAATACTATGTGATCCCTTCCAGCGCTGCAAACCCAGCTACCCATGTGCCTATGAAGCAAGTTTCCTGCTCTTTCCACCTGCTCCTCCCAGCCCTGAAGACCCCCCAGTGCAGGAACACCCGCAGCACAGGAAGACACTGTGGCACCAGCTGGGTGCTGGTGCTGGATCTGATCTGAGAGCCCTCTTGCCCTGAGACATGCATCCTCCTCAGCAACACAAGGCTTTGAGTGGAAGCAGGCATGTCCCCGTGGGCCTCATTTGTGAACATCTCTGACTCTCCTAACTGCTCCTGTTCAGCTCCTCTCGGGTCAGGAGAACAGCCCCACTCCCGTGGGGCCAGGAGGGCTGTGCGTCACTTCCACACATAAAACCTCCCCCTTGGGAAGACACTCACACCCGCTGCACCCGTGAGATGGATGGGGGAGCCCCCAGCCTATTGCTGGCTTCTGCCTACACCATGAGCTTGAAACATGGCTGTTCTCTGAAAGCATACAGTAGTTTAGCTTCTCTCCTGATTAGATAATGAAGATCATGTTCTCCTCTTAATCGATTTTACCCTTATTAAGCTAGTTAGCAGCAAAGTCAAATCTGGCCTAACTGCAACCTGCTGTCACAATCGCTGAAAGGACTACCATTGCTCTCTTCATTTCACTGTCATTTACGGATGCAAAATTGATGTGAAATGTTTCCTCATCCTGGTGTGAAAAGACTATTTCCATATACTTTGCATGGGTGTATATAATTACTCAACATGTAAAGTACTGTATTAGACCTAGAGTGTTTACATCTTTTCTTTCTAATTTTTGCCCTAATTTTATTTCCTGCAATGAATTTATTTTCCCAGCAGATTGATTCAAAGCAGAAAAATTCTTATTTGAATTTAATACATATTAAGAGTATGGATCAGAAGAATCTGATTTTTTCATGCCATTTAATTAATTTAGCATGTGATGGTACATTATTTCTGTGACTTTGCATCAGTCTAACTCAAATGGAACAGCTTTTTCTTTTAAAACAATATGAACGGTTTCTACATTTCATTCATGGATGTATCCTCAGTGGCAACAAACTGGTATCTTCTCATTACATGGTTGTTGCTCACTGAGGATTTGGCTCTTTAATTCTAAATGAAAGGTCTCTTCACCAATGACAGAAAGCCACTACAGGACATACATAAATCAGCTGCTGGTGAAGTATTTTACCCGCAAAAACCATGAAGCCTGGGGCCTCACTTTCACATGTACACAATAGCTCAGATATCTAGAAGTTAGGTGTCTAGTCAAAACCAGGTATCTAACCTTATTTCATAGTAATGGTGACAAATAGTCAGGATTGTCTTCTGGAATTGCTGGGTTTAGATGCTTATCTCAGGAAAAAAGGGAGAACGAAACTGGCAATGTCTCCAGACCTGTTAAAGCAACATCACAAATGAACAGAACTAACAGCAGCATGCTAGCGATGATATCTGTAAATAGAGAGAACTGCTGTGGTGAATTCAGACAATGGAAACGGATAAGAAAGGATGGGGTATTAAAGATAAGCTACAGATCATCAGATCATGGCTACAACAATTTTCTTTCTTAAAGGACCACGCCAGTCTACACCACACGACTACAGCAAAAATGAAATTAAAAAAAAAAGGAGGGGGAGCATGGGGAAGGGTACACAAGGAAATGACAGAATACTATCAAGTTCTGCGCTCAGGTCAACAGCTTGAACCAAATAATTTTAACATCTACCTTTCTTCTGCAAGCTGTGATTTTTGCTCTGTAATTTCTCATAAAAAGCTCTTCAGCAATAACAAAGAGCCGCTTCAGGATAATTACAAATCAGTTGCTGATGCAGTTTTTTAGTAGCTGTATTATCTTTCTCTGATGCTTCGCATTTGCTCTGACTTAACAGCTCAACACATTCAGAGACAAATTGGGAATATATTTCAAGACTGAACACAGTATGACTTTGAGTAGATGCAATTTCAGGCCTGTAAGGATGAGAAGGAAGCAGGAACATTTTTCATGACTAGCCTTTAGTAACTTAAAGCAATTCCATGGGGATCAAAGACTGTAATGAAGATATAGTCACTTGGGATGGCCAGCTCTCTGGAGATGGCAGTAACCTCCCTCTGCATTATCCCAAGTCAGTATATTACAAACCAACAAAGCTTTGGGGGCAGGGAAGAATAACTTCAGGAACACTGCACAGAAATTCAAGGAACCTAAAACAGACATGGGTAAGACAAAGGGAAGTTAAAAATGTGAAAAGAAAGTTGGTTATTCAGTCTGGAGAAGAGAAGACTCCAAAGAGACCCCATAGCAGCCTTCCATTACATGAAGGGACTGATAAGAAAGCTGCAGGGGGGACTTTTTACAAGGGCCTGTAGTGACAGGACAACAGATAACGGGTTTAAACTGAAAGCAGGGAGATTTAGATTGGATATCAGGACTAAATTCTTCACGGAGAGGGTGGTGAGGCACTGGAATAAACTGCCCAGAGAAGCTGTGGGTGCCCCATCCCTGGAAGTGTTCAAGGCCAGGCTGGATGAGGCTTTGAGCAACCTGGTCTAATAGAAGGTGTCCCTGCCCATGGCAGGGGGGTTAGAACTGTGTCACCTTTAAGGTCCCTTCCATCCCAAACCATTCTATGATTCTATGATGATTCTAAATACCTCCAAAGAGTAAAATAATCCCCTGACACAGGGGTGAAAGGCTCTTGGAATTTGCAGAACTGACAATTCCTGTCCTGTACTGACATTCCTTGTCCATTGTATGCAATTTTCCTCAGAAAAAAAATTTGGACAAAAATTTTGGGAACATCTATGTTCAGAAGATGTGGAATTACTCGATCCCATTGATAGAGTCATTGAACAGTGGTCAATGAGAAAGAAAACATTCATCAGAAGAGGATATTTAAGGGTGTGTTTGTCAGTGTAAACAGAAAAATATTTCTATGTTCGTTTCATCTATAGTGTGTTTTTATTGCTGTTGCAATGTAAAGATGCAGTTAAGAGAAGCTGCCATGATTTCTCACGAATACATTTTCAAATGTATATGTTAACTTCATGGTTTTAATTTTTGAGACAATATAAGGCATTTTAGGTTACATTAAAGATACTGCAGAAGTTTCCAGCATGAGATTAAAAAGTTGGGATAAGTACTCTATAAATGTAATCAGGCTCAAAACTGAGTGGGGATCAAAATAAAATTGCATATGACATTTTCACTTAAAGGTAAAGAAAACCAATTTCATGATTAATTCCTAAGAGTTACAAAAAAGCCTTGAAGTCTTTTATCTAAAGGTTCAATTAAGGACTGACATAGTGCTGGCAGGGGATAAGCTCTGCTGCTCATTTGCAACTAGGTCTTTTCCGCCCATGCTTCTTGTTCTACCAGAGAAGAGCAGAGGAGGAAATATTGTCCTACCACCTCAGCATTCTCCCTGAGAACATCAATTACAGAGGGGGACAAGGTGAGAGCCAACGCACGGGTAGGTATTGCCCAGCAGAAAAGCCTTCCCTCCGGCACCACAGCAAAGCTGAAAGAAGCAGGAACATAGTGCCAAACTACGCTGAGGTCATGAACACAGAAGCTACCCTGTACACGGGGCGAGAGCAAAAGTGTCACTGTTTTGCCTGGGAGCAGCATTTCCAGGAGGAGCTGCATCCACCTCCAGTCTTAAATGTGCTATAGCAAGAACACAGTTGTATGGCATTTGGAGGAAAAATAGCCAGGGGGGGGGGAAAGCTGTCTCTACAATTGAGTTGGAAACAGCAGCCACTTTGGTTTCCTTTGAAAAATAGATCTCATGACACACGATTGACACAGGAGACCAGCATGGTGATCAAAGTCAGAGCACTGGTTTGTAGAGTGGGGTAAAGCAAGGAGCTGGAAGAGAGGTACGCCCTTTTCCTCAATTAAAAGCTCAGTCCAGTCTATATCTCCAAGATTCTTGGGATGTTTCACATTACTACTTTATTTTCTTCTTAAGAGAGAAATCACAAGGCAGAAAGAAATAATATTGTCTGTAGAAAAGATTCTCTTTCCCCTCCTTTCTCTTCAAACAAGGTGAGTAAATGGATTGAGGTTTTGAAATAACATAGACGGAACAGAATGAGCATTTTCTAGGGCAAAGACAGTATCACTGAAAGGATTTCACTGGCCAGAAGCAAAACAATTGGCGTGTGTGTGTGTGTAGCATGAGTTTCATTATCTAAACCTTGAATCAAAATGGGCCAGAATCTGGCATCCGTCCATCCATCCACACACTGAACGGTTCCCTAAGGAATAGTCCTGTACTGAAGTAAGGTGGAATGCGGCAGCACCAGCTACTGAAATGGAGTGTGCACAATGAATAATATTAATTCTTAAGAAAGCTGCTTGCTGGGGGCAGGGGGAAATGGTGTGTTCCCAGTATTATTTTTTATAATAAACTGAAAAATTTGAAATAACACATTTTCCCTTCAAGAAAACTCTGCACGTAATGCAAGCACTTATACGACCCATATATATATCAGGAAAAAAAAGGTGTTTTTTTCCCTACTTTAAGTTTCAGTGGCAAAACTTTAACTGAATAAGGTAGCTTTTTTTTTTTTTTTCCAAATTCCTTGCAGAGTTTTGCTGATGATTTTTCGTGGTGCACTGTAATAAGGAAATTACAAAACTAACAGTGAGCATAGAATGACATATAAAGATCTAATAGTCATTTATTATCCCTGGCATAAATGTGACGTTACTTCACTTTGTTAATAGAGCTGGTTTCTTTGGCCTGTTATGCTAAAACAAACAAGAGGTTCAGGTAAAGTTCTGAATACAAATAGCAAATTTTCAGTTAAAAATTTCCAGCAATTTAAAGACATGCATGAAGCTGTATCTGAGAATATTTAGATTCCTGAGGAAGCTCAAGCAAACCGAAAGCAAAAACCGAGGCAAATCCACTTGTACGCTAAGACCAACAAAGAGCTTAAAGGTCTCTGTGCAAATTCTTATTAATTCAAATCAGGACGAACCAGTGCCTTTTGACGGATAATGATCTGAACAGAAGACTGCAAGAACAGAACAAAAGGAAATACGTAAAAATATCAATCTTTGAAATCATCAAAACACACAGTCAAGACAAGCATACTACAGAACCTGGCAAATGCTGAGCTGGTGGAAAATGCAACCAAAGTTGTAAGGGGATATCTCCTAGGGCATCTGCTTTTTCTTCAAAGAAGAATAAGATTCTACCTGAACAGGAGTGGAAAAGCTTTGCAGGAAAGAGATAAAACATGATAGCAATCAGAGTTTAAACTAAATCGTGAAATGGATTAGAATTTGTGACAAAAGTAGTAACTGGCCTGCGAAATAGCATTAAAAATGCTTCTGAAACCGATTCTTGACTCTGTAATTTGTTTCCACATCACATTAAGCAGGTCCACAGAAATCCAAGGTCCTAATTTTCCTAAGCAGCAGTGTCATTTTCATTTATGATTTTAGCACCATGAAAGGAAAATACCACCTCTCTCTCCACCATTACAAATATAAATGGATTTGGCTTGTGATTCCCATCCAAGTTTATCTGTATTCTCTTCCCAGCATAAATCACTGATTTTGCAATTGAATTGTGGAATGAAGAAAAATAAAGAATTCATTCATAACATTACATTTTCACTTCGAATTGTGTAGAAATTTACTGCTTAAAAGTGACTGTTCTCAACTATTTTTCTAAATAAATTTTACTGGTCATATTTGTATTGTAAAGGATACTCTCTTAATGTTTTAATTTAAATTGGGAATTAGCTCTAAAATAGAAGTTTTACTTCCCTCAGTGACATAGTCCTCCATGGCTATATTAAACTAAACATACACAAAGTTATGTTTAGAGCTTGACAATTACATTTCCTTGATTCTTTCACTTTTTTTTTAGGTGTTCTAGCCTCCTAGAAATGTGAACTAATTTTTTTAACCCTTCTTTAAATGTTTAAATATACCATGTAGTAACACTGTATCTATTAGATTGGCAAGCACATGAAGTCATTTATAGAGATGAGAATAAATATTGGTACTTAAAACAAAAAGGTTTACTGTATCTAGTGCTAACAACTAATCAATATCTATTTAAAGGCTTAGCATAAAGAAAAGCAGAATTTTACCAGAAAAGAAGTAGTTTACCAAGTGAAAATAGATACTGGTAATTAGTTTGCAAATCATTTGAAAGTTTTGCAAAGAAATCAAACCCAACAACAGCAAAAAATCACCTTTAATTTACGTGAAATATGCATGACATATCCTCACTTACCACTTCATACCAGCTTGCGATATTTTGAACTTTACAGCTTTTGCTGCCAAGTTTTGTCCCTGTATTCAGAAAAGAAACAATTAAGTGTAGAGATGCCAAGATGGCTTTCATCTGCACAATCGCTTAGTGATCTCAGAAGAATAGCATTTTAGACCTGTACTTGAACGTAAAGATACTTTCCCCAAGGCCTCTGGTCTCAACCTTATCCACTGTTTTCACTACAGAAACAGGGGAGATTTGGTGCAGCATCTGCCAATATAAATTGTCCATACAGGCAATTCTTCTGTGTTCAGACGTGAAATTAAGGCAGAAAAACACAATCCTATATCTGATGTCAATACTCTCTATTTTTCTCCCGTGTATAATTACTAGTATGGCGGGATAGACAGTGCCCCGAGATTTGAGCATAGTGGATGAGCTCATTCCTCACTCCTTTTCATAGGTGTATTAGATCTGGTGCAAACTGTTCATTCGCAAATATATTTGCACATGCAGTTTCTATATCTGTATGTACATGTATTCTGAACACAGTTAAGAAAACTTGCTGTAACCAGGTTCACAGATTTCAACCATAATATAAAAAAATAGTTGATGATAATTAATTTTAAACGTGCAGTATATTCTTATAATGACATTGTATAGAAAAGAATAAAGCAGTGGGTAGAAGAAAAAACACAGAAAATAATCCAAGTAATCCTGTGTGTTAGGTCAGAGTTCTAGGTTGCTGTATGTTGTAAATTCATGAGGGGGAGGAATTTAGTGACAGGCCAAAGTCTTTATGCCTTAATTAATGTCATGGGGATGATAGATCTGCAGTGCACTCATTTCATTTCATACAAATGACTACGCGAGTCACCTTTGTTATCTACTAACCGCTCTGTGGGAGGAAACACAACAGTCACAGACATGGTATTATAATACAAAAGAAAGGGTCTTAGACCAACATTTCCAAAGATACCTAAAGTGATTAAAATGTTTAAATCCCAAAGGATTTCAATATGGTTTAAGTAACTACATCTTTTTGTTGTACTGAAAACCTCAGCTGCAATACTTGCTTTCTTCTAGGCTACACTCTACTTGTTTAAGAAATAAGGGGTAATATTAATGGTATCAAAATTCCAATCCCATTTCTAGTGGTCCTATTAAAAGCAAACTGGTATCCAATTTAAGAAATTGTGAGCAATATATGACCCTCCGCTGGCTATAGCTAGCAGGTATCTTTCTCTTTCCATGGCCCGGCTGAACACTTAGCTGAGAAACCACATCTCATTGGTTTTCATACTTGTAAATTATTTTTATTGACAAGACTCATTTACAAAGACACAAGTGATCTTTTTTTCAGTGAGTAGTGCTCCATGGGGCATAACTGGTGTTTTCAACAGATCTTTGTATAAATTGTAAGAACCTGAGCAAGCCATGTGATTTTCAGCACAGACTGAATATGAACTTAAGCTCATCTTGAGATCAAAGATAGTATGCCAGATCTCCACAGGAGCTGGATCTAGCAGGATTTAATCATCTGAAATAAGTCTGTCATGTTCCCATTTTCCCTGCTCTCAGGAAAAAAAAAAAAAAACACCAAACTGAACCAAGGACTATCCCGTTGTTCCAGCTGGGTAACATGTGTCTGTTTCAGGTACAGTTTACTTGAAGTTTGTGTCTAAATCTGAATCCAGACTTCAAAATGAAGCAGAGAGATGTCCTCTCATCGCTGCAGAGCTATTGCAGTGAAAAGGCCCCACCAGGCTGAGGCTGTCAAGCCATGCGTGGGGGCATGCAGCTAACACACCTGGCATCTGCTCTCCACTTCTGCCCTTCCTGTGGCTGCTGCTACAGGTGTACGTAGGATCAGCCAAACTGCCCCAGTGTAGGCATTGCTGGAGGCAAACTGCAGCAGTCCAGGAGCTGCTTCTCAGCCCATTCAGCTGCTGTGCTGCGGGAGCTACTCCCTCCAGGCACAGGGCAAGGCTGCAGCTGGGTCTGCCTCTGACAACTCCTATCCCAGAGGTTGCACCACAGTCAGGTCCACACCCTCCCCCATGACAAACACTCATCCATGTTTGTCAGAAACTTCAGAAAATAAGTAATTATACCTGTTTTACTCTATCACTTGCAATCTCCTTTTGAATGGCACAGGTCTTTTGTTTAATTATTTAATCAATATGTTCGTCCAGCACTATATCTGACTCAAAACATGGCATTGATTATACTAGTCATGAAAACGTATTTCACATATTCAGTATAGATCAACATTAGTAATAAACATTTAATTATTAACTAATTCCATTTTGAAAAAAAAAAAACTTTAAATCTTTGGAAAGAAAATTCCAATTAGGTATCTGACCAATTCTCTCTGGACAGTATTAATAAGGGGCAAGGGTGGTGGTTAAGGCACAAGCCAGGAGGTTGAGAAGTTCACAATCAGTAACATTTTGTGGTACATATTTTTCATGGGATCCCAGCTTTAGTGGCCCACCTCATAACCCTCAGTCACCTTGTCTTTACTGAACGTTAATCCTACAGGAGGTGGAGATTTTGTTACAGATCATGTTCCGGGACCTAAGCTGGGATTTCAGAAGTTTGTTACTACAATGAAAATATATAGTAATGGGTTTTAAATTTCATTCTTTTGTGTACATGCCACAAGGTGAGAACATATAGCATCATTGAGTATATAATGGAGGATCTTCCAGAAGGCTGCAAATTACTTTGAAATACCAAAGCCACAGGTTTATCCTGCACACCAGTGCAGGAAGGAAATTCACACTTTGCATCAAACCCATTAATTGATCAACTTCACAAGCACATTACTATATCTCTAAAAAAAATCCCAATCTCTCAATCTCTTGACCTATCATTCAGTGACAGTGGTATAAAAGCTGAGGCAGATTTAGTAAGGTCTTTCCTGTACTTGTTGCTTAAATTATCATTATCTAGTGTAGTGCCAGTTCTGCAACATTTCTCTTCATATCAGCTCTTTTTCACGCTGTGCAAAACCAGAACAATGTGTCCTGTCTGTAGGGGCTGACAGTTACAGCCGAATACAGAACATAAGAGAGGGCCAGATAACCGGGTACGAGGAAACCGTCAGATCCCTGTGGTCAACACGATAAGCAGGCCTGTCACAGCCAATTGCTCACATCTAGCTTGGAGGTTTCACCAGGGTTAAGTCAGCCTATGCCCTGCATCAAAACTGCTTCCATAAAGGAAAAAAGATATGTCATTGTCACAGGAGACGCCCGTCTGAAGGAACAGAAGGCCCAATACGCAGACCAGATCCACTTCTTAGGGAAGTCTGCTGCCTCCCTGGGGCCCGGGTTAAAGATGTGAAGAGAAAGCTGCCTACCCTGGTACAGCCCTCAGATTGCTGCTATTCAGTATCGATTTATCGGGCAGGCAGCAATGAAGTTGCAGTAAGAAGTCTGAGGGCAATCAATGAGTCTTCATGGCCTTGGGAAGGGGGAAAGGGATAAAACCAGGCTCACTAGAGATAAGTCTGGGGGTGACATGCCATTGTTTGAGGTGTGGTGTGCTAGCGAGGTCCTTCAGGCTGCCGTCTTGGTAAGATAGTGGATGGAGATCCATGCGGCAGCAAAGCCACAAGGGTTATGGATGCATCAGAAACCACAGAAGCACCTGAGAATGGTCACGTAGGACTTAGGGCTTCTCCCTGCAAAAGGATGGTGGGATCAGTAGCCCAAATGAAGTGCATCTACCCCAATGTGCACAGCATGGGCAAAAACCAGGAACAGCTGGAAGCCACTGTGGAGCTGGAAAACTATGATATAGTTGCCATCATGGAAACATAGTGGAATGATTAGGACAACTTCAGTGCTGCAATGGATGGCTATAAACTCTTCAGAAGGGGTAGGCCAGGAAGGAGAGGCAGTGGGGTAGCCCTGTATATTAGGGAGTTCTTTGATTGTCTAGAGTATAATGATGGTGATGACAGGGTTAAGCATGTGACATTCAACATGGAAAGTGCCTCAGCAGATAAGCCTTGGTCCTACCGCATAGAAGTTGACTACAATTCCAAATGCAGACGCAGGATGACAAAAAGGAACTTGGTTCAACACTGCTTCATGTCTCCTGTGGGTGCCTCATCACCTATGCCATGTTTTCACTCTATTTTAAACCCAGAACTGAATTCTGTGCTTAAAATATGTTGTGGTGTCCCATTCAAGTTCAGAAAAACCTAACGGAAAGCCAGTGCCCCCAGCCTAGATACTGGTGTGAATAGCACCTGATGGGGTGGGATACAGTTTGCAGAGGAGGCAGTTTGCACCACACAACCTAAAGCACTGCTCCACAAAAATTTTCCTAAGTGTCTCTCAGACTGTGACATGGTGGTCTTTGCAGAAGTATCCGTTTAAGCAATGCCCTCCCACCACCTCACTATGGTCTCCTCATCAGGCCCCTCATGGCAGCATGGGACGCCTCAACTCTGCCAGCTTGTTTGTGCTGCTATGAACAGAATCACCGAGCCAGATCTCTGAGCATCTTCACAGCAGTTTTTGCAAGTGCCATTTATTGGAGGGCACTTTGGCACATGGACCAGGCTGAGTATAAGGAACAGGGTGACTGGCTGCAAAGAGGCCAGTATCACCAGTGAAGACAAAATCCTGTTACAGGATTAAATCCTTTAATGCAGATTCTGGAGCTGGTAAAAACAAGAGCTCTTTCTTGTCTTCATCCCTTAATAAGTAAATTACGTGGAGCAAAGTCGGGAACAGAAGGGGCAGGAGGGCGTTATATTTTGGCATGGCTTCTGCAGAGCTATTCAGAGCTGTGACTGACTATGGGTGTAACATCTTCACCTTGCTACATGCAGTGACTGTGACTGTAACACCAATGAACTTATCAGCCACCAAGTACATGTCAAGTGAGTTCTAAAATAGACTTTTATTACTTTGTACCTTGAGTGGAATTAAGCTTTTGATTACAAGAGACACAGACTGTGTGTCTTTCAAAGGAGCTAGATTCAAGCTGTAAACTTTTTATGGACCTATAGTTTTACTACTTACTTCAGCTGAAGTTGTCACCACCTAGACAGTGATGAACACGTAGGCGACTAAAGCTGTTTGCAACCCACACAGTCTCTTCACACCTAGGTTGCCACAGGCACCCAGTCCTGGAAGCATGTTCTGAGAAAGGCTAACATGCCCCAGCAGCACTTAACTGCCAGACACAGTCAACACAAGGCTGAAGGAACTAGAGACGGGTCTCATTTCTTGCATAATTTCATATTGCTGGAAAAGTCACATAGGAAGTTTCAGACCTAGATTCAGAGCTCCCTGCACTCAAAAGCTATCTGAATCTATCTGGCCTCTGCCACAAGGTTACAAACTTCTGAACAAAGGCCAGAGTATTCTCAAGATGCTCCCAGACCCAGCAAGAAAGTAGGAGTGATAAAGTCAGTGTTGTTTGTCTCTGAGCTAGCAGCAATATTCAATCAGCCACCAGACGCAAGGAAGAAAGCTCAGAGCAGTCTTTGACTTTCAGTGATCAAAATACTCATATACCCCTGTAAATTGTGCTTCAGAAAAATGGAAAATAGGACATCTAGAATGTCAAATGACAGGAAACATGTATCTATTTCTCAAAGATAGATCGTAGACAGAATAGTGTCACATGAAATTTCTGATATTCTTAGACTGAAATATTTCCTTTTGAGGCATTTGGTATTTTGGAGAATAGATGAAAAACATCACGTGAAAATAGGGAAAGATTCTGAACAGGAAAAAAACTTCTATATGCACATGGAGAGAGAGAGAGAGAGAGAAATATGTGTGGGTGTGTTTATATATATACACATATGATCATCAAAACTTATCCATCCCTGGCCGTGAAGAAAAAGCAGACATAGTTCTGGAGCTCAAATCCATTGTTCCTTTGAACCCTGGTTCACATTGCTTGTACTATACCTGAATGAAGTGCCATATATAACAGACAACAGGTTACTTTAACAAGTTGATCTAGCAGCAGTGGAAAACCCATATTCTCTCTCAAATTCAGCTGATTTGCTTTATTGCCTTTCACTTCTGTTCAGTTACACAGCTATCTATTTCCTGACTCTAATTCTCTGAAATTGTGCCAAAAGTGTACCTTAGCATATCATGATAGGATCTTTCCAGCCCATGAGAACATACAGGCAACAAAGCTCTTCCCCCTTCATTTCCTGAGCTACTGGCAAAAGCAATTTAATTTTCAGGATGTTAACATTATTATTTCTAGCTAAGAAAATAATAATTCATCATAAAAATGCTGATAACGTATCAGTAAAAATGTTTTGATTGTGGTTGCTATCTACAAACACAAATTTATGTGTAGCTTGTTGCAAATTAAGACATTCTTTCAAGGAGAGGAACAATAAAATAATTGCTGAAGAAGGCTGTCAATAATGGGACAAGGTGCAACCCAAATAAACCAGAAAACTATATTTGATCTTAGCACATCAAACTAACATGAAGAGATGTCAACTTTACACCCAATTGTTGCTTCTGAATTACGTGTTGGAGTTGCCTTATATGTGTATCTATATTACTGCATTGGCTAGTAATTCAGTGTTGCACAGTGGAGTTACTCAGGGGACTGGAGAAAGAATACCTGTATGGAGACCCAGACTCCTGCTCCCCATCTCCCCTCAAGGTCAGATGATTGTTGGACCACATAGGTGAGGCAAAAGCCCAATTCTCCTTCTACAGAAGGCATGAAGAAAAATGTTTGCAGAAGGGTTTGTGCAGGTCAACATCTCATCCTCACATGGAGTAAAGATACAGGTGATCCTCACTAAAGGGCTAAGGGATTCAGCAGTAACCCTAGTTTCCACAGTTCAGGAAGAGCTTGAAAAGGTTTTTAAACTCTTAAACACAGGATTCCTGGGAAAACCTGCTCTTTCAGAACTTATGAATAGCAAGAAACCTAAACAATCACAGCATTTTCCAGCAGTGATACTAGTGTTTCCATTCTTTTAATTCAGGCTAATCATAATAACACAACCATTATACAGCAGGTCTAATTACATTACAAAAAAATCATTAGCCTTTAAATCTACCAACTCCTTGATAGAATGAACAGAAATTGCTGTTGATTTTTTCATATTATGTCTAAATGCCTCAAATTCTATTTTACCCAGGGAATTTCCTATTGCTGTTGTATTAACTAACACCTCCTGTTTTCTCATAAATGTTAAGCAAAGCCATTCTGATCATTAATTACAGTCCTCTCCCAGTCCTGTTAGATAACTTCCTACAGAAACATTAGTCAGTTTTAATTACAGCAAGAAAAGTTGTGAAACTGTGAAAGCTTATATAAGAACTGTACAGAGAGTTAAGCAACCATGCTTTCTTTAGCAACTCAGCAAACCTTAACCTTCCTTTCCATTCCTGTGACTTATGGTGCTGGGCACTCTTCCCATGCAATGTAGAAATCAAAGCACAACCGAATTAATGGATTTCCTATTTCTAGACAACTTCATGTTATATAAAGAAAAATT
The DNA here is from genome assembly GCA_027574665.1 of Rhynochetos jubatus. Taxonomy (NCBI): domain Eukaryota; kingdom Metazoa; phylum Chordata; class Aves; order Eurypygiformes; family Rhynochetidae; genus Rhynochetos; species Rhynochetos jubatus. The sequence continues at coordinate 55,959,626 of CM050651.1, read as the reverse complement.
CATTTGTATTGTGGGTGTTCTTGTTTTGTTTTGACCTGAGGCAAACAAAGTAAGATCTCTTTTAGCCTGAATCTAATTTTATATAACCCTTTCAATGAATGACAGACCTTCACCTTAATGCTTGAAAATTTTTGAATGCAAACTTTCTCTCCTCCCATTCCATATTCTCTTCCTCTCCTTTTATTGAATCCAGCACCTAAGTAACTCTGCTCATTGCTGACCCTTTCAGAGCATGCTCAAAGATCACTGATAGTTCCTACAGTTGTTACAGCAATAAATTAATAAAGAACTGACCAGACGTTCACCTTGAATAACACCAACCTAAGCAACCCCCAATTCAAATCAAATAATAGAGGACAGATCCATAGAAATATTTCTGCACCTAAAAGACAGATGTTCCTAGCACTGAAACACAAACCATGAGTTGCAGAATCACATCCTCAATAGAGTCCATGGCATCAGTTGGGCATCTCAGAAAAAGGCCCAGAAGAGTCACCATCTCAAACACTGAGTTGGCTAATGGCAGTTAAGCAATGTACCGATGCTTAGAACTTGGCCAACTAAGCATCCATGTCTAAGCAGTCATGATTTAAAATTTTCTGCTCTTTGAGCTTTCATTCAGAGGCTTCTATCCTCACCTGAGTGGAGCATCTGCTAAAAGAAGACACCTACACATTTTATTTAAAAAAACAGAGCCATGGTCACCAAGTTATCTTAAAACACAAAGTAATGAAATAAAACCTCCTTTTGTTACAACAGTAGCATAGTTAAAGCCTTTAGCTAATATACGGAAGACTATTTTAGTTCTGTGCTAGATAATTTATTTCATCTGACTGAAATCATTCAACTCACCAGCTTCTGCTGCCTCAAAGATCGCACAAACACCAAGTCACAAGACAGTTCCTTTCAGTTAATATGCAACACTGGGGAAAAAAATCCAAAGCTATGTTGTAATTCTTCCTCATAATAAGTTGTGAAGTACTTCACAAGAAGTTTCAATGACTGCATGCAAGGCTTTCAACTAACCAGAGTGAAATAATTTTATGTGAGTTTTGGAAAGGAGAAAAAATACTTAGAGTAGGTATGATTATGTTACAAAGGCCAACTTCAAAAGGTGACTTAGAAATATGATGTTGAACCGCAGGAACACTATTTATGAGCTCTGCTTGACTGGAGATGCTTAATTCTTAGAGAACATTCAGATTTATCAGAATGAATTCAATATGACTGAGTAAATGAAGAAAATCCATTAACTGAATAAATCTAACAATGTTCTTCTCAAGCACCCTTTGCTTTTGCTCTTATTCAACTATTTATTGTAAAAATCTTATAGGGCAGGTTTTATTTCAATATTTATGCATATATATGTAAAAATTTGTATTTCTAAGGAAGGTGATATTGACTCAAAAAAAGTGAGTCAATTGGACAATGTTTTCTGATGAATGCAATAAAAGCCCCGATGGCAAAAGGTGGAGACCCCCACTAGAAACAATTACTGGGGGTTTCTTTGAAGTTTTGACTGATATTATTTTAGAATTTTGGGGAAAAATAATCAAATTAAATGGTGTTATCTATTATGGCAGACATTTTTTACATCCAAGCTGTGAAGATGTAATATCAAACTCTGACACCTAGAGATTAATTAGCATCTGAGCTAATGAAACAGCAAGTCTATGAAAGATGGAATAATGTGCTGAAATTTTAATTAAGGCATTAGAATTGTAGACATAAACAATTACAAACTAAGACCAGAGACACTGAGACAACATTGTTTAACTCTCCTTGATCAACTGGCAGGTTCAGAGCTAAAAATCCAAGCATTGCCTAGCTCCCACTGACAGTGGGTGATGTGACCCATGCATGTAGGGGCAAAGCCAACTCATGACCAAATCAGGAAGAAAACCAAAGTTGGGACAGTGTTGCAACCTGTTGTAGATGTCATGCTTGCCCTACTCGAAAAGCAAGAGTGTCCAGTGAAGGAGCTGCAAACAAAGTCAAAAGCAAGAATATACAACAAAAGTGGGTGTCTCACAGGAAACAGTGAAGACAAGATTAGTAGACACCACTTAGAAGGCAAAGAACGAGAAAGTGAAACACAGTCTAATTCATCAGTTTAATATGGTATGGGAGACACGGCAGCACAGTGCACCATGACTGGTAAAAATGCACTAAATAAAAACTAAAAAAATTTTTTAAAACACACGGTGTTGTTAAAACCAGGTATCTGAGGGAAGATATAAAAATAATCTCATAAGAAAGACACCTAAATTTGCAGTTACCAAAAAGATGCATAATTCCAAATTTTCAACCGGTATAAACCAGACCCTATTCAGGCTTTTTAATTTACTTAGCCTGGATGACATTACTAGACCAAGTTGAGGATCAGGTGAGGTTGGTTATTTTTTACTATACAGGTTGAACCTAATGCACTGGTGGTTAAAGCAAAGAACAGTAAGATTGTTTTACAGAGAGGAAATTTCACAACAAGATAATTCTTGCAATCAAACCAAACTTGCTATCTAAATTCTCATAATTAGAAGGATCTCAGCAAACTGTTGAGCTTGCATTGCCCTGATAGGAAGAGCTGACAATGGAAAAAATAGAGGTCTTGATGATAAGGAGTCCTGTGAGAGGCTTATCTCCTGCTGTCCAGATTAGGGACCAAGAGTGAACCATGGTCCTTTCTGGCATATGCATACAGATTTCCCTTCCATGGAAACAGGTTCACCAAACATCCCTGTATGTAGGTGGAATGAGGTCAGGATGTATATGTATGCTATAACCAGCCCTTCAGGTTCACTCCTAAGTTAAACACTTTAGGCAGTGACAAAGTTATCCCAGATTTGCACTAATGTAAGAGAAATCAGAACTTGTCTTTTGTTCAGTACCTTTCTCCATGAATAACACAAACACTAAATTTACTAGCTGTGCAAGAAGATAATATAGTCAGTCTATGGCTAGTTCTACATAATGATGTGCTCAATCTGTAAAGTCCCATTTTACTGAGAGCTGACAGTCCTTCAGCTCTGCCTTTGCACAGCACCTAGAAAAGTGGATCCCTTCTCTTAGTAAGAATTGCTGTAAGAGAGTGCATTACATTTATATATATGCAGGTCTCCATGCGGCTGAAAGGGAAATTCGCATCTTTCCCTTAGAACTCCCGCCCAGCACAGCCTTTTCCCTCTGCCAAGTATAAACATCTTATTGCTGGGTTACTTTCAGTTGGCGGTATTCCTACGGTGCTGGCATGAGTCCAGGAATCTGATGATCTGACAAAAAAAAAAGTTGCAGTAGAACTGGACCCTGAACAGTGGTTCTCAGTACTTTCCAAATGTGACTATTAACAGCTCTTTCTCCAATCATTCAACTCCCTTGTCAGTAAAGCACTTTGGAAGTTTCTCTACTTTTTCCTAAGGCATAACCTCCCTATTCGCCTGAATTCTTTCTGCATGATTCAAGCCACTAGTATTACTTATTTACCTGGCTTTATTCACAGGCAATGGATTTGGTATTATCCACTTCCTGCTCAGTCAGGGAAACACATCCCAAGTACGTGCAACTCCCCTGCTCCAGTGAAATCAACAGAAGAAAGAGAATTTATTCTGTACAAATTTGCTGATGTGCAAATCTGAACCCAGCAACAAAAGAACATAATAAGAACAACTGTGAGAGTGAACAGTCTTTTCAGTGTTACTAAAAGTGCTGAAAAATTATAATCTTTCCTGCTTGCTTTTTTGTTCCCCTCTGATAGAACAGGCTATAGTCAAAGAATACTGGTGGATGATTAATTTTGGGTGCTTTCAGTGAATTATAACATGGTACAGTTCAACTCTCGAATTAGTCACTCTCAGATAACTGATACAAAGACCCACAAACTCACCACAGACTTTCCTGCAGAGAAAATAACACTCATTTATTAAGATGACCATTGCAGAGGCAGACAGAAGAAAAAGATGCAGACCAGTTGCAGTTTTCTGTTTGTGCCTTCTAAACTGTCATCGTTAACTGATAAAACAGAAATCTGAAATCAACCAACTACCATCCAGGGAAATACAGGCTGTGGGGTTTTTTCCTCCTAAAAAATAAACTTGTAACTGTTCTCAAATACACTGTTTCACTAACTTTATCTGCATACTAATCTCAAAATCATGGCTTGCATTTAATCATGCCCTTGCAGTGCTCTGTAAATTATCTGTCACAGTAATTTACATCTAGGTCCATCTATGCCAATGAGTTGCTGAGGCATTGCTGTGGCATTATTGCAGTTGTACTATTCATTTATTATGTCTTGGCCTGCATGCAGTACTAATTCTACACCTTAAAATATGCCTACTTTGCCGTAGCAGTTAGCATAGATCAATTGTATGACATATGGTATATTACTTATCTGCATACAGATCTGTATTACATAAACCAGCAAGACAGCACTACAAAGCTTACATTTGCCAAGTCTCATACCAGATTTTGGTTAGTTTTGGTGGCAGACTTAGCTTTTTCTTACCTGTGTTACCAGAAGAAAGACTCTAAAATGATCAAATATGCAAACTTGTATATATATTTCTATATATTTCTATTATGTGTATATATTTCTATACCTAAATTTTCCACAGCAAGACTGAGAGACAGAGGCAGAATCTGACTTTAAACACAAACAAGCCACTCTGTTTTCTGCTCCAAAAGATACAAAATAAACACGGCTATCATACAAAAATGAAAGGAGATTTTGATTTTCATTCAGTGTTGCCACATTCTTACTTCGCCTTGAAGATCTAGGTCTTTTTGCACAGTTCCATGCAAAGTCAAGGAGATCAGCTCGTCCTGAGTGTGTCATCCAGGCTGCAGTTAATGTTTTCATTGTCTTCAGCGTCAGGGAATGAGACCTCAGACCATATTAGTATGAACCAAGAGTAACCCCACTGAAGTCAGTTTGGACTGCGTGTGGAAACGAGTCAACATTTGGCACTCCAGGATCAAACCAGAAAATGACAGTCTTCTCACCAACTGCTGATAGACCATTGCTTTCATCTACAAGTGAGGTGTACACTTGGTGACGTTGTTGGCAGGTTTGGCTCTGAGAGTGCTGTGCAGAGGTTTCTTCTCAGCTACTATCATCTACTTTGCAGAGGCTTTGTTGAACTGCTTGTTAGCAGAAAAATATTACAAAGTGCTTCCACTTACACTGTGGCTAGTGCAGTGTTTATCAGCATGAAAAACCTGAAGATTTATTCATTCTTATCTCTGAAAAAGTTCCTTACTTCTTATGTAACAAAAGGAATTGTTGTGTGCCATAAAGGCTTTCAGAATTACACAGAAAATTCAATTTTGGGAAACTGATAAACACCTAACCATAAAAGGAATACACAAATATGTGTTATCATAAAAAACATTTATTCTTTCATTTTCCTGAGAAACTACGAAAATTACGACTAATGTAAATTAAACATTGTGGCATGTAACATTTCAGTGTATCACAAAATGGATCATTTTACTAGTTGTGTTACACCCATACAGAAGCAATGGTTAAAAACAAATCACTGATGTAAGGCTGCAAATGTAAGGCTGTACAGTCAAGTAGTGTGACACAAAGCAATTTGAGCATTTTTCTAACTTATTCATACCTTCTACAATACAGTGTGTAGAGACATGATTACAGACTGTCTTCTAAAAGATCTGCTTCACACAAAAAGCATGGGAATGTTGGTGCTTCTTCAGAGGGCTTGTGCTTCTTTGCCCATTCTGATTGGTGCAGCAGTGGGCAAACACTGACCACCTCTTCTGGTGTTCATCCTTGGGTAGGTGGGTATTGCCTGTTCTTAACTGCATTGAATAAAGAATTATTTTCCTCCACAGCTTGTTGCACTGTCCTCACCGTATTTTAGACCTGTTTTTCAAGTAGAGCAAAAAAAAAAAAATTCTGTTCTGCTCTGGGGATGTCACAGACCCTTCAGTCACCAGGCAGGACTTACATGATCTTAGAGTGTGCTCAGTCCAAAAGGAGTCTTCAAACCACCCCCCTGTCCCACTGTTCTGGACTCTGCTCAGCATGTAAGAAATCAAATTCTTTTTAGATTCTTGGAAACTAGCAAAACCAAGATAATTTTTCACAGACGGTAAACACATCTGTCTACTACTATGGCAAATATCCCGAATAAATAAATTGATTGAAAACACTCAAACTTCTCAACAAAAATAATTCAAACCAGCTTTTTTGATGCGAAGAACAAACAACAGTATTTTTCCTTAACTTCATTCTTAGAAATGGCCTAACCATTAAAAAAATCATTTACTGAGTCAAACATTCAGCATGACAAATGTGTGCCCAAACACGCTGAATTTAGCGAAGTTATACACTGCCATAAACACGGCCTTGCAGCATAAATACATTTATTTTGACAAATATGCTTACACTGCAGGATATAAAAGGGCTATGATATGAATGGAATTTGGGATTATCTACAAACTGGTAAACAGCATTGAAAATAAAGGATTTTTTATGTATGTTTATTATATAATATCCAATATCTTCTTATAAATTTACTTAGGGAAAAGAACCAGTTTTATATGTGACATGCATAGATACACTTGTGTGGTTTAAGGACTGACTTAGCTTTTGTATGGGCAGGTACCCAACATCACACAGTCCCCATCCTATGTTCTGCAGCCCACTCACCTCTGTTAGTCTGTGACCAGGAGAAGAAAGGAACATGACTGAACTATTTCTCCTCAAAGTTGTAAAGCTTACTTATGCTGTGACAGGTAAACGGTGTCTAGTTCTTTCTAAAGAGAATGTCTACTGTTGGGCTGTTGAAGCAGCACAAGAGAGGAGCTGCTCAAAGAAAAGGAAGGAATGTGTAAAAGGATAGCAGGAGCTAGCAGTGGATAACCATTTTTTTCCCTGATAACCTTATTTTTCTTAAGTCAATACATCAAAATCTCCACTCAGGACAATCTCTTATATATTAAAAATTCAATGCACAGTACTAATTTTGGAACATAAGTATTTGTAGATAAAGACATTGTAGATAAATGCCACTTCTTCATGTTCCTTGAAGAGATACTGGTTTTCAATTATTTTGCTGTTTTATAATTCTGTATGGATTTTTCTCACTCGTACGTTAGTAGGTTTTGAACTTGCAAAAAAAATGCTTACAGCAGAGAAGAACTCAAACTCTTGTAATTGCTAGATGGCACCATCCTGCCCTTTTGAGGTTACAGCAAGACAGCATGTGATTTTTTTTCCTTACCCTCTTTCAACACATGAACCAGGAGCAGACAATCAGTTGAAACAGCGATGATTACAAATGACAACTTGTAGCATGTGTTATCACAGCCACTGTATACAGTAATTCCGCTAACAATGCATTTTGCTAACAACCATATGGATTCAGGGAAAGTTGTTTTTTCTGGAGGAAATCAACTGCAGACACATTATTACAGTATGCGTTTCCCAGGATCTGTATTGGACAAGCAGACTAAATGCAATGTTAGTTTAAAAAGTCTTTGGCAGACACTGGGTGAAACTCTGGCCCCTTTAAAATTAGTGACTAAATGAGCATAGATGTTCATGAGGCTGAGGTTATTATAATTACTCATGTAACTATTGGACTGTCAAATATTTTAGGTCCAATTCAGCCTGTTTACAATCTGACTAAGAGAAATATTATCTCCCACCGGTTTTCCCAGTTATTTTAATCAAATAAATGACATCACAGGCAGGGATGTGGCAGCTTCTTGAAGGTGTCAGATGTGAACCTTGCTGAGCTTCCTGAGGTGACTGAGAATTTTAAATTCATCTCTTGAAGGGCACATTTCCCCTGAATGACACTTCAGACATATTAACCAAGGGTCATTAAGGAACAGTTGCACAATAGGCTTGTAGGAAGTAAGCGATTAAATGGAATTACCCAGTTTAAAGTACACCTAGACAAAAAACTTTAGACATGCCTCAACAAAGGCATGATGCAACAACATAAACTGAAATTTAAAGGATTGTGAATGGGTAGAATCAACACTCCTGTACAGAAAACTAGAGAATGAGGAAATGAGATGCCATAGGACAATGCTTCCTATGTCTTAGTATCCAAGTGGCAGCTTTCTCTCGAGAGTGATGGACGGCATAGCAAAGACCCTCCCTCGGCCTTCAGCAGCTACAGCAGCGCGGACAAATTAGCTGTCCTACAATCTGCTCTGACACCTTAATGACAACTTCAGCCAAATTACCACCCAGCTAAAACAGCCTAGGTTCACAGGTTAAGTGTGCTGGTGTCATTACGCTAAGTGTAAGGAATAAACATGATCAATCTCCATATATAACAAAGGTTGGGTGGGGAACAGCTTTTGAAAAGCAGAAAATGGAAACACCGTGAAAAAAACAAAGAGAGGAATTATTTATGATACTGTGAAAGCTGAAGGCATAACTCAGAAGGAAAGGTATACATTTACAGCTTGAAGACTTTTAACAATATCTTTACTAATTAGGGGAGCATTTTAAAAGCTTTGGGTTAGATTCTTCAGGGTCACTGATGTAAATCCTTTTGGAGCAGTTTGATTCTCCATTTTTCATCAGTGTCATGTTCTGCAGTTATTTGAAAGGTATTCAACTAAGCAATCAAAGGTCTCTTTCCCAGAATACTGGGTACCTCTCAACCCTGCAGAAGCTATGCCAAAGGCAAAAGGCACCAAAATCTTCAAAAGCACTACTTTTTCACCTTCAGTTTCTGTTTTGGTAAATATTTTCATAGGTTTTCCAGACTATGGGATATCAGCTTAAATAGAGACTTCACTAAAGGTGGAGTCACAGCTTCCCCCTCATGCTTCAGGTTGCAAAATAAAAAAAAGCACTTGCAGCGAGTGATGGAAGAAACCTTCTCTGTTACTCCCATATCCAGAATAATATTCATCTATATACTTAAGACCACAGCCTCATTTTAGTGGTATGTCCATTCATGTGAACAGAATGCCAGGAAGTGATAAATCCAAACTGCTTCTTTGAACAACCACATTAGCTGCAAATATTTTAGTACAAACAAATACTGCAAAGAAATGTTACTAATATAATATTTTCAGCAATCTCAATCAGATAATTAATAGCAGAAAATTCACCTCTTTCATTCTAAGCCCCTCAGCCTGCAGACTGGGGCGTCTGTTTACACTGTCAGGATAATAGGAATGACTAGGCAGAACGGAGAGGCTCTTTTGCTGTCTCCCTCATTTTCTCTGGCTGCACTCATGAAGCCATGAGAAGAAAAATCCTGACTCCTTGTATCTCCAAATATTCCTACTGTTCAGACACTTCTCACAGAGTATTTCTGATGTAATTTTTCTGAGAAAATGGTATATTTCAGTAACATTCACTGAGACACAGAGAACATAGAATATCCTGGGCACTGTCATTTGTATCTTCCAATTCATAAGCAGTTTTCCTTGCAAATATTTTAAGCGACCTCTAAAAACAGTGTTATGGAAACCCCATGAACCCATTTCTCCATCACGCAACACTTTTCAGTCACCTGTGAAGCTGTGGTTCTCCTGACACTGGCTGCTACATCTTCTCCCCCGATATGGGGACATTAAAAAGAAATCTAAAGCCAGAAAGGTCAGAACTGGAGTCTCTGTTACGCTGACCTGGGTAGACTCACACCAGGGAAATCAGGGAATGAGTGGTAGCCTTACCAAATCTGACCGATAGCACTTCACATCCTTTGCAAAAGTGCTAATGACTGCAAGGTTGCAAGGAGAGAGGATAATCAGGTCTAAAATTGGAAATTCTCTTCCTTACATTCAATTTTTTTTCCCTGATTCCCAGAGGAAGACCATTCTCATTTCCCTGAAACATAAAAATGTATTTCTTATTTTTAACCTACCCATTGTCATCTAGGTCATTATATAGCAATGATTATTCAAAAATTTCCTCTTACTTTAGTAACTTGAAATGAATTTAGCTCACTGTGCTGCACACAAACTCAGAGTAGCACACCCAGTGACAGGACATTTTCAAACAACCTTCAGTCGTATGATTCATTTCCCTACGGCAGTTTTACATGAGTACTAACATACTCAGAGCTTCCAAGGATTGGCCTCTCGATTTACTCGTTTGGTGAGGGTATCTTCCCTTAGGCATTTACCTCATTATATCCAACTATCAGTTATCACTTTATCATCAGAGTTCACTGCCTAACTGTGCCTTACCTAGTGATATGCTCTCCCTTTCACCCCTACACAGCTATTACTGGCCTTTTCTGGCACAGCATCACAAATTTGGCGCTCATATCAAATTCATATGTACAGACTTTGTACATGTACAGTGATACAGAGAAATACTTAACAAGCTTCATCATGCACACACCAGAGACAACCATGCAATCCTTGTGTGTCCCTGGTTTACATAGTGCTTGTGTCCAAAACCTGTTTAGTTTTGAAGTCAAATATTTAAACGGCTGTAATAGTCCTCCTGGCAATTGAAAGACTAACATAGAAGACCATTCAAGAAAAGACAAAGTGAGCCAATACTCCCCATATACTGTGCAAGTTTATGAGTGTATACACAAGACTGCAGTGTTCTTCTTGCGGTCCTCAGGGGCAAGAGAGCAGCCCCAGCCCAGGGAGATCACGTTTGAATTAGTGGTTTATCACTTAGCTTGCTCTTCACTAACATCTCCTGAGACTGAAAGAGTTACACCTCTGTTGGACACATTCTAGTTGAGAAATGAGCAGCTCGGAGCAATGCTCCATATGTGCACTGACAGAGCTGGGAGACAACTTTACAGGTCAGCTGTTTCCCTCTGAACAGGTGTAACAAGTAAGAGCAAGATGATATCATCACAAAGCATCTGCTACGTGTAATTGATAAACACTGACCATAACTTGCCAGAAATGATTAGCACTGTACAATGAGTCATTTCATGTCAACGTATTCCAAGGATAAAGAAACCACACTTATCTAAAGGTACATAAGTCAGGTCTAAATGAGTTGGTTAAGGATGCAGAACAAAGGTAGCCATGTTAGCATAGTGTAACACTTTCTTCTTGACAGAGTTAATTAATCTGTACAGAGTGCAGCAGTAATGTGGCTATATTGTTTCTGGCAGCAGCCCAGCCTGGGCCTTCCCACAGCTTTGTTGTTCTTTCCTTCAGGAATGTCAGCCCCACATCAGCAGCCACTTTCCAAGCATGTCAAGAACTAGTTAGATTAAAGCAGAGACAAATTCCACTGCCAATTGGGAAATACAATTGATTCATGTAAATCTGAAATATAGCACTCAAACACACTTCCCATGTAACAGTCCCTCTGACGAAATCAGAAATTCTGGCCTCTTCAGAATCACAGGCCAAGTATTGCAGGACAAGTGATGGGTGAAGAGGAGAGGTTAGCAGGAAGTATTAGTCTGAAGATTGTTTAGGTGGGAAAAAAGAGGATTCTTTGTAATCTATACCTTTCCCTGAATACTGAAACATCCATCTGACATCAGTGGTGGCATTTCACTGGATTTCCATGGAACTGCTTCATTTAATATCAGTCAAATTTTCTTTATATGGGCAAAAAAATATACGTTTTATCAGTAAAATATCTGATCTGTTTCAGAAGCACCTCCCTGATAAGCTCATTTTGTCAGTTTTCTAGATAACGGTTCCCAAGTAAGACAATTTTGTTTCTGTTGTTATTTTTCTGTTATGCCTACTATTGTGTTTAAATTTCTATTATTACTTCTAAAAGACTGATGTGAATTCTGTCTTGATCAGAAGAACTAACTTTGACTGGATTCCTGCGAGAGGTGCCTGTTCTCCAGGCTAATTATTAATCTTCAGCTGGTTAGTGAATTACCCTAGAATAAAATCAAAAGGCATGACTTCACATGAGGATACGTATACAATTACTCACACACATATATACACCTTCTTTTTTTTTTTAATCAAAGGTATTAAGGTATTAAAATATTTTACAAACCCCTTTAGAGCTTTGTTTTATATCCATGCTTTGAGCAATAAGGCTAAGGGAAGACCTTGTGCAACCCATCAGTAGTACCACCTCAGTTCTGAAGATATGGGGAGTTTCCCATCAGCTGTTGCAGCACTGGATGGAGTCTTTGGAAATGATGGCCAGAAGTTCAAACACCTGAAGGCTCTTGTAAGGCATGCTGCCAACCTCCTGTGTCCCCTCCCTTTTATCGCAGCTTGTTCACATGCAGCCAATTCATTGTCAGGCTTGACGTAACATTTCCAAAATGTATAGAGCTGCTCTGATAAAAAGCAGTCCCCAAGTTCAAGCATCATCATTATTTGCATTTATCTTACTATTGAGCAGTGTAATAGACTTTACTGTCATATAGCAACAGCAAACTATTAATCTCTGCAGACTAACTCAGCAGGGCATGAACTAGCTGTGGAAAAATTTGGCTTGAACGGAATTCCTTTTTCCTCAAAAGTATTCAGATAGAATTCACCCTTCAGCTAAAAAGATACATCAGTCCCACAGAAATTCTTGATGAACCAGATCCTTCAAGGCCTTGCTACTTGCATAAGCAAATACTACTCACAAGTGTAAAAGACTTTTTAAAACTTTTCCCAAGCACTTTGTCAAGATTTCGACAGGGTAAGAATAGCATGGACAAGGCCATCATAAAAAACTTACCAGTAGGGGGCTTCTTAGGTCTCAGAGGCTGCAGTATAACAAGAAAATGTCTTATGGAATAAAGTGATGACAATTTTCTGCTTCTTCTGCAGGCTCCAGTGTACTTACAGATAGTTGAAACAGGCCACTACTGAAGTAAAACAATGCATATTCAGTAGATTAAATGTAATCAGGTCTACACATACCAGCTGAAGCTCTGATCTTTAACAGAACATTTGGCATCTAGACCATGATCCACTTAATACAAGCTATTTTCTGTAATCAAGCGATTGATATAGACTAAGGAGGGGTAAAATGGTTTTGCTTAGTCATTTCCACAGCTTAATTGATCTGTAAAGGCTTTGTGCTATAGAAGGTTTTTGTGTTCAGATGGGAAAACTTGCCAATAGTACTGGGTGTTTGTCTGTAGAAATGCGTTTCACGTATATTTTGTCTCTTAATAGCCTCCATTCCTGAAAAGAATTACAATTTTTTTTTCAATTTACTTGAAAAGTTCAGGTATTTAGTGCACTCCAACAGCACGACTCATAATAAATCACAACAGTAAGCTTTTTCAGCCATATCTTTAAGTCTAGCTGTAATTGGGTCTAGAGCTATGCAACTCAGTAATAAAGCTAATGCATCCTTTCAATGGAGGACCCATAAACTAAGTCACTTTGAAGAAAACCCACCAAAAAAAAAAAAAAAATCCTAAGAGTCCATGAATAGAGCCTACCCTTGAAGCAGGAGTAGCTACACATGGAAGGCATGTCACAGGATCTACACAGAGAACACTAACCAGTGGAAAATTCTGTGCAGTCCACCCATTCACCTGTGTTAATTTTTTCCTCTTTTGAGCCTCTGAAACATCTCAGAAGAAGGCTATATCAGAAACTGTGTGGCCAGCAGGACTAGGGCAGGGATTGTTCCCCTCTACTGGGCACTGGTGAGGCCGCACCTTGAATACTGTGTGCAGTTTTGGGCCCCTCACTGCAAGAAAGACACTGAGGTGCTGGAGCGTGTCCAGAGAAGGGCAACGGAGCTGGGGAAGGGTCTGGAGCACAAGTCCTGTGAGGAGCAGCTGAGGGAGCTGGGGGTGTTCAGCCTGGAGAAGAGGAGGGTCAGGGGAGACCTTATTGCTCTCCACAAGGAGGTTGCAGCGGGGGGTTGGCCTCTTCTTCCCGGTGATAAATGACAGGACAAGAGGAAACGGCCTCAAGTTGAATCAGGGGAGGTTTACACTTGTTATTAGGAAAAATTTGTTCACCGAAAGGGTTTTCAGGCATTGCAACAGGATGCCCAGAAAGGTGAACGAGCCACCATCCCTGGAAATATTTAAAAGACATCTTGATGTGGTACTTAGGGACACGTTAGGTTAACAGTTGGACTTGATCTTAAAGGTCTTTTTCCAACCTAAACAATTCTAAGGCTGCTTTGGGTTTCCCACGATGACTGGCCAATCAAAAACCTTAATAAGGTGTAAGATATGGAGAAGATGTTTATGCCACATATACTTTTCTTTTGGGAGGTTTAACACAAAATTTGCTAAGCATGGCATTCAGAGAGGAGTTGCTATTGGCATTAAAAAGAAAATTCAGAAGATCGATTAATGTTCTGTTCCTTCTTCACCGTGAGACTTCTCGAGTTGACCGACTCTTGCTGCTTTTCAATGCCACAAAGTCACACTGCATCTGACCGTGACAATTACAGTGACACATGCAGTGCAGTCTTCTCTGACATAAATACACTTTTCTAACAGCAGAGGAATGAATACAATTCAAGGAGTTCATGAAGAACAAAGTCACAGGTATCCTGTAATAATACTGCTAACACTGTCAATAAAACTAGCTGTAACCATATCTTGAACAAACAGAAAGATTTATTGCTTTTATTAGTTAATGGTTGAAGATGTTCCTGTGATCATTTTCTCCTAGAAAATTAATTGTTCACCTGCACACTTTTCACTTATCAGTCTCCATTTTAATATGTTCTACAATTATTTTTAGAAGTGCTGACCCTTCACAAATATAGGAAGAAGAAAAGTCAGCTCTGGAACAGAAGACAAACTTTTCACTTAGTGGCAATTCTGATGCATTTTCTTCTCAACATTAAGCCAATAAAAACCAAACAAAGCAGATACTCACACAGCCACTGTACCGCTGATGGTATAGGCCTAGGTCATGCATGCTATTCTTTCTATGTACATTTTCCTGAAGCAAAGATGGAAAGCTAAAAAGGTTATGATGGTATGTTCACCTAATTTAAGATTAATATTGTTCCTAAAGTAAAACATAGTATAGCCTGGGACCCAGAAGCTAGATTTCAAAAACTAGATTCCTTGGATAATCTCCAGCATTGATCACAGCCATTGGAGAAATTAATTTCACTGAGAAACCAGTATTCTGAAAATTTTCCTAAGAACAGGTTTGTTTCAATTACACATTTAATACGAGTAAGTTGGAAAAAAAAAATCTCAACATTCTCAAAGCACACCAGAAATGGGAAATTATTTCATTTTGACGATGTTAAGAAAATGTCATGCAGATTTCATTGTTCATTTATATTAGGCTGTATTGCATTTCGATGAAAAGCATAGCTAAGCAAAGGAAAAGGTTGAACTGAAATATTTCAATCATATTATAATAATTATACCTTCTTGAAATGAAAGCAGGTGATAAACAAAAATTAAATCCTTCAGTGGTCCCAAATCACAGTAATCAGGTTTTTTTTAAATTTAGATTTACACTGAAAGATTACAAACTCCAAGACCATCTCTCTACCACAAACACAAATCCAGTTTCTGACCTGCTTTACTACATTCATTGCTTGTAAAGATTATTTTATTACCTCCCTATGAGCTAAATTGTTCCTGTTTGGCACAGACTACTGGAAAAATCAATGCAGACCCATACTACCATGGAAGGAGTAACAGGAAACACTGGGGTTTCTCAGAACTCCCTGGCTGTCCTGGGAGACGTGTCAAACAATTTAAGGCACCCTTTTAGTGAGGTACAGTATATTCACCACTATTAATCTTGCTGTGCTGATAACAATAAAGCTCAATAGCTACTTTTATGGCTCATTATTTTTAGAAGTTGCAATGGAGGAAGCAATGGGAATGAACGCTGTAATACCCTGCACAAAAAACAGAGGAAGGCACGAGACTTATTGAAAGGAAGATTCTGAAAGATCAACAAGATGTCAGTAATAAGCTCACTCCACAAAATATAAGATGCAATAGGAGTAGCCATGCGAGTGTTTGTTCTCATGGAGGGGAAAAAAGTGATTTGATACAAATGGAGTCTGTGTGTTATTTCATGCAAGTCTGTGAGCCCACAGGATGACATAGAGCGCAAGCCGCCTTTATGAACAGACAACAGACCTGACACACAGAAGCCGAGAAAAGAAGGAGGGAGGAAAATTTTCCTCATTTAATTGGAGTACAGAAACTCTGCTTAAGTGTCACGCATCTCAGGTGTATACAACACTAGGGTCTTACGAATCATCTCTACTAAACAAATACTATTCAACCATACAATAGGAGTCAGTGTGCAATCTACTGTTTACTTTTTCCTTCTCACACACCACTCAAAAACTTAGTTCGTCATATTCTTTTAACGTTGCTGTCAGGTGTTAGTTTTCACTATTTCGTAAGTGCCTGAAACTGCGTCGTTTATAAAGCAAACAGATCTCTCTTTGTTCATGTGATGGTAATTCATTCAGTCATCAGGTGAGATACTGGAAAATAAATACTGATAGTTTGGTTTTGAGTACTATATTGCACAAACCACAAAAGGTCCCCCTTGGGAGAAAGATGACAGTACACTGATTTCTCTGTGATTAGTCATTCTGTACTACTGCACCCTTTTCATAAGGAGAATGGCATAATACATATGGCTGCACAAAACCATCCACACTTCTCAATTCAAAAAATTAAATTAGCCTCCCTATGCTTATGCCCTAGTTTTGCCTTTTGCCAGAATTTTTACCAAATTCCATGGAAGAAAAATTAAATAAACAACTGATAACAGTTTAAACACTTTCTTAGCACAAATTTTAAGTGTATCTCCCTGATACAGTATCATTTGTAGCACTTAGTAGTAGACAGCATTGACAGACTTTTGGACCAAGTGACTGCCAGCCAACCCTGATAACCTGGCAAGCGGCAGCAGCTAAACTGGTTTACATGGTCCTGGAATGAACCTGAGGAAATAAAGTTCAAAAGATGGTTTAGGAGGAAATGGACAGTTTTAATGGCAGAGACTGTTATCCAGACAGTGAATGAACATGGTGGTTGTGTGACAGCTGTTTCTGTCCTACTGGCATGGAAGTGCAATACCCATGAGAGAGGTACTCATAGTGCATCTGACTCCAGTATCGATCTAAAGCCTATAGGAAACTGGCCAGAGTATTATTTGCCTTCCATTCACTCCTCTGCAAAGAGTATAAGATGTTGTCCATTTGGGTAATGATTCAAAAAAGGCAAAACTGAGCAGAGAGTTCACCCTTAACCCCTGAGTTGAGGGACACTGAAGAGGCTACACTGGGAAGTTTTCTTTCTAGTTTCCATGCCCTTGTGATCTATAAAAGATGCTACTTTGCAGAGCATGTGTGTCTGTCACAGATTTTTGCCAATGCTATACATTTAAATTCAAGAAAGCAAAAAACACTGGTCTAAAGTCAAAGGGAGAAAAATCAATAGAACTCAGTTTAGCAAATCTTCGTTTGTGTCCTCCGCCAAAATATCAGCTAAAATACAAATATTAACCTGACTTCTCTTTTTGTATTCTAAACTTGCTCAAATCTGTAGAACTCGGTTTTTTCTGTAGTAAATATTTATTTTTTTATATTATTTCATACAAAAAGCCAGAAGTGCAATTAAAGAATGAAATTCTGCAGTTACTCATATACTATAAAATCATGCCCAAGCAATCACAGTGAAATGTTCACATTTTCTGCATACACTGGATACACATGCAAATCTAATTGTTTATCCCTGTAATGCTATATTTTATTCTATGAATGCGTAGTTATAATACAATAAGGCAAAGCAAGGAGATATAGCGAGGTATCATGGCAATTCTATTAAAATTGACATGGAATATAGTGGCAGGCTGCACTGAACAAGCCAAATTCATCCATAGTGTGAGTCTGACAGTGTCAGTGGAATTAAATCAGAAGTTAATTTGGGCATGGACATTCGTACACAGATACACCACCGGATTGTTTCACTGAGCATTTTTTTTTCATTATGCAAGAAACCCAGATTGAAATCTAGTGAAACTGCATAAGCTAACGTGACTCAATGTAAACTGGAAAGTTCACTGTATGATCGACACTCCTTAGCAATGTTGCATTATCTCTGCTTAAGGTGTACAGGAAATGATAAATGCAGGTGAATCCTGACGTACGCTGTATCTGTAAGTTTCCGCAAAAGGCAAGTTGGACAAATCTCTTCCTGGAGCATGTGTGAGCTACCACTGAAAAGCATAAAGTAATTGCAGATGTGAAGGTGAAGCCACAGAGAGTTTAATTCACTCATGTGCCCTGCAGCAGCCACCTTATTTGTTAGGTACTTGATTGTTGCTTAATGTTGCTGGGGGGAAAATATTGGCGAAGAAATAGAACAGGAATGAACAGGTTGTGCTGTGGCAGCCGAGCAACAGCAGATGTTTTATCACAGAGCCCATGAAAAGAAGAAATGTTACTTTTCAGATATACTATTTTACTTTTTTTTTTTTTAGGAGTGTTAGGATTTTTATGCAAAAGTTTTACAACAAAACAAAATAACAATGTCTGATACCTTCAAAATTAGGCAAGGAACAGGACTAAACCTTGGATTCAGTGATTTGGGGACTATAATTTAAATATGTTTATAACACTGTATTCCATGAAGTCACAGGTCTGGATGATGGTTTTCAGCACTCGAACAATACCCATCCTGTTGCTAGCACACACTAACACCGACCAGCAAGGTCATAACCACGTGACCACAGCCAACACACTTTTTTTTGTACAGAACTCAAACTGAAAAGACAGAAAATAATTTCTGTGCAATGTAGTTGTCCACTAGGCAGCTAAGTTGAAAAGCTTTTATTTATCACATTTTTTCTTTTAGTAAATGCAAGAACACAAACTATTACCTGAAAGTAAAGCCCTCAAATTCAGAATGGATAACAACAATTGAATGAAAATCAATTAGAAAGATGGTAAATATGTACTGATTTCCTGGTAGTTTTCTTCTGAAGTAGAAAGAAAGAAAGAAGAAAAAAATAATTCCTTATAAGAAAGTTTGTGCATCAACCATTACTTTGCCTCACTGTTACAATTTTTGGCCCATTTCTGGCATGCTCATTCAGTGTTAGCTGCACTATAGAAGAACATCCTTTATTGACAGGGAGCTACTTGCACTGGGGGCTTTACGGGCCAGATTTTCCAAAAAGAATAATTTATTCATTTACAGTAATCCAGATTCTCATCTGGCATGAATTAGGACAGTATCACAAAATTACACCATTTTAAAAAGTTGTTTTGAGGGTATGTACAGAGGTGATCTGTTGTTTGGCCCCAGGCGTTCCATCCATTCTCTTCTCTGCTCAGTCACTTACAGAAGCTGAAAGGGGCTAACCAACAGGAACAGTCAACCACAAGTAATCTCAAACTTCTAGTCTGATCCATCAGTTCCCAAGTACCCACACCCTACAATCTTTCTCATAACTTCACATCTTCAAAAGTAATAAGATACTTGGGGGGTTTATTAACCCAGGCTTTTCTTCCTCTGATGGTTACAAACTTACTTACAGACTATATGTCCGTTCACAACCATTCAGACCCATTAGTTTTAATGACAAAATTTGCTCTTTAACTTAAGTAATTCACCTCCCTTCCTTCATTTACTTCCTCTTCTAATCCTGAAATATTTAGCTTCATGTCCCCTTTCATCCTTAACTTTGCTGTCAAACCAGGCAATCTCTCTTAGTTTGTTCTCATAAGATTATCTTTATAGACCATCTCCGTATATGTTCTGGATTGCATTCACTTCATTGTCCCACCCATCGCTCCATAGCTGAAATGTGGACTGGCATAAACAGTCCCCACACTGTTTTATAAAAAAATATATATAAATATATATACAATTATATATGTACCTTTTAATCAGAAATATTTTTAGTCAGTTTAAAAGCTAAACATTAAACTGCAAAATCCAAATTCTCAAACAATGCTAACTCATTACTTTGTCCTATTCGTTAGATTATTTTGGGACAAACACTTTGCAAAAGCAAAAGCTTCCCTGGACACTTCTTAATAGTGCATTTAATTAGCTAGCTGAGCTCTTCTTCAGAAGGCATTACTAGAACCAGGTATCTAGACTTAACAAAATACTGAAGAATTGCGTATTTGATTACATAATTAGATCACCCACAATTAAATCAGACGGGAAGAAAACAACAAAGGAATGAAACTACTTGCACTTCAGGGAAAACCCTAACTGCTTGCTGTTAAGAAGAAAACTATTTTTAAGCGCATTACTTCCATAATGTTCACTCCAGTATTTATTTTACGTTCCAGTCCATCACTTGAAGGAATGGCTGCAGAAGACCAGAAATTTCACATGAGGGGCCAGTTCTGTAAGAGACTATTTCTATGTGTCAGAATTCTTCACAGGCCACAGCAAATTTCTCACAGAGCACTGTGAGGCTGTGATATCAAATTTTATTGAAAATAAAATATAAGCAACATGGCTTGCTTTTATTGGAGATGTCTATAACTGACTAAAAGTCCACTCATGACTGAGGCACCATATCTTAGGAACCTCTGAACTACACATTTGATGTGATGTGTTGATAATTATCTTCCTAACTTAGAATCTCCCACTCTCCCTTTCTCCTCACATCCTCTCTTGTTTATGCATGTAGCAATAATGATCCTCTGAGCCAAACCCTGACCCTTGCTGAAATCTGACTCACACAGGAATGCAAATACACATTTTCAAACACAGATTCACAATAGTGAAGTTTGAAACCACTACTAGAACAGGAACTGGTATTTATGATGAGATTATTTTTATACATACTATTCCTATATATGCTGTCATTAACAATATTTACGTAATACATGTTTTAACAACATGAATGATTGACTATACAGTGGGTAAATTACATTATCTACATTTTACAGGCAGCTCAGAACACAAACAGGATGCCAAAGTACTCTTGGATTATACTGTAAGACATTGGCAGGAACACATTATAGCTGGCAGGCTGGGCTAGGACACAACTACATGACCCAGGGCAGGGTCTAAGTGCTGCCCAAAATAGCAGTCCTACTTTAGATGGGCAAACAGTGTCTCCTGCTAAGATCAACTCATTAAAAGGAGGCAGTGGCATGCAGCACAGTGACAAAGAGCTGTGCCTGGCACCAGTTTCTGCATCTCTGCTAGGAGTCATGCAAACTTATCTCCTGCCTGAAGGACTGTCTTTGCACTATGTGATGAGCCATGCAATCCTGCATGATGATTTCTCAAGAAAGAGGAAGCCTTCTTCCTGCCTAGGTCTCCTCCTCATTAAAAATGCTATTACAACCTGCTTCAAATACTGACGTGGAAGGTGCCCTTTCACTTGCTTTTGCTTCTCAATGAATAAGTTAATAAGTTTCTTCAAGCCGTGCAAACTGCTTTACCCTTGCCCTTCAGTTCTGTGTTGTTAGGTGAGAAAAGCTCAAGAGCATTCTGCCTTCTCAATTACTTTGATTATTTACAGTCCCACTCTTACCTTCACCACTGTAATTGCTTATGAGTTACACAAAATCAGTCGCTTGCCTTTATTCATACTGAATAGCCCAATAGGCTACAGTGAAGGCACACTGAGTGTAGCATATTTCAGTTTATGACTCCCATGAACCTCACCACACTGAAGAACTTTAACAGGGGAAGTAATTCAGAACATAACTGCCACTCTCTGCAAAACAGGACATGGCTTCTACCTCACCCTTCCTCAGCTTCTGTCTCTGAAGTTAACCCATTTCACGACAGCTCCCAATGTGTCAGGATACTGTGCTGATCACAATATACTGAATGACTCAAGTATAAAATTACCATAAACATCAAGAAATGTATGAACCTTCCCTTCTAAATATAATTTTAAGAAAACACGTACTTACAGAGAACTATTTGTAAGTAGAGACCTTAGATCTGAGGTCATTCAGACTTCAGGATTAACAGAAATCCAACTGAAAGACAAGATCCAAAGTCTACTCCCTAGTTCTGGCATAGCTATGAAACCTGGGCAAGCCTTATTACTGTGCAAATAAAATTTTAAAAAACAAACAAAACCAAAACAAGTGCACACACACACCCCCCCTCACACACACACCCCCACCCCCAAATGTACTGAGAACTGTAGAGGAAAACCCATCAGAACTCACTGAAATCCTTGTACTCCAACCTCAGTTCAGCCTATTACAAAACCATCAAAACTCATCCAAAAATTAACCTGAGCCGAAAGAAATTTGCATCCCAAAGTTTTCACATTCTCAGTTTATCACAGTTTTCTGTCCCTTCTCTTTTAAATGTGACCAGCAAAGTGTTTATTTGAAGAGGGACGTACTTATATTGAGAATGTAAACCACAGTGAACTACAGAAAATAAAACCAGTGAAAATTATTGCATGAAACTGTAGCTACATTATAGCAGCCAAAAAGGTCCTTTCCAAGTCCTAAACTTCTCTTAGATGAGCCTGTAAAATTTCTACCTACAAAAATTGTAATGTGAAAGCTGTTAGATACGGAAGTAGCCAGATAACTGTAATTCAGCATGGTCATGACAGAGAAAGAAGGCTCTTCCTGGTTTTCTGATACCCTAGTATACTATCTCAAGTGTCAAGAAAGAAGAAAAGGCCACACCAAAGTGACAGGAACAGCAGTCACAGAAGCATAGCCTGCTAAAACAGTATTCAACAACAGGAACGACCCAACCATTCCTCTTCCCCTCCTACGGTGAATTGTGCCTTGATGCACAATCTGCTCTTTTTTCAGCTCGGCTGCACAGCCAACAAAAGGCATATTGCTCGTATTATTAACAAGACTGAAAACAAGCACCGAGTATGTGCAAAATGCATTCATTCTTGGGATAAGTACTTATCAACACCCTAATGGGTTGGCTGCCTCCTCTATTTCATAAGCTCTAAGGAGCTTTATTATCAGGGAGCCACCTCATTCTCTCAGAAGAAAAGAAATTCAGGTGTGGGGTAAATTGTACATATTCTTTAACGTACTACAGCCAAACTATGCTTACATTGTCTTCTAGTTTTTCTGCCTGAGAGATTCTTCCCCACAAACACAAGCAGCTGGATTTTTTTGCCCATTACTCTTTTAATCTTTGCTCAGCTGCCACCATGGCATTTGGGACTGCTTAATACAGTTTTCAAAGCACGGCGTCTGATATTTATGAACCTATAAACTGGTGCTGTTTGTTTGAAGCAGCTCAGGCTGTTGGCAAGGCTTGTTGTCGGTTTTGATTGCAAACAAGTTCTGACTGCATTTCAGGTTCATTCAGAGCGAAACCTTGCAAAATCCAGTAAGAGCCACTAAACAACTTCAGACATGTCTATATTCTTATCAGCCTTGGGTGCCTTAAATACCTTCTGAGGAAGGGACAGATATGCACTTGTCCCCACTGTCCTCCTTACATGTGTCCCTTTCTTCCAGCCTCATTAACAAACAGACACCATGGTTTCAAATTGATTTTCCATAGGAAACCCAGTTTTCCAGTTCTAAGTTTTCTGATATATACATTTACTGGCAAGAACAAAGGCTAAAATGTATACATTTCACATTGGCTCAACTCAGTGCAGTATGCAGACGAGATAATTTCCATAATGGCTTGGCAGCATCATCACTGCAACCACTCTATAATGGCTGTAGTCCAGTTCTTGTTCACTCCAAGGATCTTCTAAGCTAAAGAGGGGCAGAAGCCTGGAAAGCACTACAGTTTTCTACCTGCTCTCCTACTGTCTCCTCTTTCTCCATCATGGGTGCATCATCATTCCAGAGTGATGGAAGCAGTAACACTGCACATCTTTCTGCTTATTTTTTCACCGTTTTAAAGACTCTCTTTACATTGTACAGCGGAAAAGCTCCCAGACTGTGGAGCACTACAAAGCTATGCTTAAAGACAACGGGTGCCACAGTAAATACTGAAGAAGAGTTTGATCGATATCTCATCATTTAGATGATGCTCCTTGGAGTTTTATTTTGCTACTAAGAGGTTCACATAGCTCAACTTGCCAAGGCAAGTATAAACAAGCTCCTCTATTAGAGTACTTATATGTCCTCCCTCACCACAGACAACAACTGTATGAGTAAAATAAACAATTCCAGGGAATGTTCTTGACATGAAAATGCCATTTTCCACACCATTTGAATCATCTTTAGTATGGTTTTGACTGGAGCTAACTAGAAGTCTCTTAAGTAATTCTCAGCAAAAGTTGGGTCTTAACACAAGCCAAGGACCTTTTCCAACAGGCAGTTTGGCACTCCATTTTAGAGGGAAAGAATTTAACCTTAAGATCGTGGGCAGACCATATCACTTGGCATCAAGGCTAAAAATATTCCCTGACATTATTTTCTTGTAAAAATGTAGTAACAGTCTTTAAGTATCTCAATACTTTATCTACAAAGCTTCATCTTAAGGTGAGAGGAAGGGAAAAAATATTGTTACAAATCACACGTGGCAAAGGCACAAGGAAAATCATGCTTACTTTCTCAAACAGCACCTAGGTATGCAATTCTCACAACTTCAGAGATTGAGGTAGGTCTGACTTTATTTACCAAGCACATCCATGGGCAGAAAGGGCTTTGAACCCACT